>VCAZ01000102.1:0-707500 GCA_005784505.1 Bagarius yarrelli
CTGTTGTCCACGTTAGAGGGGCACTCGGTTTAGTCTGGTCTTTTATCATGTCTCTTAGTGGTTGTACTTTTAATGCAAAATCACATATCCACGGTCTGCTAAAACCTGCCATGCCAAGGAATGACAACATCTGTCAGTTTGGGGTTACGGAGCATTTCGAATTGCTTCAATATGTGTTGGTGATATTTTACGCATTGTTCCTTCAAGAACACGCCCCAAATATTCAACTTTCTGTTTACAAAATTGAAGTTTATCTTTACTCACTTTATGTCCATTTAGTGCCAATGTTTTTAAAACAGTTACCGAATATTGTAAACACTGTTCTTTTGTCTGACAGTCCACATATTGAAGAAGACAACTTGAGATATGCAGATTAGCCAAATCTCGAGCTAGCACATGATTAAAAGTTGACGGGCTTTCACAATAGCCTTGTGGTAATCTGGTGTAGGTGAACTGTTTCATAAGTGAATGCAAACAGAGACTGTGACTCAGGGTGCAATGGAATACTAAAAAATGCTGAGCACAAATCTATGACGGTGTACCATTTTGTTCCGTCAAGAATATTTGACAATAGTGTATGCGGATCTGGTACCACCGGAGTTTCAGCCACTAGCACTTGGTTTACTGGTCTTAAATCATGCACTAAATGCCATTTGTTCTGAATTGGAGTGTTGCAGAACACCTGCCTCTACTAAACCTTCTATTGTAGGCCTGATGCCACTCAATGCTTGCTGCGATAGTGGATATTGTCTTTGATAAGGCAATTTCACATTTGGTTTTGTCTGTATTTTCACTAGCCCTGTTGATTTCACTAGCCCTACATCTGTTTGGTGTTTTGTCCATAGTTCTTCTGGAACATCGGCTACAGCTTCTTCTTTCTCTTGTTCAGTTATTTCTTGTTCTTCTGGCTGTTGGGACATTTGTGTTTCTGCTTCTGCCTCTACATAGATTGTCATTTTCCTGCTAATCATTACTTGTGTGGCTGTCATGTGTTCGGTAGTAACCTGTGATATTCTAAGGTACTTTTTGTCTGGGGATAGATGTATACATGGGTTATTTTTTGGTGTCCACTCTCTCACCTGTCCTGCATCCCTAACCATCTAAATCTTTAGATTACAAACCTTGCCCGATTATCAGGGTGACATGCGGAGCCGCACTTTGTACTTGATACCAGTCTTTCTGATGGCAGTTCTGTTCTTGCTGCCACTCCTTGTTGCCCAATTACAATGTCAGTTATCTTTATACTGTATGTTTGGCCCTCTGTCTGTTCAGTCCAGAGACAGTCATATTCTTCATTCTGTCCTCCTTTATCGTACATCAGTGTGCAATGCCAGGGATCTCTTGCTTCTTTATCTTGCTGGTCGCATATATGTTATCCATGGTTTCCAATCTGTGTACATTTTCCACAGTTGTGTTGATCTTTTGTTTTCCAGCTCCAACCAGTATGCTTTGTCGAATGTACAATGTTCGTTTTCTTTTTTCATGACCACACATTGATGAACAAGAGGTTCTGAAAGTGTGACCCACACGCCTGTGGAACCACAATGTATTTTTGCTCCTAGCTTACAGAGTACATCTCTTCTTAGAAGATTTGCTGGTGCATCTGGTGAATAAAGTAAGGGTAATTGTACTGTTAGTCCTTCAATTGTTATATCCTGAGGCTCTGTAAATCGTAATTTCTGCATTTGTCCCAAGAAGCCCACTGCTTTAATTGATTTACGGGAGAGGGGGAGCTTAGAGCCTTTTTTACCTATACTAGTGAATGTTGTACCTGTATCAATCAGGAATGATGTTGTCAACTCACTCCCAATTTCTGCCAGGATTGTTGGTTCTTGTGCAGGATGCAGCGAGGTGGTGTACTGCATCAGCTCCCCCACGGGCTCCTCTGGGCATCTTCACATGTGTGTTGGGTTAGGTCTCATCAGGCCTCCCCCAGGCAGCACTGGCATTTGTTCCCGCTGCTCCCATCCATTGACCAGTCCAGTTTCCTGCTCTTTGTTGGTACTGCGCTTGAGTCTCCATCCCTTCGTGGCCCATGTTAGGGCTTCCTTGTACATCCTGCTGCATGTGTGGACAATTTCTCATCAAATGTCGTGGATCATTACAGTTCCAGCACCTTGCTCCACACATCATGTTGTTTCTAGGTGGGGGTCTTGTGCTGTGTTGGCCCCACCACCTTTGTGGTGGTTGTGCATAGGGTTCCATTTGGTACCCTCCAGATGCCATCGGAACTTGGTAAGGTGATGTCTGATACATTACTTGAGGTTGAGGTGCTACTTGGTTCACAATTTGTGGTGGCTGTGGTGCTGCTGTTTGTGTTTGAGGTTCTGCCACCAAAAGAGCTGCTTGTTTAGCAGCCGTCGTCTTTTTCTTTTCTTGTTTTTCTTGTTTACTTCGTGTTAGTTCTCCCAACTGGGCTTTATGGAGCTGCATTAGTAAGTTTTCTGCTGTCTTTCTTGCTTCTTTTTCCTTCTTTCGGTGTAGTTCAGTGTAATGAATCACGTTGGCTTCAAATGTAGACCAGGGCATTGAGCTTAGCCCTACCACTGTTTCTAGTTGATCTTGCACTTCAGTAGGTAGTGCCCTTTTCAGCATCAGTCTGAATAATGTTTCACTTGCAGTTGTTTCATTCCAGCAGGCACCCATCTCTTCTCCCCATGCACTTTGTAATTTAAGGATGAATTGAGCGATGCCTTCACTGTCTTCCAGCTTACGTTTTTCAACTCGTCCTGGATCAGCGTTTGTTGGGTAGGCTGCTCTCAGCGCATCCCATATGTTATTACTGTAGGGCCCCAAAGGCCTCTGATCTTGATGTGGGTCGTCCGCCATTTCTTTTAGGTTTGCTTTGTCGAGTATCTCAGTCATTCTGGCTTTTCCCAATACTTGGGAAAGTATTGCTTTTATATGTCCTATAGCCAAATGATGTCCAGCAGTATGTTCCTCGAATCGTGTTATCCATTTCTGTGCACCATCACAAACATTGGGTAATTGGTTTATCAAACCTGTTATATCCATAAATGTCCAGGGAGCGTAATGATGTTCTTCTCCTTTTATTATTAGAGGATACTGTGTATATGATTCGTCTTCTGTTTCATCTTCATAACCCTCTTTAGTTCTGCATTTCTGGCTCCGAGTCATCATTCATCCTTCATGAGGATGTGTATTTTCTTCATTATGGCCTTTCCTTTGTTTTTTAATTCTCTTTACACTCTCTTCTCTTTGCACACTCTGCTCATGAAGTTCCTTTACTTCATCAAGCAATGAAACTGACATATTGATGGCCTCTTGTTGTATTTCATAATTAGTTTTTACCAACTTCCTAAGTCGTTTGCTCATTTCAGCAGTTTCTTCAAGCATCTTATATTGTGTGGTTTCCGATTCTCTCATGTTCTCGGTGACATGGTATATTCTATTCCCCATTTCTACTAAAATCTCCTGACCTTTGTTCAGCAGCAATCTGTGCTCCTTTAACATATCTTCCATTTCTTTTTTCTCAGGTAGTCCATCTTCAGGTGTCATTTTAACTTTTCCATGTATTTCCACCCATCTTCCCTCGTTGGCCACTGCATACTCCTCCTCCTGCTCACTTCCTTCTCTTAAACGTTCTCTCTGATCTCTGCAGGCTTCCATCTGTTCAGGTCTTTGACTTTCATTCTGCTCTAGATCAAATCTTTCTCGCATCTCATTAATTTATTCATCTTGCCAGATCTCTTCTCGTGGGGCATTACTGGGTGTATTATTTAGCTGTTCATTTGGGGTACTCTGTTTTGTTGGCTTCATAGTTTGCTGTATTTGGTTTTGTGGTCTCCACCATTCTTCATCTGCATAATCGTTTGCTCTGCTTCAGTCTGAATTAGCTGCTTGGCTTATTACTTTTAGATTTTCACTCTGGTGTGTCTCAAGTCTTTCTGCCGTTTTTTGCATTATTTTTCTACAAATGTTTCCTGACACTATTTGCATGTTTATTTCTTCACCTGCTTCTTCTTCTGTTCTGTCCAGGACCAGATATAAGCCCACTGGCCTTAATGCGTGGCCTTGTATTGTTTCCTTTTCTTTCTCAGCTCTCTTTTTCTCTCGTCTCTACTGTCCTTCTTTCTCAAACCACTCCAAAATTTGCAGTTTCTTATCTGTCTTTTCCTTTTTTCCCTTCTCCCCAACATTCTATTCTGGTTTTCATTTTTTGACATATTTTTTCATTAAAAGTTCCACTTTCTGGCCATTGCAACTCTCCTTTAGTTTGATCTTTCCATTTCTTCATGTATTTTTGAATGTCTATTTTAGCATTTTTGTGTTTTATTATTATAACATCCATTGGAGTGAATTCTGCCTGTTCTTTACTCATGATGCACGCTTGTCTTCCTCTGCTTCACTTCTGCGTCCTAAGTTACTATTTCTCTTTGACCACGTTAATTTAACGTGTATACACTATACGTTTTTTGCAGGTTGTACAGGATTCTCTACTCTCTCTAGTGAGTTTATTCCGTCTATTAATATAGATGTTACTGGGCCCCTTTCCCAGTGAACCTCTCTTGATTCAATTACAACAGTTGCTGTCAAACCCGAGCAATAATTACTTAAGGCAGGTCTATCTCCAAAAAATTCTTCTACTTCGTCGTCTTCGTCAAACGGATCTTTAATATAATCAAACAATTTAATGTCGCTTGGCTAGGTTGAGAAGCTTCTAGCACGATACACAGTATAGGCCCTACAAGTTTAGGTTTCCAAATTCCTCCAATCGCTTCGTACCACTCAATCTCAGGAAATATATTTATTAATGTAAACAAACTCTAAACAAATCTAGTCAATGCCCACAATTTATCTGCAATTTGTTTTTCTGTTTGCCACCTCTCAACACCGTAACAATCGTTATAAGTTCTCTCCTCTAGTCTCTATCTCCAAATCCAATAATGCCATCCAACACTCACACATGCACTCCCAGCATTCACACACACTCTTCTCCTGGCCCTATCTCCCTCTCTCCTCTGCCAGGTCCCACCCCACATTCAAATGCAGCCTGCCACTTCTGCACTCACTGTGGTGACGCTCCGCAACATTTTACTCAATATTCTCTTTACTCGGGTCCTACCCCGTCCCTAATAGACGGTGACTCTCCGCACTTTTACTTCACTTTATTTCACTTTATCTTCACTTTACGGGTCCCACCCCGTTTCTAATAAATGGCGACTCTCTGATCGGGGGCCACCCTCACTCATACAATTAACCACATTCGCTGAGATTTTTAACTCCCCTCACCAAGCCTTAATTATTAATCAATTTTTATCTGCACCCCTAAATTTTTAGCTCGAGGCCAGCTGCCTTCACCCTCCCCAGTTCCACCTCTCCCTTCTTCAGGTCACAGATAAACTATACACAGACTTTGAGTTTAACTGGTGTCTGCTTACCTTATCTTTAGATATGCCGGCTTTTTGTGACCCAACGGGGGAGAGGTCCTAGTTCAGGTTCACGGCGTTACGATGACCCTCCTGGCTGGCTCGCCAATTAAATATGTCGGAACTCAGAGCCCGTCTCTGAGCAGACACATTCGCAGGGGTGCCTCGTGTTGAGCCAATTACCACTATGTTTTACCTCAAACTGTCAGAGAAAATAATAAACTTTTTAAACAAATAAAGATTCTTGAGTCTAAGGTGAGAAGAGCAAAAGCTCCAATTTATTGCAGTCATCAAGCGCTCAAAGGATCCACAGAAGGCAATCTGATCAGCAATAAATGGCACAAGCAAAGTAAAGAACTCTGTAACAGAGTACAATACCAAAGCAGATGCAAAAATTTACTATCAATCCAGCCCTTTTATACCTGTCGAATTTCAACCCCCCCTCATTTTTAACAAGTTCCCCTTGTTTTTCAAACTTTTGCTGAGTGTAACTGTAACTTTTTTTTCCCCTTATCGACATCCTTGGTTATTATGTTTCCCTAATCCCCGGGTTACAATGGCCTTGAAAGGTGCAGTCTCCTTATTAAAAATTATTTACAGTTACAACTGAATGATATCTTATCCTTTTTCCCATTAAAACTGAATACTGACCCTTTGTTTGAAAAAGAAAAATAACAGCTCTTATATAAGCCTGTTCACCTTCTGCTCACTCACACAAATCGAGGCCTTATTTCACTCTGTGGACTTTCTGTGATATTTTCTACACAGCAATGCGTAAGTTCTATTTTTTCTTACTCTTCTTTCTTTGTGAATGTTACATATGCATATATTTTTAGTGCTTACATTAAAAGATCACCTATTTCGTTTATTCTTCTTAATGATTCAGGTTACTTTGACACACAGCTGCTACTTATCTATTTTTCTATGAGCTTATTATATTCAAAGAATCATGACCAGTGGTACCCAATTAAATTTCATTTCTTATAACTACTGAACGTAGGGAATACATCAGACGAATGTGGCGTTCTCAGCTAGCCTGTCTAACTGGGGAAATCTGTGTTTTTCTGGATCGTCTCTTCCATCTACACACACTCAACAAACCTTCACCTGTGCGTGTGGTTTTTTCTCCTCGAACCTGTGATGTAGGAACCCAAACTGACAGTGTGATCCCTCCAGATTTCACTAACAGTGCTGGGCCCTCCATTCCGGTCAAACGAGTTCATTGGACCTCGCCTCCACCACCAATCTCCCCAAGGCCATCACCGTTGTTTTGCTCTGATGATTCATCCAGCATGATTTCTCCCTCTCCTCCTATCTGCCTCAAGGCCGACGATAATGATGTTATTTCACTTGATTAGTGTATGGGGCTTTCCAATAAACCTGTTCCACTCTGTACCACTGTGTCTGTGTTTTCTTGATTTTACAACTAGATTACTTTATTTTTGCACACACACACACACGTCTATGATTAGTTATATTTTGGTAAAACTTCGATAGCACACCATCCTGTTTTTTTCTCTTTTCTATCTCCTACATCATATTTAGCTCATTCTTATTTCTTTCTTTTTAGTGCTACTCCTAATATGTATATTTTATAATTAGCTATTAATTAATCATTACCATACTAGGTCCATCTCCTGCACAATTTTTAAGGTGTGATCAGGAAGCTTACTTTTAGCTACCTGTGGTCCTAAAACCAGAACCTCCGTCTTGTCAGGGTTAAGCAAGAGGAAATTGCATAACATCCAATCTCTTATTTCCTTCACACATTGCTCAATTTTATTAAACTGGCCTTTCACATCAGGCCTTGATGAGACGTATAACTGTGTGTCATCAGCGTAACGGTGGAAACTGATATGCTTACGAATTATGTTTCCCGCAGAATAATCACCATTTAAATCAACAAACTGGTAACGATCGGTTAAATAGGACCTAAGCCACGCAAGAGCCGTTTCTTTAATTCCTACTGATTTTTTAATCTGTGAAGAAGAATATCGTGATCTATGGTGTCAAGAGCCGTACTAAGGTCAAGTAATATAAGCAACGAGACACAGCCTTGATCGGATGCCAGTAAGAGGTCATTAGCTACTTTGACCAGTGCTGTCTCAGTGCTGTGGTGAGGACTGAATTCTGATTGATAAAGTTTGTATATGTTATTTCTTTGTAAATATTAACATAGCTGCTGCGCTACTACCTTCTCTAGGACTTTGGAGATAAACGGAAGGTTAGATATCGGCCTGTAGTTCGACAGCTCATTTTGGTCAAGGTCAGTTTTCTTAATTAAAGGTTTAAGTAAAACAGTTTAATAACTGTTAATTTAAAAGATTTCGGAACATACCCACTGCTGAGTGAAGAGTTAACTATTTTCAACAGGGGTTCTGATACTGCCAGTACTATCTGCTTAAGAAAGTGTGCTGGTATAGGATCTAATACACAAGTTGACGATTTGGTCTAAGAGATGAGTGTGATTAGGTTGTTCTCTTCCAGAGTCCAAGTTCTGATCTGATGCGGTTAGTTGTTCATCAGAATCATTCGAAAGGTCTGGTTTTAAAGCGTGAGTTTTCTGCCTAATATTTGCAATTTTATTATCAAAAAAGTTCATGAAATCCTCACTGCTGCACGCAGTTATGGTGCAGGTTTCTGAGGTCGTCTTATTCCTAGTTAATTTTGCGCCGGTGTCAAATAGAAATCTAGGATTTTTTTATTATTTTCAATAAGGTTAGAAAGATACGTTGATCTAGTTACATTAAGAGCTTTTTTATAAGCTAGAATTCCCTCTTTCCATGCTGCCTTGAAAACCAACAATCTAGTTTGGCGCCATTTATGTTCTAGTTTACGGGCGCTCTGTTCATTATACCAAGGAGTGAGTTTCTTATCTTTAATTATTTTCTTTTAACTGGAGCCACATTATCTAACGTATAGCGGAATGCGGCATCTATGTATTCAGTCGCCTGCTCGAGTTCTGTTGGATCAGACGGCGATCCAATGACAGAAGACAATTCTGGAAGATAACTAATAAAGCTCTGAGCAGGAGTTGATGTAAGTGTACGTTTAAAGCGGTAGCGCGGTGTTACGTGTGCATTATTAGTATGACGCATTTTAAATGATATAAGATGGTGATCAGAAATAATTTCGCACTGAGGAATTGTTACTATATTACTTATACTTATTCCGAAAGATAATATTAAATCTAATGTGTGACCTGCTTTATGAGTGGGTCCTATCACACACTGATTTACTCATAATAAATGCCGTTCTCAGCGGGTCATCTGAGTTTTCAAAATGAATATTAAAGTCTCCAGCAATTAAGGCTTTATCAACAGAGAAAACCAAGTTAGACAGAAAATCTGCAAATTCACTAAGAAATTCGGAGTACGGTCCAGGGGATCTGTAAATAAGAACTAGAGAAATCGACTGACTCTGCTTATTATTTGTCTCTCAGATGTAAGGTTACTGTAGAGAGCTTCCAATGAATTAAAATTTTGTCCATGTTTCTGTACAATAGTTAGATTATTATTATAAATAACTGTGACGCCTCCTCCTCTACCATTTGGGCGAGGCTGATGTATGTAGCTGAATGCTGGAGGACTAGCTACATACTCATTCGGTTTAGTCCATGTTTCTGTTAAACACAAAATGTCAAACTCCAGATCTGAGATCATTTCATTACCCATAAGTGCTTTAGAAGTAAGAGATCTAATGTTTAACAATCCTAGCTTCAGATCAGAGGTGCAGGCTGTGTGTTCAGTATTCTCTGAATTACGAATATCTATATTAATTAAATTACTAAAGCAAACTTTTGGGGTTTTTCTATATTTATATTGTTTAGCTCGGGGAACAGACACTGTCTCAATATTATGAACCCTGAGTGACGACTCTGTGCAGCTAGCAGACGGTCAGATTAGCCTGTTGGTCTGCTGCTTGGCCTGGGCTCTGGGTAGTCAACGATTAACTAGTCCTATTCTAAGACTATGAGCTATCTTGCAAGAAAGGAGAGCGGCTCCTTCCCGAGTGGGATGGACACCGTCCCGTCCTAACAGGCCAGAATTGCCCTCAAAGGTTTTCCAATTGTCAATGTAGCCCACACTGTTTTCGGAGCACCACCTGGACACCACCTGGTTCAGTGACCATAACCTGCTGTAAGCTATGTCACCACGTCGCATTGGTATGGGGCTAGAGCATACTACGACATCGGACATCGCCTTCGCTACTTTAAACACCTCTATGAAGTGAGCCTTACTAGTTTCTGACTGTCGAAGGCGTATATCATTTGCACCAGCATGAACCACTATCTTTGAAAACCTATGCTGGCCTACAGCCCAAAGATTATCTGCTATGTCCGGTGCTCTGGCTCTTGGCATACATCTACCTACTGCCGCTGGCGCCCCTAGAGGCCTAGCTAATTTCACGTGCCTCACTATGGAATCTCCAATAACCAGAGTACCTTCAGGTTTCTCAGTGGGTTCTTCACTGAGGAGTGCAAATCTATTGGGCATGTGAAGCGTAGTGGCGTGGGTGGTGGGTTAGCCTTAGCTTTAGCCTTAGCCGAAGCCTTAGCCGTAGCTTTGGCTGCGCGAGTATGCCGCCGAGTCGTCAACCATTCGCCCCGCTGTGAGGGCTCTAATGCTGGAGTCGGGGGCAGGCTAGCTACGCCTGTAGCATCCAGACTCTGGATGATGAGAGTGAAATATGTAAATGGTGCCAGTGGTGGCTGGGCTAACAGGCTAACAAATGCTAATGGGCTAAGCAGGGCTAGAAAATGCTCATGGGCTAAGCAAGAGAGACAAAATTAAACTAAAAAGGTCTTAAATGTCTACTTTAAATCGAGTAAGTATATCGTAGGATACTATCCATGACATGATCATCCTTTTATGTTTGAAATGCGGAGCTCGAGAAAAACATGTAAGTGACCAGTGCATTTGTTCAGTGATGTTGCTATTGAAATACATTATATTTATCTGTTTGTATACATCAGAACATTTAAGAAAACAAATTTATTTTTAGTAACATTTTGGAAATTTTTAATTTTTTAGTGAACAAAAACTGAAAATGAATTAAATGTAACGATTAAGGAACATAACCAGATATAAAAAAGAAATCCAATTTAATCGTGCTAACTAGAAACGCTTATTTGAAATTAGCCAAAAAAAAACAAAAATCATAAAATGGTCCATTAATAAAAAGGAATATTTAGGCCTGTATGCAAAATATCACTCAATTACAGATAAAATAATGAAGGAAGACATCCAAAGATCTAAGGAAACAGAGACATTGGATTTTTCATTTTTTTATAAAATCTAATTATCTTTTGTAAAATAAATTATGTCTTTATTTTCTCTATGAACTCAAATTTCGGAGTTGCATCTCCACATAATGGGCATACAAAATACTTAATGCGATCTGAAAAAACCTGTCAGATGAATATAGAAAAAAAAGGTCCAATGTAATTTTTTTGTTGCAATTGAGTTTATTATTTTATCACATCTTGTCTATCATCTTTGAAAATAGTAAATAAATAAAAAGAGCACAAGAAAAGTGTCTGACGGCTGTTGATTTAAATAATCTTGCTCACCAGTAATGCACCCCAAGAAAAACAATGTGAACAAGCAGAGGACGAAGCACAAGTTGTATAAAAAGGCCCACATATGAAGTACTTTTGAATTTAATAAAATGTGTGACTACAAAACATTAATAAATTCATAAGCCAACAGTTAAATAGAGATATGAAGGTTTTCAACTGAGCTTCTTTTAATTGGAGACTATCAGAGCCTCTTCAAGTAAGTACAAGACATTACCATTAATTAATATGTTGATGTTTTTAACCTTAAATTTATGCTAATGTTAAAAAATATAATAGTTTAAATTTTGTTATACCTTTTGACATCAACATTACACAAATTTAACCATGTAGTAGTGCCTAATAACATCAATCACAAGTTTAACTAGTGGCAACTTCTTTTTGTAGCCTGTGTATTTAGAATCCCTAGGTTTTGAAAATTTGAAAGCAAAAGTCGATAAAGGTCTTACCAAAAATGACTGACCACCACAGTCCTTAAGGTGTTGTGTGATTGTATGTTTCAGGAAGGAAATCACAAATGTGCAGAAAATGCTCAAACTCATCATGGAGGTCTCAAGCCATGGGAACAGCCCTTTGTAAAAAAAAAAAAATGATCACGCCATTGCCAGTTTTCATCCATTAATAGATGCCCAAGTTCAGCAACCAACTGGGGCTTACCTATGATTACACAAGAACTTCTTCCTGGACTGCAGTTCCCCAAACTGTAAGGAATACTCATTTGATTGCTGCCCTGAATGTGCTAGCAATCTTAACTAGATCATCTAGCCTTCCACTGAGTAAAAATACACTCAAATTTGGACTTAAATTATTAACATGCGCTCACATTCCATCAAGGGCGTCTTTATCTGTGACATTATGGATGATTGTAAGTTTGACTTCCTTTCCTTTGGTAAAGACTGTGCAGCAAGAAAACTACTTTTTAGAGTTAAATCATTCGTTTGTTTATTCCTTCCAATCATTTATATCCAGACATGGTGAAGGTCTTGCGATACTTTACAAACCAATTTATAAACCATCTCTGTTAAACAAATCAACATACACATCCTTTGATTTAGTTGCTACTAAAATTACTGACCTGCAACACACCAACCATCTTGTCACCTGTTTTGATCTGGTCTCCTTTTATAACTAAATTACGGCAGCTCCTGGACATTTTTGCACCTCGCAAAAATCTAAAAAAAACTGAACTATTTACTGACTCTGCGCTCTAGTTTACTCCTGATGTCTGTCAGTAGAGGATGGCGCTTGGAATATCTTTATAGACAAACTGGACTTATGATTCATAAAAAGCTGTATAATGAACATGTTTATCTTTATAAAGATGCACTTTCTGCTGCTAAATCAAATTTTTTAGGCACTTGATGCTAAATCTCTGTTTTTCACTGTAAAACATTTGCTGAAACCACCCAATAGCCTTCCTGCACATCTGTAATGCACTGCTCAATGCAACAAAGTTTTCAGTGATAAAATAAGTGCAGTTGGCCTTTTCTGCAAACCTATATTGTAATTCACTCTCTCTCATTTTTCTTTTTTTTACCAGCTCAACTACAAATCTAACTTTTCCACATGTCCTCTTGATCCCATATCAACTCATCTGGTAAAAGCTTTACTTCATTCTCCTCCTATATCTATTATTAGTTTTCAGTCAGGATTTGGAAGAATGGAAACCACCTTTGTGAGAGTAACTAATGAGCTGTTAATGGCTCCTGGTGGAGGGTTTTTGATTTGCTTGATCAGTACAGCTTTTGACACCATCTCATACAATCTTTTTGTTAAACCGTTTATCTGCTATGAATCTCTGGTATCCTTGTCATCTGGTTTACTTTATATCTTTCCAACCACACACAGATTGTTCAACTAAAAAAGGAAGTGTTGGCTCATGGTTAAGGTGTCGGACCACCAAGCCAAAGATTGTGGGTTTGATTCCCAGTGCCACCACTGCTGGGCCCCTAAACAAGGCCCTTAACCCCCCCAATTGCTCAGTTGTATAAATGAGATCAATGTTAATCACCCTTGATACAGGCATCTGCCAAATGCTGTATATGTAAACTGTAAAAAACTTTATTTCCCAACCTGCCTTCATTTGCCTTCATGTTCCTAGTTTAGCAAAATCTTTTTTAAATTTTGTATTAAATTTCATTGTTATGCTGATAAAACACAACTATATGCTTCTACTAACCCTAACTCACCATTTACAACATTTAAAATTTGTTTTTCTGACAAATACTCCTTATAAGCACAAACGCTATTCTCTCTAGGTCCTGTGGTTTTTTTTAAACATTGACGGTTCTTCCATTCTTCCCTCTGACCAGCTTAGGAACCTGGGGGTCATCTTTGACTACAGACTTTTATTTGAAACTCACATCAATAACCCAATCCTGCTACTTTCACCTTCATAATATTGCGTGCTTTCGTCCATCTCTTACCTCTTACAGTACTGTCATTCGTGTACACTTGCTTGTTACCTCTTGAACTAATTACTTAAACTTTTATATGATTTATTAGAAAAGCTTCTTTATAAACTCCAATTAATCCAAACTTTTGCTGCTCATATGATAACCTGCACGCTATTTGTACAACACATTAGACTTGAACATTGATCTCTTCAACAGCTTCACTGGCTTCCCATCAATTTCGCTTTGGATTTTTTTTAAATTCTTTTTCTCACATTTAAAACTTCTCATAGCCTTACTCCAACTTACCATTCAGACCTCATACAGCCCTACACTCCTCCTCAAACTCTTCGCCTCTCTACAATGGTTCTCCTCGATACAGCCATGCTTTGGAATTCTTTGGAATTCTTTCATCTTCATAATCACAATTGAACAGCCCCACCTTAACATATATTTATTTTTAAATGACGTTGAAGCTGAAGAACTGTACACAGCTAATATTGCTAGTATTAAGGAGCAGATGTAAGGTTTTTTTTGCTAAATTACAGCAGTAATTTTGCTGAACGTTTAGGCTTTTTATATTTAACATTTAGAAGAGGAGGTCTAATTGTTAACATGATTTGGTGCTGTTAAATGTTAGAGTATGTACTCTATACATAGCCTATACATTTTCTAAGGTAAATGCATGTCATATGAACTGTTTGTAAAATGGGTAAAGTTGATCATGTGTTCTAGAACATTTGTTCACACTATTCTTTATAAGTATTAGTCCTCTAATCCGATGAATAGTTGGCTCGTTTATGTCCATGTATGCATGTTTTTTGAAAAATTTCCTTTCTGTAAAGGCCAAATACAGACAAATATACAGAGGGTAGACCAACCTGCCGCCCTACAAACGCAGTGGTACCCCTAATGCCAGGGCCCTGAAGGAAGAAGGAGAAAAACACCTGCAGCTTAATAGGGCCAGGTGCTGCCATTGGTACTTTGGCTGTGGGTGAAGAAAGGCTTTTACTATGCATAAGACTAGATGACAATTGTAGATTATTACTTTGTTGAGGAATTTCATTGTTAACATCAATTCCATGTGAGTGACATGTGTTGTCTGACCGTAAATGAGTTTAGAAGATCTAGAAATGCTGATCCCCAAAGCATTTTCCCCTATTAAATTCTGTAATGAAGTCTGTATAGTGCCCTGGTGGACTGTACACAGAAGCCAGATCAAAACATCAGCTGGGATTTAGGTATTCAACAGGGATTTCTCTAGATAATGTTATATGAAAAACAAAGACCACACAGATCAGTTTAATTAAGGGTTTTAAAGGTGATTGTCTTCAGAAACCTTTTTTTTTTTCCTGCTAGTTAAAAGTCACATCCCAATAACAATCGTTACATATATGTATGGATTCATATGTTCTGTGAAAAGCATAGGATCAATTAATGTTTGTCCAATCAAAATGCTCAGTAGGCACCTAGTAGTGGAGAGTACTGACCATTTCCAACTGAGAAAATTTATTGATACAGTTCCTAAATAATACACTTGAGTTTCTGAAAGATTAGGACTCAAGTTATAAGCAGGAAGACTTGATTTTAATTCAAGACTTATTGGCTGTTCATTTGCTGAAGTCTAGTTAAGTCTGGTTTGTTGTTGCTGAGACATTTTGGTGAAACCATAGTCTACAGTTAAGCTTAAGGGTCCAAAAATAGGACTGGGCAAAAATGCAATATTTAAGAATTAAAAAAGCAAACAAATCACTGAACAAGAAAAAACCAAAAGCATAAAACCAAACTAACACAACCAGCCCAATCTGAATCTGCCATAGTCACCAACCATGATATGTGACAAAGCAGGCGTATAAACACACAACTTAATAGGGAACCGATCAACTCAACAATAAACACCTGAACACAATGAGAGAACAATCAACCAATGACAGGACAGGGAGACATAACACAACACAAAGAAAGAAACAAAGAAGGTCTCTTTGTTGCCCTCCGGTGGCCCTGCAGGGCAACGCACACGGCAAAGGTTGAGTTCTGACAGTTATAAACAACAAAAATGTATTTTAAAAAACAGTACTTAGTTTTGAAAAGGAATTACCTCATTTAACCCATAGAACTACATAATATAATCTTCTAACAAATGCCTTACACCTTAAAAGCTGTATAAATAATCTATTTAGAATTTTTCATTTACCCATAATGCTTCTGAATTTGAATAATGTTAAAAGTTGAGGCAATGAATGCCTCTCATTGTCATTATCATAACAGGGACTGTTGACATCCTCTTCAGACATTGCCATTAATTTGGATGCATAATATAAACAAAGCCAGATAATTTTTTAAAATCATTATTTGCAAAGCCACACCTTATTTAAGGCTAGCACATCGATTGGCTCATGAATCTTACAAATGTTTTTTTTCGTGCTTTTTTCGTAAAAATCAAATGTGGCAAAGTTAAATAATTTCCTTTTTAACCAACTCTAGTAAATGTACCACAAAATTAATCTACTCTAATCTACTCAAATACTGTATTAATACTGTATTATTTAGGGGGCAGGGTGGCTCAAATGGTAAAGGTGCTGAGTTGTTAATCTGAAGACCAGAAACACCTGGGTTCAAGCCCCACCTCCGGCAAGTCAACCACTGTTGGGTCCTTGAGCAAGACCCCTAATCCCTCCTGCTCCAGGGGTGCTGTATCATAGCTGACCCTGTGCTCTGACCCCAACTTACTAAGATGGCATATGTGAAAAATGCATTTCATTGGCTCTGAACATGTACCTTGCACAATGACAAGGAATTGAATATAATATACTATACTATACTTAAAATATTCTTTAATAGTTACTCTCCAGCGCTGTACCTGTCTACCTACCTTTACGGCTTCAGCCAGGGTTGCCAGATTTGGCAGTTTACAGCACAGTTGGGCAGGTTTAAGTTTGCTTGAGTAAAAATTGGCTTTGTATATGTACAAAATTAGCTGTTTTAAAAGATGTAAATTTTATAGGCTACTTATTTAACAAAACCCAAGAGCAAGAGATGAGACCAGAAATAGAATACAATTGCTGCTCCCTACCAGTTTTTGGACTGGAAACCATCAAAAAAATTAGGCAACAGTGTCATCAGTGAATTCACATACTGTAAAACAAAAAGCTGAACTAAAATAGAGATTAAATATCTGTGTTTGGTTTGTTTAGATAGTTACGCATAGCTAATGTAGTTTGTGTACCTTTACAAATTAGTTTAACTACAGCAGCAGGTATTTTTAGGTTTGGTATTTTAGTACTGTTGCTAACTGTACTATAAAGTTTTCTCACCGGTGAATAACACATAATGTATTGTGGTAATGTTGACTCATCAAGTCTTTCCGCGTTTTGTGGCTTTGGATGGCGAGGTTGGAATGTATGCTTTTAGCGTTATCAGGCTACAAGATGTCCCACTGCATCTTTAACGTTGGTTAAAATTGGTTTTAAAACTGTATTTTGGCAAATGGATTGGAAGCTGCCCATCGTCTAAATTTCAGTATTAGTTTACATTTACATTTATCAGACACCCTTATTAAAAGCAAAATACAAAAGTGCTTTGGGTGTCATCATTGTACATCTCCACTGGTATGCTAAATCACATATTTTTCTGAAAAAGTGTAACAACCCGAAAAAATCAACATAGAAAAAGAGCAACTTTTTTGCATTAAAATGAAACCAAGCATCCAGTCATACTAACAATCTTTAATTGTCCACTTAAAAGTTAAGATTATGATTTAAGTTATTGAAATTTCTACTCAAAATATTATTTGAATATAAAGGACAGAACCTTTGCATTAAGATACTCACAAGTAGATACAATTATGATAGCAAAAAAGACATTATTACATTACTGTACAAAGAGGTAAATGAGTTAGTACAGACAGGCTGGAATGGGTGGAGAAACGGGTCAGGAGTGATGTGTGACAGGAGAATATCAGCTAGAATTAAGGGGAAGTTGTACAAGACAGTGGTGAGTCCAGCTATGATGGTTTAGAGACAGTGGTGAGACCAGCTATGATGAATGGTTTAGAGACAGTGGTGAGACCAGCTATGATGAATGGTTTAGAGACAGTGGTGAGACCAGCTATGATGAATGGTTTAGAGACAGTGGTGAGACCAGCTATGATGTATGGGTTAGAGACAGTGGTGAGACCAGCTATGATGAATGGTTTAGAAACAGTGGCACTGAGGAAGAGACAGGTGGCAGTGCTGAAAGTAGCAGAGCTGAAGATGCTGAGGTTTTCTTTGGGAGTGACGAGGTTGGACAGGATTAGGAACGAGTTCATCAGGGGGGACTGCTCATGTTAGATGTTTTGGGGAGAAAGTCAGGGAAGCCAGATTAAGGTGGTTTGGACATGCACAGAGGAGGGATAGTGAATATATTGGTAGGGGGATGTTAGAAATAAAGCTACCAGACAGAAGGCAAAGAGGAAGACCAAAGAGGAGGTATATGGATGCGATAAACGAGGACATGAAGTTAGTGGGTGTGAGTGAAGAGGATGTAGAGAATAGGGTTAGGTGGAGACAGATGATTCGCTGTGGCGACCCCTAAAAGGGAACAGCCGAAAGGAGAAGAAGAAGAATGACATTGCTGTACAACTAAAGTAAAACATAGTAGTATACAGCAAACAAACGTGTCATCGGATGCGACATGCACTTTTACAAGTTGTTAAAGCTAAAATGTGAGTTGGCAGTGTGTCTACACAACCACTCTAAAAATCTTTTCTCCTTTCTCAGATGTCTGTTTTTGTGATGTTGCACAGACTAAAAACGCTCCAATGACTGTTGATTGACACTGCTGTTTTAGCGCAGAACAGTATTGCCTGTTGGGTTCGGGCTTCTCTTGTCTTGTTGACAAAATTTAGGCTGTTATTTATGTATATTCGTCCAGTTACAATAGTGGGTTTATGCTGTTGTTGGTCTGGAGGTCGTTAGTCAAATCTGGCAACACTGTCCCCTAGTGAGATGTAAACTGTTCCGCCATTATTTCGACACTGGAGCAGAATGTGGCCCCCAGATCTACCTAAATGCGTGATAGAATTCTCAGTAGACTGTTTTATAAACTAGGGTCAGTATAAAGCAGTTTTTTTTAAGAAGCTACTCCTAAAAACGACATCAGTACCAACTATTCTTGTTATTTCTGCTTTACCTACAGAAAAAAAATTTGTAAGTATTTGTTATGAATCTTTGCAAAGCAACCAGGCTAAAGTTTAATGCTGATTGCGGCTAAAGTGTACACTATCAGAGAACAGTGTTATGTCGTCTTTTCGGACAGACTGAAATGCTTGTGTATTGATAGGCTGAGTGATTGAATATTCAGGCAGATTAGTTATAGAATAATTTATAATAAACAATGCGTATAATAAACAAAAGGTTATTTTCTTATTACTAACTGTGTATGTCGTCAGTAAAGATAACATTATAACACTACATAAGGCTTACCTGTGTAGACAGTTTTTAATGATGTCTGTTAATAAATCATTTTAAATTGTTTTGTAGCAGTTGTTGTTGTCACAAAACACCCCACAAAACAGAGTGGTGGGGTAAACAGAGCTCCTTAGTATTTTCAGCAAAATTAGCGTACTTTTACTCTATGAATGAGCTTTTTTATTCTATGAATGAGCATTTTTATATTATACACTTTTTATTAAGACCCTAAAGATTCATATGAACTTGTTGGGAAAATGGCATCCAATGACCCCTTTAATGCTAAAGTTACTTTAATTTAAATGTTCAATTGCAGTTTATAGTTTTACCTATTTTAAATGTAGAGACATATAAAACATACAGACAGAATTGGGAGTCTTAGCCACACAATGTGACAACTACGTTCTTTTTTTCTTTCCAAGGTGATAACAAATATAATGGAACAACCATCTTTGGAAATGTGTGTAATTGGACAAAAGCAAAACTATGACTGCAATGGTAACAAGTTAACAGTGTTACCTTATATATTCCCAGAAGTATTAAAAGTTCAAAGATTATTTGTAACAATAAAAATAATTAGACTTTGTGTATATATGAAACATATAGGACATAAAATGATTTTGTATACATTTACTGTATTTGGTGGACACCCTTATCCAAAGCAACTTCAATACATCTCATTTTTCAAGGGATTTAAGGTCTTGTTTAGAGCCCATCAGTGGTATCTTGGTGGTGCTGGAAATTGGACCCACAATCTTGGGGCCTACCACCTCCCAAAATCTTTTTTAATAGCATAGTCATATGCAGGCTACTGTGGATGTTGTCTTCTGATTATGAATTATCTCCTTCTACTGATATACAATAGAAATGATTTATTGCAAAAGATCCTGTAAGAATGATCGTGTGATAATGCGGACATTAATCAAGGCAAACCAGTGCAAAATATTGTTCCGAGCTCTCAGAAGAGTTCCTGTTGGAAAAATGTAAGAATGACACCTTGTCAATTATCAGCACCAGATATTTAACTACAATTGTTCACTTACACAGATCATGTGACACAGACGTAAATGTGAGGAGCAGAAATATAGTATGTTTCGAACATTTTACCTGCTCCAAATCCTGTTCGTCTTCTATATCAAATGCAAATTTTACCCTATTTCTGTTTTCCTGCGCATAAAACACACATATGAACAGTAAAATAAAATATGTAATACAGAATATGATTTAAATATTACTTAAATACGGATGAAATTTAAATGCAATGTTTCCATTTTTGCCCAAACTTTAGCATGTCTATGGAGTATATGTGTCACTCACTGTAATAATATACCAAATATTATCAGACCAAAACCCTAACTACCTTGTTTGTAGCTGATATCATATTTACCTGTTCTGTAGTTGTAGGAGTCAGAGACTTGTGCTGGGCAAACAGTACTGCATCATGAACTGATAAAAATATTTGACTGGGACTAAAACCGCTTCCGTCAAACACTCCTCCAGCTTCCAGCTCTTCTAATACCTGAGCTAAAACAAAACACACAACAAATCATGCACACAAACTAATGGGTTATACAGGAAAAGTTTACTGCTCTTTAAGCTTATGTAAACATCTGAAACACACCTTTTACAGGCAAAGCAGCATGTTGTAACAATCACATGACCACAAATTAACCAGAAAGTTTAAATGTTTATTCAATTTTAAACAAATTAACTAAAAATGATGATATAAGAACATGAAGCAAAGCATAGCTGTGTTAATCTATGCAACATCACATGACAAAGATAGATAGCTGCTAGCCACATCTTTAACTGACTATCCCGTAATTATCAGCATCATGCCGTTCACAAAACATCAGTAGGTTACATCCCTGTCTGATTGTAGCCTGTTTCTCACATGACACTGAGCTGAAAGTTGCGCCTCAGTGGTTAAGGTGCTGGACTGACAGATCATGGTTTCAATTCCCGGCACCACTACGCTGCCATGGCTAGGCATCTGGGAAAGTAAATCGCTCTGGATGAGTGCGTCTGCCAAACAGCAATTATTTTGACTTTTTTTTTTGTATTCATTTAAATTGCTACAATTTACTACATGAAATATTCAAGATTTGACTCTATAAGAACTAAAAAAGTATATCACCTAAATGGAGGCTGCAGCAAGGCTACATATAAGGTGCAATTCCTTTTACAATAATATATAATACAATTATTAATTCTTACAAGTTATGTTGCATTTTGTTGAAACGCATTTGGAAAATAAAGCATCTAAAGTTTCTTTTAAAACCACCAATCAACATAAATCAGGCAGCATGCTTTTAACTGGATCCAAAGCAGTCCAAAAAAGTCAAGAATAAACGTCTAGGACAAAGTTATGAAAGAAGGCGTTTACATTTACACATAGCAGATATTTTAAAATAACAAAAAAATACCTTGCACATTTGCTAGGTATAGTGCGATCCCCAGCGCACTATATGTGTTGTTCATCTGCAATAAAACAACCATTTTTTATTTTTAATAGTTAAAGATAAGACACTCTACACAACAACAATTATATCAATATAATATTTGGAATTATAATGGTATTTTTTATTGATATAGATGTAGAGTTGTTGGGTGTCCTAACTTTAACTATCAAGACACTCTACAATACTACTATATTATCTATACAACATCTTTATCAATATAACAAAGCATTATAATACCATTGCATTATATTTTGTAATCCTGAACACTTTTGATTGTAATTAATCAGAATTTTCTATGTCATAACTTCTTGGCTATCTGAAAAACAGAATATAACTATAAAAATAATGAAAATCTGCTATTTTTTAGTTAAGTAAAATACAAGCATTAACTAACTGTGTTGTAATATGAATTATTTAAATGTACTGTTATTAAAAATTGTTAACTGTGAGTCAGCTAATTGTGTTTTATTGACCTTGGTAAGAATTTTAATGCCCATCAGGTCGATGAAACAGACTCCTCCCAGGTCCAAGATTAGTGTATGAAAAGGGACAGGCTGCATCTCCATCATAACAGGGGGGGAGATTTCAGGCTCTGGCTCTGGAAGCTGGTCAGTGGGGTTCATTGTATCACAGTATGGATTAATAAAACTATTAGGCATATTATCGCTGCCTACATCAATGGTGTAAAAGTCGCTCTGCAGATCAATTTGTGAAATAGTCTGAAAGTGGAATGGGCAACATTATAACACCTAAACTGAAATTTAAAGTAAGATAATAAAAAATATTTTTAAGATAAAACAATTTGAGTAAATGCATTTAAATGTGCATTAAAACTGCTCTTGCATGAGTAAATATAAACATGTGTATGTATTAAAATTAATTAAATTAACTTGTGAGGAAATATAAAAATGTTTCTGCACCTGCATCTTCATTGTAACAAGTGAGCTTAGTTTCCTATCTCTGGAAGCTGCCTTATTTTCACTTTGCTTAGCTTTGATTTCTTGTTTTTTTTTCTTTTCCTGATTTTCCATAAACTTCTTTCTGGCCAAAAGCATTTTGCTTGGATCAAGTCCAGTCTGCCAACCACCAAAAATGGAGAAATAAGAACCAAAAATTTGCATGCTGGGCAACACCACTCTGATACAGTATACTGATGTTTAGTAACCGGAAAATGTGTCATTAAAGTCATTATATGAAAAAATGGACGCATTTACAAACTGTAATAGATTTACTCTGATCAACATACTTTTTTGATAACCTTTCGGTGAAATATCTCGGCATTGGCAAAGTAAAGAGGTGAGCAGTAACTCACTATTTTTACACCTTCAATGGCTTTTGTCTAAACAAAATAGAAATAAAACAGAAATTGTTTTTACAATTTTTAACAACATTCTAATAGCATCATTTAAAATGTAAAGATTTAAAAATATATTTGGAGTATAATGAATAGAAACTCTTTTCGTTTAAAAATTACCTTATTGTACACTTTGGGATTCTTGTACAAGTCTGTATCCAAAATCTGAGCCACTTCTGAGCCATTACGACTAGAGGTATCATCAAATAAATCATCATATATATATTTCATACAATTTCAGTGTTGCAACATCAGTACATTTTAGGACTCACTTACAATTGTGTCTGGAAAATGACTACCAGTATGGAGAAGCTCACCCCAACAGCAACACCATAAGGCAGGCTCAGGATAAAGGTTGCCAAGAAAGAGACAACCCATACACACTGTAATTTAAAAATAAAATAAGTGTTTGAATATCCACATTTACATTTACAGCATTTGGCAGACACCCTTATTCAGAGCGACTTACATTTATCTCTTTTATACAACTGAACAACTGGGGGTTAGGGGCCTTGCTCAGGGGCCCGGCAGTGGTGGCTTGGTGGAGCTGGGAATTGAACCCCGGACTTCCTATTAGTGGTCTAACCACTTCCTATTAGTGGTCTAACCTTAACCACTGCACTACCACCTCCCCTTTATTAGTACTTAATACCAATCTTTGGGTTGGTGGTCCAACACCTTAACCATAAGCCACCACTTCCCCCACATTTGCAAATAGATTAAAAAGACAACAATACTTCGATTGCAGTCTTAAATCTTAAAACAAACTACCATAGCCCAAAGCTAGTATACATTCATCACTAAAAAAGGTATGTTTTGTTTTGTATGTTACTCTGGGTCGCACACTGGTTCCTATTGATTTATTTTGAACTTTGTTGAATTTACCATAACCTACACAGTCTAGTTTACTCTTCTTCCAGAGATAGTATGGATCCACGATCTGTAGTAGTGTGTTTTTCAGATTAACAGCTATGAGAGCTCCTAAAACAGACTACAGATGAAAGAATTAATACAGACAATACTATAGACAAAAGCACTGTAGGCATTAACATATTGTGATCTGGAGGTTCTTACCTTGGGAAGTGGTTTGAGAAAAGCTCCTAGAGCCAGCATAGTCACCATGACAACTACCATAACACAAAGACTGGCAAACTGAGAATCAATCACATGATAGTTGTAATAATACACATACTTAGACATCACTTAAAACTTAAAATACTGTTTTTAGGTCTTAGATATACAGCAATACACAAGTTTTACTGAAGGTGCACACACATCCTAATTAAAGTATTTAGTAAGTAATGTGCAAGGTCTAAACAGTTTAGTGACAAAAGCCTAATGCTAGTTGTGTAAGATGCCTGCTGGAATCTAAGGTTACCTGCACAGTGGGGGCAAATGTGGCCCAAATCCAATTTTTTTGTAACTTAAATCTGTTTTTCTCATAACAGTGTGAACAGCACAAACTGCATGGAATCTGATCTTCCGATTTGTGCCCCTTACATTTGTGGTATTAAATCTGACAAGTCAGATGTTTTGTAATGCATTATTCTGCACAAACAATTGCTATATATAAAATCAATTATGCTGAAGGTATTCACATTATAATACTATCTGATGTAGTAGCCACTGTTCCACAACATGCTATTATTACAAATTTGGTCCTTTTTTCTCTCTTTTCACAACTTCTCATTATTTCACTGCTGCACATCACCTTATGAATGTAAGTACCATACAATACCATACAAATGTAAGTACCAAGTTCACATAAAATGCTCCCTTCAGTGTATTCATTGTATGTTTATTTTTTTCATATGAAAGGCACAGTGTTAAGCATGTTACTTAAAAAAAATATTAAAAATATTTACTAGTTTACTTCTTACAACTGAGTCAATAATTAAAACCTATTGCATTACTTTTTAAAAATGTTCTAAAATGTCAAATAATAAAGTAGCATTAAATAGAATTAATTACTAATATAAAACATTGTACACGAATCTACACTATTGTAATATTGTGGTGGCATTTGACGGTGTGAGCTGCTTCATTAGATTAGAGTTACTTGCCACTTATAGACTTATACTTCCAGTTTGCAAACGCGCTACCTTTGAACTCGTTGGCTTTGCCATTACTCCTGTGGTACGTCTGAATTTTATTCATACTACCGGTAACCATACTATATAGAGCATACTTTTTAATAGGCAGGAAGCCTATTAAAAAGCCTCTGGTTGGCAAACAATGGAAATTTGCATCATCATCATCCAACACACACTCACTAAACATGATCGGTTATGTGTCCCACCTCACCCAACACACACCAGAGAAATATTTTGCATGTCCTATGACTGAGAAAGCCTATTTGGATGAAAATGATAAATAAAGTAAGACCGCATTTTAGCGGGGAAAAAGTAATTCGTTTGATTACTTGAAATGATCTTGGCCACACTTAAAACAACAATGTAAACAGCTATACAAAAAATCAACAAACAACAAATACTGGAATTGCGCAGTAAGCCTCACAGTGTGAATGTAGCCTATGTGGCTAAAGGCACCCATGTTACTGAAGTAATTCAATGTTGATTAAAAGGCCACTTTATGAACCAGCGTTTATGAACACGTTGTTGGAGCACATCAAATATAAGCACGATTGAACTTTTATTTCTCAACTCTTTGTTTAAGCTCCAAATTTTGCATAGAACCTCAAAACATAACTTAATTAAATTTTATTATTTTGACAGAGAATTTGGCAAACATTTAAGTACTGTAGATCTTATTATATTTTTATTATTATTATTATTATTATTATTAATATGCAGTATCAATCACAGTCAAACAGTGGGAAATAAGGACAAGATGCGTTTTTAAAAAGGAAACTGATTCTGTAATGCCAGTTACAGAGCCAAAAATCATCCTTTTTTTAAATTACCAACTATAGAAAATTCAACAAAATATTTCGTACCTGTGAGGAACCTCCTGCACTGTCCACAGCTAGTGTGACAGACAGAGCACAGCAGATTACATGAATTTTAAAGAAACCACCCAGGAAATTGCTGAATCCCAAGGCTAACATTTCCTACCAATCAGGAAATAAAACAAACATCAATTAACCACCAAGTTCAAATAACCAAAATGATTCGTCATATGTAGTACCAGTTTGCTTCAGCAGTGAAATAGTTTGGTTGTTTTAATTTATTACTGTTATACACTAAGATTAATCTAGAAAAGCCTAAACAGTTCTCTTCACAACTGTACCTGATTCGGATCCACATCATAACCATGTTTGGTGGCCAGCGTCCGGGCCATAGCCAAATTAATGACATATCCTACAATGGCCAGTGAGAAAGCTGAACTTAACATTTCCCCCCACTCCACCACTTCAGGCAGGATTGGGGAAGGAAACCTAAAAGAACACAACAACTTAACACAGAAGCTTAGTTTACAATAGAAAATGTAAAGCTCCAAGTCACTTCAAATATCTTTTACCCCAAAGGGATTTCTCCTACAACCTGCATATGGTACTTTTCAGGCAGATGCAATGGCCCAGAGATAGCAGTGGCGATCACCACCTTAATAAAAGCAGAACATATTTTAGTATTACTAACAGAATAAACACTTAATATACTCCAACATTGTTAAGTATTTGTTATTTGATTGTTTTTTTTATAAAATATAACTACAACAACATAATCAAATAGCATTTTACTGTTCACTTACAACAATTATCTCAATAGGAATAGGGAATGGGATTATATGACGGTAGCGGGTACTCAGTTCTTTCACTATGATTAGCGCCAAACAGCTGCCAATAGCAAACAACAAAGAAGCTATGTTGGTTCTAGGCAGGCCTTCGCATATGTCAATGAAGGTCTAAAAAAAAAAGAAAAGAAAATCATGCAGAAGGCAAAAAAGAACCAAATGAAAATAAAATTAATTTATGAAACGAATTAAGATTAATGAGTTGATTAAGCAAATTAAGTTTTGTAATCTTAAATGATATTTACATAAATTATAGCCAGAGGACCGCTGTATGGTGGCACTGTGATCCCAAAGATGTACTTAAGCACCGATATAAGGATCTGCAGCCCAGCAGCTGTCATAAAACCCCTAACGAATGACTCAGAGAGGTATATGGCCACAAATCCAAACTGCAGCATACCAAGACCAATCTGTTAATGTACCAAAAAGATACACAAGACAAGGCAAAGAAAACAGGAATTAACTTGTTTTCAAGATTATTCTATGTCACTACAAATTATAAAAAGGGTTACAATCTTATTAATACAATTTCTGCAATATGATTTTTTTTATATTGTAATAACATATAATACAAATAGATTGTTTAGAACATGTTTTAAGAAATGTGGTTATTCACCTGTATAATAGCAGTCAAACAGGCCAAAGTGCCCGATATGGCCAGTCGGGCCTCATTCATCTGCTGCTCATATACCACTGTTGAATTAAGAGTGGTGTTAAAATAGCTGTAATGTGATTCAGGTGCCAGCTGCTGACACACTATACCCACCATGATACTCAGCACAGCAAACGTACCTGTGTAAAAAACAACAACATTTAAATATTACTCTCCAAATAGTACCATGCTGATGGTACTGTAGCATTATCATTTGTGTGTCATGGCATGTGGCTTGAACATTTCCCAGATTATGCTGCCACATACAAGGGTCACCACTGCCTACAATTCCCAAGCAGTCACACACTTCACCAGAGTAGTGATAATGCCCACCTGTCAAACCAGTTTTCACTTATATTTATGTTTCACTCATTAAGTTGTGGTTGTGGACATTTTTGGTAAACCGCATTGTAATTAACACACATTTCCAGGTATATGGAAAAACCTGGGGGAAGTGGTGGCTCATGGTTAAGGTGTTGGACTACTAATCTGAAGATTGCAGGTTAGATTCCCAGCTCCACCAAGGCAGCACCACTGGGCCCCTGAGAAAGGCCTCCAATTGCTTAGTTGTATAAATAAGATAAATGTAAGTCGCTCTGGATAAGGGTGTCTGCCAAATGCTGCAACTGTTAATGTAAAACAATAGATGTATGTTGCTTACAATTCTAATTTCACTAATGCAAAATAATTTTTCAGTGGCAACATCGTACATAAGGAAAAAGCTTTTAAAATCTCTAGATTCAGCAAGGTTTAAATTAGTTTAATATGAGACTAAAAAATAAAAAGAATTCCATTTTTAGTAGATAATAAACATTTTATAGAGCAAAAATATATATTTTCCAGTTCTAAGGTCTAATTTTGACCAAAATGCTGATTCTTCTAACACAAAAGCAAAACTTACCTGGCACCATCTGATGGGCTGTGCCCATAAAAAAGTATGGAATAAGAGGAAAGAAAGATGAATAGAGTCCATTGACTGGTGGTAAGTTGGCCAAAAGAGCAAAGGCCATGCCTAAAAAAAAGAACAATCATTTATACACTACATGACCCCTTTGTTCATTTTGTTGGCTTTTTTGAAATGTTTGCCACAATGCTGAAAGTACATAATTGTATAGCATGTTATGTAAAGTTCTGTTTACTGGAAACAAGAGGCCCAAACCTGTGCTCCTATGCACAAAGTAATGTATATTAAGACACGAGATTGGGCAACTGTTTTACATAAATGTCCAAGCCTACTGAACACCTTTGGGATGACTGGAGAAGCACATGCACTGCAGGCCTCTTTGGCTGACATTAGATCTTGACCACATGAAATGTAATGGGGTGTTCAAAAAGCGCATATATGTGCGATGGTCAAATGTTCATATAAAATAAAATTGGTAACAATATTCATTTAATTTGCTTTAGCAGTTTTTCCACACTTATTTTCCAGTATCTGAAGGTGAAGTAGTTTTAAGGGCCTGCTTCCTATGACTAAAAAATAATTTAAAGACACTAACCCTGTGGAACTTGAATCGTGCCTGCGCTGACTCCGCTGATGACATCACACACAAGATTTTGTTTAAAGTTGTATTTTGGAAGCCAGCTAAGTACCGGCAGATGTCTGAAGAGAAGACTTTTCAGTCGCCCACTGGAGCATCTAATATTTGCAAAGATTTAAATGTGAAAAAATGAATAGATATATCACAACTACTGATATAACCAGAGCCAAATATAACCTCCACTCACAAATTCACAAGCCAGAAATTACATAGTTGTAGTAACATACCTGAAAATATTTCCTACTTTCTCCCTTAAAGGATAATTCCTTTTCTTCCTGTTAAACTCCACATCAAAATTTGATTGAGAGTAGGCTGATCGCTCTATTGAATATCGAGGACAAACTTGATTCATGACGCAAGCTAGACCTTAAAATCAAGAATTATTTAGTTCAATACATATATTTACTGAATTTGAATGTTAAATGAACAAGGATTTTTTTCTCCATATATATATGCCAAAATAAAATCATTTTATTTTTATTATCATACCTCAAATCAGGTAAAGACATTGGTTTGTAAGACTCACTATCTGAAAGCAAATTTTGTTGTGCGTATATGCTGATAAGCGTTCTTTTATATAGTTTTTGATGTCCTTATCTGACCTTGAAAGCATTTGTTTGAGTAGTACAATGGTTATATTTGTAATTTTTTAAAAATTACGACGACTTTTCATCAGAACAATATAGGTTGAAGATTAAGCAAGTCAGCATTATTTATTTGGTAAAAAGTAGAAAATAGAAAAGTATATATGGAATGTTTAAAACAACTGCTAATAAAACAAAGCTTTTTACACATATTAACATATTAACACTAGCCAAAGACCAAATAACAGAACAAAAAACAATTGATGAAAAGGGTATTACCTGCCTCACTGATATTCTGTTTCGGTATATGCTCTATGTGTTGTAAGCTTAAAAATTGTTTTAAGAAAATGGTTACACTAACTGGATGTACTGGTAAAGTTATGTGAAGGGTGGAGCTTAAATGTCTTATGTTATCTTTGTTGACCAAGTCACCCAATTGTATATTTTATTGAATAACATGATGATATAATTTATGTATCTGTAATAATAATAAATAAATATTAAAATAATTATTATATATTTTTTTGCACCCAGGTTTAGTGATTTGTAAAGCTAAACACTTCTGTGGGGAAAAAGGCAAAGAATTAATGTCTGGCTAGGAGCAGCAAAGACAATTCATTCACACTGAAAACGTTTGTGTGAGAAAGAGCAGAACTTTAGCTTACATTTATAGATATTTACAGTGAGGGGAAAAATATTTAATCCTCTGCTAATTTTGTACATTTGCCCACCATCAGTGTAATTTTTTCTAACAGTGAGAGAAAGAACAAATAAAATAAAATAAAAGCTTTTAGAAAAACACATCTCAAAGAAGTTGATTTGCATTTTAATGAGTGAAATAAGTATTTGACCTCTTCGCAAAACAAAACTTTTTACATTTACAACATTTAGCAGACGCCCTTATCCAGAGCGAATTAAATTTATCTCTTTTATACAACTGAGCAATTGGGGGTTAGGGGCCTTGCTCAAAGGCCCAGCAGTGCCAACTTGTTGCTGAAAATCGAACCCCGAACTTCATATTAGTAATCTAACACCTTAATCACTGCACTACCACCTCCCTGTAATTAGTACTTGTATTGGCAATCACAGAGGTCAGGCGTTTCTTGTAGTTGGCCAGCAGGTTTGCACAGATGTCAGGAGGGATTTTGCCAAACTCCTCTTTGTCAAACTCCTCTTTAACAAAACCATTCTAACACCAGAATCTGAGCTACTTGCTTGTTGGTCTCTAGTGGGTACTGCCAAAATGTATTATGTAAAAATATCATTCATAACTAACACGTTCTCAATCCCAGACTTTGAGGGTTTCAACATAGTGAAGTCCAACACTGAAATTTGCTTATGGTTGGCAGCCAGCAAATGTCCCATAAAACTACCAGGGACAAAAGGAACTCCTTTAGCACACTGGAACCGCTTGTACTTCTGGCACCAGCAGGCAATATCTGCAGACATCTTAGGCCAGAAGCATTGCTGACACACCAGCTGGCATGTACACTTCATCCTCTTGTGCCCATGCTGTTGATAAAGCTGGAAGCGAAACACGCAGATAGAGCACCCCATCAGTCTCCACCAAGTGGCCCCTTTTCCGAAGCAGAATGATCCCCAACTTTAAGAGTTTTTAAAACTCTTCAGTAGTCGGGGGCAACTTGTGCCCTTAACAACTCTACTATCACTGGGTCTGCTACCTGCTGACCACCCTACTACAAGAAGTAAATTAGGTAACCTGATTAACCAAGGTCACCAGTTCAACTTGGGCAACTTGCTGCAATGCACTTTGGGTTTGCTAGCTAAGCTATCAACATGTAAAGAGGGGCAGCCAATCTTCTCCACAAAACGCCAATAGTAGCTAGAATATCCAAAAAATTAACACAACTTTGAAACACTGGTCGGGCAATGCCATTGTGCAACTGCATTGGGTGTTGGGTCTGGGTCATGTGGGCCAAATGGCCAAATTTAAAATAGAATGATTCAAAATGGAAAAATGTTCTATGGTCAGACAAGTCCAAATTTTACATTCTTGTTGGAAAATCACTGACGCTGTGTCCTCTGGAACAAGAGGAGGAGAGAGAGACCTGAAGCTTGTTATTAGTGTTCAGTTCAAAAGCCGGCATTTCTGGTGGTATAGGGTTGTACATGTGCATAAGGTATGGGCCGCTTGCATGTTTTCAAAGGCCTTATAAATGCGGAGAGGAATATAAAGGTTTTAGAGCAACATATGCTCCCCTCCAGGCGACGTCTATTTAAGGAAAGGCCTAAGCATGGTTTTGTAGTAGAAAAGTCTAGGAACTAGCCTGCCTGCAGTCCAGATCTTTCACGTATGGAGAACATTTGGTGCATCATTAAACCAAAAATTCATTAAAGACAACTACAAACTCTTCAAAAGACAGAAACCTGTATCAGGCAAGAATGGGACCAAATTTCAACACCAAAACAGCAGAAACTAGTAACTTGGGTAGTCTGCTCCACAAAATCAAAGTATTAAATTCCTTTAATACACACAGTATATATATGAAACCTTGTTTTCTGGTATAAGACTCTTTGTCATCACATAATGCTTACAACAGATGCCATATGTGCTAGTATGTACAGCGGTCACTTACATCAACCACCAGGGGGATCTGCACTTACACCTGCTTTCTAAGCTAGCGTAATAGATCCTTCAATGGTCTTAATGGTCTCAAGAGAAACTTCATTTGCTTTGATGCATCCAGCCCCACTGAGCTAGGATGCCATGGTACAGACATGGCCCAAGCTCTGTCTATATACAGAGAGAGAGACATCCTCTCACAACTGGGGGGTCCTGATGCACCCCCAGAAATATGAAAACTGTGGGCGTGGGCCCTGAATGGCACAGACACAGGAAATAAGGACACAAGCAGCAGGAACCAGTAAACTTCCTAGTCCTTTCAGTGCTGGAATTCCTGCAGGACCGTTTTTCTGCAGGGCTAGCACCCTCCACCCTGAAGGTGTATGTGGCAATACACCTTCCATGCCCCTCTTGGTGGTAAATTGGTGGCAGAGATTAGCTCAAAATATTGTTTCCTTTTGGCACAGGAAGGTTGAGGTCTGCACAGCAACCTGGCCCGGGTATGGGAGTGAAACCAACAACCAGGAAAGGCTGAAACTTTTTATCTGTTTCGGCGTACACGAAAAAAAAGAATCAGATGAGCAGAGGAGAGAACCACTGCAGGGTCTTCTTACAAGGATTGTTATTTTTGGTTTTCACCCCAATTTTCAACAGAGTGCTTCAAGGTTATTGTCTTTGTCCCCTTTTTTAATCGTTCTTTTTCAATTCTTTTTTTAATTCTTCTTCTTTTTTAATTCTTCTTCTTCACTTTTTTTTCGTGTGGCCATCAAACGACCAATAAACAGATAGGTGGTTGAGACCATCCCGCTATCCTATAAGGCCTCTAACCTTCTTGTCTCTAAGGGAATCAGAGAGCATTTGACTAGGTATAATGGCCTCCAAGCTCATGGCCTTTAAAGTATTTTTGGTGAATGTAAGCTTATCGTGTCATGGCGCGATGTATGTTTTTATAGAATTACTTTCTGGATGATGATTTCACGCATACTTCAGGCACTTCAGGTCTGGAAACCATAGTTACATATATAACATTGTCTTAATCCAGGCCAACAAGACCACTGATATTGCCACACAATGCCAAGTTGTGGTTGTGCTGAACTACATTGATCTCAAAAGAAGAGAGGTTTTTCAGTTTATTCCTCTAAATTTAACTACAACTGATTTCATTGCCACAACACTAAGAGAGTCTATTAAAGTCATATTTCAAGAATATGATGGAGCCAGCATTCTGAGGGGTGCCACTACAAATGTTTAATGATACAGCAGGCCATTTTTGACATACGCTAAGTGAGATTTTGTTTCTGACCTTGAGGGATTTTTCAATTTTTTTTAAGATTAACCAAGTGCCAAGTGTGCAAATCTTCTTGATAAAGTAGTTGCCTGTAGACTACTTACATCAAGCAGTGTTAAATAAAATTTCCACACCCATGCTATCAATGCAGTCTTTGAGTCAAAAGGAACTCATCCGCCTTTCGAAACTAGACAAGACTCAGGTGACTTTGACCTTGTTACTATTAGAGAAGCAGGGGCGTTTGTCATGTTGCTGAAGAATCAGTAACTTTCCACATCTCCAACTTTTCCACATCTTGTCACATTTATAACTTTATTATTATTATAACTATGATAAAATTCATTATTATAATTATTATTATTCATTCATTGTTTTGTCATTGAAATTGTCTACATTCCCTGGTTGATCAGACCAGTAAAAGCGGTTCACAACCAAACTGGCGGCTGTCCATGTAACTCTGCAGTATTTCCTAAAAAAGCTATCAGAGGAAGCTATCAAAAAGTAAATAAATATTAGCAACACTTTACTTCATTGTTTTATTCAACCTCTACTGGTACTTGTAAATGTCCTCTCATGTCTTTAATGATTTTATTATATTTTTCTGTAGCAACAAGTGGAACATTAAGTTAAATTTCCATTAGTTTTTCATAGGGTGGCCACAGGTTCATTCAAAGTCTTACATTTAACCAGTTTATATCTGTAGACACCTTGTAATAGCTTTGCTGTGAGAGGTTATTTATACCATGTATGTGGAATCAACAGAAGGAATATATCTACAATATGTCAAAAATATTGCAAGTCATTAAAGACATGAAAAGACATTTACAATAAGCCATAAAGGGTAAATGAGACAATCTAAATTAGTTTGTTGCAAATGTTTGTCTTTATGATAGTGTCCTCTGTCCAGCAAAGTATTTTTATTACACTAATTGCATTTCTTTTTATAGATATAAAGATAAAGGGAATACAGTATTTTAATATTATAGTATAGTATAGTATAGTATTTTGTTTCTTTTTTTGTCTGATTATATTAGGCTTTATTAAACTTTATGAAACCTTAATAAAACTATATGCATGTTTTACTACCGTTCAAACTAACCATTTACAGTATTTAAAAAAATGTCATCTGAAAGGGATTTGTAATTCTTTGACTCCCTCTAGCGGACAGCATTAGTATTACGGCCTTCATCTCTGAATCCGGATAATATAAAAGGCTGATATTTTTAAACATAGCGTTAACGCCCTGAGCATCAGAACTCTATGAAACTTGACATGTCTTGTCCATGTGTATGAAGTTGAAATTATAAATTTAGACACTGAAACTGGTCTCGCTTTATAACATAAAGCTAATCATTTTAAATATTTCAGATAAAAAAAATATTTTAACATCACTAAATAATAGTAGGTCTGTAACATTATACTCTTAAACACCATTAAACAGTTCTCCCTCACAAACCACCTTGTTAGTCTCATCTCGTTTCAAGCAGACAGGTTTAAACAGTTTTAACTGAGAAAACAGTTAGTGTTATTCACAGCAAGGAAGAGTTTAGAAGCTGCCACCCCTTTTGTAGAGTGTGCTCTGAGCCTTTCAGGGACCGGAGGCCAAGTGATGGTATCAACCATCCGCCTGATTATTGTCTTTTTCAAGGTTGCTAATATGTGGGCCAAAACAGACAAATATTTGGTCTGAACTTCCCCACAGGGCAGCTGTGCCTCCATGCCTGCACTGGGCATAGAAGGTTTAACCTCTTCTGCTCTGAGTCCCGGATTGGCGGCTGACAAAAAGCCTGCAGTTCAATGAGCTAAAAGTGACTGTTGGTACTTTGGTACATACCCTGGCTGTGGTTGTAGGAAGGTCTTTACCCTGCCAGGCACGCTGGCAAGGTGGACAGTGATTGCATGTTACCTACTCTTTTAATGAAAGAAATGCCAAGTGGGAACACAACTTTCATCGTTACATGCATGGCCGGGGCCGCCTTCAGCGGCTCATAGGTGGCTGGGTGAGCTTCCCTAGTACCAAGGCCAGGTCCCATGATGAAAACCTCGGTTGCCGTGCCAGCCTCGGCCTCTTAGTGCTGCAGAGGAACCTTGACACTGGACAGACCTGTATAAAAACTTTAGTGCAGTTATGTAGGATCGTACAGAGCGTGCTGGGTGTGAGTTTAGAGCCCTATGCAGGACTGAGAGAGCGATGGTTAGATAGATACGGCTGGGATACGGGAAAGAAATGTGTGCTTGGTGCTTAGGGTGAGAGAATCGTGTTCACAATTGTGAGACATGACACTTAAAAATAACAAATAAATAAACTGAAATCTCTTTATAAACAAACAAGTATTTTTCTTTAATCTCTCTTCTTTGTTTTTTTCCCTCTTCATTTTCTCTTTTCTTTATTGTCTTTTTTTTATTTTCTCTTATCTTTTTGTTTATATTTTTTTTTCTTTTTTTAACCTTTAACCTTTTTCTTCTATACCAGAGCTGCGCCCCATACCGGGCGCTACTTAAATGACCGCATGCCGATTGCGCGGTTCTTTGTTCTTTTATAGGCGCGCGCTCAGGTGCCTTGCGTTCCGCTGATTAGGCAGCAAGGCAACCGCCCTCTGTTGTGCCTGCGGACGCGCCTGACTGGAAACTCGCGGTGTTGTTCTTTGCGAGTTTGCCTGTCCGGGAGTCCGTGACGTTACAGCAGTACTGTATAAATAGACTAAGCTTAAATAACATTCATATTGTTTGTATAATTATTCTACAATCTTTCCAAATAAAACATCCTTTTAAGATTCAGTTTTACAGATTATACAATCATTTAAAAGTAATTCTTTAAAATATGTTTTTAAAAAGGCATTTTGTTGTCTAGATCGTATCTCATTCTGTGGTTATTGTACTAAATATACTTTGTAATTTTATCAAAGTACTTTTTAACAACACTTTTACTTGTAATTAAGGATAATTTCAGAAATGTAACAGTACTTTTTCTTTAGTACCCATTTTAGTACTCTTTTTACCACCAGAAATAGTGATAGAGATACTAACTCTTAGTTAAATGCTGTATTATCTGTTAGTTGACAAAACATGTTGTTTTTAGTGTTGCAATCTTAACAAAAAATATTTTATTCTTCTAAAAAATACATGTAGTTGTAAAAAAAATACCTTTATCAGTATCATTAGTGTGAGTTACCATGTCTTTGACAGGTTATATATGAGTCCTAGTAAACAGCAATTTAGCAGGCCGCATATAGCAATGACACTTCGACAGCAATGAAGTGCGCACTCTAACACAGTGGTGTCACAACATCAGAAAGACTCTACAGACTGGATTTTAAGAGACGGGAGAAAGAGCACATCCCTTTTACCATCGATGAGACACCAGTGGTGCTAGTCGACAGGTTAAAGTTCCTCCATATTTACATCACTGAATACCTCACATGGACTGTACACATAGACACCGTGGTGAAAGCATTTTACACTTGTCTTGTAAAAGAATACACCACATGGTGTGTAAGGAAACCCTGGAGGATCATCAAAGACTCACTGTTGTCTTTGCTAGGCGGTACCACATTATTCAGACCCGAACTAACAGAGGAACAGCTTCTTTCTCTAACTTGAGAGACTGCCCAACACTCTGAGAGACCACAGACACACACACCCCCCCATTTCTTTAACCATCACTGCACTTACTGGATTCTGCACACTTAACCCATATCACCATATCACACACCACACTTACTATTTATCTGAATTAAAAAATTCAATTTAATGTGATTCAGTGCAATGTAATGCAATTCAATTACATTTATTTGTATAGCATTTCTAACAATAGACATTGTCTCAAAAATCTACAGAAATAAAGCTTTTCATTTTTAATTCAATTTATATTCCAAATAAGCAAGGCTGTGGCGATAATGGAATGAAAAAAAATCCTGAGATGATATTAAGAAGACACGTTGAGAGGAACCAAACTCAATTGGTAACCTGTCCTCTAACTTAGGCCAGAGTGTGAGTTTATAGGTAGTGTCTTTTTTAAATACATCTATACTAAAACAGAATTGTTTAAGCAACTTTAAATTCTTCTGGCTCAAGCGATTATCTCATCCACATCTGCCTATCCATACTCATCGGCAGTGAGTATGTCTAACCAATAAGACCCCCAACAAAAAGTAGGTCATCAGCATGTTATAGAGAAAAAGAGAGAGAGAGAGAGAGAGAGAGAGAGGGAGAGAGAGAACAAAGTATTAGGTATACTTATAATCATGTAATGAGTAAAGACAATGTACATTGTGTGATAAAAAGAGAGGACCAGAAAATAGCACAAACATAAAGGCTTCCTGAAGTTGACCAGCCACTCCCCTTCCAGGACGCAAGTGGGCAACAGCATCCAGACATGCATCTCATCTATAATCAGCTGATAATGGTTGTCTCCCCCTATTAGTGCTATCGGACCTCAGTGCTGCGTTTGACACTGTCAACCAAAACATTGTTCTGAATAGTTTAGAAAACTTCTTTGGCCTTAGCGTAGTTCAAATCAGTTATCTGACCGCCATTAATTCGTAGAAGTGAATGGAGAGGTATCATATAGCTTACAAGTGCAGTATGGAGTACCCCAAGGGTCAGTGCTAGGACTGTTACATACTCTTATTTTATATTATAATCTATAATATATTATTTCTACCATTAGGAGAGATATAATAAGGAAACACAGTGTTAGCTTTTACTGGTATGCGAATGACACTCAGCTCTGTATTTCTTCGCACAGCCCGGCAAAATTTACCAATTTGAAAAAACTAACAGAATGCATAGTCGATTAAAAAAAAACTGGTGTTTAATTATTGGACCTTAACCCTCACTGTATATCACTGCATGGTTACTCTGTCCATACTTCAGCAGTTAGGAACTTAGGAGATAATAGCTTGGAAAGAAGTAATTGTAGTTGCTTGAAAACTGCTTCAGATAAGTAAACCACCCTCTGGTCTTGCCGAATTTCTTTAATAAACAATTATTAGTGAATATTTAGCATTCAGTTGCATAAGTAATGGTTTATAATACACATTTTTAAAGCATGGTTTTTCATTGAACTCCTGTTTATATCATATCAGGAAGATTTTCCTGAAAACAGGCTAGCTCATTGGGTAACTAATTTTAGATGTCTGCTGTTATTTTTAAAAAGGTAAATTGACTTAAATTTATGTTTTTGGTAGTATTTTCGAAACCTTTTCTGCGTAAGCCACAATTTATTTAGGTTGTCTTTAAACCTTTCTGGTTAGAAGCTGTCATGTTATGGATGAAAGTTGCTGATAAATAGGAATGACTAAATTAAGGAGACATTTTGAATTATATAAGTTAAAAAACAGGTTGGAAAATCTTCATTTGTGCCAGCTAAGAAGGAAAGTCACAGCTACTTAGACCTATAGTATTTTGACACACAATGTATTTTGCTGTTTGCTTTCAATTTAATGTAGTTATACTATACATTACCTAAAAAAACAGGCCAATTTAATTACACACACATCATTTATATGTTGCACAATTTTACTAGCAACTCAGAGAAAAAAAAGGTGGAGTCATGATAAGTAAGCTAATAAAAATAACTTCATATTTAAACCAACAATTACTATATATATTAAACATTTTGTTTAGAAAACGATCAAGGCAACCCCTTTAAATGCCCACACCCTATTCTCCAAATTTATCTGAAGTTTGTTCAGGCAGCTGCAGGGTCCAGATAACAAACATGCAATACGAGGGGTAAAGGCTTAAAAAGGAAAAACAAGCCAATGAACTGACTTAAGACATTACAAAGATTGTTACACTATCGATCAACTTCAAATGAATATGTTTTTCATCAATATATATAAAGCCAGAGTTTAAGTATTTAAATTCCTAAAATATTAGGTGTGTTTTTAATTTTAGGCATATGGTCTATTGCATCAATATTAAAAGTTGAAAAAAAAAATAAAAATAAAAAGATTTTCATTTATTCATTTTTTTACTTTAATACTTGATCTATGGTGCAGTTATATAATCAGCCAATTGCACAACCTAAAAAAATATACAGATACAGGTCAAGAAATTTGGTCCGCCAGCCAGCCACTATTGGGTCTTTGAGCAAGACCTTTGACCCGTCTTGCTCCAGGGGTGCTGTATCATAGCTGACCCTGCGCTCTGACCCCAACTTTCTGTGATGGGAAATGTGAAGAAAGAATTTCACTGGGCTGTAGAGTCGATGTGACAAATAGAAACATTTACATTTAGAATAAAGAAAACCGTAATATCTATAATTTTATTCTTGACTATGTTTGGTACCAGACAGGCTGATTTAAGAAATTTCAGAAACTGATGATGACGACAGTAGAGTTTCCAGACAGTAAAACAAAAACGGCAGATAAAACAGTTCTTCTTTCAAGCAAGAACAAGAATTGGGTTTATCATGGGCATAAGTTCACCCAAAGTAAACAGTTAAAGACTGGTAAAACAACATTTTTGTCCACTTATCCAAACTGTTTAGAACTGATGGGTATTCATTGATAACAAGTTGTTAAAAAGTGCAAATCAGAGTATAAAATTGTGCCTCATATGAACGCATTGTGAAATTAACAATAGAAAAATATAAAAACTTTGTTGTAAAAAATGTTGTAGCTTCTGATTCAGAACACTTTTACATTCATTGAAAACACTTTATATGTGATTGTAATTTATATTTGAAACAATAAATTGGATGTCCTGTAAAGCTATTGCCCTGAAAAGAAACCTTTTTTTCTTTCAGGTTATCTAATTTATAATGTTAAAACTATTTATACAAATATTTGACCAAACTTGTTACACCTGTCTACAAGTTTTTATATGTCTGCCTGTCAGCTGATGGACAATGAAACACATACTGTAGCTATATCTTTATTAGGAAAAATGAGTAAATAGGAAATTCTTTAGCTATCACAAGGAATCTATTGTCTATGTTCTGGTCAGTTTCTTTGTAAGAACATGGTGAAGATCTTTTTTACTGTCATAACCAAATATTATTTTTATCATGTTGTTAATATGTTATGTTCCTTGTTGTCTACATGTGGATATGTGGGAGTGTCTTTCCCTTTAGAGCCGGTTATGAATGTAGGCTGTTACAGCTAGGATTTGCACACATACCCCATACGGAGGAAGCGTCAGGTGGCAGAAGTGTGCAGGACTTTTTGCTCTGGGAGACGGAATGCGTTTCTTTGCGCTGCGTAACCACCGGTGGGGAGCCGGGAACCATAGTGTGTATCGGGTTGTATCAGAATAACTCGCTTTACCATGTCATCCAGTTGCTTATGCAAAAGAAAATAAAGATATTGAAATAAAAATGCATCTCTTTCGGAATTACAATTACCAAATGTTTCCTGATCGCTTTACTGAGGAGAAAGCGGCTGTCCGGGGCATCAGCTGGGTACGTGTACATTTAAAAGGAAATGTATTGTAATGTGATTGAACATAGTAAATAGTTTGCTATCATTTTTTTTTTAAATGGTTAAGTAAACATGTAATTAGTTTATGTTTGTTTATTAGTTGTTGTAAATAAAAAAAAAATCTTGCTGTAAGATTTACCAGTGCCTAACAACCCATCCTACAGATACATGTGACCTAAAAACAAACAGCCCAGGCCTGAGTTGAAAACAGTGTTTTCCATTGTCTTTGCAAGGATGTGTGTGTGTGTGTGTGTGTGTGTGTGTGTGTGTGTGTGTGTGTGTGTGTGTGTGTGTGTGTTGCCTGGCCAAATGTATTAAGAAAATCCTATTTATAGCTTATTGTTTCAGGTTTGAAAATGAATGTTCAAGATGTTTTGTGCACAAAGATCCAAATGACCTCTCACGCAATTTAACTTTATCACCATTTGGAGCTCAATTTTCAGTTGGTATATTATAAATTAATTTAATAAGATTTTTTTTTTTACATCTCTGATTACTATTATTAATAATTAAATAGTAGCCGTAATAATAACCACTAACTTCATTCATAGCTCAAAATATGACTTCCAGAAAGCTTCCAGAACATTTTTTGTAAACGCAAGCAAGCAAAAAAAAAAAAAAAACTTTGTGACTGGAAGAACACAATACTAATATAAAGCACATTTTAAAATATGTTATCAGGGATCATAGGTTTGTGTAAATAGCATATTTTAATTGCTTTTAACATAAATTAATAAAAAGCTTTAGCTCATGTGGTTGCTGGAAAAATTGGTCAGTGTCACACAAATACCTTGCAACATTGGAGCATGTTTACTTGCATGTTTCTGTTAGTTTTTTGATAGTTAAAGTTTAAAGTTAAAGGTAAGTACTAAATACTAAGGAAAAAGAATTTACAAACTTTACAAATACTTGCCTGATAACACGATCAATCAGACCAGGATAAATCATATGAAAAACATAATTGATTTACTACTGTATTTTCAGAGAAACATTGTCAGAAACAAAATTGACCATACCACTTTCAGAGAAACATTGTCAGAAAAACCATACCACTTTTTTCAGTTACTCGATTTGTGCTCAACATGCGCATGTTAAAGCATTATAAAAAGTGTTTCATTTAGCTAGACAAGACTTTGTTTGCAGATAGATGACATAACTTTGTATTCACTTACTGAGTGCATGAATCAGCTTTAGTCTCTAGGTGCTGCTTGTGCGATGAATACCTGATGTTGTAGCATGTGACTTAAGACACTTTCAGGAGATGTGACACTTTCAGGACAATGTGACATTACATTTTCTTACATAAATTTTTTCTTTAAATGATGTCCATTTTCTGTTTGCAGTTGGATTTTTCATTGATGTTTATGTAATTGGTGTTTATACTTTCAACAATAAATTAGATATTTTCTGCGACTTTAAAGTTATCTTGTTCAAACTCGTTATATACCTGTTTATTGTTTTTTTTCTGTCTGTCGGTCAGCTGATAGACTTACAAATAATCACATAGTTATGGCTTTATTAAAAAAACTCAGTAAATAGCATTTCTTCAGCCATCATAACGAAATCTGTTTTCTTATCCGGTCGGTTTTCTTTATATTATATTATAAATATATTATTTTTATATTACGTAAATGTATGACATAAGTTGCCTGTTCAGTTCTTTATGTTCTTATATTATTTCATGTATTTCCTCACAGACACCACTGTCTGAAACCATGGACAGACAGGACACTATGAAGCAGGTATGAAATACATTGTGGTCAGGTAATAATTACAATTTACTTCTCCTTTCAGCTGTTCCCTTTTAGGGGTCGCCACAGGGAATCATCCGTCTCCACCTAACCCTATTCTCTACATCCTCTTCACTCACACCCACTAACTTCATGTCCTCATTTATCGCATCCATATACCTCCTCTTTGCCTTCTGCCTGGTAGCTTTATTTCTAACATCCTATTTTCGCTATCCCTTCTCTGTAAATGTTCAAACCACCTCAATCTGGCTTTCCTGACTTTCTGCCCAAAATATCTAACGTGAGCCGTCCCCCTGATAAACTCGTTCTTAATACTGTCCAACCTCATCATTCCCAGAGAAAACCTTAACATCGTCTCTGCCACCCGTCTCTTCCTCAGTGCCACTGTCTCTAAACCATACATCATAGCTGGACTCACCACTGTCTTGTACACCTTTTCCTTGATTCTAGCTGATATTATCCGGTTACACATCAGTCCTGACACGTTTCTCCACCCATTCCAACCTGCGTGTACTCACTTCTTTACCTCTTTTACACACACTTCATTGTTCTAGACTGTTGACCCCAAGTACTTAAACTCCTTTACCTTCTTTACCTCTTTACCCTGTAATCTCACTGTTCCATTTCCCTCTCTTTCCTTCTCTAAACACATGTACCCGGTTTTGCTATGACTGACTTTCGTTCCTCTTCTCTCCAGAGCAAACTTCCACCTCTCCAGGTTTTCCTCCACCTGCTCCCACTACAGATCACAATGTCATCCGCAAACATCATTGTCCAAATAATGACAATATACTAAATAAGTTTATTGAAATGAAAGTTATTTTTAATAGACAATAAATCATAATACATCTCGTTAATAGGGACTTTCATGGGTATTTTTATAAACAAATGATTATTCACACTTAATAGAGAAAGACAGTACAGATACTTATTTTTTTCACTAGTGATTTAGAAGACTTTAATTGTTTGCAATTCATTAGTTGTAATTACATGATATATAATAAGTCACATAAGAACTATTATTAACTTTAATTTTATATTACAGTTACATAACACATATTTGAGGACAAATTGCAAATTAGCCTAAAACCAAACATTTCACAATCTTAAGATATAAAGATTTTTTGTCCAAGTACTATTCAAAGAGAGTAAATAAAAGTTACCCTAGCTTATCATACCAAGAAGTGTCCCAAAACTCTATCTTGATGGAAAAGGTTGGCGAAGGTGAATAAATAAACCAGTGTAAGTATTATTTAATCAGTACAATAGTACCTACCTGTTGAGTTTGCAAGTACCAGTTTATTTTGTAAAAAAATAAATAAATAAAAGGCAACTCAAAACATATTTTTAAAAACACAAAACGTGTAACATAACTCCACTGAGGTGAGACGTATTTGAACCCAAGTGCAGTTTTATTTACAGTAAACATACAAGCATAAATACAAACATAAACTAAGCTAAACTATTTACAGAAACTCTAGACAAAAGAACAAACATGAACTAGACTAGACCAGACTTAACATGGTTAAACACAGACACATATATGAACCCTAGCATGGACCTTGGCCTCAACAAGAACTCACCAAAGTGATACATAGACAACCAACAATCCACCAAAAGACAAAGCAAACACAAGGGCTATAAATATAGAAGAAACTCATTAATAAAAAGACACACCTGAACCAATGAACAACACATGACAAAACAAGCCAATGAAAACAAGACAAAAGGACAAAGGGAAGCACATGACAGGAAGACAAAACAGGAAGTAATAAAAAACAGACTGCCTAGGCTAGCTTAGCTAGCTAGCATAGCTTAGCCTAGACACAAAACAATGAACATGAAACAACATAAAACATGAGAAACAACAAGAAAACCAAAAACCCCAAATGTTACAAAAAGTGACAGACAATAAGTCTGAAATACACACTATAACAAATAATTAGTAACGTTACTAGAACTGCCTATTTTTAACTGCATTGTTAAATGCATGTGTGCTACAGACACATTAGTAGTATATTTCTGGCTCAGTTCTGCTTGTTTTTTGTTTTTTGTTCTTTAAACAGTAGTTGACACATACCTTTAGTTTAGAAATGATGAGGCACATAATGTATGTGTATCTGTATGGTTTCCTGTGCCTAAAGGTACAATTCATAAACTTTGTTATGAACTTTGTTACCTTTTTCTTTGGTATTTGCAAACAGTAGCAAAGCCTGAGAAAGGTATGTCTAAGGAAGTGTTGGCTGCCCACCATCATTGTTTCATGTTTTATAACAATGAAGTTTTCCTTCCCACCCAGCAGTTTCACCCTACAACCGGTAGAGAGTTTGTGAAATTGCATTTACTACCAGGAGTTCTTGATTCTAGATTTGATGCCTATGGCATAGAACATCCAGATTAGAGCTTTTAACCTAAAGTAAAAGTGCATGTGCCAAAATACAAAAAGGCAATTTCATAATTATGTTTTTGGCAGTATAAAAGAAATAAATGAACGTAATTGAGTTCAGGCATAAATAATTAGCTGGAGAATTTAAAGGCATCATGCTTGACTGAGGTAATAAGGAGTCCTGGAAAAACGAATGAACTATGACCTGTGTAACTTTATCATCTAAAATTTGCCCTTCAAGGGCCTGGACTATGAACCCCAGGAGACAGAAGTGGTATTTACATGCGTCTGTAGACATAGTGTCTATATACTCTATGAGCAATGAGAATATTTCATAGCTTGATTTTAAATGTTAAGAAAAGGAAAACTAGATGGCAGATAAAAAAGTAAATGAAATTTTCAGCAATTAAATAAATATAGCTTACAGCTTTTGTGTTAAATGTTGACAAATTTTGGTGATTGTAGTATACCCTTTTTATTATAGATGTATACTATGTCGAGAGTATTAAGCAATGTTACTACTTTACTACTCTTTCAGTACAGACAGTATTTCAAAAGACTGATTAGAGTTTGGTCATCTCTTTCAGTCACAAATGTGACTGCTAGTCTTCATAATGTACTAAAATTACTGAACAGCATTAGAAAGAACACTGATAAGTAGTCCAGGACCACATCCTTGGGCAAACTTTGCTGCAAAGAATAAACAAGCCTAAGTTAAACAATGGGTAATGGAACAAGTAAAATATATTAGTGGGCTATTTGCAAACGATATACAATCTACTGTTATAAGTAGTACACAATATCCAAATGTTTAAAGACAATATACAATTAAATGATAGTTAATACATATTGGAAATTCCTTTATTTTAATGAAATGGATTTTACAAATAAACTAATCATTAAAAGCTTTATAAAATTACTTTTATATTTCTATAATTAGATAAATGTAGGGAATCATATAATTATGATTAACAGTTGGTATTTTCACTGTTTTATGAGCCTTTCTACTAGAACACTAGAAGTATTTTATTTATTTAATTTGTTTAACCATATACAGTTTTATTAAGGAACTAAAGCAACATAATTTTATTTTATTTATGGCAAAAGTAGTAAACAGAAGAAAATATTATAATGGAAAAATGCTCTTATAATACAGAATGAAATTCTACAAAATTTTGTTAGACACGAATTATTGATTATATAGATTATAATTTATAATCTAATAAAAATTATTTCCTCTGTTAATGTGATAAGTTTAATTTCTACAGTTCTATATAAATGCTTTAAGCAGACACTAAAAATGATGTAAAGTAATAGCGCTTTAAAGTGGTGGCTTGGTGGTTAAGGTGTTGGACTGATACCAGAAAGACTGGAGTTCAATTTTCAGCACCACCAAGCTACCATTGTGGGCCCCTAAGCAAGGCCCTTAACCTCTAATTGCTCAGTTGTATAAAAGATATAAATGTAAGTCACTTTGGATAAGTGCGTCTGCCAAATGCTGTAAATGTAAATATGGAAGTGTTATTTGTTTATTTTCAATAACTTACAAAATAGAAAGTGAATAAAGGAGAAGAGAAATCATTTTAACCACCCTTTGCCTGTATCATTATTTACTTATTTTAGGTACACTTGCACACCGTTTTTAAAGTAACTTATGTTACATGTAGATTGGTTCAAACACAAATTTATCATAAAACCTTCTGTCTCTTCATGAAATCCCAAATAGACTCAATGGTTTGTATTGTTCCTTTCCATACTGAAGGCAGTTCTTAAAGCATTTGTCTGTATGTTAACTTTTAGTTGGTCTCTCTGACATCACGTCAGTGACTGACAAATTGGGAATCTTCCTACAGAGACCAATACTCCTTAAGAGTATCTAAAAACACCAGTGAGTATTGGCGTGTGATAATCCCAACAACCTCCACCCCTGTGCTACCACTTTCCCACTACCCTGTTGTACTTGGCTGGGGGCCATGTACAACAGGCATGTGGTGCCGGAGCTTTGTACAAGCCCCCAATTAACTACGCTGAGTTGCTAGCAGCTTGCAGCAACTCACACATAGTCACCTGAGGAAGCGGCTATGTGACAAGCCCGTGCTGGGCTGTACAGACAACACAACAACATTTAGGTACATAAACTGGCAAGTTGGTCTATGTTACTGTCACAAATTGCAACTTACCCACCATCTCCTTCTCTGGAGTCTGAAGAATCTGTGGTCGCTTTACACCATTCATATTACTGATGTGTAAAACCATGCGGCCAATGAGCAGGTAGATCTGCTTGCATCTGCAGAGACCTTTACCACCAGCTATTCTATTCTTTCCCAGGCTGAGACAAGCTAGTTATCTTCGGGGTTAGCCAACCTCTCCTGACGATGTCTTTTTTAAGACTTTATACTTTTTAAGTATGTCCGAGACTAAGTCAATTTCTTCTCCTCTGTCAGCCATTGTGGCGTAAAAATTCAAATTCATCTGTACAGACGTGTTTTTCTAGAGAAATTTGTCTGTAACGGTTTAACTCTTTTGATCAACTAATCAGAGGACGGAACAATACTATTGTCATTGTGGGCCAGCTAGCTAAACTTTGTTATACTGCGAGCTAGCTGGCTCTGGAGATTTAAACTTAAAATCTGATTGGTTAAAAAAAACTTGGTCTTTAACTAATTAGCAATCTTCCACTGCTTATAGAGTTTAAGTTAAAGTGGAAGCAGTGCAGCAAGAGAAACGCTATGAAATAAAGAGAAAAAACTGTTTAGAATAAATTAATACAATTTAATGGAACAAATATTAGAATTTATATACATAATTAAAAGATTTGGGGTCGTTGCTCTGCTCCAAAATACATTTGTGGCCAATCAGACACCATCCTGATAGTATTGCATGATGGATACGTATCTGCTTGTATTTTTTAGCACTGAGGACACCAGGAATCTCAACATTTGTAATTTTATATACAGCCCCAAACTTAAAAATAACTTTCACTACCTTTTGGAAAATAACCTGCCCTCTGATTCAGTCAAATATTGACTTATCGCTCTAGACCTCCTGATGCCATTGTTCCACACCACAGTTTTTATGGTTTTGTGCAAAGTATATTTGTTTAGCCTTTTTTCCACAATTTAAGGAATTAAAACCAATGGGTTTGAACCAAAACAACAAATACTGATTAAACTTTGCATTTTGTAAACTGATAAAAATAATGAAAATGTATATTTTTGAAGGCATACCTACATTTCTTTACACCTGCCTAAAACATCTGTACTGTACTGTACATATAATATAAGTATAGAGAGTAGTTCGGAGAGGATTCAAGCATGAAATGTTGCTTGAGCACAATACGCTCTGCTTTAAACCACACCCACACACAGTCTGATGGAAAGTATTTCTCAGATGATATTTTTAAGTTTCTTTTCCTCTCTTTCTTTTATGTTTTATTTAGTTTTTGTCCAATCGGACCTTAAAGGCAGCTCGGGTGGTGTATAATGCACTGATGGAAAGAAATCCAGGTCTTATCAGAGACAGAAAACATCACCTTAAGACTTACAGGTACAAGTGATCTATTAAAAACTTTAAAATCAGGTAGATTCTTTTTTTTTTAAGCGATAAGAATGGATTTATTAAAATAAACACCTAAATCATGAATACTTAAAATTTAATCTAGGCTAGGCAAGACATTAAACAAAAGATAAACAAAGACATGCTAAAACAAGTTTAGTTGTATTATCACAGTACATGTAAGCATAATAAAGAAAGAAAATTAAACAGCTGAACATCAAGATTTTAACAGTAATTTGTAAAGCTGCCCTCAGAGATTAAGCCACATCCTCCACACAGCTGTGGATCAACCATCCCTTGTAGTGCCACCTCTGGGGATCCTTTGATGAGAACCCTGACCATAGGTTTAACCCGAAACTAGTCCAAGAGAGCCTTCTGGATCTGCTTATCCTGTTCCTAGAAGCAGTACAGTAATTCTGCTTTATCCATCCTTTAGTTGATCTTTCATGTACAGATGCAAGCAAGACCCAAGTTCTTTACAGTGCAAAAGAAACTATTGTGCAGAAACTAAAACGAATAAAAACCTAGTCATGTCGAGTCACCTTTATTTATATAGCGCTTTTAATAAACGGGATTGTTTCAGAGCAGCTTTACAGAATTACATCAGAAAAGACATCATTAAACACTCATTGAAACATTCAATTTGATTGATATCCAGTCAAAGCATAACAATAGTCGCCAATATGCAGAAAAATTATCTACACTTGGCAGACTGACATCAACACTGATATCAAACAAAAGCTCCAGAGGGCACAGGGGGTAAATTAGGTAGCTAATCACACAACATAAAACAAGCAAGCATAGAAATTAAATACAAATTAAATACAATAGGAAAAAGGGTTCAAATAAATGTGCATGATTGCCTTCTGGTGGTCTGGAGGAAAAATTACATCACGTGCTACATTTTGCTTGTTTAAATTATTTCATTTACCTTTATATACTATAGTATTTGCAAAAGTCATAAATATTTTCTGTAGTGTGTGGAATCATTGTTCAGTTGCATTACCAAATCCTCACCTTTCACAATAACATGCTAGACAGTTGCTCAAGACTTGATGCATTTTAGAGATCATTCCTTTTAGTAGCCTTTCTTACATGAAAGACATTTGTCATGCACTTGACAAACACATTATTGCTACACCTGGATCGACTGGTAGTTAGGGACAGGGAGGGGAAGTGGTAGCGCAGTAGTTAAAGGATTGGATTGGTAATTGGAAGATCAGGGTTTGATTCCCAGCACCACCAAGTTACCACTGATGGGCCCCTGAGCAAGACCCTTAACCCGTAATTGCTCAGTTGTGTAAAAGAGATAAATATAAGTCGCTTTGCATGAAGAAGTCTGGCAAATGCCGTAAATGTAAAAATGTCATGTAAAATGTAAATTCAGCTGCTTACATCTTTTAATATATCTGTCCAAGTAGAAACATTAGATGTAGATAATTACAAGTAAAAATAAACTAGACTCATAGAACCAGGATGGCATAATCACTTGCCACTTTCCCTCTGAAATGTCTGGATAATTGAAACCACCATGGATCAGTTTATGTTTGTTTGAACTCTCCGGTCACCATGTTATGTATGTATGTATGTGCTTGTCTATACAGTATATTACAATATCCCATTTGCCATATTTCTTTAATGCAGACAGTGTTGCAGTGGTAAGGAGCTTGTTGATTGGCTGATGAAGCTGAATGACTGTTCCCAGTCCCGGAGTCAGGCAATAGGCATGTGGCAGGTGTTAGTGGATGAGGGCATTGTTGTAAATGGTAACTACATAACAGTATTTATTTGTTGAAATGATGATACATATGTATGTATAGATACCTGATCAGGTGTCTATCATTCAGGAGCCAGTATGTTTTAATCATAAAATGTATCTTCATTCAGTGAAGCATGAGATGAACTTCCATGACAAAGACACACAGTTTTACCAATTCATGGAGTCACAGTTTGATCTAACTATTACGAGCAGTGAAAAGTTCTCAGAGGATGATGAGCTTCAAGAGGGTCTGTCGTTCTTGGTTCAGATGGGTCCTGATGCTCTTCTAAATATGAAGCTCCGCACATGGTGAGAATCAAAATAATATGATGAATAAATACAATAACAACTCACAGGCAGCACAGTGGTTTAGGGGTTCGATTCCCGGGCAGGAGTGAAGTTTGCATGTTCTCCCTGTGCATGCGTAGGTTTACTACGGGTACTCCGGTTTCCTCCTACAGTCCAAAAACATGTATGTTAGGTTGATTGGTGATTATAAATTGCCCATAGGAGTGAGTGTGAGTGTGTGGCCCTGTGATTGACAGGCAACCTGTCCAGACTGTACCCCCCCCTTGCCTATTGCCCTATCAGAGATGGCTGGTATAGACTCCAGCAGACATGTATGCATGTAACAACACACTGTATTAAGACACACTAATAGTAGCTAGTCGCTAGTAATAATACAATAGCTTTTAAAATAAATGTTATGTGATGTATAAAAATAAATCTTAATTATGTAAGAAAAATTTTCAACAATAGCCCAAGCCAAAGGACAGCTGAGGATGTGGAAGTCATCTACGAAGAGTTGCTCCATGTCAAGGCTGTTGCCCATCTGTCTATTTCTGTAAGTCATCACTTTCTGTCTAGCTTTCTACTGCCTTTGTAAAACATCCAGTCATTTACCCCCTTTTTTATCTCTGTCTCTTGATGCTTCTAGGTTCGAAAAGAACTGGCTGCAGTGCTTGTGTTTGAGTCTTATGCAAAATCAGGCACAGTATGTGAGTGTAATATTGACATTTAAAAAGTAATGGGCGGTTGTTATTTATCTGTTTAAAGGTGATGCAGGCTGTGCTTAAATACATTTGATTAAGCTGGACTGTGCCTATTGAAAAGAAGTCCATAGAGTCCAGCTGCTGCCAATTATACAACAGAATCTTTTGTTAATCCCATGGTTAGGCTCACCCTCACTTAATAAATTAACACTTTTTTACTTATACTGCAGAATTTTTAGCTGTTTTTGTTTCCACAAATAACAGGTCATACATCTTGGCACAAGTGTATGTATACAGTATGTAGAAGTACTAATGTTCCGTTATTTTCTATTCTGCTATTTCAGTGTTCAGCCAGGGAGACAAAGGCACATCCTGGTACATTATCTGGAAGGGGTCTGTTAATGTCATTACACATGGCAAGGTAAGTTAATCAAAATAAAGTAATGCTTTTCCCGATTTTTGTTGAATAGCAGGCTTTTAATCAAATATCAAACAATTGTGTGTGTCTGACACACAGGGCTTGGTAAACACCTTGCACGAAGGAGATGATTTTGGTCAGCTTGCTTTGGTGAATGATGCTCCTCGTTCTGCCACCATCATACTGAGGGAAGACAACTGTCAATTTCTCCGAGTAGACAAGCAAGATTTTATTCGAATTCTTAAGGTAAACCGCAAAAGTGCTGCAATGCTAAATATTTTCAAAGTTTGTTTTGTAATGTTTTAAAAAAATGAACTTGCTAATGGCACTGTAGGATGTGGAGGCAAATACAGTGCGTTTGGAAGAGCACGGGAAAGTTGTTCTTGTTCTTGAGAAAAGTTCGAGTCAAGGGACACAGCAGGGAGAAAGCAGCAACAAGTAAGAAAGACATAAGAAAAGTCCTTACTTATTCTTGTGCATGTACAGAAATGCTCTCTTAACATTAGCGACAGCGGGGCTTTAAAAAATGGGTATTAGTTATTCAATGCACAATAAGGTAATACCAACATATACTAGCCATTTATTGTTAAAGAACACCTTATGTTTGCTCATTTATGCAGTTGTCTAATTTGTTACTACTCATGCAAGTAAACATCAAACATTAGCACAAATAAAAAAGTGTGTTCTTTGTGGCACCGATTGTGACATGAATATTGGTAGTGTTGGGTCATTCTTGAACGATTTGTTCATTTTGAACGAATCTTAAACATGACTCGGGGAGAGCGATTCGTCTCGTAGAGTAATTCGTTTAGTCGCACATGCAGTTTTCTTTCTGGTTCAGACTGCATTGGTTAAGCATCACACGTGATGCACGAACAACTCAAACCTGAAGACTTGAGAGAAATTAACTAATCAGTTCTCTTTCCGGCTCAGACTGCATTGGTTTACTTTATGGGGCTGTCACGCGATGAACGAAAGTCTCAAATTTAAGACTCAGATAAGAGGTGAGACTAATCATAGGGGACTGAAGACCCAGATAAACAATGGGGTAATCTTTTTTCTTTCTTATAGCATTATAGTTTTGTATTGTTTGTAGTATGATCATGGTTTGTGTAAGTCTTAGATGTTTGAAGAAGTAACACTTGAATTTAGTTACCCTAAAAAAGTTTTTTAGTCATTTTGCTGAAGGTCCGAGTCTGTAAAATGAGCCAAACTTCCCATCACTAGTTGGAATCAGATGGGCTGGTTTGAGTATTTCATTAACTGTTGATGTCGGTGGAAATATAACAGTCTCTAGAGTATACAAGAATCATGCCTAGACAACAGGCATGGCTAAAGTATGGCTAACTTACGCAGTGTCTTGTTTTCCTGAAACTATGAGAATGTCAATACCAAAGGTTCGTTAAAGTTCATGTACCAACTGTAAAACCTATGGGAAGTGTGGAAAGAGGACTATTTTGTCAGAAAACACACATCATGCAAGAGATCACGCCCAAGTAGATTCTACACTATTAATCGTGTTTTCCTTTGCTAGGTAAATTTATTATTCCTGTTGCAGATTCCAAAAATAAATTGGGAGGATTACTTCACTGGTCTAAGCAGTACACATAGATTCTAAGAGTTTAAAGAGCGCATAGTAGATGAAGCGTTTCTTGTGCCAAAGAATGGAGAAAAGAAAGCTTGAAAAATTACCGGTTGGCGGGTCACAAAAAGCATCTTTGGAATGCATTCCTGTCTGAGGTTCAGAATTGCTATGAACACTCTAATAGCGGATTTTCAGCAGGAGGCTAGTGACAGGGGCGGCAGATTTCCTACTCTTGCTAATGCTAGTTGAACCTTTGAATTATTAACGATGTGAGGCAAACTGAATATTAACTAAATTCTGAAACCTTATTTTGTATGATTGGGACACATTAGGATACATTTGGCAGTAGATGACTTGAATTGGCCTGTTCTGGGCCCTAAAACACTGGTCTGGCAATTTGACAGTGTCAGGCGATGGCATTAGGTTGAGTTTTCCTGAAGGTAACTAACTGTACATAGCTCAAACTCTTATCTTATAATCACACTGACTTTCCTCTCAGGTTTACAGTGATGTCAGGAACACCAGAGAAGATTCTTGACCATGTCCTAGAGACCATTAAATTGGATACCAGTGGCTGCGATCCAATAGGTATTTCCGTTATCAGCAACTGAATCACCACAGCACTGTTGAATTTTCAAATCGGTCTGAATTTTAAGGATTAGTTTTATATCAGCTTAAAAGCTAACAGTCATGCCAGCGTTATATTAATGCACTTTTTATTGTTATATGGCATACATTACATTACCATACAGTGGTATGGTAAAGATTTGTCACCTGAAATAAGATCTATTAAATGTCATTTATTAATAAACTTAAACATGTGATAGATAGCAGCACAGAACTTTTTTGAAATTTTTTATACCCCCTAATAAGCTTTGTGTTGTGTCCTTGGACAAGCTTCATGATTGTATTATAACTATATCTATCCCATCATGATTTGTTCCACATATATAAAACTTGAAGATACATAAAGCATAAAGATTTCACTTTAACATTGATGCAACACTCTAGAATGAAATGATTTGTTATTACTATTCATAAATAAATGAGCAAGAACTTTAATAAATCACATTTTTGTGTTTTTGTTCTTTCTTTTTCAGATCCATGTGTTAGTGATTTTCTTCTTACACACCAGGTTTTCATGCCATCTGCACAGCTTTGCCCTGCCCTTCAGCATCAATATCCTTTCTTTAATTTCTGAAAAGTAATGTTTTTTGTGTGCTCAATCTTCCCACCTTGTCTCTAATGTTGGAAAATGGTAACAGGTTCTCACTTCATCAATAGTTTTTATTTGATAAGCTGTTCTCGCTTGACGTTCAGTCTTTTTATTTTCTATGATGGTACATACCCCAAATGTTCAATTTTGTGTTCAATTAATAAGCTTAATTCTCTTTAATCTTTAATTACCTACCTTTCTGAGCCATCTGAGGGCTCTGAGCTGGAAAAAGTGGCATATGCTCTCAACACAAAGCAAAAAATTGTGAAGTTTGTAAGTCAGTGGGTGGCACTTTATGGCACTCAGCTAAAGGAAGATCCTTTGGCCTCCCACTTCTTGGAGGTTTGTTTTATCAATTACTGCATTTTAGTTTAAAAACTAAAAGTCATATATATATTTATGTTAAAAATGTGTTTCATCCAAATAAATCTTAAATTATGATTTAGACTAACTGGGAATATATCGTAATTTATTTAGGTTTAAAAGCTTCTTCTTTCATTGGTGCCTCTAATGTTTTTCTAGACATCTTCAGTGTATATAAAAAAGATCCACATGCCTGATTGTGTTTATAATCACATCTATGTACAATTAAGTTACCTTTTCTAGTTTCTTCACATTGGTATCTCTGTAGCATGTTAAGGTTTTTGGTATTTAAAAAAATTGACTGATTTTCATTTGGGTGGCAGAAACTGCAAGAAGCAGTGATGGATGATACAAGACTCTCAAGCATGCTTAAAGAACAGCTGAAGGATAGGAGAACAACCCGACTGTATGTAAAAAACCCGACTCACACTACCATAGAATGGGGGCTGTGTTAATAAATTTATTAGTACTACAATTTTATTGATTGTATTTTTTTTGTTTGTAGTTTTACACTAGCAGCATCAAGATTTTTGTCCTGTTTTGAAAAGAATATTTCACCTTAGACACATAAGTTATGCATCCACTATGAAGTTAGCTACTCATACTATGACATATTCAATAACTTTCTACATTTAGAGTCTTACAATTATGTCCATTCCTTTTTCAGACCAGAGAATAATTTCCAAACACTGATGAAGGTGCGTTCCATTACATATTGAACTAAATAACAGGGATAAGAATCTTAATAATATTAATCTTATTATAATAAGAAATAAGAGTATTACTTGTCAAAATAATTGTTAGGTTACTGAGACCTTTTTGTATTTTTTAATTTTTTTTAACATTTTAAATATATAAAATAACTAAAACTAAGGTATAGTTTCAGTGGGTTTGGTCTAATAAACTAGTTTGATATAATAAGGAATAAATACCTCTCACACAATGCTGTATTTAGCACATGACTGGCAAGTGTAATTTATTATTTTAGGTACAGTAAGAAGCATTTTTTATTACTTCATTTCTTTGTAATGTGTCAAAATTATTAAATAGTTGATTTCAATTATGTATTCTATGGTTCTGTAAAAATTAATTGGATTTAGAAAGATTTATATACCTATATAATCAAAACTTAAATATAGGTATGCTTTACGTTGATGTAAATAAAGTCTGGATCTGAACTAGGTTCTGATTCATTAGCCAGTCAATAAGCTCCTTACCACTGTATCAAAGCATTAAGGCAGTTCTAAGTTTTAGTTCTTAATCTTTACTTTTCAAGCCTGAAAAGAACCACAGCTAAACAAAACATACTTTTAAATCTTTGGCACAATATATTTAAGGGTTTTACTGTATTGACAGTGAAATATCTATAGGAGAAGAAAATGTAATTGTTATAAGTTGCTAACTTGTTCTCCTTTTATTTTCATTTTACAGTTGAATCGAAAATTTGATTGTTTTACCATTCATAAAGAGCCTTACGGAAAATGCCATTCAATCCGAGCTCAAGACAAAAGTAAAAACATCTATGCATTTTTTAATGATCGCAGAATCTGTCGTGCTTTCTTTATTAATGTTGGGGTGGGTTTTTTGCATATGTAAAAAAAAAAACAAATCAAAGTAGTAATATTACACGATAGTAATTATTATACATTTTCCATTAGCATTAGGACAACTTAGTAATTGATCTGTTTAACACATTTGCAGTCTTGCATGAGATTTTCAAACCTGACCACAGTGCACTGACCAAGATGCTGCCTGTAAACTGTTCAGTGCAGGACATTATAGATGCTTTAGTAGACCGGCGTGAATACCATGTGCTGGTCAAAATGAACTCTTCAGGAGGTACAGTGTTTCACAGAAAAGATCCATACATTTAGAGTGCAGATATTAGATCATTATCATGAGCTGAACAGGATTTTACTCATGAGATCTTTAACCTTGCTCGGCTTTATGATTCTTAGAAAAAGTTAAGCTCAAGCTAGATGCTACAGCTGTCTTCACATCTCTGGGGGTGAATGAGAAGATCTTCTTGTGCACCGCATCTCAGGTGGAGCAGCTGGTAAGAGCCATTTACCTAAAAAATTAAGGTCTGTTTAACAAAAAAATGCATTTATTTTTATGAATATATAATTTAGAGTTATTGCAGCATCAAGTCACTTAATAAACACCTAAATAAATGTATAAAAAGTAGAGTGAGTATAATTAAGCCTATAATAGCCAGTATAAATCAGCATATGTTGTGCTAAATACATGTAGTTGTATTTATAATTGATTTTGTATTAAAAAAAACACGGTATAGAATGAAAGGTCATTTTTGTTCTAACAGACTCCTCTAAAAGAGCAATTGGGTCCAGAGCAGAGCACCTTTGAGGAGCAGATATGTGCTAAGGACATTGCCAGTCACCTCACCAACTACACCTGGGAACTCTTCATGAGCATGCATGAGGTGAATTAATCTTAGAATTCACTACACAAATGCTACACAAATTCTGAACACTTGATGATTTTTGCACTACAGTGTTGATGTTTGTTAAGATCAGGGATAAATTATTTAGATTAATTTTGGTTAAATGATATAGCATCTTATAGGACATTTAAGATCATGTGCATTGTTTAAGATCATGTGCACCAATTATTAAAAAAAGGGAAAAATGTTTTGGGTTTTTGTTACACTTGATGTATTTAATAGCCTGGAATATAAAGTTTTCATTGTTAACCATAGCACCCATGTGTTACATACACACCTTACATATAATCTTACCCCATAAGAAATCATATTTTATTGATTACATTTACATTTGAGGTATTTTATCCAGAGTAAATTACATGTATTTCATTTAAGGGGCTTGATCAGGAGACTAGCAGTGGTATATTGGTTGTACTAGGAATTAAACCCACAATCTTCCAGTTAGCTGTCCAACACCCTAACCACTGTGCTACCACTTCCCCTAAGCGATTACAATCTATAAAAATGTGTGTTCAAACATACAGTAAGTCAATAATATAGCCGTACCCACTCATTCTTTATTCCATTATTACTATCACTATTGTTTTGAACATTTTGAGAATTTTGAAATTTCAATTTAAAACTGATTAGATTCATTCCTAACATTACAATCTTCTTCTTGTCCTTTCGGCTCTTCCCTTTAGGGGTCGCCACAAAGAATCATTTGACTATATACTAGAATCAATTAGCCCTATCATCTGCATCCTCTTCATTCACACCCACTAACTTTATGTCCTCATTTATCACATCTATCTTTCTCCTCTTTGGTCCTCCTCTTTGTCTTCTGCCTCAAACTTCTATTGCCAACATTCTCCCACTAAAATTTTCACTTTCCCTCCTCTGCACATGTTCAAATCATTTTAATCTGGCCTATCTGTCCGGGAAACAAGCAACAACCGCCCCTCTGAGGTGCCCGTTTCTAATCCTGTCGAACCGCCTTACTCCCATTGAGAAGCTCAACATATTCAACTCTGCTACCTCTAACTCTGCCTCAAGTCTCTTCCTCATGCGTTGTCTCTAAACTATACAACATCGCTGCTCACACCATTGTCTTCTACACCTTCCTCTTAATGCTTGCTGATATGCCCCAGTCACACATCACTTTACATGTTTCTCCACCCATTCCAACCTCTGCATTTGATTCTTCACTTCTTCTCCGTTGCTCTGGAGTTTTGACCCCAACTACTTTTAACTTCTGTACCTTCCTTGCCTCTTCACCCTGTAATCTCACTGTTCCACTTCCCTACCTTTCATTCATACACATACTCTGTCTTACTATAAAATTTCTGAAATTAACATATGACTTATTTTTTTTTAAATAAATATATATAAGAAACACGCATTAAATCAATATAGGCAGAGAAATGACAAAAAATTGTGCTGTTTTCATTTAAATTTGAGTGGGTTTTTTTTAGTCTAAACATCAGTGTAAATTCAGTTTGTTTGCTGTTTTCCACATCTTTTGTGGTGAAACAAGCATGTGGACCTCCAGAAGGGAGTGCCGTGGAGCTATGCTGTACCCAGTTTGTGAAGCAATTCAAATTAAAACTACTTAAAACAAAAACACATTATTAAAACTAGTGTTCAATAAATATATTTAGGTAGATTTCAGGGGAAATAAATGTATGTCACATTTGCTTTGCAATGTGGGCTTGACCCTTAAACAACAACATATAGTCTTATCTAGCCTTAATTTAATTAAGCTTAATTCAGCTCCAGCTGATGGTACTTGCCATACTCCTGCGAGCACAAAATGTTTTGTAGTCCTGTGCAATGCTAGTGCAATACTGTTTGGGCTAATCTTTGCATTATAACATTAAAGCAGCAGTTATTTGCATGTAAATGCACAGTTAGATCTAAAAATGTATCTTTCAGCAATGCTCTTCTAAAACTATGACATTTATAATAAACTTTTTTTCTTGTGTTGTCTGTGTTTATTATATAAAATAATTTATTGTCACTGTTGTGCTACAGGCAGAGCTTCTTTACTACGTTTTTGGGCTGTACAAGTTTCCAGGATCCACCACAGCCAATCTGGAGCGATTTGTGCGGCATTTCAATGAAGTGCAGTGCTGGGTCACCACTGAAATCTGCTTGTGTCAGGACCTAATAAAAAGATCCATGCTGCTTAAGAAGTTCATAAAAATAGCAACTGTGTGAGTGTTACTATAACTAAACTTAGCACCATAATTATTGTTGACAAGGAATTATGGTGATTATAACGAGTCAGGTATAAAGTAAATCACAGGTTTATGTTAAGTATTGGTAGATGCATTACATTGTTAATTCTTTTCCTAGAACATCATACCTCTGTGGGGGTTTTTTTACTGTTACATTATAAGTATTTTAGTCATGTCCTCAAGTCAAAAATATAACAAATAACCTTTAGGTTGACTTTTACTGCCATGTTTAAAGTTTATGTTTGGCAGTATGGCTCTGTTCTAAATTCCCTGTCTTTCCATGAGCTCCATGAAAAGCCTAGACAGGGAAACAGCAGTATCCTCATGGGCAATCCTCCCATTTTAAGAATAGGAAAGAAGCAAAAAATCCCCCCAGAACAGAGCATGAAACTATGACAACAGAAGACATTGTTAAGCAGAAACTTAAAGGAGGAGGTTGATTGTAAAGCACATGCTGAGAAAGCAGCAGAGCAAGCAGAAAATCTGTGTTTAAGTAAGGCACCTTGTTTGAGCTTTTCCAATTAAGTGCTTAGGCCAGATCACCTGATATGGGTTGGGTTGCTTTTCCCCCAATTAGCTGACAGCAAGCTTGCCTACAAGCCCTACGTTCTGACACAGAATGCTAGATATTATAAGTATATTATAATAAATTATACTAATTGTGTTTTGCATATAGAGATAATTCCTTCTATTCTAGATTTAATGTCTGACATCACTGGAAATCAGCCAGTCTTAAAACACTTAAGAGCAAACACTAAACCCGAGAGCACTGCAAGCTGGAACTGCCCCTTTGGATTTAAATAATTTACAATAATTTGCACACTAGCTGTGATTTATGTATGTAGTAATAAATGATAATGATAGTTACTGAATACTAGAAAGAGGAAGAGACATTAATGAGTTAATAATCATTAGTGTGTCGTGACTGGGAGCGTGTTATTTGTACATGTGTAAAGCCATATAATGTTTTCTCTAGGTTAAAGGACCAGAAAAACCTGAACTTATTCTTTGCTGTAATGCTGGGCCTGGGTAGCAGTGCAGTGCAGAGGCTCTATAAAACATGGGAGGTAATCGTGTGTAACTGATCCATACCTGATATTCTCCACCTCACTATTCTTACATTACTTGCCAGGTTTTTTTTAAACAAACATGTCATTGCTTGTACAAAAACAATGCATTCATATTTATTACAATAATTATACCAGACTGCTGCTAAAATTTTTGATGTTATGGTTAGTATGTATTGAGACATTTATTAACAGCTGTTCTGACAGACATGCAGACATTCAATTATTTTTTTTTACCTCTCAATCTACTTAGCTATTAATCTACCTATTAGTGGTGGCTTAGTGGTTAAGGTGTTGGACAGAAAAGAACCAGGATTTGATTTCCAGCACCACCAAGTTACCACTGCTGAGCACGTCCCTTAACCCCAATTGCTCAGTTGTATAAAAAGATAAATGTAAGTCGCTCAGGATAAGATACCGTTAATGTTAATCTACCAACCTATCAATGTACCAACCTATCAATTTACCAACCAATCTACGTATTAATGTACCAACCTATAAATCTACCGACCTGTCAATATACCTATCAATGTACCTACTTCTTAATCTACCGACCTATCAATCTACCAACCTATCAATATACCTATTAATCTACCAACCTATCAATCTACCGACCTATCAATATACCTATTAATCTACCAACCTATCAATCTACCGACCTATCAATATACCTATTAATCTACCAACCTATCAATCTACCTACCTGTTAATCTACCTTCCTACCTAAATACATGAGTATTGAGTATTTCTCTCTCGCTCTCTCTTTCTTTTTAAATTCCAATTTAAAAAGATCAAAATAGACATGTGACATATTAAAACACTCAGCACAAGAAGAAGAACTGTGTCACATGCATGTCAAATTCCAAACTATGCAAATTGCAAGTAAAATGTTTGAGACAAGATTTGCACATTCCAGTTTTTTTGACACATCACAAACTGCTTTGGGGAGACAGTTTTTATGTAGGTTATAACTTCCTGTCTCATAAACTTTAGTGTAAGTGGGGACATTTTGGGCCTCGCAATCATTGGTAAACAATTAGCTTATGTATAGTAACAGTAACTCTGCTTAGTGTTATCCCTCTCTGTGTTGAATATTTTTTCTGTAATAGTGCACTAAATCATGATGTATTATTTTCTCGGAAATAAAATCTAAATCTATCAAACATATACATTCTTAATTTCAACAGAAATTGCCAAGCAAAATCAAAAGGATCTATTATGCTTATGAGAGATTATTGGTAAGTGAATTACTGTATAAAAAAAATCCTCACATTACAGCGATGTGCAGTTTTTTCTCACTCTGTCTTTTGTGCAGGATCCATCACACAATCACCGAGCATACCGGTTAGCTGTAGCCAAACTCAACCCACCATACATTCCCTTCATGCCTCTGCTACTCAAAGGTACCTGCCACGTGTAACAGACAATAATAGTATAAATAAACTAGGTATATTAAACATGATCAAATATAAATATTATTAACAAGCATGGCTTAATTCTGGCTTACCAGCTGATTCAGAATCTGCCAGTTAATATAACAACAAAGGGGGACTAAATATGAAGTGGGGTGTTATGTTACATTACGTGATTACAAATGTATGAGTATTAGACTGCTAACTGTTTAATTCCGAGCACCACCAAGCTGGGCTCTTGAGCAAGGCCCTTAACCCCTAATCGCCCATATATAAATAAGATAAATGTAAGTCGCTCTGGATAAGGGCATCTGCCAAAAGCTGTAAATGTGGGATATATTATTGGGCCTCCTTCTCCTGCAAATTTAACACCGCTAAATTACAACATTGATCTAACTGCATTGTTTCTCCTTTAGATATGACATTTATCCATGAGGGCAACAGGAATCACACTAATAATCTGGTTAACTTTGAAAAAATGGTAAGACCTTTTCTGGGATTTTTTTGGGCATTTTGACTGATTTTTATGGATTTAAAGAATTTATTCTTATTAAACTTTACAATATTTTTTGCCTTAAATCCACAGCGGATGATTGCCAGGACCATGAAAATAATTCAGTATTGTAGAAGCCAAACTTATGGTAATATTTAATCCTCTGTAGTACTTTAAAGAACAAAAATAAAGATATTTACATGGAAAGGTCTCTTAACATGTTATTTCTGTTACATTTGTACAGTGCCTCTATCTTCTCAGACGAGCTTTAAAGAAAGAGTGTTCTTGGAGTCTGCTGCTATACATGCATCTACAGGTAAGCTAACCCATACTATAACTTATACTATAATCATCTGGTGAATTTACACTAGGGACCATATTAGTCTTCTATATTCTACCTCTTGTCAAAACTGCTGCCTTGGACTTGGCTTTTTGCTTATTCATCATTAATATTTTTTTTTTTTGTGTTCCCCTTATTCAGAGTCGGAGCAGTCACTGACACTACGTAGTGTGACCCGTGTAGAACATTACATCCAGAACCTTCATGTGATTGACAATCAGAAGAAACTGACACAGCTATCCAGAGCCATAGAGAATTAATCATTCACACATTAGCTGTTCCTTCCAAAAATCCAGCTGTATATCAGAGGAGGACAGCAGTTTGTCGCTGACTGGAGAGGATGACCTGAAGTGAAATTATTAACAATCATGTTCGCATGTTCTCCCCTTGCATGCGTGGGTTAACTCTGGGTACTCCGGTTTCCTCCCACAGTCCAAAAACATGTATATTGGGTTAATTGGTGATTCTAAATTGCCCATGAGGTGAGTGTGTGTGTGGCCCTGTGATGGACTGGTGACCTATCCAGGGTGTACCCCTCCTGCCTTCGCCATTTCAGAGTCGGCTGGGATAGACGCCAGCAGATCCCTGTGACCCCGACTTGGGGAATAAGCGTGTATAGAAGATGAATGAAGGGATTCTTATCTTAAGTTATCATTATTGACCTCTAATATGTGTAATGTGTGTTTATTTCGCTGCACTTTTGAAACTTTTGTACCAAACAGCTGTAATAAGGATGATGTATCACACTGAAATCTAAGTTAATCTTTGAAACAAGCTTTCATTGTAAAGGATTTCCTGAACTATTTTAAAAGCATTTCGGGCATAAAAAATGTAATTTTATATTTGCTAAATAAATACCTTGAAATACTTATCATACGAATGGTTACTTAACAAGAACATACAACCACAAAACACACCAGGTCTTAAAAAGTGAAAGATTTATTTGGAAATGCAAATTGTACAATACCATACAAATAATTAATCACTTTAACAGCCCTCCAATTTTTCCCCAATATGGGGTGATGTAATTTTAAGTCAGATAAGAGGTTTACTTTAAAAATTCTCATTGCCAAATTATATTTACAATCTAATAAAACAAAAAAGATGAGGGTTAGGACGAGGAGTTGGGATGGGACAAAATCATGCTTCAGTGCTTTTTTGCTGCAGAAATATGTTGGGTTTTTTTTTTAAAAAAAAAAGAAAAGAAACCAATTGAAATCAAAGTGGAGATGATTAAAGAAAAGTTAAATACCGGGCTAAATTAGAAACAAGCAAAATGTCAAATGTCTGAATCTACATTTGTGACGAGGCTTGTGATCCTATTAACTAATTTGCAATTAAAATACACATTTGCAGTCAAGGTATAACATTGGAACTACAAACATCATAATAGATTACAGCATTTTAACTCTATGAGAGTTTGACATTTTTCTCTCTTGCATAGCACTGATTGTTTACATAATGATAGTCTGCTGCTCATAGTTAGTGGCTGAGGTTATCATCAAATATAAAACTTCGAAAAACGCTATTCGGCAATTTAAAATTTTTTAAATAAAATAATTGTCATAAACTCTCCAACTCAACAGGTTGGTGTCTGTTTTCAAACACTGGTGACGTAACAAACGGCAAAGAAAAAAAAATACAATATAATAAGATGAAAAGGAGGAAAACAGTATTGCACTTTACATACAAATTCTAAAACTACATCATAACCATTCATTTTACTTCCTGCAGTTAATGAGTGTCTAATTCAACAACTCTTTTCACCAGGCACTTCATTAGCATTAATATGCTTTTAAATCAGGATGGCAAAAAATGGAAATGCAATATGGAACTGGGCAACTTAAAAAAAACCCTCTGTCTTCTGCATGAATGTGTACACACACACACACACACACAAATAAAAAGTCGTCCACATTCTACCCCTTTGCCAAAACTGCTGCCCTGGACTGGGGTGACTTTTACACCTTTAACATCATTTGACACCCAACCGTACTCATTTGTCTGGTGCATAAACTAATACAGTGGATTGTTGGACTTTGGGCACTCCGTGTACACATTGAGCCCCCAACTGACTGCTACTCCTCGTGGTGTGCACTACAGGGCACAAATCTGTCCTATATATTGGCAAAGCACAGCTCTGCTTCAAGACTTTACATGAGGTTTCACAGGAATCCAGTCATGTCACAGATGACTTTCTAAGGCAACTATATAGGTCAGCAGGAGTCAGTTACACTCGGTATATAATCCTCAAATGATTTCCAAGCGATTAGGGTGCGTCACACCTGATCTGAGCACTGCTGTTTAACTGAAGCACCTGAGACACCAAGATGAGTTTATAGAGTAACAGAAATAGACAGAATGAAATGATAACTTCCTTCTAAAAACCCACTAGTATATTTCAAGCATTCCTTTTAAGATAACACACAAAATCTTTTTTAAAAATTGAGCCTTTGGACACAGCATAAAGTAAAGGATTGTTGTGATGAATACTGCGCTAGTTTGTAATTAAATCTTGACACTTTTTAAAGCAAATTAGCAATACACGCTGTTTCTAGCACCAAAACGTGAAAAGATGAAAAGGACAAAGAAAAACAAATTAAATTAAAATTAAAACAGTGATCACTGCATAGATACAGAAAATGAAAATGAGATTCTTTTTTTTCCTGCAGAATTGCAACCAAGTGTAAGGCTAATACTGGTGAATGAAATCTTAACCCACAGCTAAACAAGGCCAAAAAAATATAAAAAACTAAAACAAAAAAACATTCATTTGGCTTGAGTCTTTGGGGTCTTTCCGTCCAGTGCAGTGCAATGGATATCCAGTGGTCTTCTATGCTCACAGGCCTAATTTACGCTTCAGATGCAGCCTGAGGTTTCAGTTGTGCTTTTTCCATGGCAGTGCCATACGGGGTTCTTTTAAAGAAACCAAGCTAAAGGATAAAGAAAAAGTGGAGATACATTTTTTATATTATTTACACAGCTTCTTTAAATAGAAAAACAGAGACGTTTGTTGTTATACACAAAAAAAGTTTGTGATAAAAATATGAATATAGATTATGGATTAGAAATCTAGCCTTTAATTCCTATTTGCACCGATTAACGTCTAGACGCGAGAATCAACCTGGCAACATATCAAAATTGGACCGTTTGCCACAAATGTGAAAAAGTGTTAGTAAATGATAGTAGAATAACACCAAATTATTCAGTTGTAGATCCTTCGTTTATAATAACTGTAATAAGCTAATGATCCATACACATCATCAAACTCCTCAAAGTTCCCAAAAAGTGGTATGTATGGTATGCATGTCATCAAAGCACATTTGTGGCAAACCGACCAATTTTAATGAGAAAAATGGTTGGGAAATGATAGTAAAATTACACCAAATTATTCGGTTGCAGATCCTCTGTTTATAATACCTATAAAAAGCTGATGACCCCTACGCTACTCAAATTCTTTAATTCTCATCTCAAATTTTCAAGGTCCCAAGAAATGGTTTGTATTTTTTACATTTTTGTTCTTAAATTCCTTTTCAAATATTGGGTTATGATGCTTTTACTCCACTCGATGGAGGTTGTTGCCGTCACTTACTGTTATTGGGGTTTTTCTTTTATATCTTATAATTAATTGCTGTTGATTTGCTGGTCACTGTTCGATGTCTGGTTGCTAGAATACCAATAGTTTATTTCTCTTTAAAAACACATTTAAACTGTTGTATTGGATATTTTTAATACCCGTCAGTTACAGCTTTCAATATTGCTTTATTAACTAAAAAATAAGTCGCTAAAACGAGGGCACATTGTTTCAAGTTGTTAAAAACATCTAGATCAAGAATTAAAAATCTATCAACTCAGATTTATCTTCTTCATCATCATCATCCCAAACCCAAATATCTTCATAACTGAAATACTTTAACAGGATTAATTTAACATCTTAATATGTTTTATGAGTCTACTACATAAAAAAGTCGAACATATACCGATTTTCATCTTTATCAAGCATTTAGGCAGTCTTCTCCTTTCGGCTGTTCCCTTTAATAGGGTCGCCACAGCGAAACATCCTTCTCCAAATATTTTCACTAGCCCTCCTCTGCTTCCCCGACTTTCTCCCCAAAACATCTAACATGAGCCGTCCGGCTGATGAAATCGTTCCTAATCCTGTCCAACCTCGTCCCTCCAGAAGAAAACCACAACATCTTTAGCTCTGCTACTTACAGCTTTGCTACCTGTCTCTTCCTCAGTCTCTAAACCATCAAACCATCATAGCTGTCTCACCACTGTCTTGTATACCTTTCCCTTGATTCTAGCTGATATTCTCCGGTCACACATCACTCCTGACACTTTCCCCACCCATTCCAACCTGCGTGTACTCACTTCTTTACCTTTTTTACACAATCTCCATTGCTCTGGACTGTCGACCCCAAGTACTTAAACTCCTGTAGCTTCTTTACCTCTTTACCCTGTAATCTCACTGTTCCACTTCCCTCTCTTTCATTTAAACACATGTACTCTGTTTTGCTACGACTGACTTTCATTCCTCTTTTCACGAACATTAAGGCAGTAATCTAATCAATTTACACCAATTAGCGGTAAGGATAAGAATAGAATTTTGAAGTTTGATGTGAACAATAATCACAGTTTGTATCTACAAATCTATTTTTTTCTGAATTGCAACCCATGTAATCAGATAAATGCATGAATGTGCAGATGTTCTCGATTGTAAAAAAAAAAACATTTCCACTATTTATGCCATACTCACTTTATACAGAACGTAGATAAGCAGAGCCAGCAACAAAAGACCAGCCAGTATTGACAAAATGATGATCCACAATGGAACATCATAAGGGCTGTCCGGTTTATTCCACACCACCGGTGTGCTCATCTGAAAGAACATATCACTCATGTAAAATATACTTTAACCTTAATATAATCATTATTCTCAAAATAGTTAAAATAACAGATGCATTATTACCTTTTTTGAACCACTTGGACTCTCCTTGGGTAAAATGGCATAGGGCATCTTTTGCACCTTGTAACTAGCTACACACTCTAGAATATAATTCTTATACTTATTCTGCAAAAAAATAAATAAATAAAAAAATAAGACGATATTAGAAATATGCATGTATCAATCAGTTATTTATATAGTGCACAAAATTTTATAAAATAAATTTTAAAAAACCTTAACAATTTGTTTAAAAGCCAGCAGGGGGCAGTATTTATTCATCTAAGTTGTTCTCAATGACTCCCTGCAATATTCCAGAGCTGAGGGAACTCCAGGTTTACAGATAATGAATTCTTAATGCGCGTGTTGACTTAAGCTATGTGGAGCATGTAAGGCCTTACTCGAGTTTCTATTTAGAGGAACCAGATGGCATTTTTAAAAGCACATGCACACACACTAATAACTTGTAATGGCCACTGGTGGTGGTTCTTTTTCTCCATATTTGCCAAACGACTACATTCCACCAATGGAAAAATTACAGATCATGAATAGTACTAATAGTTAATGGCTTTATCAGGATGATGCTATACGCTGTTTAAAATAACATTTCACTTGAATTATAGAAATGACAAGTAAAAAGTAAAAGTAAATGGCTTTGTTTAACAATGTCTACTTACCATATTAAAAGTCTCCCCCCAGATGCGTGAACGCACCTGAATTATGGCACTGTTACCTTTCTCCAGTACACCCACATTACACTGCAGGGTCCAGCATTCAACACTGGAACAAGTCTGAAATATAGTCAAGACAACATCAATGTATTTTTGACCTTAAGTATAAGTAGATTTTTGTCAATTGCTATTTTTTTAACAAGTCAGCTAGAAATTAAAGATTCAGTCATGCCAAAGAATAGTATTTTTGTTCAAAAAGAGGTTTTACTTTATGAGAAGGAATGTGTTTTTAGACAGTTTCAATCAGAATTAGTTTTAATAAATCTAAAAGTATAAAGTTTCTCTCTGCCATTTTTTTTAAATAGGGACTTCTCGCCAAGTTTGTCATCGTTTTTACTTAAATCATCTTGCAATGCAAGCAAATGAACAAGCTAGCGTAAAATAACTGTCAGCTAGAAAGTTCAGCAATGCCGAAGAATTACAGGCCAAAAGCTTTTACAAAAGTCCTGAAGTAAAGACTTTTAAATTCCAGGAAACAGAACAATAAAATAGCTGCGGTTGCATCCATTCAAATTAAAAACACAAGAAATTGTAAAAAAAAAAAAAAAATATTCACCCGGGTTTTAAAGTCACTTCATTAAATAAGGTACTTTTTTTATAATCAAAGTTAGCTTGCAAGAAAGCGATGCAGTTGCTTTCAAATGGTTGTGGAGTGCTAATGACTTTATTGACTGTCATTCAGAATGAATAGATTACAGAAGGAACTGGAGCTGAATAAAGCTATGAAAAGAAACACTTTCAATGCCTCCACTAAACAAGAACTATAATATTATATAAATTGTTCAAAAGCACAATTACAGGGAGCGCAGCCGAGCGTGCAGCCTTGTGCTGCCATCTGTTGGCATGTATCGGAACTTTTTGATACCCGCGCATAGGTTAATTTGTGGCTTGTAGCAAATGATGGCAAAAATTTCTTAGTGGCTACTTTACACAAACAAACACACCAGTTTTACTGCTCCATAATGATATTTTTGTACAAAAAGAGATTTTCCTTTATGAGAAAGGATGTTTATTTGAACAGCTCAGTCAGAATTAGTTTTAATGAATCTTCGCCTTTGAGATAGCAAAGATTTTTTTCAAAACCAAATTATTTCTCTGGCAATTTTTTTAAATAGGGATTTTTGTGCTCTTACCAAGTTTGTCATCTCCGCCAGCTCTCCCTTATGTGTTTCACGCTTCTCAATGTGGTGGTTAAATAAAGGAGGCTGCTCTGTAGTCTGCTGAAGCTAAAGAGAGAGAGAGAGAGAGAGAGAGAGAGAGAGAGAGAGAGAGAGAGAGAGAGAGAGAGAAATAAACATTGAGTGGAAATTTAACGCCCATTTGCATAATCCAGATGCTGAGCTCACTGTTGAATCAGAACCATCCACTGACTCACATGGACACCACTGAGAATTTCCCATGTGGCATTACCAAACGCACCCAACCCCCTGTCCTTTTGGGAAACATTACACACTCCTAACTACCAAATACACAAGTACAGCAAGGCAAAATAACAAAAAGATAGATTCTGTCTATTTATATATGAAAGAAAGCTTGTTTCCAAATGGCTGACTAGAGACATGATGACTAGAGTCTACATCCAATCAAAAAGACAAATTTAAATGGTTTGGAGGACGAAGAGATCAAGACTGATAAATGAAGGACGTAAACTAGCAGAGGTATGGCTAGGTTAGAACACTGAATATTCCACAGGATTCCTTATGTGGGTCTGTGGACAGATGTGTGAAGTGGGTAAAGCATGAGAAAGTAGTGGCTAATCATAGTGTGTGTTCTTATGTACTATGTGTTAGTGTTTGTGTGTGGAAATGGGGAGTGTACAACCACTACTGGGTGGGGGGATGGGTGGGGTATTTGGGTTGTTCTCTGGTTGGTATGTGAAAGTCAAGTTTGTCAACTCATTCACTGCCATGCTATATCTCTTCAGAGACCAGCTTTATGCTGTGACACCCGGGGTTTTTTTTTTGTAAATAATCATCTTTGCACGTCTATAATGTACGTTTTCATCAATTTAACTTTTCCCATAAATACAATGCATCAACACAGCCCAGTCATTGCCATCAGAGCTCTGGATCAAATAAAACAACATTCACACTTTACCTTTATGTTCATAGGGTTCACAACATTGTGCGTTGTACAGTTTACAGGCCCCTTCGTGATGATCTCCAAAGGGTACATAAATCTCTGGGCATGTAGCTTCATGGGACATTTCAGCTGAAGAAGTGTGTGACTAATACGGCTTGGACCATTATTCACCAACTGGATGGGACAGAATGTCAAAATTTTATTATACATGAATAATACACATAATATGTTAATAATTCAACTAATAAATCAGTTGGAATGACTAATGTTTATGTAAAAACATTTGCAGCCCAAATGACATCTGACTAAAATCTACACCCTATAAAATACTCTATAAAACAATAAAATAAAAGTAATTTTAATTACAGGGTTCCCACTCTTTCATCAAATTCACACCCCAGCATACACACCCCATAACGCCATAAAATACCTTACAGTACTTAACATTTTACTCACACTGAACATTTATCTTAAAATCTTTAGATTAATAATGATGTTTTGAATGTGTCAGTTTCATACAATATATCGCCAAAAGTTTGTGGTCACCTGACCATCAGAATCATATGGGTTTTTAAACATTGCTTTCCAGATTTACTCTCTATTTTGCTGTTAGATTATTCTATTAACATTTTACTACAATTTGTAGCTTAAATGTGAGATTTAGCCTCATTCATGCACAAAAGTATTAGTGAGATCAGACACTAACATCAGGTAAGGATTCCAGTTCATCCCAAAGGTGTTCAGTGGTGTTCAGATCAGGGCTTTCGAGTGTTATCCAATCATAACACACCATGTCTTAATGGAGATCAGGGGCTTTGTGCATTGTCATGCTGGAACAGTGTTGGAGTCTCTTAGTTCCAGTAAAAAAAATACTGTATTGCTACAACATACGAAGACATTCTAGAGAACTCTGCTCTGTAGAGAAACCATATATGACTTTGATGGTCAGGTGACCACAAACTTTTGGCAATGAAGTGTAAATTTACACTGTTTTAAGCAATCTTGTTGAATTTTAAATGTTTAATGTTCTTTTTAGCATGCCCTTTAATTGGTTTACAGGATCTACAATTCTCTATGCGCCATACAGCCAGAGTCGGAGGGTCTGTGTGAGAAAACTAAACCATGCCAATCAAAACCAGCCCAAAATATTTATTTTAAAGTTTACTTTTATATACACTGATCATAATAGCTCAAATGTTTCCTACCAGCGGCCCTTTTTTCACAAAGTTCCATAGTTATATTATAAAGAACGCAAACTGTTGCAATAAAATCAGTCAAATTTAATTTAATGCAGTATCTCAGACCTTTAACCCACAGGGAAAAGTAAACGCGTGGGAGTAACAACCCAATTCTGTGGTGAAAAAACAAGGAGTTGACATACATGTGCTTTCATACACAAGCTGAATCAGATTAGACTGATCAAGGGTTTGAGTGTAAGGAGAGATGACTGACAATGATGGAGGATTTGCTGCTCAATAGATTCTGACAAATATTAGATCTTTGAAAAAGATTGATCTTCATATTGAACGGTGACAGGAAACAGTTTGCCCTCATTCAAATGCGAGTTCCATGTTGAACGAATATTGATAGCAGCTCCATAATGTTCAAAAATTATCCTCAGTATTAAAACGGTTGAGGAAGCGGGACACACACTTTGACACTAATAGTCAGAAACTCAGCTGAAGCAAGTTTAAGAAAACGGTCCCACTCACGGCTCTATCCCATCTCCACCCCCAATCATTAGTGGTGTTTCAGTCTGTCTTTGAGAGCACATTTTTACAAATTTAGCACCATAAACAAAATTTATTTCAAATTTAATTTAAGCACTTTCATGTAGCGTAATTACAAATACGCTCAGAACTGCAATACTATATCTGCATATAGAGAATATTGTGCATATTCCGTAGGTAATATTGTTAACGTCATGTGCATTTATACATACCACATATATTACTCTAGGAAAATAAACAAATATTTGCATCAATGGGAGGGATAATCTTATGCATTTAAAGACTAAAAATATATTTTTATTGAAACATGTTTGCTTTCTTTGCTCTTGCTTTCAATGCCAAATTTGCCACATATTTGTCTCATATGACTTAAATTTAACCAAAGATACATGTAATGCACATGTACACTGAAACGGAACCGACGAAGTAATGACGTCCTTACCTCATATATGTGCTCTACAGGAGGACCAATTTCTTGCTCCACTGCAATATTCTTGGTCACCTTCCAGTTTGGAGGTGGAAAGAAGACCTTATCTGGTCGGGACACACTTTAAAAAGCAAGAAAACAAGTGTAAACAGATAAACAACATTACAATAAGAGTTCAATTTTAAAAGAGGCACACTGTTCTTAAACTCACCCCTGTAAAATAACATCAGCCTTGACCACCACCTCGAGCCTGTACTGGACAACCTCACTCTGAGAGTTGTTCACATTTTTACTACAGAAACAGAAAAAAGAAGGGGGAGAAATGGGTGAGTATTTAATTGCCACCACATATGACACTCAGCATAAGTTTAGAACGTGCTGGCAGTTAAAGCATTATGGTGCATGCATTATGGTGTGTCCATCTGTTTTCATACCTGCGAACTTGCAGATCAAACTGTACCACCTTCTGTAAATCCTGCACTCGAGGCACTGTGAAACGCAAACCTGCCCATAGCTACATGGAAGAAAGTATGTTAATGCAGACATGTTTTTTCATTCCGCTGTAAGTATTCAAATATCTGCACAGCCCAAAACAACTGTCTTTGCCATGCCTAACTGTGGCATCCTATAAACTAGCAGCAGAAACCTATACATATGATTTTTTAAATTTTTTTTTGCACACAGCACAACTTGAAAGTTCACACAACACATACTGTATGGTATTATTTTCTGTTTTTACTAACATTATAAAGTAATTTAAAATATGTATGCAAAGTGGCAAATAAAAAAGTATTTAGTAAAACAGCGTTTGGTTATACAATAACATCATCTCATTGGTAACTAAAGTGCATTGACTAGCTACATATTAACTAGCTACACTGTGTACAGCTGCCCAAGTCACTGATTTATTAAAAGAACTTCACACTAGATTATTTCACACGGGTGAGTAAATCCAGCATAGCTATTTTTTTTTTCTGATAAGAAATTGCAGATATCCAACAGGGCAAAAACATACTGTGGTGACATAGCCAGCACTGCTGATTGCTAAACGTTCTTTTCTTCGCTCTTTGAACACCCACTGCCCATTCAGCCAATTCAGCACAGATGTTTCAGACAGCAAAAAAAAATATTGTTTGGCTAAATAATGTTTTGTATCTTTCTTCGAATGTGAAGAATGTGCTTCATAGCCTCAAGCTTGTTGGCCAGCTTCGTAGGTACAGTCTTACTCTGGCTCACTTCGCTGCTGAAGAAGCCACTCTCAACTGCATTCATCAGTACCTCGATGTTTCCACTTAACGTACAGATTTGTCTTTAAGCACTTTAAATAAAGCAGGACGACAGTTCCCCACCCCCCATCCAATATCTGCCTTTAAGAGCCCAAGTAACATATATGCATGGATGTATGCATGTATACACACACCCACAAACAGACTTACATTTGTGCCAGACTTCATAGGATTTCCCAGGTCACAGATGAGGTAGCGCGTCTGATTCTCGGTCTCGTAGCTGCAAGCCAACTGAGTCAGATTCTATACAAGGAGAAATAAATAATAAGAAATCATAACTAATTATCAGGTGTAATTATACCTGCTAACAGTATAAATCCATATTTTAGAAACTACATAATGGCAATGTAAGTAATATGTAAATAGGAAAGTGTTAATGCAGTAGTTAAGTTGTTGGACTGCTGATTGGAAGATCGGGGTTTAATTTTCACCACCACCAAGATGCCACTGTCCCATAACCCCAAATGTAAGTTGTTCTGAATAAAAGCATCTGCCAAATGCCATAAATGTAAATGCTAGCGTAACTGTAAAAACCCATTTTCCACACACACACACTTTTGGAGGTTTGGGCTAGGCCCCTTTCACTTAGTTCCATTAAAGGGAAATCCTAATGATACAGCATACACATCCTATACAGTTGTGTGCTTTAAGCTCTGTGGCACAGACAGGTGGACACTATCTTTAGGCTACATAAAAGTTACCTCATCGTTGCGGGCAATTCCACTGTAGTCTGCCTCCGAAGGTAGAACTACGTATAGCTCGGCTTCATAAGCACTACCTCCATCATTCCGTGCATTGAAAGTCAGGGTTAGTGCATTCTCATCCCCCATGTACACTTCTTTTCTGTCACTAAAGGAAAAATAAAAAAAAAAACAACACTATACCATACTGCATATGGGGGGAAAACTAAAACAAGCCAAAAAACAAAAAGATAGTTGTGAATTATTAACGTCATCAGTTTAGGTAACAACATAACGCTGCAAATTCATTAGAAAGATTATTACAAATGTTGGTCTGTGGTTAATCCAGACAGCATCTAATGCTTCCAGAATGCATCAAATTCAGCTTTACTCAAGTTCCTATTTCCACAGGGAGAAAGGTTCCCTATGTAGCAATAAAATCATACCAGCATTAGAACTCTGTGCTGTGGTTGTAAAACACTGCCTCCTTAGTTTACCCCTGTACCCTCCTTTATTCTGTCTCTTCCCCTTTCCCTACTTTTTTTCCTTCACAGCACTAAACACAACCGAGAAATTCCATACAAGCGCTAGACAGATGCTTTCAATTATTGCTTGGCCTTGTAAAGCTGTGCTAAAGCAAAATTTAAATTTAGGTGCCGAACATGTGACAGACTACAAGCTGTGAGAGCCCACATAGCCAAGTGCAAAACTTTACTACACATAACAAGCCAGTTTTATGCTTTAGGGCAAAGGTTGAACAGTGACACCTATAATAAATGTACAGATATCACAGTGTTTTATTGTCCTACATGTCCAAAAAGATAATGACAGGAAATGATTTGCCAACAGAAGCACACGGAAACAATTTAATATAAAGTGAAAATATCTTAAACCTGGTGCGGCGAGCCAGCAATGATGTAGGTTATAGGTTGTTGTGTTATGAAAGTTGGCTTAGAAGCAGCCCCGAAGACGCGCCGTGTAAGAAAATAACTTTGAGTAGCTCAACTGAGCTGATGTCTTCTGCTCTAAAATTGTTATCTTTACAAAGTTGAGTAATATCACACAAACCTACATGTCTTATCGTAGCATGAGCAAATCTAAAACTGTCGTTTAATAAGGCTTTGATAATATAAAAGTAAATCCTACAGATTTTGTAGAATCAAAAGACATATTTACAAAAACAAACTAGTAACAAAGTACAGGAGTAGAGGAAGACAAAGACGGCTGTGAATTTTTCAAAGCCAACTTTCATCTGATTTTCCACAAGTCACCGGCAGTCAATAGCAGAATGTGAAACACAGCTCTCCTTCCTGTTTTTCACAATGAACACTGTGTGTGTGTGTGTGTGTGTGTGTGTGTGTTTCCTCACCAGTCACATGGGAACAGGAACATTTTTAAAATGAACAATTAACCAAATTTCTGCAGATGTTTTTTACAAACAAACATTTTGGATTTTTTTACTTGCATGCTTGTTAGGGTGTTGTTAACACCGTTTTTTTTTTTGTTTTTTTTTGAGGGACTGCGGACAATTGTTTACTAACTACATAAACACAAGAACTGGATAAAGCCTAGCATTTAACAGCGCATACATAATGTGCTTACTCTGCCAAAGGACTTACCCCTTTACAGAAAGTTTCAGGTCAGGGACACAGATGTTGTCTTCCCCACAGTCTAGTAAAATTTGGGCCTAGAAAAAAAAAAACATTTACAGAAATGACAATCGACAGATCAGGCAGCTCTTAAAAAAAGAACAGGAATAAGTATATGCAACAAAGCATGCAGGCAACTGGCTTATGTTTCTTTAATTATTAATAAAATCAGAAGAGTTACACTGAAAAGGTGAAGTACATTAGTGCATATTATGCCAAGTTCAGCCCTGATTTCCACTTATTTGCAAAATTGTGGCCAAAATGGCCTAAATTGGAGGCAAAATCAGTGCTTGTTCGCACACAATGTGAATTATCTGGCATGCTAAATATCTGGACTGGTCGGATATTCCAAATCTAGCTGTAAGAAATGAGTTCCCAACATTACGGCCAGGAGAGCAAGCGGGATAGATTCGGGCGAAGTTTTAGATCACAATATCAACCAAGCACCAATCTCTTTTTTTTTTTTATCGAGCAAGATACACAGACAAGTGCAGGCTACCATTTTTAATAACAACAGCACCAATTTTTTTTTTTATCTTGCATCACAGTCACATGTGATCTTTCTTTATTACTTTATCACTTCTTGCCTGCGTTTGGTTGTGAAATGTAGTTAGCGGACCAGACAGCAATGACATTGTGAACATATGTTACCCCAGATAGTTGTGCAGTATAAAAACAATGGTGATCCAACAACTTGAAATTTAGAGGGGAATTTATGGGGGGAATTCCTTTGCAGGATCATCATACAAGCACCACAATACATGAGCTGCTACCACAATATACACACCATATGGGACACAAACTGTACACACACTAACTTTGCTTTATTCATAGGCAGGATTGGAATGGGGAAGGATAATCGAATTTTGTATTGACTATACATGTGCAGTGAGAAAATCCCATGAAGGATAATGGATTCAGCATGATGCTGTACGTCCTGCGTGTATGAGGATGACTTTATGGATAAGAAACAGAAGTGGGAGATTATAAAGGGTGCAGCACCCTCCCTGTAATCAGACCTCACTGAGCTTTAATTAAAGCCACAGAGGGAAGCTGCCTCTTGCCTGACTCACTTAAGCTTCGTGTTGGCCTGAGCTTAACCTCTTGAGAAAAATTGTTAATTCTGCTTGCTTACGTGTTAAATGTTTCCTATAAATGCCTGTGTAGACGCTATGAACTTGTTATTCCACAATGGTCCATAGAAAGCAAATTATCAGGAAGAGGAAGTTTACTGAGAAGCACTCTCACTTTCACTAGTCTAGCAGATGGAGGAGTAGACAAAATAACATAGCTATAGATATAGCGGGGAAAGTGGTGGCTCATGGTTAAGGTGTGGGACCACCAACTCGAAGATTGTGGGTTTAATTACAATATGTAAATCGCTCTGGATTAGGGCGTCTTCCGAATGCTGTAAATGTACGCTTTATACTTCGCATGTACAGTCTCAGTAAAGTCACTCTTGTCCTATTTTACCTTATTTAACTTTGACTTTGGGGACCACAATTTGAAAAAGATTAGTGTCTTTCCTAGTGGATTAAAAATGTCGATACTGCCTTTAAATATCCAGTTTAGCGCCAATTATGAAATGCACACAACACAGTTCACAGTTCCGAAAACCGATTTCAGCAAGAAAACATGCAAGAAGGAAATGTTGCTTTTGAAACTTTTTGGACGGGTGTCGATATGGTGTAGACATATAAAGCCTAAACTCCCAACAGCAGGCTTGTATTTTAAGATTTGGTATAATTTAGCCTATTTACGAAAATTAAGACCAATTTAAAAATTAAACAGATGCCACATAGATTGTAAAAGCCACACCCACAAATAATGACTGTTGGACCAGTCCTGCAATATGTCCCTGCTTGGATTAATAAGAAATTCTCCCTGGTGTATATGGAATGCATTTTCCCAGCCTTTGGAGCACTTCCCAGATAAGTTTTCAAAATCTAGATAAAAACTGGTGTATTAAAGGGAAAGAGGTGAAACTTGGCGTATACAAAAGCCTGATCTGCCAGTTTATTACATTTAGACCATATATTTTAATTAGAGGTGCAATGAGACAAACTGTAGTAAATTACTTGATCAGAAATACTGCAAAAAAAACACATTATTTCCATTTTTAGTAACACCACCACACTTTTTGTGACACTATCTGCAAGTTATTTTTAAAACATTTATTGTATAACCACTTGATAATAATGCTAAAAAGCCTGGACAAATATACACAAAATGTTTATACCTTCTGCTCAATTAGCTCAGTGGTCTGATAGTTGAGAATTGGCCTGAGGCCGTGTCTGTCTGCAGAAGCCTGTGCATCCAAACTGAAGTTGAGGGCAATAAAGATGGAGGAGAGCTTATCACGAAACTCCTTCTCGTCCTGATCCAGAACAGAGGAGGATAAACAGACAGTTAATCAGATACACAATTAAAAAGAATTGTAATCTTTTAGCAAATTCTTAACATTTTAACTGGTTTTATGTGAATCTACAAATAATAGACAGAATTTTGATTACCCGTAGGTAGATTTTGGTCTCGTGGCAGACTTTGGCCTCATTGGGCACTTTAAGTTTCCTCTGCAGGCTGGGCTTCTGGGTGTCCAAAAACAGAGCCCTGCGAACGGCTCCTTTTTGCTTTAGCTTGTCCAGCTGCACTTCTACATTAAACACTACAACACACAACATGATGCATCCACATTAAATAACAATTATTCTTAATTTATACAGAAACGTTCTGCGATCTAATAATAAAAAAAATAAATAAATGAGACAGTTATTTTTTTAGACAGGCCTCTATCTCATATACACACAGTGTGAGACACACTGCTTTGTGAAAAATTGCTACACAGGAAATTGGCCTTTTTTTGCCAACACAGGTAAGATACAGAAATTATAAAGACCGAAAAAGAAATATTAGTTTTAAATCAAAACTTATTTGTGGTGTCTGTTTACTTGAAAACAGCTCACAAAAAGCTTTCAGCGTCCAACAAAAAATATATTTCAAAATAATCTGACCAGATGATGATGGCCAAACTATTTGGCCAAGTGTGCAAAAACACTGTGGTACATGACACTATAGGACATTTATCTCGTTTATTCTTTATTAATGCAGTTACTGAGTTAACCAGCTGGTCAAATGTTGTATTATGCAAAATTAGATGGCAAATTTACAGCCTCCACTTATCTGGAACTGGCAGCACATCTAAGTGTCCAGTAGATTGCTAATAAATGTGTTATCTGTTCACCTCTTTACGTAATTTAGGATTAAAGGTAAATTCATGGAATAAAACCAATAGAACAAAAATTTGTAATGATAAAAGCTGGTAAGCAGGATACAGGGAATGATGCAATATGGAGTCAAACCTTAAGTGGAAAAATAAAATAAATATTTTTAAATTGCTAATTGGAGAGATTTATTAGATAGAGAATTCTGCAAAGCACTGCATTATGGATAGTATAATAGGAGGATGTTGTAGTCTGTTTACTCACCTAGATTTTCTGGAAGATGCTTCCCATTGGCTGTAAGGCAGAAGCTTAGGTTGACGCTGCATGAGGTAATGCAAACAGTGACATGAGAGTTATATATACAAGCACTAATCAGGTCACATCTGTACATATGTTTACAGAGATTGTTTCATAATTCAACATCTGGTAAAAAAAATAAATAAATAAAAAATGATGCGGAGTAAAGTGGGCTGAGTTTTTTCTCTTATTAGAAAAAAAAAACCTCTTATTTCAGTAGATAAATCCAGACGGCCAAAAGATGACTGATTTAGCATGATATTTTAAGGACATTATAAGGTAATTTTACAAGAACTATGGCATTAAAAGGAAACTGAATGAAGATAACGGAAAAAACAGACTGGTTAAAAAGCTGAATAGAGAACAGGAGAACATAGTAAGGAATGACAAGCACAGGCCGAGACTTTCATGACCTGGTCTGCACTAAATAAGAGTACTTTCCCATGTGTACCCCTGAGCATGTGTTTGCTTTGCATCATGTGCCTATGCATCTATGCTCTTACACGCATGTGCAGATTGGTGCTCCCTGATGCTTTCCAGCTGTGTTCCACACTAAACAATATCTTATTCAAAGTCACTCTTGGCTCTCCTCACCCTCTCTCTCTCTTTTAGTTTCCCACTCCTCCCCCACCACAGAGCCTTACCATTACCAGGCAACCAGCTGTAATCAAGACATGTGTATACACACTTTTCCTGTATGAATCAGACAAGGGGAAGGGCGAAAATATGAGCACAGGAAAAACTTTGTAACCCAGACCAGTTTAATCACCTAAAGAAAATGACTGAAAATTAGAATGTATTTATTTTAAATGTGTCTGTATACAATATCGGTGAGTTTATTATGATTTCATGGCTATAATTAGACTTTAGCTCATGAAGCTTAATAGAGCAATGCTTAAAGCCTTTTGAGAAAAACTGTAAATCCATTTAGACTTGTGCAAACCTTAACAATATCACCAGCTCTTTATGGAATTGGTGGTTTTTTAGGAGAGTGAACAAAAAGAAGCCTAATTTAGGAATAAAGATCTTCTAAAAGTTAGTTTAAAATAGGTTGTCCATGATTTCTGCAATTCCGTCCAGATCTCTAGAACATGTTTAATCTTTCTACACTAGATGTTCACACTACCCGATGGTTAAAATAAAATAGTTTATAAAACACACTCTCCGGAAAGGGGTCACTAAAATAAGAATGGGTTCCCTTTTGAGTCTGGTTCCTCTCAAGGTTTCTTTCTCGTACCATTTAAGGTCGCCCCAGGCTTGCTCACTAGGGATGTTTTTGGTAACATTTTTTAAGATTAATCGTTTTTGTATTGTTACATATGTTCTGTAAAGCTGCTTTGAGACAATGTCCAGTGTTAAAAGCGCTACAGAAATAAAATGAATTCAATTGAGAGGTTACTTGTCATGTGAGGATAGTAATGACGGACAGGACAATGTCGGTGGAATTGGTGTGCAACAGATCAGGCGTATCACTGAGAAATATCTTGCTAAATCAGCTGACTGTTGAATTGAAAGTAAAGCTTTAAACCGAGCGCGCGTTAAGACGCGATTATAATACCCCACAAACTGATAGTGACTCCCTGATGCCTGAAATTACATACTACGTACTTACTTCAATTGCAAAAGAAAGAAAATGCAATGAAATATATTTTTCCTCCCTATAATATAGCCAGCCAGGCAGGACAACGATACATATAGTCCCCACAATAGTACCCAGGACGTCCGGCTAGCAATTTTGCAGGCCCTGATATGCATGTATGTTTATGGGTTAATAAAATTTTGTACGTCTAGACTTACTACACTCAATGTTATTTTAATTTACCCCTTTTTATCTTGATGTTTATACCTTCCTCAAGATTAGACGGTTGTAAAAAGCATTTCTCTGTCGATTCCAATTGTGACGAATAAACTTTGAATTTGAACGTTTGGTTGTGCATCCATTCCTTGCTTACATGATATCAAGTTTTGATTTTTAGAGTTATGGGACTGACAGGTGTTTCGCGTTGTCCAAAATGACTGTTTACAGGATGTCTAGCTCTGAATGTCTGAATGTTTTTGAGTTGAGTCCGGGGTTTTGTCTTTAAATACTACATTTGCTGTTGAAAAAGCTAAAACAAGCATGACTAAAGAGCTGCTTTTAGGAGAAAAGCAAGCCGTTTTGAAAATGAGAAAAAGAGGGGTAAGAAAACAGATCAGAAACTATTTCGCAAGATTGAGAGAGATGTGAGGAAAAACCCCAGTCACCAATAACCTCTATGGGGCAGTCAAAGTCAAAGGTGGTTTTTTTTTTCAACAAAAAGCACAAATATAAAGGTTGCACAGGAAAATACTTATTAGAAGTAAGACTGCAAGACACTTATCAGCAGTAAGTACCGGAATGTGTAATAACAGCGCCATTGGCATACAAGATGGAATTGTCATGGTTTGGTTGCTTTTGGAACAGTTCACTGATCTTTACTGGTGATGCAACTCAATCATGGCAGCAGAATAATTTAAGAAATCTACAGAAACATTCTGGTCAAGCTGTTTTTAGCACAACTAAATATGCATAACAAATGCAGATTAACCGTATCCTTCCAAAGACTTTGAAACACACATTGAATAAAAAAAAGGAACTTAAGAAAAGTAACACATACCAAGAAACATATGTGGTTTGGTTTCCACTGCTAATAGTGCAGGTCTTCTCCTCAGGATTAATCATTATCGGGTACACAAGTAAGGTGGAACTTGCATTAACAATTGGACGAGATCTGCAGAATGTAATACAGCATTATATTTCTCTGGAATTTCTGACTTTAGTATATGACTGCACAAAACATAGTTATTGGTTCACCTATAAAGAACTGCCTTGTCAGCTCCAAAAGCTCCAACGATGAGATCTATATTTAAAAAAGTGTGAAAGATAAGCTTTTAAAATGTTCTTGTATCTTCTGAATTAAATCACTAAAGAAGAAGGTAAAACATGGCAGTTATCTAGTTCTCACCTGGGTAGCCATTGTGATCCAAGTCTTTTCCTCCTTTCATGGTATATCCAAAACTGGCAGGAAAAGCAGAAGGAGTAGCTAATGACCACTGACCAGCAATCACTTGAGAGGGCTTCTCCCGGAGTCCCTTTGCATAACCGTTATAGATGAAGACTAAACCTTGTTCATCTTTTCCGCCAAATGGACTACCAATAGCAATGTCTAATGGATCAAAAGTAGAGAGCATTTTATAAAATATAAACTACAAATGAACTTTTATATTGATTCAAAATGGCAAAAAAACAGAAAATCCCAATATGCATCATAGCTCTGGTACCCACCATTAAAGCCATCTTGGTTGAGATCTCCCAGCGGTGTGATTGAGCTTCCAAACCGACTGAAAGTTTGCGTGCCTGTAGGGTGAGTTTGATGTGGTGTAAGCTCCAATGGGCCTGTCTGTAGATACACATATACTCGGCCTAATTCCTCCAACCTTCCATCGGAGTCACGCACCATGAACATGGGGGCACCAACCAACAAGTCAGTAAGTCTGTAAAAAAAAAAAAAAAAAAAAAGGGGGAAATAAATACACACAATTATCAATTTACAACAAAATTCAAACACAAATAATGACTATGGTATGTGCAGCGTTTTAAATAACTAACCCATCATTGTTGATGTCTGTAGCAGCTATGGCAAAACCAAAGTAGGAGCCCATCTGTAGGAGACTTGAGTGTATTAATTATAAACACACACACAACTGTTTACCAAAGCACTTAATTCAAATCAAGAATAAAAAAAAGATTTAAAAAATAAGAAAAAAAATGCAATTAGTTATATACATTTTTCAATAAAGTCAATACATTTTCATACTGTTATGATGCCATCAATCAAAAAAGTGCCATATATTGAGAAGTTAACACCAACTAGTGAAAAGTACAACCGGTTCACTGGTGTCTGTCCAGTTTTAGTTGGTACCAACCACTGCATAATGGTTTATACCCCACAAGGACTGCCTTTTTGCATGTGCTATGAGCCCACCATCTAGCCACCACAATCTGACCCTTATAAAAGTCATGCAGGTCTTAGTCCTAATTGCAGAGTGCGGTATCCCGGTGAAGTCAATTTTTAAAACAAATATTTTGTTTTCATCATCAGTGTAAATTTTTTTTAGTAAATTTTGGAGTCTGGCATACGTACCAGATGTGTGTATACTACTAAAAGTATTTAGTTCAGATACACAGAAAAAAAAACGTGTGTAATAAATATATGAAATTGTCATCATTAGATTCTTAGTCATAGTCACTACATAATAAAAGTCATGACTTACCTGTTCACCAATTAAGGTTTTCATGATCTCCAAAGAGCTATTAAGAATAGACACCTGTAAAATATATACAATTTTCTAAACTTAATTTTACCAAGATATGCACTTTTACAATTTTTTAATTTTTGCACTATATTTATCCAAATACATTTAAGAAAACCCTGACATGTTACCTGGCCGTGCAGAAGCAAACCTCTTGGAATTCCTGTAACAAAATCTGAAAAACAGAAGATAGAATAGAGAAGAGAGGATACAAAGCTTTGTATATGTTTACTGGTATGTTATTCATTGGGTACTGCAATACCAAAAAAATACTAGTTTTGTTTTAGTTAAACTGTGCTATTGCAGGCCCTTACAGTAGGTCATATGAGATTAAACGACAATTCGACAACAAAAATATTTATCATTTAATCAACCATTACATTTAAAAACAAGCTGGTAATAACATTTTACCTTCATCTTCATCTCCATTAAAATCTCCTACTGCAACCGAATAGCCTGAAAGTCACAGTATAAGCATTAAAATTTACGTAGATCAAGGACACGTAATGCTCAATGCTGTCAATTAATCAATACGTTTTACTACACTAACGAATGTGCATGCCGTATTTTGTAAATGATACGTTTAGAGAGAGAAATCTGCCCCATACCCATGTAGCTATCGTCAAAGTTGATCTCTTTTTTTTGTTTGGTCTGAATCTGGCCTGCCACTGATGTAAGGAAATAGCCTGGGTAGTAGGCCTTGATGATTTCCTCCTTCACAGCAGAGATAAGTTGTCCTAAGAAAAAAAAAACAGACTCACATTCAATTATCAAATTGCACAAGTAGTTTGGTCATATAGTTAGTATGTATCATATCCGTGTGTCTGCTAGTCTCACCTTGCCAAAAATAGCTGCCAGGTCCACCAAGTACCACCTTCCCATCCTGTATTTCAACATAAAAAACACAAGAAAATACATAAAATAAAAAAACACAAAAAAAAAAAAAAAAAAAAAAAAAAGCTTCAAATGCACAAAAAAAAAAACTGTTCAAACTGACCTTGGTGAACTCGGCACTAAATCCACCTTGACAATAACCTTGGCCCTTCCTTCCATGGAATTCTGAAAAAAAACACAAGTCACTTGAGGTTTAGTCCAACATTAAAAACAAACCTGGCTGCTTAGAAGCTGTGATTAAATATAACATTCTGGCTATGAATAAGAGGTTTATAATAATACTTCCATTGGCAAGGGGTAGGAAGGAAAATTTTCCCCTTAAAAAAATGGGGCACCACTACTACATCAGTACATGTGGTAAAAAGCTAATTTCTGACAGGATGTCATGTCGAAAGGTGCAAGTATCAGGCATAAAAATACGTTCGGAGACTACCATGCAGCAGCAGTAACACAAACAAACAAAAAATATACGTAGCTTTATACTCTAAATGTAGTACAACTTAAGTGCGTTACCTGTTCGGCAGGGTGCATATTCCACAAATTTGGTGAAATTTTTAACAGACAGGTAGCAGGAGCCAGTGACATCTGAACCAGGTGTGTCCTGTTGGGTTTTCCAGGAATAGAGAGGCGCACATGCCTAAGAGGTCAGATACAAGAATGTACAATAGAGGTTAGTTATAGATAACTGGCAGATCCACACGGTCGTGGTTCCTAAAGTCTTTTAGGGTCATAAACAAACACAAAACAAGTTTTTTTTCCAGAATAAATAATCTTAAATCAGAGATACTTATTCAAGAAGAAAAAACAAACTGAAAGGTAGAACGAGAAAATGAAAATCCGCATCCGTTTATTTGTTAGGCATTTTATTTCAATGATGGCAATGAATAAAGATAAACCGAATTTCATACCAAGACAGAGTCTTCATGTGTTCGCACAGTTGCTCCAAACCACTGGTGGGACTTGAATTCAGCTTGCGTTTCAACATTATTGATGTTCACGTTAAGATCTCCTACAAAGGTTGGGAAAGAGGATGAAAAGGCCACCATTTAAAAGTGTGACGGACACCTAACACAAACACTGAATCATTGCGTTCATTTGTTTCTTTTACTGACAGCAGTCAGTATAATATTATCCACCGGCGTGTTCTCAATGGGTGTGTGCGCATTGGAGGAGAACTCAGGTGCGCGTGAAACAGAAAGGACATAAACAGCCATGTAAAGACAGAAATGACGTGGCCATGTAAATAAGATAAGGTTGTTTATTAGTTTAATAAAAAAAACATTTTATTAATCTCCTGAATCTTCTGAAAATGTTCAAATAGCACCCAAATTTCCTCCGTTGTATACAGAAACAAGGAGAGGGAGTTTTCAATAACTTTCTCGACTAATAGGCAACATATGTCCTTTTAATGAGACGAATCAGGTAGTTATGTTTAAGCATGCTGTCCTTTTAAATTAAAGACTAACGATCAGAATAGCATTTGCGTCCCTCCTTGTGACATCATAACCTGATGTTATGTTCGGTCTGTGTCATGTTTATAGATCAATCAAACCGCACCAGAGTTTGTTTGGAAGCAGACAGAGACCCAACTTTTTAGTGGTCTCAGTCTGCATGTTTAGTAGGCACCAGCGTTCATACTTACTTAAATGGAGAAGTGGTGGCTCATGGCTAAGGTGTTGGGCTCGATTCCCAGCTTCACCAAGCCACCACTGCTGGGCCCCTGAGCAAGGCCCTCAACCCCCAATTGCTCAGTTGTTTAAAGAGATAAATGTAAGTCGCTCTGGATAAGGGCGTCGGCCAAATGCTGTAAATGTAAATGAACTGAACTAACTGAGCAATCGCCCGCCCCTCGAACCAACACCTTGAGATTGTTTTTAGATTTTGGATAGCCTTGAATAGCCAAAGAAAAAGCATGAAATATAAACAATTTTATCTGTCCACTGCGTTATATCAACGGTCAGCAGCAGTTTGGAAAGTACTGCCACCTACAGTTGAATTCCGGAACAGCAGAGTACGAATACTGGATTTACCAAAATGACAGTATTGTATTTTTTTTAAATATATACACATACACACACGTTTGATGTATGTTTGGTATGTTAGAACTTTTACTAACTGTAGTATAAAGTTTCTTACTGGTGAATGAGGCATGATGTATTGGAGTAATGCTGTCTCTTGTTGTATAGTCTGTTCAGGTTTGTGCCTGTTGGAGGCATGGCTTTGGACAGCGATTTTTGCCGAGAGGGTTGAGAATACGCTTTTATTGCTATTAGCAGGGGTGCCGCTAGCAATTTTGGGCCCTATGAAAGAATATGATGTTGGGCCAACTTCCACACCCATTCCACAAATATACTGTTACATTACTGCTACTACTAATAAAATTGATCTCCCCCCAAAGTGTGTGGGTCCTCAGAATCTTCCTAACCCCCTACAGTCAGCATAATGCAGGATGTCTTACTACACTTTCTTTATGTTATTAATTACTAAATTCCTGTTGGATTTTTAAATGCCCAGTACAAAAAAAAGGGGTAAAACTGAAAAAAAATCATCTTTCACAATGTCATCTGCCACAAATTTCCATGCCGTATGATGAAACAGGTCCCTGTGGTATTGTGAAAAAATGAGAGGGAGAAAAAGAGAATGAAAAACAGAATCCGATTGTAACATCATCCATTTCTGCCTTGAAGTAAAAAAAAAAAACCCAACATTAAAATAAGTGTGCTTTTATGCTCATTAACTTGATCTTGGTCTTATTTTATGTATTTTTTTATCATATACATTATATGCATTATAGACCTTTTCATCATTCACACTATTCCTCTACATTAGTCACAACCTCGACATTATTACTTTGTAATACCCTAGGGTTAGAGTCAGACTAAAACTGAATAATTAAAAATAACTCAAAATAATGACATACACCAAAAGTACTGGAACACCAAGGGGGAAAAAATAGGGGAAAATTTTATAATCCTAGTATGACAGCAGATAATTTCACTTTAGGAAAATCAATCTGTTCGTGACTGTGAATTTATTTTACTTGCTTAGGTGCAAAAGATGAAGGGTGGGCAAAAGCAGGACAACACCACAAACAGGAATGGTTTTACAGGCAATTAGGCTTTTTTGCACATGACATCATTGCTGTTTTGCAAGACGCCGCTGGTGGGCAGGAAGTAATTTTTCTCTATAAGAATTACTAACAGTAACTGAAAAAGCCTATGTTTCTCAAACTGAAAAAAAATAAAGATCAAAGCTCAAACTGGGGAAATTTTTAAGAAATTTACTAAAAAACAAGAAAATAAAGGTAACTAAAAACCTGCATCTGCAGTGAGAACGAGCAGATTCAGTTAATGCTTTTGTGTGCAGTGGCCACCATGTCAAATTTAAGTTAATGCATGCATTTAGGATTGATTTTTAAAGTAATGTTACTTGTTTAAAAATCACTCAATGGCCTATAAGACTTAAATACATTTCAGATATGGCCACTAAATACACCACAACCAATCAGATCAAGTCAGTTATATTTACATTTACAGCCTTTGACAGATGCCCTTATCCAGAGCGACTTACATTTACCTCTTTTTTAAATTAGAGGTTAAGGGCCTTGCTCAGGGTCCCAAGAGTAGCAACTTGGTGGTGCTTAAAATCGAACCCTTCTAATCTTCTAATTTAATCTGTAGTCCAACACCTTAACCACTGCGTTAACACTTTCAGTTAGACATACCAAGGGTTTACTCTAAACAAGGGGAATCTGCTTTCAGCTATTATACAGCCCGCAGTTGGAACCAGCTACCAGAAAAGATCAGATCTGTTAAATCAGTAGCCATCTTTAAATCCAGACTTAAAACACAGATATTTAGTTTTGCATTTACTGAATAAGCACTGTGATACATCCAACTGACTGTTATTTTATATTCTTAACTGTTTTCATACATCTCTGTATTTATTTCTTTACAATCTCTATTAATTCCCACTGCGTATGAAATGTGCTATTTAAATAAACCTGCCCTGCCCAACACCAGTTCCAGGTTACTGTCCGGCACTGCATATATTTCTGGCTCATATATTCGGTGCATTGCTACACTATTATATGTTTCAGCATTATTATATTTTAAACAACAGATACTATACGCAACAGCACGGTAAATTTAACAGTTATAAAAACACAGCCAACCGTAAATAACTTAACCTACCATGGAATTACAATAAGATGCTTGATTTCTGGATTTAATTTTGTGATAATCTGTGCCTTTAGTAATGTTTTGGCAGAGCTTTGAGAGTAATTATCATAATAAAGTTAACAACCATAATGCTAAAATCGAGAGGATGCTTGTTGCTAGGTTAATCGTCAGGACGAAACAGAAATGCTACACATGCAGGCAAGAAACTAACGGTTGTTATTATTGAGCTGCTTGGTATCAAGGCCATTGACCCATCAACTGCCAAAAGAACTGTGAGCATCCATGAAATTTTTACAGAGTAACAGGCTTTCAAACAATGGCCAAAATGCTAAACATTCACTCTATTGTTAAACTTTGCAAATAATTCACAAATCCCAGATGTTCTGAACTGTAGTGCAGTTAACTATAATCCCCACTTAGGATATTGCACATCCTGCCATGTGACTATTACATATACACACATTGAGATGTCCATGCTAAAGCTTGTCTGATTTCGTTGTGGCTTTGACCACTTCCTGTCAGAGTTTTTACCAGTTCCCAAGCCTTGTTTTGTTAGTGTAGGAAATTACTCACTGACCCCTATCTGGTCTCACTGCCTTTCTTTGTTAATTGCCTGGGTCGTGCCATTATAAAAGCAATATTCCTGCCGTTTAAAATGGTCCAAATATTGCTTAAATGGTGTAGTAGTCAGTTTAATAACTACTTTTACACAAAGAGAGGGTTTGTAGGTTGGGACACCTGTAGAAATTGTTAGCAACTTTTAAATGCTGAAGCTTAATTTCCTTTTTTTCCCCAAACAGGTTAAAACAGGTTTACCCACAAATAAACTTTTATTTAGTTCCTACAGGATTTCAAGGCTTTTTTGTGATTGTTGCAAGTTAGAATTACTGATTTCACTGCAGATTTTCTTTAAAAAAAAAATACAAAGCATGTTGCAACATTTTGAGGTGTTTTGTTGCAATAAAATTGCTGGATTATGTGCAAATTGCACTGCCAAAATGTCCTCCGCTTTTGTGAAAATCTGTGGGAAAATGTTTTGTACAGTATCTCGTGGTAATTTTGGTTGGTACTCTTAGCCAACAAAACCATCCTTAGTTCTAAAAGTAAATATATTAACAAACTTTATATCCTTAACAGTTGACTATTGTCGTTACATACAACTCAGAACCAGCTTTTTTTTTTTTTCAAACAAAAGCATGTACGTAATATAACAAGCACTATGTATGTATGTTCACATCCCCTTAACCACCAAACCCGCTGCCAGAACCCAAAAACTGCACACAATACTACTTAGTTATTAATACTCCGAAAAGAAATGAGGACATCACATTCTCTCAAAACTATAGTAGGTGGACATGTTTTTGCCAAGTAGGATGTGATTTTGATCAACATTATTAACCAATCATAACCACCTGATGTCATCAGTGTGTGTCAACCAAACCCGCCTCAATTCTTTTTTAATCTTTTCCTTCTTGGGAACTAAAATGTAACAATACAAAAAAAAAGGATTGGTCGACCCACACTGATAACATCAGATGATTATTGGTTGAATAAAATGCTGATCCAGAATCACATCCTTCTTGGGAAAAATCACGTCTATCAATTATCATACTGCATAGTCTGTGTATGGTATGCCCCACTGCTACTAGATTTTCTTGCAAGTTCTACAGGATCTCTTGTAAATCAATTATGTATATGCACATCACGTCCCAATGCTTTAAACTTTTTAGTTGAGGACAGTAAGTGTAAGAACTGGTAGTTTGGGCTGTCTAAAGGGATTATAGTTATAAATAAGTCTAGTTTAAATAAGTCTCTTGTGCCCACGCTACAGGCGATAACCCTAATACCCCAGGAAACAAGCCAGAAGGCTATCTTGACAAAACACATTTCACTGCTGTCTTACACATGTTAGATGAACTTTAGGTCTTAGCACAGTACAAGCCTGGGGCTGCTGCCTACAATGATGTAAATCATAAACCACATGTTCAATGTAATATCCCGAATTTTACTTGTTCTATTTAGTTGAAATCAATCGAATTTATTCCTTCAACCCTAGTGCAAATCCTACAGAAATTAAAGAGTTATTTGCAGGTTGTATAATTAGCATCAGAATAATACAGAGACATTCTCTAGATTAGCATTTCTGAATATGTTAGCAATGTTAGAAAAAAACAAATAAGATGTGAGAAAAGATAAGAATGATATGTACTGGCTTTAGAGGAAGTGCAAAGTAAGATGTGTAAATCAGTTAACACAAAAAAAATTTCAAGAGAGGATGTGAAACCTGACGTCAGAATACTAAATAAATGTGGGAGAGAGTGCAAATGAATAAATAGTATTGACTGTGGGTTCCTTAGCAGTGAGTTTCCTGGTAACTGTTGGGCATCTGCACCGATTTATCTGTCAAGCTTCTATCTAATTTAAGAGATTGACATCTTAAAAAAATTGTAAATTAAAGTTGATTAGGTTTGCAATCTTGCCTTGCTGGTCAAACTCTATGCTGTTGCAGTCAGACAGGTTAAGACTCCATGGGCAGTAGAACACAGATCCTCCCTCTTTGATGTTCGGCTGGCTGGTATTAGCTTTTGGTGCTCCAACTATGATACTTGCATCTCTGAAAAACAAAAGCTTGATCATTTATATGGCTGTAAAAGTTTTAAGCAACAACAATCAAGCATAAAAAAAATTAAGAAAAATCTTATAGTATTCTACAACCCCTGGAGAACGTTTATCTTTTTTTACTTTATAGCAAAATATCTAATCACAGATGTGACAAAAACAGATGTTGATCAATAGCTTAAATGTCTAGCTTTGTGATGCATAAAAAACATTTTTACATGTATTTTTCTAAATCAGGTAAATGAAAAATTATGTACTGGGCAACATATAATTATGTATATGGTTGCCCCAGGCTTTTATGATGGCCCGATTATTTAACGCAGAGACTTCACTAATGTACAACATTAATTACAAACAGACTGATTGTCCACACTTTTAGCAGTGGACAGATCAGCTTTAACCTCATTATTGACCTTTTTTTATTTCCACCATAAATTCTAAGTGTGATTAAGATCCAGACTGTTTACTGGCCGGGGCATTTAGTTGATATGACATTCCTAAAGTAAAACTTTAACACTCTTTGCTCTGCAGCAAAAAGCATTGGCATAAAAAAAAAAAATACAAAATCATAACGAAACCTATTTTTTACGGTTAGAATGAGAAAAGGCTCTATAATTTCAATGTACACCTGTGCACTAAATGATAAGGTGATACTTATTATCTCATCTGGTTCCTACTGCCCTCCTAAGGAAGTCATCTTCAAATGTTTTAACCAAACAGCACCAGACATAAGTTTCAGCATCATCTCCTTGGGCAAGTTTTCTATCCCAACGCATCGGCTGCTTTGGTCTGGCTTATACTTGCATTTTAGAGAAAGCTGACTAGAAGCAACCAACAACAACTTTTTGCAGGAATTTTATGATCCTTACCGGTGAAGTCATACTTCCTTTTAATTACCCTTTCAGTTAAGTTCAACAGCTTGATTTTGACTGCGAACTAATTAGCATTTTTATACTTATTCCAGGATTTGTTTTATTATGGGAAATTAAAAGCTGATTCCATAATATTTGCCTTAATATTAAGAAATTCTATCATTTCATTCCCAAATATTCCCCAATAAGAAATTTTCCCAATGTGGGACGAATAAAGGTACACCTTATCTTTTCCTCTATCTGATTTGAAAAAAAGGTTTTCCAAAGCTAGAATGTTAAGCTATTAAACAAAGCATTTATGTGTCCGATCTGTGATTTGTTTACCTTTGAAGCAAAGTCAGGGTAAACTTGTTTACAGGTGTGGTGATACTATAATTTTTGCCAGACGTTGTAGAAAATGTATTTGTAGTAGTTAAAACACTGCCAAACATGATATAAGCTTATCAATTTCTGCTAAATGTTCTGGAAAAACAGCTTTTACGTTTAGGATGTTAAGAATAATGAAATAATAAGTACACAATAACCTTGAAAAAATTGGTAGGGCCATTAATATATGTAAAGACTTATTATTCAGCAAGACATTTTTCTTACTGAATAAAATCACAAAATAACATTTTCAGTCAGACACATCTGAGGGTATTACATATAGCAAATAAAGTTTAAGATAATCCCACCAGCAAATTCATCTATTTTATCTTTAGCATATCTGTGAAACGGTAATACTTGATTTACAGGTTATATAGCAAAAAAATTGTAACTATAACCATTAGATCACAACAGCAAGTTTTTCCTTAATAAACCACAGTCCAGTTGTTACAGTCTGTAACCTTACTCCTGTTTTTCCAACACCATTAAGTTCAATCCATTTGGGCATGTGAAAGGGGTCAGGAGCACAGCAGGGTTTAGGGGGATGGGGGAAGCCTACAGGAAGAAAACACCCTTTCCTGTCCCCTAGTGTAGCGTGACTGGGGGTAACCTCGTAAAGCGTATACAAACCGAGTAAACCAGCAAAGATGAGACTTCTGGAAAAGAAGGTAGGTAGGGTAGATTAGTGAGTGACTGAGTGAGTGAGTGAAAAAGAAAGAAATCCCAACTCACAGCATGTGACGTTAAAGCTAACAAAGAAAGGTGCAAAAATATACTTACTCAATTACTACAATTTAATTCATGACCTAGCGATTACTTCTAAAACTATGCGTTTGGAAACAGACCCCTTATCCGAACGCTTACCCCTTTACTTTAATAGAATAAAAATGCTTATTTAAAACTGGAGAACCAGTTTATACTCTATAAAACAGTACAATCACTTTAAGAGAAACAAAACAGGAAAAACAACAGAATGTATCTGTCGAGTGTTGTAGACGCAACACTCAAACCCACAGACACAAACACGCACACAATAGTTGATAGCAATCTCAAAGAATTGCAAATAAGCACTAATTAGCATGTAATGGCTCTTTATCAGCTAGCCTAAACTGCATTTTCTTCCTGCTGAATTCTTGAACGTTGGCCTAATGTTATCATAGTAATAACAGCTTGATTGCTTTGAGTTAAAGAATGCAAGTTGTGGAAAATACCCTACTTTAAGTAAGTCAGCCTCCAGTGGAGTAAAGTGACTTTAGAGGAGATACGGGGTTAAAATTACAGAGTGCTTTACCGGAAACTACTATCTCTGTTCTGGGAAAAAAAAAAATCAAATAGAAAGATAACATGTAGAAAAAAGTCTTACTGGGACATCTTCTCCACTGAAAGGTGAAGAGAGAGACTGAAACCTGAAATAAAAGCACATTAGTGTCTATGACTAGGTGTACACAAACAAAGCGCTGACGTGAGGGAAAACACCACCGGAGCTTTGGTAGCTAAAAAAAAAAAGCTAGCAGTATGCTAAACAGATGACAAACACTAAACACCCCCATGTGTGGCTTTGCTAGTAAAATGAATATGATTAAAACAATTTACTGCCATGTTAAAAGGCGTGTGAAAAGTTCCTGACGTGACAACCTCCACACCTTTATATAGATGGAAAATAAATCTAGTGCCAAATGGTCCCTTACTTTAAATTCAACAGCCTAAAACAATCCCCAATTCATCACCATACATTATTCCAGGTGTAAATTTAATGTAACTTAAGAACGGCTTTAATTATGTGCAACCTGTTGGCAAACAACAATTAGTGTTTAGAATAGGCTACCGGCCTCCAAATACAACATGACCCGAAAATGTATATTAATTACAAGTGACTTCCTTTTTTTATACAATAAACATAGGCTACTTCTAGAAACTTGCATGCAAAACACATATTTAAGGTTGAATGTTTTAACACCATAACTATCTAATATCAGTATATGGTACAAGGCTATGAAATGAAAAAAAAAAAAAACGACATAAAATTATAAACTGCATGCCAGCCAAAGCACTGAAAAAATGTACTTTCCTTTAGAACTTTAAACCTTCTAGTGCAGAATGATTGTATAAAAAAAAAACGAATGCAAATTCACACTACAGGCAAATGTGGCCCAGATGTGTTTTTCTCATGACAGTGTAAACGGGATAAACCACATGGAATCTGATCTTTTCAAATCCGATTTGTTCCACTTCCATACAAGGTATTAAATCCGACACAAATCAGATGTTTTGCAATGCGACCTCAGTGTTGTTGGATCGATTTTTGAACTACACCTATTGCCCTTTTCCTCATCCTTCTTTTCCTCCTCAGTAACTGATCATTAATTTGCGGTCATCCACTGCACATCACCTCATAAATATAAGCACCCAACACGTAAATTTTGCCTCAGTGTATCCCGTGTTTATTTTTCCGTATAAGAGGGTGCTCCGTAAGACATAGATTTTGTTCTTTTGCACATGCGGTTCAGTTTAGGGCCATAACCCATTCACTCTGGAAATCTGATGTTGGCCATCATTTAAAAAAAATACAAAAAAAAACAAAAGCTAAAAGCTGATCTAAGCAAAAATCTGGATTGAGCACTAAGTGTGACTGTAGCCCAACTTATCTGTAGCTAATAAATGGGATGACAGGTACAGCAAGTAACAAGCTTAAGGAGTCATAAACTATCTCGGTGTTTTTAATTTTGTACTATACTCCAAGGTCCTTATAATGTTATCACGATTTTTACATCAAAAAATATTAGAATTTAGAAGTAATAGTCAATTCTCTGTCTTGTTTTTGACCAACAACACCCTGAATACAGTAATACATTCAGATCAAATATAGTCAACAGACTCTGTATAGCATCCTCTTGCAACGAACAAATGACCAAGCTTTCACGGACACCGTCTGGAACGTTCTTTAAAATAAAGCTAATCGCCTGTTTCCTATCGTTGGGATCCTATAGAAGGGAATGCAAAGACTGTGTTTGTTCTCAGCCATTTCTGCTTCGGTCATTTACCCAGCTTATGTGTGCACGAACCAGTGGACGGTGCTGAATAGACAGTGATGTCAAAGCAGGCATATAATCTTCTGCCGAGACAGCGCTCATCCACACTATAACGCTATAAAGTAGAACATTCCAGAACCCGTCATTTTGCCTGACTGTAGAAGAGCATAGTCTGTTAGTGTTTCTCAGTAATACTGATTTTATTATTTTTCTATATTAGGTCTAATAAAACATACATAAGTGATGCTACAGACATTTAATTCCAATTTAAAACTGGAAATAGCTCAATTTAAAAAAGCCTTATGAGATGTTCCTCCTCTAGTGGTCGAATATCCTTTTAATTACTTTTATTAATGCTAAAATAAAGCAGACACATCCTGATAGTAATCTAAGATGGCAGTGCATCTTGTTCAGATTCCAGCCAGGCAATTTCAATAGATTTAGCGTTAAAAAAAACCCTAATAAAAGTGTTGTTTGCTCAATGGTGCTTTCCAGAAATCATTGACTAAATGATAACGATAAAGGAAGTTAACCAGAAAACCAGCGACAGACAACTGCATGGCACGTTTAAACAGCTGGCTTGGTTTCCACCATGACATTATAATACATAAACTGGGTTAAAAAGTACAGTTTTACCTTTGTATTACTCACTGAAACGGGAGGTTCTGATTTACTTTCAAATAAGTAAAACTAAGCATTTCAAACATGATGAACTTCATAATGTCTGTGCACCAGCCAGTGTTTTTGTGCCCGGAGGTCTGATTGAGTACTTAAGAAAGACAATTTGGCAAGCCGTGTCTCTGCACATGTGTCTTTTACTCAAGGAGAAAGTACAGTTCAGGAGCCTATTAATCAAACCTGCCGTTCCAAGCAGGCAGTAAAACAGACTCAACAGTATGGAAAAACCTACCCTATACTGCTTTAACCTCCGAGCAAGCTTATCGCATTAACCCTTAAAACTAAATACTGTTGTGTTTGCACAGATCTTCCCCTAATTGTATAGCAAGCTGCTAACTGAACAATGGATGCTAATGTGAAAACATTAACAGGAAATAAAATGAGTGCACACATTAAAAATGTAGCAAAGAAAGCTTTCTAAAACAGAGACCACTTTTCAAAAGAGTCTACTGTCCACCACAAAGGCTTTTATTGTACAGGAAGCCGGGTACAAAAAGAAAAAGCTTGGTAGACAATATACTCTTATCCAGATGGACTTGTGACAGAATATTGAATACTAAGCGATGTAAAAATCAGCGAAAGAGCTTAGCTTACACAAGTCACACAGTAGGATCTCAGTTGTCATAATGTCATCCTATACGAAAGTTATAACGCATTAAAAACAGATGCACACAGGAAGATTTGTGCGACATTTTACGTCATCAATCTCTGACACGCTTTGTTATCCGAGTTATTTTGCTAAATGGTAGATAGAAGCAAACAAGAACATTAAAAAAGTCTGTAGCAGTATTTTCTGCCCATGATTTACTTCAATCAGTTTAATTTGCTTTTGCACTGTCGCCCGGACTCATTTTCTCCCAGTGGCTTGAAGTTGTAGCGCTTATTCAGGTTTGGCGCTTCTTTTTTTGTCCTCGGCGCTTGTATTAGTTCTTGGTTCGCCGTCGTAGGAAAAGTTACCATAAGATTTTAGCCTGATTTGCTTGACGTAGGGTCGTAAGGGCTCTCTAGCAAAGAATCTTTTTATCTCGCGTAGTGTGTAGTAGTAGATGCACAACCACCAATCTGTGACGCTTCACAAGATCAATAAAGAATGTCTAGCATGTTTATTATTTTTTCTGTCGTACATGACGGGTTCGGTCACATGGGTGAATCACTTCCTTGCACAGCAAATTCTTCGGGAAACAATAGGGATGACTATGCTGCTAGTTGGACTAGGTGGGGTTTTTTAAGAATGTATCCATAAAAGGTTACCAAGTCTATTCTGAAAGTTCCATTGTAATTTTAATTTCAAGTTTATGAGCACAAGGCTGCTTTGTTTTTAAAACACCTCGCATTGTACAAAATGACTGGTCGGAAAGCAACGTGTAGTCTAGCACGTTTGCTAGACACGAGTTCATCTAGTCAAAATTGCTAACATAGTGACCGCCGTAACCGACAAAAACAAATCATTTAGTGTGAACAGGGCTTAAGTGTAAAAAATCTTCTGAAACTGCCAGAAGTTCATTGTAACAGCCGTTACTCGACTATCGGTGAACGTGCCAAACTAGCGATCAAACAGCTAATTTTAGCGCACGATTATAGAAATCCTTTACGATTACTTTAGCTACACCTTTAGACTGACCGTGGATGGTCTGGAATACAATAGCGGCTTTTATTAGTCAAACGGGTGTCTGATTGATATGTATAGCAACCAACCACAGGTTGTTTTGTGCCAATTCGTATTTAGAGGTGTAAAAATGTAAATTAGATACCCCCAACCCAAAAAAAACATCAACATGCACTTACAAAACTTTTGTTCATTTTGAAAAGTCTGACAAAACACATTCAGCCATTTAGCTTGGGGTTCATTTGGAAATTTTAGCTGTTTTGTGGAATGCTTCCATTTAGCCTTCATAGCCCAGAATGTAAGAGAAAGCAGTAATTTTTCTGCAGCAAATTTAATCTGTTGGCAACTTTGTTGTTTTTCTTCTTTTCATACATCTTTGAGAGATCCTTTACGGTGAGGTCACTGTAGATCTTCAGGGTTTCTTTTTAATTTGTTGATGATGAGATTTACAGTTTTTTACAATACATGTAATGTTTCTAAAAAAAAAATTTATACCCCTTCCCTGATCAACATCTTACAAGCGCTCTTTAGATTCTGGCTTTAATAGTCAGAGGAAACCAAGTCACATGTCCAACAATAGAAGCACATTTTATTAGCAGCCAGTTTATTAAAAGCTTTCACACAGAGGATGGAAAATTCATGGATGACAAAAGCTGACATTTTAACATGCGTGTGTGGATTTTGATAATTAAACATTACATTGTGCATTGATAGACACTGTAGAATTAAGTATGCCCTGGTATGGAAATTAGGACTGAAACATATACTGAATGTTTAAAAATTCAAAACAATTTGCCTGTAAAAAGTTTGAAGTTATAATATGTGATTGTTTTAAAGACATTTTTTGTTCTGCTGGTTGAAAGTCTAATTACATAAAAATAGCAGTCATTATGTGGCCTAAGAGTATTTTTAAGAATTCCGTGGAAGGCATAGTACCAAGAAATGTTAGTCCTTAAAAAAATGTTTGATCCAAACGTTATGATAGGCTTTCCTACCTGTCCGTCAACACATGTATGTGCATAAGGAAGGAAGCAAGAGTGAAAACACTGGAGTCTTCTACGGGGGTAGAAGGGTCTGAATGACATGGTTGCAATATGTTTGTGTAACTTTACGAAATGGCTAAACCGCAGCAGCATTGTATGAATGACACATGATGACATTTACATTTACTGCATTTGGCAGAGCGACTTACATCTTTCTCGTTTATACAACTGAGCAAGTCTGTGTTAGTACGCGTTCAGGAGGCGTGGGTATTGAATGGCGAGGGTGGGACGTACACTTTCCGTGCTATCAGGCTACAGTTCAAATTTTCCATGCCGTCCGACTGCACCTTTAAGTTCAGATGAAGTAATGGTCGTAAGAGCAGCTGCTGCTTTTGCTGTGACTTCATAGCTCAAGAGAGCGAGAGAGAGGAGTGGGTGGGGGTTTGCAAGACCTAAAATATGGGAGTTGGCTGTGGGGTTTAAAAAATCATGTAAAATTGCATTAGCTGAGGGGAGAGAAAAGAAAAGCTTTCCCGAACATTCTGTCAGAGTGCTTATGGACCAACACACACACACACTTTTGTAATAAACTATCCCATTAAACTGAAATATTCATTCACAATTCAAGCCCTCTAAAAGGTACAGTTGGCCGGGCAGAATGCAAAAACAGACAGACAAGTCCTGTCCGTATCACTGATCATTTACAACCACACTAGAGACCCGTGTAAGCGGATGAACTCGACTTTTTAGAAATTTCTTTTTTTTTTAAATTTAAAATCTGTTCTGATCATGAACAGATTGTTCACTTCTGGAAACATCTGGAAATGAATGCACCACCCTTTACTTTATGTTGTGGACAGTTACTGCAAATCCATCACTGCTCTCATTAATAATGTCCACCACCCCTAAAAAAGATGTCCTGAAGTTGGAAAATTGTGATCTAAAGCTTCGACTTAGTCATTATAACAATGAGTCACACTGGCGCCGATGCATCACAAACTCTCATGCGAAAAGGAAGGACAGTTACTGAGATCTGCTTTATTTACAAGTTCCAGTCATCTCTCTATTGTTGCAGGAATTCTATTCTTCATCCGAGATTATTTTGTGAAAATGTGGTCTGTGCGCCCCCACCCCCCACCTCAACCTCACGGTATGAATTAGTAAGTACAATCAGGGGCAACTGAATTTCCCTTTTAAGAGCTGAATCCTTTTTTTTGGCTGTTGACGTCAAACCTTCCACTGTTCATGTACTAAGTATGGCTTAAAACCTGCACTAAATATGGTTTGCATACAGTCATTCGTCTTTACAGCTATTAATGACCGAAACAGTGAAACTCTTAAGACTGGAAGTTTAAGATGGGGGGACTGTCTTTCGCTTCTATTAGCTTTTATATATTGAGATTGTAAAAAAAACCTCACTTTTGTGTGTCATATATACATATACACACATTATTTATATATATATATATATATATATATATATATATATATATATATATATATAATATATACATATACACACACATACATGCATATATAGATATATATATATACACACATACATGCATATATAGATATATATATATTTATACACATACATGTATAGGTAGGTAGATAGATAGATAGATAGATAGATAGATAGATAGATAGATACTCATATAGACATATATACCCACATATATAAATCACGCATAAGTCTAGTAAATCAGGTTTTCACCGACGGTTTTAGTAGAAACTTTATACTAATTTTGGTATTTATATATTAAAATGTAAAATAATTTAAAAGACTAGAATAATAAACTTATTCATAACTTATTATAGGAATTTACACCTACAGTCTTTTTTTTTAAATGTACCGCTTTTCCTGTTGTTAACGTTATGCGGTCTGCTAATTATTTGCTACATTATTTAAAAATAATACACAAACTTCCAAAAAAAAAAGGGCAACAATAATCTTACCGGGTGGATTGTGCCATGTAAAAGTCCACAGAATAACCAAAATAACTGCCCACAGGACCGGAATATATGGACGGGTTTTCTACATCCAAGTTAAACGCGACGGTCCAGCGGAAAATGCACGGAAGGAAAAGTGAGCAGGCCATGCGGAATAAAGTCTCCACCGTAGTTCTTTGGTGCCTGTTAGAACCCATGATCTCCGGGGTGTCAGTCCAACCTTTGGGGGGGAAACTGCCCTTTTCTTTTTAACAAAGGTTCCGAGTTAAATGGCGTCCTCCTGAGTTTGGTAAAACTGACAGAATCTAGTTAAATCTCATGTCTTTTTTTTGCACTTTCCCTTAAGCGATCCCGGCTGTAGAATCTCGTTCTGGTTTTTCGTTAGTCGGGGTTTCTTCAGTATTTAAACTGTTGATCATTCCCTCTTTCTCAGTCTTATTCTGTCGTTCTCTTTCTCTGTTAATTGTGGTAGTATTGGGGGAGTTGTGATAAGATGCGTAGGGGGCGGAGCTACGAGGGCGCCCCTGCCTCTTAGGACTGAGGATGTTACTGGAGAATGGAAAATCCCCCCCAAAAAAAATTGGAATAAAGATGTCGAATTTACATTTCTTTTTTTTTCACACTAATAAAAAAACTTAATTAACATTATTTAAAAAAACCATTTAAGTTAGTGTCATTAATAAATGTATGTTATTTGTAGTATTTAATTACATTTTTATTTTATGACATATTACAAAGTTTATCCTAAATAAAATATGAAAAGAAAATAACATAAAAAAAAAGAAGTCATGGACGTGAAATATAAAAAAAAGTTTTAAAGTTCTAACCAATAAAAGTTTTGCCAGATTGAAATCAAAAACTAAATGCTAGGGTGAGAAATCTGTGCTAGTGCAGTGGTTAAAGTGTTGGATTGGTAATTAGGAGATCAGGGTTTAATTCCCAGCACCACCACATTACCACAGCTGGGCCCTTGAGCAAGTTGCAAGTTGACTTTCTTTCAACTCTAGAAAGCTGTCCCAAAAACTGAAAACATTACTGAAAAAAACAGATGGGAAAATGTCATTGTTTTAGCTGTTATGTGAAATAAAAATAAATGTTTATTCATTAAAACTTACAAATGCAAATGTAAAACAGCTGGAGTCAACGATTTAGTCCAATCACTTTAGTCCCTGAATTTTAGCAACAAAGAATGTTATGAATAGTTTTAGCAACTCGTGACTTATAGTTTCCCTAAATGCAAAACATTACATGGATGACGTAGAGGTTTTATGATCTCCCAGAAAGGATCCTTAATCAGGGGTGGACTGTATTAATAAGTGATGTGAAACCAAGGGGGGCCCCAACAAATACCCAGGGTTCTTAACATGTTTAGTATAGTCAGGATAGAACCATTAAAATGAGACTTTATTATTACATCCTTGCAAATTTGCTCCCCCCGCATCACAGATCAGTGGAACATTTTGTTAGTTATATACCTACAGCCTTACTGAATCTGATTTCTGGATATTTTTTCTGTAATATCAAAGTTTAATGAGATTTTCTAAACTGTTTGTTTGTTCATTTATTTTTGTTATATTTGTGAATTCATTTTTATTTTACTTTAAAACAAACTATTTACAGACAGTAAGATGTGACATACATTTTATCTAAAAAAAAATGTAGAAAAAAAATATTGTTTTAAAAAATAAATGTTATCCAGGGTGCATATTAAGACTGTTGGGGGCCCATGTCTAAAAACTGCTTAGGGCCCCCAAATCACTAAATACGCCCATGTCCTTAACTTTCATAAAGCTTAAGGAGTTTAATTGAAATATGAGTTATTTGGTGACAAAGTAACAGAAAGGTAAAAGTTTTTTTAAGTGGTATGGCGCCACCAAGTGGCTATATTTCCTGGAACTTGGTATATATCTGCAAAAATCTACAGCAAAGTGTACAAAGTTTGGCATTTTTCCAATAAAGAACGTCTAAGTTATGTCTCACTTCCTGTTTTGGGTGGTGTTTCAAGTTCTAGATAAGTTTTTATCAAAAACCTGTGTAGATGATCTGACTCATATCTGGTGATGGTAGGATGTATAACTAGTTCACAAAAGTATAGTTTTTTTTAAATTTATAATATAATCTGTTAATCATGACCAAGGGGAAGACTTCAGTTAAAATAAGTTATAAGCTAAAAAGGTTTTCTAAAAATTGGCCTGTTGGTTATTTAACAGAAACTAATGAACTGACTTTAATACGGTGCCTGAATAGCAGACGGTTCAATTTTGCCAACATCCAGCTATGATTTCTATGGCCTGCATATAATAGACAATAATACCAAGATGACTAAAAAACAAAATGACACCAAGGTTTATGATTTTTCCACCCAGAATATTTCACTGTGATGATGCACAATTTATTAGGTTAAAAGTAAATGCCTTTATTTTGTCACATGTACTTTTTTACAGCACAGTAAAATTCTTTTTTTACATATCCCATCTTAGTAAGTTGGGGGTCAGAGCGCAGGGTCAGCTATGATACAGCACCCCTGGAGCAGGAAGGGTTAAGGGTCTCGCTCAAGGACCCAACAGTGGTTGGCTTGCTGGTGGGGCTTGAACCCAGGTCTTCCTGGTCTCCAGATCAGCACCTTCAACATTTGAGCCACCACTGCCCTCCCAGGATTTAATCCCAGGATATAATCATATAAAATGGTTAAAGCATCTGCTTTGGTTCCAAAGTTAAAGGTATTTGTTCTCTGTTTTTCTGGTATAGTTTATACTATGGAATTTAATTGGCCAATGACATCCACATCATTTGCCTCCAGTAACATTATTTAAATATTGTATGTATATAATAACAATAACAATAATTATTTTGGTCAAAACAATCTGTGGATAGTCTGTCTAAATTATAAAACATTATTTCAGAAGGGAGGTTGTTAAAGTAGGAAATTCCTATCTGATGAGGACAACCAGTTCAACTGTAATCATAACCCAGTTGACTTGTTTACTTAAGTATAGTTTATTGAAGCTTTTGATTAAACCTTCAGATACTAAAGTTAGCAATTAATGGTCAAAAAGATTAGCAAACATAGTCTGGTGAGAAATAATTAAATTTCTAAACAGTGAGTTACTTAGCACTTGTGTGGCTTTCTTACGGGTTTCGAAATACCTATCTTTTTCTGATTACTCAATAAGCTAGAGATAATTCATGTTTCCAGTATGTCATCCCCACACACATTCTCATAGCAACCAATGGGAGGCAACAAAATAAATATGTGCATCACACCCTGTTCTTGAAAATGTATTAAATATAGGAAAAAAACTTATGTCTCATACACTTGTGTTTATAATTATGCTCACACTTACGTTACATTTTGTCAAGTATTTTATGTAGACATGGGCCTTAATTATAGTCTTAATAAACTTTCATAATAATAATAATAATAATAACAATATTCTAATAAACTAAAGGAACATTTTAAAAAGACATCAACCTTGTCAGGTACCTATACAGATGTGGACTTTGTAATGTGTTAGGAACGAAAGGATGCTACATCGGCCAAAGGAAAAAATGATCAACATACAAAGGGGTGAATTAAAAACCAGCCTAAATTTTATCAAGGCAACTCAAAATGGTAATCAGTAGTTTGTTTGGCCTTCATGTGCTTGTATACATGCGTGACAATGTTTGGGCATGCTTCTAATGAGACAACAAATGGTGTCCGGTGGCATCTCCTCCCAGATCTGGACTAGGGCTTCACTGAGCTCCTGGAAAGTTTGAGGTGCAACCTGGCAGTAACAGATAGACCGAAACATAATGTCTCTAGAGTGTTCCATTGGACTTAGATAGACAATGGGACTAAGGATTTCATCCCGATACCTAATGGCAGTCAGGGTGCCATTGTGATAATTGATAAGTCTTCCTATCACTGACCCAAACTCAGTCTAACCAGTCATGCTGAATGAGGTTACAGGCAGTATAACAATCTCCATTGGTTCTCCAGACCATTTTACATCTGTCACATGCTCAGGGTAAACCTGATCTCATCAGAGCCCAGTGGGCTCAGTGGGCCCAAAAGCCCAGTGGGCAGACATGATAATTCTTGTGTTTTATGGCGAATGCCAATCAAGCTCTACTGTGCCAGGCAGTGAGCACACTTACCACTAGTGCAAAGTCCTCAAATAGCATGCTGGAGGTAATTTTGTAGGACACAGTACTCATTCTGTTTCTCTTCACACAAAGGAGAAAAAAGGTCCTACTGATGGGTTAAGGACCTGTCCAGCTCTCTTAGACCCACTGTCTGTCCCTGTAATCTACTCCATGCTCTTAAAACTCTGTGCTGGGAGACATGGCAAACCTTCTGGCAATAGCATGTATTGATGTGCAATTCTAGAGAAATTGGACTGACTGTGCAACTGTTGTAGGGTCCAGGTATCGCCTCATGCAAATCTTTTGGCTGGATACCTCTGCTTTTTAACAACCACTTTACATCTGTCTGTTAACAGAAAGAAATCAACTTAGGATTTATAGGACACAACTGTTAGCATGTTATATAGCTGGTAGACTTATTTTACTTTTTTTTTTTTTACCCAAATAAGGATGGGGTTTCTGCTGAGTCTGGTTCCTCCCAAGGTTTCTTTCTATTCTGTCTCAGGGAGTTTTTCCTTGCCACCATCGTCCTCGGCTTGCTTATTAGGGACAATCAGGGACAAACTGATTTTTGTTTCATTCGCAAATTATAATTTCTGTGATTGTGTACAGCTGCTTGGTGAAAATGACCATTGTAAAAAAGTGTGCTATACAAATACAACTGAATTGAAGTGAATTGAATTTTAGTGCAACAGTGACAGGGTATTTGCAAGAGAATGTGCTGCTGGTAAGAACCCCAATTAATTATTAATTAATAAACAAATCTTTATATTAGTTACCTAAAAAGTAGGTTTATAAATATAACATTAGCTTAGATTACCTAAATACAGTATAATATAACTGGAACTGATTAAGCCTAATAGTTAAACAGGAAATACTGAACATGAGCATTTTTAGATCTTTAATGGTTTTCTAAGCACAATAAGGCAGCAATAAACATTAGACAACCTGCCATATTTGGACTGCACAGAAATGTAATAAGTGCTCCTGTAATGTTGTATTTACTCTGGCTGTTGGAGTCTTAAACTAACATCCATCTTCTGGTCCCTACTATGCTTGAGCCAGTTTTTCTGTGGGGCAGACCTGAGGCCCATATGGGAAAGAATGTGGCCATAAAAAGTAAATGTGTGTGTGTGTGTGTGTGTGTGTGTGTGTGTGTGCGCGTGTGTGTGTAGCAGATGTGTAAAGCCCCAGAGTGGAAACAGGCAATTTGTCAGTACTAAGCTAAAATACAGGGAAATTAATTTTGCTTTATGATACACCTATCTCTCTCTCTCTCTCTCTCTCTCTCTCTCTCTTTCTCTCTTTCTCTCTCTTTCTCTTTATTCCTCTCTCTCTTTTTCTCTCTCTCTTTCTCTCTCTCTCTCTCTCTCTCTCTCTCTCTCTCTCTCTCTCTCTCTCTCTCTCTCTCTCTCTCTCTCTTTCATACCCACACACATTTAAAGAGAAATCAAGGATACACTTATAGTTAGACAGACACTTAGATAAATAAAAAAAAATTTAAAAATTAAAAACTAAAAATAACAGCCATTATTGTCAAACAGCTGGCAACAAAAGTAAGTAAACCCTGAATAAACATGTCAAAACTGTGTCCAAAATGTCAATATTTTGTGTGCACACCATTGTTATCTAGCATGGTCTTAACCCTCCAGGGCATGGCTGCACATTTTGTTGCCAGGATCCTTTTTCACTCCTCCGTAATGATATCACAGAGCTCCTAGATCTTGGACACATGGCGCTTCACCACCTAATGCTTGAGGATTGCTCCACAGGTGCTCAATAGGGTCTGGAGACATACTTTGCCACTTTATCTCCTTCACTTTCAGCTTTCTCAGCAAGGCAGCTGTCATCTTTGCGGTGTGTTTAGGGTCATTATCATGTTGGAAAACTGCTTTTTGGCCCAGTTTTGTAAGGGACGGCATCATATTCTGCTTTTCTTGTTACTTCTCATCAGGGCATTGCCGCACATGCTGGACACCATCTGACGCTAACAGGTCTATCTTGTTTCATCAGACCACATGACATAGTTCTAGTAATGTATGCTCTTCTAACCCCAGGTTGTTTTCAGCCAACTGTTTGTAGGTTTTCTTGTGAGCCATCTTCAGAAGAGGCTTCCTTCTGGGATTACAACCATGCAAACCAACGTGTTGCAGTGCAGTGTGCGGCGTATGGTCTGAGAACTGACAAGCTGACCTTCCTTACCTCTAAAGCAATGCTGGCAGCACTTATGCGTCTGTTTTTAAAGCCAGTTTCTGCACCTGAAGCACAGCACGAGGACTCAACTTCTTTTGATTGAGCCTTGCGAGACCTGTTTTGGAAAACCTTTGTATGACCCTGACTCAGTTTAGGGGTGTTACCGATCTTCTTGTAGCTTAATTCATTTTGTGGAAAGTTACAATTCTATTTCTCAAATCCTCTAAGAGTTTTTTTTTGCCATAAGGTGCCATGTTGATCATCCAGTGGTCAGTATGAGTGCATTGTACTCAAAGCACCAAATTTTAAATGCTCTAATATTAGATACACAAATTCATATGGTCCTATCAAGCCAACATACACATAAAAAAGAGGAATAAAACATGTGACTTTGAATGGTTAAACAATGTACAATTGTTATCACTTAGCGTGTACTTACTTTTGTTGCCAGCTATTTTAACAATAATGGCTGTATGTTGAGTTCTTTTCAGAGGACAGTATATCTTTATATAAGATGCACATAGTCTACTCTAAAATATATCCGAGTTTCATTTCTATAGTATTGTCTTTTGAGAAGATATACTAAAATGTTTACTAAAATTAGAGGGGTGTGCTCATTTTTGTGAGTATATGTAAATTTAAGCATTTTTGCAACTTTTAGCAAAAGGCTAGGGCAGTAAGGTTAAGGCACTAAGTTGTTGATTGGAAGACCTGGGCCCAAGCCCTACCAAAGCCAGCCTGCCACTATTGGACCCCTGAGTAAGACCCTCAATCCTTTTTGCTTCAGGGGCGCTGTATCATAGCTGACCCTGCGCTCCGACCCCAACCCTCCAACATGGGATATGCGAAGAATAAAATTTAACTGTGCTGTAAAGTATATGTGACAAAATAAAGACATGTACATAATTTGTAATCTATAATAATAGAGTAAAAGTAAACCTACCATTTATTATCTATTAAATTTTAACCCTATTTATTTTATTATCAAACATTTAAAAAAATATTCTGTTCATCTCAAATAAATATATTGTAATTTTTAAGATATATTTTGGTTCCTTTATTTAGAAGATAGTAGTTAGACCTAAAGTGGGAAACTGATTGTCCTCTGTCACTATGTTAATGTACTAAAATACATTACATTGTGTATCAATGGCTCTAGAGCAAACTCTATTTTAGTATAGTGCTAGTATAGTCACTATTTTCTATAGAAATAAAAACATATTTGAGGTAATAGATGAATGCCGTTTGTTCCTGATTAATCTTTAATCTTAATCTTATGACCATCTTTTTCTTTTTATCTGAATTGTATTGTGCAACATTTTACTGTTGTTCCTTGTATTAATTATTATTGTATGCTAGATTTTTTTTAGGTTCTATGAAATAATTTCCATTACATTACTGCTAGTACAAAGTGAGGCCCCTCAAAGTGAGTGGGCCTTAGAATTGTTCTAACTTTCTTAGTGGCATCCCTGCTTGCATCCCATGTAGAGTGTGTTTATTCAAACCTAAAGTTGTGTTTAAAGAGGGTTACATTCTTAAAGCAAAATGTCAGGATCAACTTAACACAACAGTGTGAGACTATGTTCCACTGAGGTGACTCACTCTTTTCTTAATAAAACACTCGCACATGGAGTTCACAGGAGAGAGTGTATGGGGTCTTCCTTATAAGCCAATGTTAACTTCAAAGTTGTGTGGTAGCTAAGGGGAGCGATCCAGTGCAGTGCCTTATATAGATCACACTGTCTGTAAGCAAAAATAATTACAGTATTAACACCATTGTTTCTGATAAACTGTAGACAAGAAGATGAGTCACTCAGTGGTCAAGCCAGTGTTCCTCTTCTTACCCTGACACAGTTAAGTCAAGTCACCTTTATTTATATAGCGCTGTGTCAAAGCAGCTCTACAGAATCAAATGAGACAATAGTGAACCCTCACTAAAACACTCAGTTCAGCTTATCTTATACCTGTAAATTAAGCAAGCCAGATGTGACAGCGGCAAGTACCCCAAACTCCATCAGCAACAAAATGGAGAAAAAAATCTTGGGAAAAACCAGGCTCAGTCGGAGGGTCAGTTCTCCTCTGACCAGACAAACCAGCAGGTTATTCCATGGTTTAGTCTGGATGGTCGTCTAGAAGACAAGGTCACTGGAAAACTGCCTCTGAGGCTCCAAGTGCTAATCAGCCGACTAAGCTTTTTAGAATGCAATAATATTCCTTAGATGATTATATTAAGATCTTAATTTCTGCCTTTTTGTTTAACATAAATAAATCTTTGTGCTTAAGCATAAACTGTTGGCTGAATTTGTATAACATGTTTTTTTTTTGTGTTACTTTTAAACCTTTAAATATTTTTGCTATTTACAAAATGTCTTCCCTCGTTTTCGTGTGACGCAACCAACAGATGAAACCCAGTGGCATGGTTTGGCTTTCTAACCCAGCTTTATCGAATAAACTTGTAGCAACACACTACCTTGTCAAAAAATAGTCACTGTTGCATTAAAATAAGTCTATCACCAAAATAACATGCAAACAGCTATGACCTATCAAGCTTGAGTTTTTATTCGATAAATAAGCAGATTGTGTTAAAAAAAAAGGGAAAGTATTCAGCCAAAATTTACTCCATGCTTACTAAAATATTTTGTGCAAAACCATATTTAACACAGACTAAACTAACAAAGCCCTAATCTAGCCACAGGGGTCACAAGCCAGTGACTTCAGTGCCAGTCCCAAGCCTGGATAAACAGAGAGGGTTGTGTCAGGAAGGGCATCTGACGTAAAACATCAATAAATCTAAATATGCGAATCATCAGACGTAATTACATAGCGGATTGGTCGAGGCCTGGGTTAACAATGACCGCCACCGGCACCGTTGACCTACAGGGTGCCGGAAATAGGGTTACTGTTGGTCAAAGGAGGAGGCCGAAAAAGAAGAGGAAAGGCAAGAGTGTGGGACTGAGACTAGGGACGCTGAATGTTGGGACAATGACAGGGAAAAGTAGAGAGCTGGTTGATATGATGGAGAGAAGGAAGGTAGATATATTGTGTGTACAGTAGACCAGGTGGAGGGGTAGCAAGGCTCGTAGAATGGGATCGGGATTCAAGTTGTTTTACCATGGTGTGGATAGGAAGTGATCCTGAAAGAGCAGTTTGTGTAGAATGTTCTGGAGTTGAAAAGAGTGTCAGACAGGATGATGAGTCTAAAGTTAGTAACTGAAGAGCTGTGGTTGAATGTTGTGAGTGGTTATGCCCCACAAGTAGGTTGTGAGTAATAAGAGAAAGAGAGTTTCTGGAGTGAATTAGATGAGGTAATCATAAGTATTCCCAGAGGAGAGAGGGTGTTGGGCAGGTTTGAAGTCAGGGAAAGGAACAGTAAAGGACAGATGATAGTAGACTTTGCTAAGAGGATGGAGATGGCTGTGGTAAATACGTTTTTTAGAAGAGAGAGGAGCATATAGTGACTAATAAGAGCAGAGGAAGGAGCACACAGGTAGATTACATCTTATGTAGACGAAGCGATCTGAATTAGTGACTGTAAAGTTGTGGTAGAGTTGTGGGAGAGAGTGTGTAGCCAGACAGCATAGAATGGTGGTGTGTAGGATGATTTTGGTCTAGAGAAAAAAGAGATAAAAGGTAAAGAATTTAGAAGAATTTAGACAGGAGTTAAAACAGGGAGTTAGTAGAGTGAACAGGGAGACAGAAAGAAAGATGTTTCGATGGAAAGAGCAAAGAAGATAAGGAGACTTAGTGGTGGAATGAGGAAGTTTAGGATAGTGTACAGGGGTAGAGGTTAGCTGAAGAAGAAGTGGGGCATGGAAAGGAGTGAGGAAAGTGGACAGAAATACCAGAATTTAGAGCACAGAGTGAAGAGGGAAGTGGCTAAGGCCAAGCAGAAGGCATATGATGACTTGTACACTAGGTTTGAAACTAGAGAAGAAAAAAAGGTTGGCAAGGCAAGGCACAGGCAAGTGATCACCATATTGCTAATCCATATTTATATTAATCCAGTATTTAAATCATAGTGACCTTCAAGTGCTTAGCTGTTTTCGTTTTGTCTTCAGTTATCTTAAGGGACTTTTATCTTCTCTTCTGCAGCTGTTTTTCTATCACTCTGCCATCTTAGAGTAAACATATACAGGATTTCTCAAATGTGTGAGCCATAAGGTTTTTATGCAGTTTATACCTTAATGATGTAATTGGACTGCTTTTTCTTTCTCTATTTTAGGTACATTTTCTTTATTTTTTGTCCATTTCCTATGACTGGTGTCTATATATTGTTTAATAAACAATGTTTGTATTAATCTCACTGTGTTTTGTCAAGGCTAGCTTTTAGCCTTGAGTGTTCTTTACACACATTCTGCTGCTAGAAATGTGTCTCTAAGCCATTATAATATAATTTCTTTGAATAAAACAAGTATAGTTGCTTTATTTAACCTCTATATACTTTATTTGCAATTACTAACAGATTTATAACTAATTTACTAAATGGTGCACTGCACATCTACACTATAACTTGCTCCTCCTAACTGGAAGTACTTACAACACTAAAGTAAAAGTTAATTTTAAATTATTTAAATTTTAAACTTATTATCCAGATAATTCATTTTTTTTACTCATTTTACTTATGTTCTTTATTTTTTTTACCTGTTTACCCAATTAAAGCTTTTATATTTTTCTATTTAATGAAAATAGCTTTATGACCATGCAGATGTTTTTTATTTATTTATTTATTTTACATTTCTTTTAGATTCAGACAGACTGTAAATAAAATGCTTGTTAAATGCTGTACTACTGTTGTTATTATTGTGCCTTCCTTTTCCAAAAGTCTTGACTAAACAAATGACTTTTTAACCTGGACTTTGGAACTTAGTCCTAAGGACCAAATGGGAAGCTGTGGCCATTGCTACCTAAGGGACTAACAAATAGCCTGCATCTTTTGATTGAATGAGGCATGCAGAATCATAAAAAAATGAAAGGTAAATTATTTATTGCAACACCAGCCTATTCAGTGCTTTATACGTCAAGAGTATTTTATATTTACTGTTAAATTTAACTGGGAGCCAATGTGATGTGTGGGTGTCATTGAAATAACAGTGAAAGCTAATACTGCGTTTAAGAAAAATTATACCAGGAAGTAGCAGGTCTAAGGAGAAAATCAGTGGACCTAAAACAGAACCTTGTGGAACACCAGAGTTGACCATAGTAAGCATAGAGAAGTCACTATTTACATCTACAAACAGATAATGATCAGTCAGATCATTCCTGAGCCATGAGACAGCTGTTCACTTAACTATAACAACATTTTTAAGCCTATCGTGGAGGATAATGTGATTGATAGTGTCAAATGCTGCAGTAAGGTCAAGCAACGCCTGCAGAGAGACACAACTCTGATCAGTAGCCAATAGCAAGTCATTCACTACTTTACCCAGTACACTCTCTGTGCTATAATGAGGCAAAACCTACGTAGATGTAAGCATAACTGCTAGAAGGGTATTATTTTTAAAAGGGGTTTGACTGCTAAACATGTTAATGTTAATATATTGAATCTAGCACCTATGATAATGATTGCTAAAGGATAAATAAGTCATTTTTTGAAAAGGATATATTCCATTTCTTTTTAATTTTTTAACAAAAATAGTTAATAAATCTATTGCTGCTATCTAGTGATTGTGTGCATTCTGTGTTTTAATGTCTGTGTTTTAATGGTTTGATGCCATTTACTATTTTCACTATTACACTATTTTCTAGTGGTCTGTTTAAAACTGTGTGATCATTATACCAGGATGCTGTTTTTTTCCTTTCTATTCTATCTTTTAAAACTGAGCTACATTTCCCAATGTGCAGCAAAACACTGACACTAAATAGTCAGAGCTGATCAAGTTCTGCAGGTTCAAGCGGTGCATGGAGATGTAGATTTACATTTAAGATGGTAGCCTGGTATAGTGCATATATAAGTTCTAGAACAGACTTTAAACAAGAGAATGGGCTGAGATTGCTTTAGATTGTGGAAATGTTGCAATAGGATCATTAGTAAACCTTTTATTATAAGTGGCTCCTATTACTCCTACAGCTCGGGGACCAGACACAGTCACAGGGAAGTGGTGGCTCAAATGGTTAAGGTGCTGAGTTGTTTATTAAAGACCGACCAGGAAGACCTGGGTTCACGCCTCACTGCCATGCCAGTGCCACTGCCACTGTTGGGTCCTTGAGCCCTTAAGTTGTCCTGGCTCCATGGGTGCTGTATCATGGCTGACCCTGTGCTCCGACCCCAATTTCTTTCTAAGCTGGGATAAGGGAAGAAACTAACTTTCACTGCGCTGTAGAGTCGATGTGACATACACATTATTTTATTTAACTTAAACCCTGCTTAAAGACTCAATGTAACCAGCATACATTTAGTTTATCTTGCTTGTCCTCTCCCGGGTCTGTTCTAGAACTATGGGCTTCCTGAATGGGATGAGCACCCCATTCTACCCTAACAGGCCAGTCTTATCCGCAGGAGTGCTCCAATTACCTACGAAGCCATGGTTTTCGAAGCAACCATAACCACAACCACAACATATTCTGGGGTTGTGTAATGGGTTTAAAAACATAAACACAATTTTTAGTGTAGATTTTGACACAAAAGCATATAAATTAGGCATTTAGGTGAAATCAACATAAGGCATCTACATTTTTTTTGAACTAGTCTGCATTTATGAATCCATTGTGTCCATTTTTCATAGCCGATTAAAATATATTATAATTAGCTGAATGGTAATTCATACAAATCATTAGTCAGTCTATCACTCAGTATGTAAGCAAGAAAACAAGCTGCAATGATGTGAACTGTAGTGAAGGTTTGGTTATTAACTAAAATAAGCACACAGAGACGTGTTGATAGCGATGTACTTACATTGTGTGTCCAGAGAATAAAAGGGTCAGGATGATGTTTAGGTGCATGCATTTAGTTCAAGGAAATGAATGAAATAAACATACAGCAGAAGTGTGAATATTATGACATGAACACAATATATTTTAATCATAATACGATGTGATCGTTTTTGTAAACTTTTGTAACTTAATACTAAGGAACAGAAAGATTTAAATCTCACAGTATTTGCTGCCATCTTGGGGCAGATTGAACTAACTTTATATTTAAATGCACACAATTTCTTTATAAGATTTATATACAATATTTTTTTCTAACACAAATTACATAAAAAAGTACTGTACTAAGAATATTGGAAGAACACTTTTAAAATAAATTTGACTTTTATGTGAAAAGTGTATATACAATTCCATTAGAGTCTTCTAGAGTTTGACTCCAACCTCAATCAGCTTTATTTATCAATCAATTTTTAAACACATCAGCAGAAACACATGCTCATGATCTCTCTCTTTATCACACACACACACACATACACAGAGGTTGGATTGCATTTAGTGCAGTTTTCCAAATAAAATAACTAAGATGAAAAGCAAACAAAAGAGACAAAACAGAAACATGAACATAAGGAGATCTCTAAAAAGCCTGGTTTAAGACCACTGTTCATTGTAGTTCATTATAAGTCAAGAAAATGAATAAAAACACAAACATAACAAGCCCACACATTTACACACACACTCGCACCTTACAACACTTTCTCAGTATCACCAGAGTGCACTGTGGTTTGGTCTGTAGCAAGTCATTATTTAACATATTCAGTATAAATCCTAAATTTCAGGCTACTGTGCGACACTTCGATGTGATGAAGACACAAAAGAGGACTAAACATGTTACTGACACACGTATACAAAGACAAGATACACAGTAATAAAAAAAACAACAAATCTAATACACTTTCTCATACAATTTTAAAATGGTTATTATTGCGTATAGATTTTTTCTAAATCATCGGTCTGGTTCGATATAGTGTGGAGCAGCTGCTGTGAAATAAGTGAACAGTTTCATATGTTTGCAAAAATCATGATCTTCATTCAAGTTACTTCAAGTAAACTGAAATAAATACCCACTATTATCCATGCATAGCAGAATAAATATACTGAGGCGAGCTGGATGTGGACAGAAAGTTTGCAGTGCTACCTAAAGCGTAGGAAAGATTTACCAGCTCTATGATTATCTATGACCAGGAAATGTATTTTTTACATAGCATTTATAACATACTAATATGTAAACTCAACACAAAGAGCACCATTTGAAACAGGACAACCTGTCGCACAAACATCTTTCGATACACATTCATTCACACAATTACTTTTTCTCTTAAAGTATCTCCTGTTATTCTTCATATAGGGTATACAGACAACCAAATTTCCTATAGTTTGTTTTTTTTCCATATTACAAACTAAAGTTAATACTTTAATCAGGGTCAGAAAACCAAATACTATATAAAATCTGTAGAAGCACAATACAGATAAAATGAATGTTTTACCATCATTCTCAAGAAATTTCTCTTTGCAAAATAAGGGTAACATTTCAACAACCATTTTTTTCTCCCATGCTTAGAGCACTGAACAGATTTGTAGACTTCTAGCATGTTATATGCACTTAAACGTTAAAAAAAATGAAACTCAATGCTGGATTAGAAAAAAATTTGATCCAGTGCTACACACCAGTTTTCATATATACTATAAAAAATTTTTTTAAAAAAAAGCTTAATCCATATAACTTTACAGACCCAACATGCAAATAAGATGAATCGAATCTTATTAATCAAAAAATAATGGTTCTAGCAATGGTCACTATAAGTTCCAGTCATTAGTAATGACTAGAACATTATTAGAATGTTTAGAAAAGAACCAATTCTTTGCTAAATTGCTATGCTGGACACTAATCACTGTTGTTTTGATGAAGATAGGTACTTAGATAAGAACGTTTAACTCCATTGAAATACTTTCAGCATAAGCATAAGAAAAGACTTTCCTTAAAAACAGCTCATTTGGCACCTGTTTATGCCTTTGCTCGAAAATCTATGATTGATTCTATAATAATGCAAATAGGCTACACATTTTCTCGGAAAGCTTTTCATAAGATTTTACTGCACTGCCAAAGGAGTCTAGACTGCAGTCAACCTGGTGGTTCAGCCCAAAAGTTTTGTGTGAGGTTGAGGTCTTTATGGACCTGCAATTGTCATGATGGAACATGTTTGCACTGGGAGGAAAAAGAGAGGAAAGCATCTCTTAGATAATATCTTCAAGTGTCCTGATACTTTCAGCTATGCGATGAATTATCGGTGCAAATTAACTGCACAATCAATTATCATTCTGCATCATGTTATATACTGTTTGATATCATTTATTAAACAGTACATAGCAATTTAAATGGTTAAGGATCTGGGTTGTTCGTCAAAGTATCGGAAGTTCAAGCCCCACCACTGCTAAGCTGGCCACAAGCAGTTAAGCAAGGCCCTTAATAAATCTCTTTCTGTTCGAGAGGTGCCTTACTCTGCACTCTGACCCCAATGTCCTAGACTGGTATGCAAAGAAAAGAATTTCACTGTGCAAATGTGACAAATAAGGATTACATAAATACCAAGCCTGTCCAGAGGAATGCGGTGATAGCAGCTATCAGGGGCTCTTGTTCAGCTTAACTACAGACTTCTTACCAACACCTATGGAGAATTTTAAGCTACAGTTTTATGATTAAATACATCGGTTATTTAATCCATTGAACAACGAAGGCGTTAGCAAAGCTTTAAGGACATACCTGGACCGTCCGGTTTGCTCCTATAGGCATAAAGGCCACTATTTCCACCAGTAGCACATACTGAATTGACAGTGCCACAGAAAACATATGCAATGTCTTAGATTTCAAGTTTTGCCTCTCTGCTCTACATTTTTATTTTTAATGCTATATATGAATAATTTATTCTTTTCTTTAATAAAATTGAAATTACATCAATAGAGTACATGCTTATTTCTAAATAACTCTTAACATCTCTCAGTCTATGAGATGGACTGTGCAAAATATCTGCAGTATTACCAGACTCTAAACTTCTGAACTAAGTTTTATTGCCTCTTTTTCCACTAGTGTCTCTGTGCTATTTGGGTCAAGTTCAGGGATAGAATGGCTCGCTTCAGTCTCTTTAATAATTTCTGGGCATGAGGGCGGTTGCTCAGAAGTAGAGATATCCGACGGATCCTGCCGGCGGAATTGGGATTTGTGACATTTGCCTCCCTCTATCTGTTCGTTTTGGGGCTCTTCAGAATTTCTAGGCTTCTCTTCTGGCTTTTCATACATCCCAAATGTTGCTGTTTCCACATTGTCTATTTGATAATAAAAGACAGAAGGTGTCACATTTAGACTTGGAGCGTCTTCCTGGTTCTCCTTAATGCATAGCAGTGTTGCTTCTCCTGGAAAAGTGTTCTGAAAGAACATTTGGTCTACCTGAACCATACTCTCAAACTCCTCCTGACTGCTCAGCTCCTTATGCAAAACACACAGTTTGGGACTCTGCACTTCCTCAGTGTGTGCATCCCCTTCCTCCTGCTGCTCTCTTTGCCTATCCTGCTCCTCCGCACTCTGTAGGTGGAGCACAGCTGTCTCGTTCTCATGCTCCAGGTTATGACAGTGCTCTTCAAGATGTTTCTGCTCACTTGAGGCTTCCGTCTTTGCCCCTTCTTTAAAATCCAGGGAAGAATGGGCACATGAAGAATCAGGATTGGGCTCAGATTCTTTGTATTCACCAAATCTAGATCCCAGCACCTGTGTCTTCTCCCTGTCCAGCTTCATAATTGTGTGCAAGAAGTGAGTGCGAACACGGACAGGATTGAACTCAATCCGTCCAACTGCATTATTGCAGCCTTCTCGAGAACAGCCACATGGGAATGACATGCGGTCCACCTGAAATTGAGAGATAGAAAAGTATAATATCTGCTACAGTTAATATAAGAAATAACAACACACTAAAAATATAACATTTAACAGATAGAATATCATAATGTACTACATTTGCTTAGGAAATTATTTTAGCCAACTAGGTTGTATGCATCACAGCATTTACTGACTGAGCTATTAAACCTGTGGTGCCCCCTACAGGATGCTAGGGTGTATAGCGTACTTAGATTTGTCGAGTCAAGTCGTCTTGAATTATATAGCACTTTTGACAACAGACATTGTGTCAAAGCAGCTTTAAAAAGTGTCAAATAAGAGAATAGTGTGTCAATATAAGGACAATAGTAACACTCACAAAAACAATCAGTTCAGATTAACTAGTAACTGGGAAGTGGTAACGCAGTGGTTAAGTTGTTGGATTGCTAATTGGAGGATTTGGGTTAGATTCCCAGCACCACCAAAGTGCCACTGTTGGGCCCTTAACCCCCAATTGCTCAGTTGTATAAATGAGATAAATGTTAGTCGCTCTGGGTAAGGTCATCTGCCAAATGCTATAAATGTAAAAGTAAACTAGTATCTATCTATCTAGTATCTATTCTTTTTCTAACGATTCCTAAATCGATTCTAAATATCCCAGAATCGATTCTAAATTCAAATAAGACTGCAACGGTGCGGGCCTGCGAGTGTAAGACAGTGAAAAATTAAACAGGAGTAAGTGTAACCAGTTCATCGCAGTTTCGCCCAAACAATGTTATCAGACACTAATTCGCAAACAAAAATTTAATTTACTTAAAGCAATTAACACAGGGAAAAATTAACATGCAACTGGTTAACTCTCTCCAAATTACGGCCAAACACAAAATTTCGCAACTTTTTTCTGTCTCACACTCTCGTTACATAAGCAGTAACTGACACATGAGTATGCACAGAATATTTGACGTCACAACTATTAAAATCAAACAAAACTAAAAACATAAAATGAAAATCGTGTGCACACTGAAATTGATTCTTTCACGATCACGGGTGTAAAACCGTATGCGAGACATTTGTTACATGTTATGTGCCGAGTACGGCATTTTTAAGCGTTCTTCATAATTGTTTATAATAATCTGACGCTTTGATGTTTTATTCAGAGCTTCTCATCTTTTGTCAACTTGTCATACAGAAATTCTTTTGGTAATCATACATAGAACTTTAAAACACAACCATAGAAACTCAATTCTGGTTAAAATGTGAGATATCAACATGTATTTACAGCAGAATTGAAAAAAAAAAAAGTGTAGAGTAAGATCAATTTTGGATCGGAAAAAAATCATTGTCGTGTAATTGGGTCACTTGGTAAAATAATGGGATTTATTTCAGTGCAATGTAAATTTGGCATTACATATTTATTGGCATTATTTCAGATCATACAAGACTATTTATTGACTATCTTTAAAACCCATATTATAATTCAGTAATATTTTTAAAAACAGCTAATATACTTAAACAGTTCTAATGCTACGTTAGTAAACAACCTTTGCACAAAAGGTCTAACCTTATATTTTAGACAAAGTAATTATAAAATGGGATTTTTTATTCACATTGCACTTATAACAGAAGAAAATATATCTAAAATGACATTTCTGTTTTGCACTTTTTATTAAATGTTTGATAAATGCCTTTCTGTTTTGCTCTTAAAACTCCTTTTTCCGTTTCTGCAGCATTTTTAAGGAGAGAAAAATATCAAAGTTCTCCAGTATAATGTTAAACTTCTACTTCAAATATGTAAAGGTGTAAGGGGGAAAACGGGACATCACCCCCTTTTTTTTATAAATCTGTCTTAGAAATTTTGCCGTACAGGTCTTTAAAACATCCCCCACTGAAGACGCGTTTTCACACAGGAACATTATGGCTGCTTTTACAAATATTCAGTGATATAGCTGATTTTTTTGACCCAAGATATTCATTTAGATTTTTTTGCATTTAACACTATAACAGCAAAATAGCTGGTAAGCAGCTTTTTATTTTTTATTGTATTTCCACATCTTTTTTTTGCTTCCACATCTATCATTTAAATGGGCCATACAAAAATAATCTCTTTAGGCGTTGGTGCAGCAATAAAATACACTGACTAAGTTGGTGCACGCATATAGAGCTCGTCGCCTCTTGAGGCATAGATCAAAGCAGAATGGTTGTACAAAGAATTAAAAACAATGACTCATTCACCTCCTATGACACTAATTTGCTAATATGCTATCCACATCCATCGATCCTCATCAGACCTGCTCTGCTGCACATCACAGTCCAGTCACATCCACAATCTTCACGTGATAGTCGGATGGCGCGCAGCTCCATCTGTCAGCCAATACCTGGGCAATAGACAATGCACTGTGCCATCAGACACATCCATCCATGTCAACAGCTGGGCACAATGAATTTCCTGTCATTGATCATAAACTTCAAAAGTCATAACATTGATCTAATTTAAAAAAGCTTTTATATCTTTATTGTTTGTTACATTTGGAAATAGTATTGGTTTAAAAGGCCAAAATTTATAACAGACACGTACATGGGAATATTTTCTAAACCAATTTTTTGTCTATTTTTTTATTTAAGTATCGACAACACAAGCACCTTTTTTTTTTTTTTTTTTTTTTTTAAATCGCTGTCCCCATAAAAACACAAAAAACCTACGAGCAAAGCATGCAAACTGGTCGCAATATAATTCTAACCATGTTGGACAAACAGAAGCCTTAAACAAATGGTTTGTGGGACCTGCGTAGAACTTACAAAGTTGGGGTCAGAGCACAGGGTCAAATATGATACAGTGTCCCTGGAGCAAAAGGGTTAAGGGTCTTGCTCCTTGGCAGACTGGCATTGGTGGGACTTGAGCCCATGTCTTCCTGGGCTTCCAATAAACAACTCACTGCCTTAACCATTTAAGCTACGATTGCCCTCTATTTTGATGATTTTGGGCTAACCTTAGCATGTATACATGTTAAAAGCCCTTTTAGCAAGTTTATTAGCAGCGGTATTTATTTACACAATTTGACATCGAACAAAGGAAAAGACTGCGCTAAAGAGTTTTTTCAGTTTCAGAATCCAGCGTTTCTGAAAATCTTCACCCTGTTAGGAGTTTTCAATAATGTTCGGTTTCAGTGACCTGATACCAGGTTTGCGTGGACGAATGGCTAAACCACATAGATAAGGCTGCGGGTTTGAAAATATCGATATTTACGCTGACAGTGCCTAATACACAAAAGGTTTACAAGCTGCAGAAAGAACGATGAACGATTTGGATACATAGTAAATCCCCCCTATTTTGTAACTATTTTAATAAACAACCTTTTTTTTAACGTATGTACTTACCACAAAATTTTGTAAAAACATTTTTTGACGTTCCTAAAATTTACATACTTAAATGCAGCATATATAAAACTGCTTAGGAGCAGAAATGCAAAAAATGTGAACCTTCATCTTGCGAGCATTAAGCTTCTCTTGACGCAGGTGTTGGCGTAGAATGAGGCGGTGGCTGCTTTCCTGCTCTTGCGCGAACTCCCCCAGTGTGTACTGACGTATGGCACAGTGATGCCGTGCCATGCCCAATGAGCTGCCACCTTGACTGGGCACACTGGTGAAGCCTTGCCTTCTGGAGAAATAGTAAACTGTCACAGCATCAAAACGCACCCGCTTATGGCCCAGAGAGGATTTTTGCCGTCTAAGAATGGACGTGGCTAAAGGGAAACATTACAGAGAAGTGAATAAGTGGGGTTTTCCTGTAAAGGGATACTGTAATTGATTTTTGTGCTATAAATTTAAACCTCGTTATCAAAATACAAAAGCATATTTAAAAGAAAACTAATTATATCTTGCATAGGCTATTGCATAAGAGCAGTTGTTCAACACAATTTACTTGACTGTAATGGATCGGAACCCTTTAAAATGATCTACATTTCTAAAGAAATATGACCCTAAACATCAGTTTTATACTCAAACCCTAAAAGCAGACAAAGTGAACCTATTGAAACAAATAAGACAAAGATCATACTTATTCATTTATGTTAATTAATAATTAATGTTGTATGCTGCTGATACCCAAATCATCGTTTCCTTTTTCCTTCAAACACCACTGAAATGCTTGTTCTACTTTTACAGCCTTCGGTAGACACCCTTATCCAGCGTGACTTACATTTATCTCTTTTATACAACTGAGCAATTGGGAGTTAAGGGCCTTGCTTAGGCACCCAGCAGTGCTAACTTAGTAAGAGCCTGGAAATCGAACCCTGATTTTCAAGCCACCAGTCCAAAACCTTGACCACTGAGCTACCACTTTGGATAACTCCTTCATCTCCCCTTAACTACTGCTTGCAACCATAGCGTAATTACTCACAATCAAGCTGTTGGTTTAGCTTTCACAATATTAAGATTATTTTTATTCACACACACCACTTAGTTGCTTTTGCAGTCTCTTCTTGTTTTAGGACTAGATTACTGCAGCTTGAAAACAGCAGGTTCACCTCTAACTGCAATTCATCAAGAATGCAGCCGCCTGACTTGTTTTTCACCTCCCAAAGAGAGCTAGAATTTCTTTGTGATCTAGTCCATCAGAATTGAAATATTTATTCATAAAGACTTAAGGCACTTCGCACTGTACGTCGCACTGGATATGGGCATCTGCCAAATGCTGTATATAAACAAATAATTAACCAGTAGTGCATATTTGTCAGTGGCCAAAGTATGTGACCTCCTTTTGGAGCAATAACTACAGATAAATATTTTCAGACTAGTACAATAGCTTGAAGGAAGCTAGCTAGGACATCTTCAACTCTGGTGGGTTGTCTCACATTAACTGCTTGCTTTAGGTTCCTTAAAAAAGGTTTCCATTGGCCGGCGCTGTGGTATAGTGGGTTAAGGCGCAGGTGATCAATGTTCTATTCCGACTTGTGTCCTTTTCAAGGACGCTGTCTTTTTCCCCCCATTTCAAATCTCTCTTTGTCCTACCAATAATAAAGCCAAAAAATGGCCAAAAAATATCTTTTGAAAAATGTATTAATTGGAAATAAGGAATTCAACTTTACCTTTTCAAAATATTAACTTCCTTTTATTCCTATTATCTGGTAGACCGTCGTACAAAGTGGCCATCGCCTTGTTGCATGCTCAATTTTCTTTTGAGATTTAGTTCCCAGAGAAATTTCCTGACACTTAACCTCATAATTCTAAATTACTCAAGCTTTTCGGCGCAGATACAGCAAACCAGTTCGTAACTATGATACTTTAAACTCCATGGATAAATTTCTCATGCTAAAATGTAGTGTTTTCCTTTTCCCCAAATGATTAACACACATTCAACTTTCCATACTCCATGTTCTTGTTGCGGAGTGGTGGCTTGCTCCTTGCAACCTTGCCATACACACAAAGATTAAAGTCAAACATTAGCCACATTAGCCATAACCTTTTCTATTTTAAATCCAATTTGAGATTTTAACCTTGTCTTCAAACAAACAAACTGCTAATCCTAGAGTTAGTATTGAATAATTTTCCTTGAATAAATAAAAGACCAAGTATAATATTTTGTCTCATTTGTTAATTTGGGTTTACTTTGTCTACCTTTAGAGCTTAATGTTATTTGGGGTCATATTATAGATATTGGGTTCACAAACATCCAAGCACAATGTTACTCTAGCATACTTAATATTTTAATGCTACTTTCATTGCAGGATTGTAACAATTGTCTCACTACAATTTTAAGCACTATGGACAGTCTGTAATGCCCAGATTTTGTAAGCCCATACACACACAAGTGTGCACGTCTATTATGCTCCTTTGCAATGGTAAATTACTGCTGCTGTACAAAAGCATTGAGACAGATTTCTTAATTATTGAATTCAGTTATTTAAAATCAGACATCACTAAAGGTTTGAAAAATCAAATGCTTAGCCATAAAGTCTGCATTTAGGGGGAAAAAATGTCATTCTGAAGAGCGCTGTAAGTTCGAGACATAGTATAGTACAATGCAACCTTTGTCAATTTTCAACAATGCTAGATACTCCACAGTTAACTGTAACTGATATCATTAGAAAGTAGGGTCTGAGCGCTGAGACACACACAATATGAAGAAGTCGCCAACGTGCTAATAATTTTAACTCCAAAAAGGTTAAAACATTCACAAGCAATAATAACAGCACAAAAACTTGGACATGCTTTATGGATTCCTCATGCCAGAACTTTGGAGCAGTGTTCTGTTAAGTGAAAAATTAAGCTTCCAAGTTTGACACTATGAGCCTAGGTCTTGCGGATGCCAGGAGGACATTAATTGCTTGACTGTCATGTCAACTACACACTGAGAAAGCAAGATAATCATATGGGGATGTTTGTCAGGGTCAGGTCAGTTTGGTAAGGGGGCTTTTTCAGAAATGCTTAATTGGATGAATGACTAAAAATTCTTACAAAACAGCTTAAAATGCAATGGTCAGGTGTCCCAATACTTTTGTCTATACAGTATATGTGAATCCCTCTCTCTCCATATATATTAATTTGTATCACGTAATATTACAATGTGATACGAGCCAGCCTTTATTATAACTGCCGAGACACACAATATAAAATCCCCCCAAAAAATTTAAAAAATAACCAACCTAAAGGCAGGTTAGCTTTTGAAAATAATAGTGGAAATAGTTCAACAATTAACAAAATAACAAAAGGGAAATTAAATGAACCGAAGAGAAATTTAAAATCAAAATCAATACCTGGAATGACCGCCCTTTGCCTGCAAAACAGAATTAACACTTCTAGGTAGACTTGAACTGTTTTTTAAGGAACTCATTAGGTAAGTTGTCCAAATATCTGGGATCATTTACAACGGATCATCTGTGGATGTTAACTGTCTTAAATCCTCTTCAATCGTCATGTCAACCCAGACAGACTGAATAACGCAGCTATCAAGGCTCTGTCGGGTGTACAGACAGGATTTTTTTCTACACTGACTTATTGATGCTGGCTGTATGTTTGGGATCATTGTCCTGCTGCTGAATAAAATATGGGCCATTCAGACGACTTCCTGGTGGTATTGCGTAATATAATAAAGTAATAAAGTATCGCTCTGTATTTATCAGCATTCAGAACACTGTTAATCGGGTTAAACCTTTCATTTACAGAAATTCAGCCCCAAAGAACCTCTACTATGCTTTACTGTTGCCTGGAGACACTGTTGCCTGCTCTCCAGTCCTTTAAAATAACCTGCCTCCTGCTACAGTCTTGTATTTTCAATTTTGACTCATTGATGTAGATCGTTTCCACATCAGAAGTATGGTTTTTTTTTAGCCAAAGTTCTTTTATAAAGACCACTTTTGGCCAGACTTTTTCAGACAGTAACTAGGTGTACCTGGATCCCACCAGTTTCAGCCACTACTTTGCTGAAGACGTTGCTGAACAGCTAGGGTTAGGGTCAGGGATAGGTTAACTCTAACACCATGTCCTTCATCTGCTGCATTAAGTTTCCACTGCATCTGTGGTCCTCACCACTGCCCAATCTTTGGGTTTGCTTGAAATAGCTAAAACTACTGAAATCTTGACCCCAGTCTGCTTTAAAACCTGTCTGGGAAGAGCAGTGAAACTACCCTGTGCTCAGTCTTGCTATGGGGGTGTAACCTTTAAACCAGAATTTGGTTTAAACCATTAACAAAGTTAATTCTGCTTTAGTTAATAACCATGTTAAAAACTTCATATAGAATTATTGATTATCAACACTTATAAATGGTTAATTATACAAATGATTCTACGATTTTAAAAAAATCTTGTAGTGCAAGCCAAAGGGTGGTCATAGCAAACAATGATTTGATTCAGATTTTACTTAAATGTAGGTTAAAGCAGCATAAATGTAGGTTGTGGTATTGTTGGAATTGAGAGCTCTTCTGTTACTCTTGTTGTTTCTTACATGCGAGAGAGCTGCAGGGGGAGTTTAGACTGTCACAGCTATCCACACTGTCACGGCTTGAGACGTCATCATCTGATTCTTTAAACATCGAGCATGGTGGGCCACCGTTGACCTCCTCAAATCTGCGCTTAAGCCCAAGACCTGATACAGCCTCCATGGAAACTTTATATGCCAAAAGACAACATACATTATTAGCACATACAACTAGTAAAAATACATAAACGACAATCATATCCAACAATCAAGACATTAGAGCTCTTACTACATTTCAGACAATGGTATTATTTTTGTGTTTCACAAATTGAACGCATTTTTAGCATAACATTATGTTTGGCAAATCTTCATTCATGTGGAATTTTATATAAGCAAATATTTTTGACCTTAAGTTTGTTTATATGTACTGAAATTCAAACCTTGTCATATAATTTACTTAAGTGTCCAAGCAACGAATCTTTGCATTTTTCCCTAAAACAAAGCATGCGAATTAAACCATGTGTTGCAGAGACATGACACTGTAGAAGGTAGCCAACATATAGACCAAGAGTTAGAACTGCTTCACAGTCCTCAAACAATTGAGAATCATTATCAGCACAATGGTTGTGCTGTAAATTACGCCAATACAAGTCATACTAACCAAAACACTCAAACTCAGTCAAAAAAGAATTAAGAATGTGCACTCCAAAAAAAAAGCAGCCTCAAAAAATATAGCCTACAGTGATTTTGGTCTTATTACTCATTAAAGTCTGAACAATATAAATACAACACAAAGTTCTAATTAGTTGGAACGTTTGTTAAATTCAAAGACTTTTTTTTTTTTTTTACAATTTTACACTTTTATCCAACACCAAAACTGCAGGAAATTATAACCTTAAAGAGGGGAAAAAAGAAGAGGAGATGCTACAACATGGTAAACATGCCCCATTTACATTTACAGCATTTGGCAGATGCCCTTATATCCAGAGCGACTTACATTTATACAACTAAGCAATTGGGGATTAAGGGCCTTGCTCAGGGGCCCAACAGTGGTGAATTGGTGAAGCTGGGAATCAAACCCAGAATTTTCAGGTTTGTAGTTTAACACCTTAAGCATGAGCCACCATTTCCCACTTTTAAATTGAGCTCGTTTTGTGCAGAAAATATAATTTCTCTGTTTAAACATTTGTGTTTAATAGTGAACAAAATATTGGCTTATGTGATTTCGTTTTATTTAAATTTAAAAAGCGTCTCAACTTTTCCGGAATACTGGTTATATTTATTACACACACTTATAATCATTTTCAACTCATCATTTTCAATTCATTAAACTTGGTTAAATACATTTGCACAAAACATACAAGTCATGATTAGAACAATGTTTTAATAAAGGTTAAAGTGGCTGCCACTGTTCATCAAATAATCAGTTTTTAGTGACAAATTTGGTGGAAAAACCAGCAGAGATTATTTTAGGCACTAACAGAATAGAATTGGACACAAACTGTATACATAGCATATGATAAACCATCATTTAACAAGATTTGATTTAGGCAAAACTACAACAAGGGGTATGAATGGCATTTCTCAAGCATTGCACGGCTTATGGAGTTTCCAAATATTCATTAAAAACAGTTTACCCTTACAATATTTTGAAGAGATCAATCAATATTCAGTTTAACCGATATTTTAGTCTTGGTCCATTATCACCATGGTGATTTGGTAACATTGGCTCTAGTGATATCTGGCACCATCTCGAGGATGTTGTGAGAATTGTGTGTGAGAGCATCATTATAGCGCTGCAGCATCAGGAGAGCCAACAACTGCATTTCAAGCTAGGTAACTTCAATACAAGGTTAATGCCGAGGCGCGTTCCAGAAAATGGATGTAGCTTTTCAACAGACAGTATATTTGTGCTATTGTGTTACTGCATTACATCATGGAGTATATCGATAATAACGTTAGGAACACAGACTTGATAGCCTACTATTTTTGTACTGTGTCAGTAATGTCAGTCATGTAATTGTTGCAAGTCAGTGTTTTCACAGGATATTAGTTGGGTTTACATTTTTAGTGATCTTTCAGACACTTACTGCTACTTTAGTAAACAGAACATGCATTTTATTTACTGTAGTGTTATTACATCAAGTAATAGTGTTAAAATTGTCAAAAAACAGCAATAAAAAAAACAATCAATAAATATCAGTTATGGGTCAGAGACATGCAAATCTTTATTTATTCGAAAGGAAATCAATATCCATAAATCTCCACAATCTACAAATTAATTTTTAATAAAATACTGTTAACCCACTTTATTACAGTGCAATGCTATTAGCCACTGCTTTAAGTATACTAATGCCAGTATGTTCATGAGTGCTGACACTGTACACAAAGATCTCAGGAAAAAATGACTTATTTTTTACCCATATATCCAATGGAATGTTTACACTCAAATATTCACTTCTGGTAGCTAATTTAGACTTTGAATATTCTTTAAGGGTGACTAACTTTTTATAAAAACAGAGATATTTAACTTTTAAATCAGACAGGTTTTGTTAACAGATCTTGGCTTGGTGGCTTGTTATGTTCTGTAAGCTTTGGAAAAATCAAACTAGATATTAAGTCCTTGCCATTACAAAAAAATCCTTTATTTTTTGCCCCCTTTTTATCATTTTAGATCCTAAATCGTGGGTCTGATCTGCTTGATATAAACATATTGGAGTAAAACAGGATAAAGTATTGGACTGACCTAAATATTTATATACATTACACCAAACATGCATTGGATTATTACGGACAGGGTAATAATAATAATAGCAATAATAATAATAATAATAATACATTTTTATTTACGGCTAATTTCAGATCACTCAAGGTCACCTTACAACAGAAGAATAATAGTACAATGATGACTATTTGTCTTTTCTGAGGGATTTAATATGCATCAAATAAAGGTAGAGATTAAAGGCTACTTTTGACTTTATAAAGAAAGAATTCATGTTTAACTCGAGGCTCACAAACGAAATTAGATTCTAACGTCACTACCACTGGAGATCACTATTGTAAATAAGGTTTCATAAAGACAGACGAGTTTGTATTATACAGGGTGCCTAATACGTTTCCATACATAGAAACAAATTTTGAAAATATATATATATAATTTTTTTTTTTTTTTTTATGAAAACCATTTTGAATTTATATAATAAGCTCTACATGACTACCAAAACATATTTTGATGTGTGTCCTTCACGGCTGAAGAACACGTATAAGCACAGCCGGAGTTATGCTCATAATAGCGTTGGTGATATGTTCATTGAGATGATTTATGTTTTGTATCTTTTCCTGATACACCATGGCCTTCAAATGCCCCAAAGATAAAAATCAAGCGGGGTGAGATCTGGGGATCTGGGAAAATGGTTTTCATTTTTCCTATGTACTATATCTATTATAAAACTTTGAAACGGATTATTTTAGGTAGTACACTCCTTTTTATTGTGTGTATGTCCAATTAGTGATTTAAATCAACTCTATTTAGAAAGATTATTTAAATGAGGTTGATAGTCAGCCAGAGATGCGATCTACATTATCTATTCCTTTGATTTATTTATTCATTCATCTTCTGTACCTGCTTATCCTTTATTCGGGGTCACATGGATCTGCTGGAGTCTATCCCAGCTGTCTCTGAAAGGGTGAAAGACAGGAGGAGGGGTACAGCCTGGACAGGTCGCCAGGCCCATTATTTGAATTATTTCATAAATATTAACAATCTACTACGTAAATTTGTGTTGCAGCTTATACGTCATAGATGCAATTCTCATATATATGAGAATTGCATGCAAAATTGCAATAACAGTATTATATCAAGAGATTCAACAGCAATGTCGTGAAGTTATTAATTTGCTTCAATTAATATACTTTAACGTAGTGGAGTTATTTGCCGATATGTTAACATCTACACTACAACCCAGTTCCAATCGACTAGACGTACTTACACAAAGCTTTTTTTTTTTTTTATCATCATCCAGATAGTTAAGGGTTTTTCAGAATTACTTTTATGCTTTTATCTGGGAGCCATTTGTTTACCTGATCCAAGCTTTTATTTTATTTAGTATATTTTCAAACTTCTTTTCGTTTCCCACACCGTTATGTATACAAATGCAGAAATGCGAGTTTGTTTGTTTTGTTTGCGTAGAGGACGAGTGTAAAAGGACAGCATTGACGGTGTAAAATTGTCCTTGTGTCATCATTACTTGCGTATTGTTTATAGTTTTGTGTAGGGATTTTTGTTGAGACTGCTTTAACCCTGCATATTGCTGCTTACCTTTATTTAGGGCCCAAGCACCAAGAGAATGAAGGGACCCATTGTTCCCTTTATGTTCGTGATATATTAACAGGGTTTTCTTCCTGATTTAGTCATGGTTTGCTGTGGGTTCTCTTTTGCATACTACAAATATTTATAGTTAAAGAACTGAATTAAGCACAAACTTTAAATATAAGAGCAAAGTGAATTCCTTAAAGTTTTAGATCCTTAGGATGACAAATCTAAGTGACAAATGAACAGTGTGTGTGTGTGTGTGTGTGTGTCGGAAAAGTTTTCGTCAAAAATCAAAATGGCAGAAAATACTTTATAGGGAACTTAAGGAATCTACGAATACTTGCCTTTAAAATGAACACACTTAAAATTTATAAGCAACAACATACTTTTACATGTCACCCACTACAGCAATCACATCACGTGACCTAATTTTGGTCTGGGAAAAAATGTTAAGTGGATCTAAATAAGATTTTTTTTCTTTGGGGTTTTTGGATCTGCATGTTTACATATAAACAATAACAGCCTATTAAATACACTTCTATAGTTTCTATAAATTCACTGAATTAAATTACCAAGAAAATAGAACCATGATGTAGAAATGGTCTTGTACGAACTTTGGAAAAGCTTTATTAGATTTAGGATATTATACTATTGACAACAATTAAAACACTTCTAATAGAAAATAATGCTTCCTCCTCTATATATTCAGATGCTCAATAAGGAAAACTATTCATATCATAGTGATGGAAGATTCATTTACATGGCAAATAATCTGGCAAAGAAACCGAATTTTTATATTATTGACAAAAAAATGCTTTATTATGATGCTGCATTATGATCACACCGGCCGAGAAAAGTAACAATAGTGGGAATTGGGATCGGATCGGAGTGTGTGATCAGTGTTATTATGTACAGGGTTAATAAACACTATTAGTCTGAACTGAAAAGGGTTTAAAGGGGTGGTAAGTAGCAAAAGGTTCACAATAGCAAATAAACGACTTTCCTTTCGTATCTGACTTTATATCATAGCCGACTAAAGGCTGTAAACACGCAATGACAAGGCAAATATAGATTTGTGCTGTCTCATCTGTCCCCCATCATTTACACGCTTCTTTTTTATACACAAAAAAAAAACCAGGATAAGCCCTTACCTGCTGGGATTCAACCAGAAAACCTTCCAGACTGTAAAATCGTTGTTCAAAACGTCGTTTCCCCCCCGTAACTTTGGAATATTCTAAGGGGGAAAATGTCCCGGTGATCCACAGCGTCAGCAGAGGAAAAGGCGAGGACGACAAAGCGTTGTGTAAAGGTGGTCCTGGTCAGAAAAGGGTTATTAAACCTGGATTCTGTGTGCAACAATTAGACATATTGAAGTGTAAACAAATCGAACAGGATGTAAAGTTTTTCATTCGGTTGTATTTCACTGGGTTTGTGATACAGACAAATTTTAAGAGGCCATGACAAACGTTGCAGGCTGTAGGTGGAGTTCCTTAAAAACGGAAATAGAGGGGTAGACATTCCCAAAAATCTTCGTCAAATATACTAAAAAACATATTACAAATATAGAGAGAGAAAGAGAGAACATTTAACGTTACTTAATTAACAATAAAGACGCAAAGTAGAGAACAGAAAACCGAGAACAGACCGGTTTACGTCCATTTTTAAAGGCTTTTTAAAAGCCGGTAGACATTCCCAAAAATCTCAAACACTGATATCTTTAACACTAAAAGTGTCGTTTTAAAACAAGTCTCTCTTTTCTGGTCAGAGCCTAAAGAACGGGATTTACTCCTCGTTACTTCAGTTCGTTACAATGTAACAATAGAGAATAAAACGCCACATGATAATGTTATATACTTGGTGTGACGTCACGGGTAACGCTACCTTAAAGAATCCTGGGAACGGAAGTTTTTTTGCGTTTAAATATCTAAAAGCAACTAGACTAATGAATGGATTATAGTATAGTTTATAATTTGATGTTATATATAATTGATTTGTGTGATATACAATTATTATTAGTATAAATAAAATGGATTTTTCTCCCGAATTGACGCTCCACACTCCAATCCAGTAGGTGGCGGAAATGCACCTGGTCCGCCAACTGCCATTTAAACTTCAGAAGAAGAAGTCCTTCGCGATGGGCGAAATGGTGGAATAACCGGTTAAAACTAGAATTAGTTAACCCTGAGCGGTTCTAAATCTCGAGTGAATAAAATCTGAGTTGTCTTGTATTTCATGCTGTTTTATAATTAGCTCTTGTCTCTGTTAATGCAGTTTGTGGCGATTCAGATTGTAATTCCCAGCCCAGTGATGCAGCTGTTCATGTTAATCCCTCAGTGTATTAAGGTTCGGATGGGGGTTGGAGATGGTCTTTCCTCAGCACTTCCAGTAGAATTAGAAGCTGCTTTTTTAAAGTCATAGACCAGGTGAGGTTCTGTCAGGGGAACATTAGGGAATTTGGTGTGTCTAACAGATATATCTTACTTGGTCTTCTTACTATTCACTATTAGTGAATTAGAAACCATTTCGTCGTAATATTTCACTGTTAGTCATGTTATAATCGAAACGGTATTTTATTCATGTCACCTGTTCCTTAAAATACGAATCCCACCCTCTTCTTTTGTTTTACGGAGGATGGCAGCCAGCGTTTTGGTGCATTACCGCCATCTTCAGCTCCGGAGTGTGAATCAGGCTGTAGGATTACATATTAAATCACCCGTATTTATTTCCTAACAAATAACATATACACAGACACACCCCTCACTCCTGACCCCAATGGTAGAATAATAAATTATAATAACAACAATTATTACACAGAAATACACAAAAATGATAATCATAACAATAAAAAAAAATATTAGTATAGAACTAATATAACATGTCCCTTAAATGTCAGATGTCTTTTTCACTGGCAGTTTTAAACATTGTGTTTAAAAATGGCTATCGTTTCCTGAAATATTTAAAGAAATGTTTGTTTTATTTATTAGAAACAAAAAAAAAAGGGTTAGGGTTATCGCCTCCCAAAAGAGATTCATAGTAATGGTATTCTTAAACGTACTAAAGCAATTTAATAGATTAAGACTTCAAAAACATTTTAAAAGTCACACTGGATAATGATATTATATATCGTATATTTGTACTGCACTGGTTTTGAAGTTAACTCACTCTAAAGCTTTTCCTGAGTACATAATTAATTTACAATGCCTTCAAGAGACCTGTCATAAATGGCAAGGGTTTCACTTAAAGCAGAATAAATTGCTACATTAATATACCATGTTAGGCATTTGCATGTCTTACGGATGATAAAATATACAAAGATACTTTTTATTATCCAGAAGAATATAAAAAGCAGTTTTATTATGAAAAGTGGTGCATTTGAGATTTTAAAACAGTAACAAATGTCAACAGTGTCACTCTCTACAGAGACCTGGAGCTTAAGTTAAGGAAAGTCCGGAGCCTTAATTTAGGACATACATACATGTTTATAAGGACAGGGCTGGAAACTAAGTATTACGGTGGATGAGGTGTTCATGCACCTATTCATGAAATCCTATTTTTTGCATTTATCCAGCATGATTAATTATCTTTCCTTTCATTTTAATTTACTAAACTGAGGTAGTCAGATGGAATAATTTTGGTGAGATTTGTAAAAGGTCTATCATCAGTCGAACACTTATTTCTGGACCATTTTTTTTAAATTCTAAGTGTAGAAAAAGATCAAACTTTAGTGTTGCTTAAACACATAAAATTGATTTTATATAAGTTCACTATACACACAAAGGTAAACTGCACCCAACATGTGGATCAATGAAGAATCTTTTTGAAACTTTTATTTGAAGTTAATAATACTAAGCACAGTCGATAGAAAAACATTTATTGGTAAATTGTTTTTAATTGTTGCACTGACAGAAAATGGGGAACGTACAGACACTCCAGTGACACTGCCGTTTGCATTCATGTAACATAGCTAACTCACTCAAGCTTCACAAGCATTAAAATGTGCTTCTCACACAAAATAGATATGCGTATTGATGGACACAAAATAAAAATCCAAAGTCTAATGATTTCGACCAACTCCTAGATGCTGGTTTAATAATAATGATAAATGCATGATGAAGGGAACTCTAGTAGGATCTAAAGAACGATCTTGTATTTAAGAAAAAAAAAAATTAAGCAAAAAAATTAATCAAGAGGAGGCGAATTGGACTGTCCAAACAGAAAATAAAAGTTAGTGTTAAGGTAATGTTAGGAATTTGTATTTGAATTTATGTTTTTCAGTTTAATAGTTTATGCCAATTAAAAATAAATATAAAGTACCTGATCAGCTACAGAAATCAACTTCATGCAGCAGTAATACTTTTGTTACTGTAGGCAGCTGAGATCATTACAGAAACAATTTAAGTTGATGACATTAGCAGCTAAACTAGCAGCTAAAAATATGTTGAAAGCACTTTTTTCGGTGAAACAGAATTATACATCACAATGTTACTATGACGTTTGCCTCCTCTCATGATGGAAAAATCCTTGCAATGCTGATAAATAGTGGAATATAAGCACAGGAGGTAAACAGACATTGAATAGTATTGAGTATCACGAGTAAAATAATAAAACGTAAAATAATAAAAATCAGCTGTTTGATAGTACCGGCAGTACCAACACGGTGGAGAATAAAATAGTAAGCTATCAGAACAGACCAGATGCATTTACACTTTACCACAGTGGCCTCTATTGCCTGAGCGATACAATTGTGAAAAACAATTGTCTTTTAAAAAAGTCACGAGGAGTGAGGGCAGGACCTGTGGGGAGGCATATGCAGTAAGATTACTCTGCTGGACAACTGAAATTAAACTCATGGTGTCGACACTCCTCAGTCCGTTTCCATTCTCACTTTAAAATGATGTGATATCCATCATTTGTCTCAGCTGTGAATTTAAGAACAGACAAAAAAAGTTACTAAAAATGAGAGCGCAATTACCTTCACAAATTATAGTTTGTAAAAGGTTTTCCGTACCTTTCATTGTGTCCAACACAAAACACACTTCATCCTGAAAGTTTTGAATCATCTGAAAAAAAAAGATTTAAGGATATTAAAGTAAATCATTCTGTTTACAATGTAAGAGACATTTGATGGGGTTCTTAGGAATCTTTTATTGACATACTACTAGAATATTTGGTAGTATTAAAGAATGCAACAAAGCTTAATGTTAAAGGCAACTTTTAAAACTCGCATTTAAATAACTCTGCAATATTAGATTTGGATGGTGTACAGACCCTGCAACAGTACTGACAAGGAGGTGAAAGTTCAGATTGTTTAAAGCTTCTAAGCAGAGATTAACAACAGCTTCAGCGTTTCCTATCTACAGTTTACAATACTGATGCATTAAGGATGGATTGGGCTAATCCTTGCCTTTAAGATAGGGACGGATGTTTATTTGCCTATTATTGGCCGTTAATACCACTTTTTTGGTAAACCTTTATTCGTTCTGACCGACAACCGCCCATTGAAATATGTAATAAGTACAGCAAGACTGAATGATGCAGGCCAGCACTGGGTGTTGTAGTTACTAAGGTTTGACAAGACTTTGACAGTAACTGCCGAGACTGTTCAGTGACTAGTTTGGTGTTCAGTCACTAAAACCCTTCAGTCCTGCCTGCACAGGATTGGGCTATAATCTTTTATCTTTTGCATATTAGAATAAAATTTATCATATAACACCAGGAGACACCTTAACGATATACATATCCATACTTCTTATACTGTTTCTATTGTATGTAAAAAATAAATTAAAAAATAAAAAAATTATATATATAATTTTTTTTATTTGTATTTTTTATCTTTACTCACTCAGTTTTTTTTACTTGTTAGACAGTCGTAGTTTTTAAATGTTAATGTTGTACTATGTATGACTATGTATGTGACAAATGTATCTTCCACAGCTTGAGAATCACTGGTTTGAACAACCATTGGCCAAATTTAGTTTTGTAAATGCACACACTCACAAGCACACTCACAGAACTCCGTCTGTCTTTCTATCTCCATATTTTTAGTACATTTCTTACTTATTAATCAAAGACACTGCACCTTCTTTTTTAACCCCTTTTTCAGTACTATAAGAAACTGTTAAAGTGCACCTCATCGCTGACAAGCACATGGATGCCTGTAGGCCCCTGCTTGAAGATCTGACTTATTTGGCGTGGAGAGATGTTGAAAAGCTGAGCTAATTTCTCAGTCAGCTCAATGGATGTTAGGTCCTCCAAGTAAATAGCATGGTACACTACAGAAATAAAACAAGGGGAAACAATTATAAGCTGTTTTCAGACTGGTTTGATGAAGATGTACATTTACCCACAATCAAAGACACACCAAAAAAGGTATTGCTACAACCATCTCCGTTTTCATGTTTTTGTTGTTGGTCTCGGACCTGCTGAGACTCCTGACACACGTAGATAGTGAGTCTTGGGCGAACCACCCTTAGCACAAAAAAACAAAAATAGACAGTCAGCTACAGACACACAAGTGTTAACACACTATCATAAGTGTAACTAAAGTGATGGTAAAACATCATGGAACAAAAATACAAATTACCTAATAAATAAGAGCCTGTATAACCAAAGTACATCTACATTTTTACATTTACTGCATTTGGCAGACGCCCTTATCCAGAGCTACTTACATTTCTCTCTTTTGTACAACTGAGCAATAGAGTGTTAAGGGCCTTGCTGAGGGGCCCAGCAGTGGTAACTTTGTGGTGCTGAGAACTGAACCCTGATTATCCAATTAGCAGTCCAACAACTTAACCAATGAGCTACCCCTTTTTTTTTTTACAAATATTGTACAATTATTATTTTTTATATAAATACATAAGATAATATTTTGGCCATGTTTATGTAGAAAAAAAATTTATATCCACCTTCCTTTTAGTGAGTTGAAAAGTCGTATACCATCAGCTGGCCCACAGATCTGAATGACGTCCTCTCTAGTTAGTTTCAGCAGATCTGCCCCTGACAACCATCCCAAAAAATAAATATATAAATATAGCAAATAACACTTCTGTAAACTTAGAATGAGCTCAATTTACTCGCGTTAATGTACAAGTTACCTGAGAAATTTGTGAAGAGACGACAGAATGGTGAAAAGCGGTTTCTATGTAGCCATTGCTGCGCTTCTTGTGGAGTTGCAGTGGGCAGCAGATTCTATTTGTTCAGGAAGAAAGAAAGTAATATTACACAAATGTACTGTACATCGATACCTTTAAGATACTTTACAAGATCCAACAAATTTCAGCTGGAAAGCAGAACCAAGCAGCTCACACACCTGTGCTTAATTTAACTAATGATCTGCGCTCTGCTCTGTTTTTACCCTGGAGGAGAGTGGAGAGGCGAGTGTGTGAACATGACGGTAGTTGTGCTAAAAAGCGTAAAGTGTTTTACAAGCCTGCCTCCAGCCTCCTCTTTCCCAAACCCTTTAACACATTTTACACCCACATTTTTTTCAGTTTTGTGTTTGAACATAAAGTAGTTTAATTTCAAATCAAATCAAACACAATAAGAGGGGCTACTAAATAAAGGTTTTATTGTATGAAAAACATTTTCTTGGGTCTTTTTTGTGTTATTAGCAAATAATAGTAAGATAGTAACAATTCATCGGTTATTAAGTTTGTATCTTCCTTTAAAGTGTTTTACGGTTGAGAGAAGTGCTGGGCAGTAATACAAAATGTCAAGATGGCCTCCACAGTGGCGAGCCCTCTTTGCTACTACATCTGTGTGAACAGTCCATGTGAGGTCTTCAGTAATGTGCTTACTAAAGCAACAACTTAACATGTTATCTCTCTTCACAGGTGTCCTGTTAATGGCAGTGAGGGCATGCCCTCTCTCTGGTCTTCTAAACCATCAGCTTCTTGGTCATCTTGATGCAGAAAGAGAGGTTTTTTTATTTCTGTTGATTAGGCCTACCACCGTTGTGTCATCAGCAAATTTGATCAGGACATTGAAACTGTGTGTGGCCATTAAGTTGTGGATATATAAAGAGTATAGATGAGGGCTAAGAAGGCAGCACTGATGGACAAATTTGAGGGGGTTGTGACACTACTGCCAATTCTTACGACCTAACGTCTGCCTGTTAGAAAGTCCAGGACCCACAAAGAGCTGTTTAGTCCCAGGGCCCGGAGTTATGTGCCAAGCTTAATAGCTATGATAGTGTTGAATGCTAAGCTGTAGTCCATACGTGGCATTCTTACATAAGTGTGTAGGGTCAGGAAAATGAAATTGTCAGTAAAGCAGTGGCTTTTGTAGCAAACTGACAAATCTATAGGGGCAGCACAAATCAGATGTAGTCTCTAAGGAGCCTAAAAAAATACTTAATAATATGTGTAAGAGCAACAGAGGGGTAGTCATTTAAGCATGTAATTTTGGTTTTGTGGTATTGTGGTCAGATGAGACCAAAATGGAGCTCTTTGGCATCAGTTCAAGAAAATCTACAACCCCAAGAACACCATCCCCACCATCGAACATGGAGATGGAAACATTATGCTTTGGGGTGTTTTGCTGCTAAGGGGACAGAACAACTTCACGGCATCGAAGGGCAGATCAACGAGGTCAAATCTTGGGTAGGAAACTCCTTCCCTCAGCCAAGGCACTGACAATTGTCATTCTGGAATACTTATTCACAATGAATTAAAATTTAGGGGTCAAATACATATTTTACTTATTCAAATACAAATAAATTGATTTGTTGTTATTCTGTCTCTCACTGTTAGAAACCATTAAAATCATAGACTGCTCATTTCTGTCAATCGGCAAACGTACAAAATCAGCATGGGATCAAATAATTGTTTCCCCTTTCTGTATATAAAATCAAAGAATTAATCCAACACTGAACAAAAAGAAAAAGGCACTTACATCTGCTACCTGTACCACTGGCTCTGGCTGGTGAGTCGGCGAGCCATTCCTAGACAAAATAAACCAATTTATAAGTTTTATGATAGGTGAAAGAAGCTGTAAATTTATCACATTTCAATACACACTGCCCTCTATGTAATAAACTACAGCACAAACTTTCTAATTTTACCTCTATGGAGTTCTCAGAATGTGGCAACATTAGAATGAATTTAACATGAGTAATACCTGATTTACACTCACAATCAATGCTGAAATAAAAACTAATCATGAGCTCTTAAAAAGCCACACGTGTGCAAAAAAAACTATTTTGGAGAGTGGAGGGCAGGTGGCTTTGCTAGGAAGTTGTAGGTTTATCCACAACCTGGAGACTTTTAAGGTGATGACTAGGGATTTTAAACATTTGGAAAATTGAAGCTTAATTATTGATTAATCATAACTTTTTTACTTTCTCGAACACAACATGCAAAATCACTAGCCCAACATAAGATACTGCGTCTTCCAATCGGTCTACCCAAATGGATCCCCTCCCTGCATGTTAGGTTATATAGGGAGGGAAAAATATATTTCAATGCTTTTGTATTCTCTTACAGATAGAGTCTGGTAAGTATGTTGTATTTAATGTTCTGGCTTCGGGACGCCACTGTCAAAATGCAAGGTATGAAAATCTAGTTTAAATGCATAGCTTCTTTTTATTTTCACTTCAATTTGTGTATAGGGAGCGCCAGTACTGATTTTACAAGATATTTGTCAGTGACACTCCAGATCTGTTGCGTACTTATTCCCCTGTCACAGTCCTGTCAGTTATTACTATTTTTACAAGGCAAGCTTAAACATGTAATAGAGATCGCATGCAGAATGAAAGGGGAATAAAACAACAAAATATTGCTGATTGTAATTGTATACAGTTGTTATTTGTGTTTTGAAAATGTTTTTGATCGATACTTTGAATCCTTTACAATATAAGTTCAATACTCATTTACTGATCTGATTTATTTTCTGTATCAAGCTTCTTTAATTCATTTCAAACTGAAGAGTGCCTGCCCGAAGAGCGCTTTTAATGGCAGCTTCAATTGGCTGGGTTTTACAGTAAGGTTTTTTTAGTAAAATGGCAGACATTAGTGTTGCACATGCTGCATATTCTTTGAAGTAAGAAAGTGCATTATGTAACATACTTGTCATGATTTGTGCCCTGCATTGCAGTGATCAAATTTGCACAAAAAAAGTATGGTAATTGGGTAAAATTGTACGGTGAGACAGATTGGTTGACTTTGTCAGTTTACCTTCTCTAATCACAGTCAATCTGCTGGTTTGTCTAAAAATAATTACACCAAAAAATCTGAGCTAAACCGATTCATTTTCAAAAACACAAAACAACTGTGTATGTGTAATACTGCAGGATTTGGGACATGGGCGGCTTGAGGCAAACCTGTACATCTTGACTTACACTTTATTTGCTTTCTTTCTGTCTTATAGTAGAGACTGGAGTAGATTGTATACAAAGTTAATGCAAAGATGTGAACAGACGTGAATTTACATTGGACCACATCTCGTTTTCCAAACAAGTTGAAAAACCTTAAATGACCTGCTTAATGCCCTGTCTGTCATAATAGACAACGTCGAAGGGCATTAAAAGAAGCCATATGCCGGCACCCTGAAACTTACTTCACTTACCGCATCAGAGCAAAGATTATCAGTTAAATTAAGCAGAAGAGAGTCTTATCACTTGCATTGCTCAGCTCCACTTTCCATTCACAAACAGACACTCAACAACACCCCTACTTCCAGTCACACTCGGCTCTGTTGACTCTTGTTGAGAAATAACAGCAGGCCCACATGCTCAGGGTTGAGAAATAAACGAAGCCTGGTAACAATCAGTCCAGCAGCAAAAAATGGAATAGAATGCTGGCTTAATCCATTTACATACGACTGACAAAATTCTTAAGGATTATCGATAATCAATTAATCATGTCCATTTCTGAAAAAATAAATGATTCAAGAAGTATCCATATCCCTGCTAAAACTGTGTTAAAAGTTTTAAAGGGTACAAAAAAGACATCTGATATCATGAGACAGATTAAGGAATCGGATAGAGTCCCCTTATACAAGATTTAACTTGAATAAAGTCCGCAATGCTTAATCAAAGATACACGCATAGCAAAACCATAGGCTTTTTTTTAAACTTACCCTTCAGTAGGGAAGTTGTTGTGGGTACTGCTGAAGCTTGGTGAAGGCGAGTTGTTAACATAAGTAGCTTCAGGCCACGGAGAGCACTAGAAAAGTAAACTATTTTAGTATTTCATATTTAGATGAATATGAAACATGAAATGTAAGTTTAATTAGCCAGAAACAAATCAGTAAGAAAATGCATTCCTTAGAAATCTTAGAAAAATCTCTAAGTAGCCAGAAATCATTCTTTATTTTGCAGTTGATGCCAAATTTCCAACATGACACAGATAGAACCTAATTACAAAAAAGCAGGAATCACATCTTAACAGAAATGCTAAATATTATGTTTTACACCGTCACTGTTTAATAGTGTAAGAATCCTTTATAGCAGCTCAAAAAGAGCATTTTTGTTCTTGATTTTGTCAACTCAGTATGTCTCTTCCTTGTTTGTGAAATATGGCAATTTTGACTACAGAACTGAATAAAATTCTATTTATAGCACACATCAGTAAAAGTCAATATCATTACCATCATCAAAAAAAGGCTCTGCCTCACCTAACTCCCCTAAATGTATGTGCTCGTTCTTGCTGTATACAAACATTACGCTGAAAAATTCTAAAAATTTTAATACAGGATCACTAACGCGGTGGGCACTGATGCACCTTTATATCACCACATTTGCTGGTTTCAACACCTTCCATGGAAAATTGTTTGGATAGTCTCTCATCTTTGGCACACAGCCTGTTTTTTTTTTTGCAAAAAAAACTTGTTTAACCACAGAAAAAAGTTTTTCTTTTCTATTTCAGAGAACATTGTTCTCCTGAGCCAACTTCTGTGCAAAAACTGAAATATAGCTTGCATTTCTGGATGCAGCGGCAAGTGAGAATGATTTTCCCAAAGAAACTTTCAAGCACTTGTAGCCAGTAGTACGATTGTAGCAGATGTATGATTGATTCGTATGCAGTGTTGGCTAAATTTATTGACGGCTATGTATGCTTAACATTTCGACACAGATTTTACAATTTGTAGATGGTGAAAAACCGAAATTATTTAGAATTTTGTGCTGAGTAACATTGTCTATAAACGAAGTAAAAAAATGCAGAACTGCAAAAAATGATGAGCATATGAACGTTTCTTGTTGGCAAAGCCTAAGCCTTTGTTTTATGCTCCTTTTATATCCTGTCAACAAAACTGTTGCAGAAATTATTGCAAAATTATTATTTTTGAAAATGCAGTTTGACAGTGATTTACAGTGAGAAAAAAATAATTTGACACCTTGCTGTTTTTGCACGTTTGCCCAGTTAAAGTTTATTCTAACAGTAACAGACAGGATAAAAAAAAAGTTATAAACTAATTTTCATTTTAATGAGTATAATAAGTATTTGACCCCTTCGTAAAACAAAACTTAGTACTTGGTGGCAAAACCCTTGTTGACAATCACAAAGGTCAGATGTTCCTTGTGGTTGGCCACCCGGTTTGCACTCATCTTAGGAGTGCCCCCCCACTTTAGCTTTTCTCCCAGTAATTAAGGATATTTGGCAACTCAAACCTTCAGCTGCCTCAACAGATTTTCTATAGGATTAAGGTCTGGAGATTTACTAGTCCAGGACCTTAATGGGATTCTTCATAAACCAACCCTTTTGCCTTGGGCATAAGTTTTGGGTCCCCCAAATTTGACAGTACATGGCTCCATCATAAGTTTTCCTGTTCTTGGGGTCATGGGCAGCACTGCTTCTCCAAACACAAGTGAAGTATTGTATTCGATCCCCTATCAATTATCAAGATTTCTGGCTCCCACGTGTCTTTACTACAAGTAACGAGCTGAGATTAAAAGCAGTCTCTTAAGGCAGTACTCCTAATTCCAGCTTGTTACCTGTATAAAAGACACTTGTCCACAGTAGCAATCAATCAATCAGATTCCAAACTCTTCATACGTCAGCCTCGAAACCCTAATGACTTGGAGAAGATCTTTAAAATCCCCCCATAAGATGTTGCTAACAAGAATTTTGCCACCAAGTACCAAGTCGTGTATTGTAAAGCGGCCACATACTTACACTTACTTTCACTCATTAAACTCAGTAATGTTTTTGTTGTTATTCTGTCTTTCACTGTTAGAATAAACCATTAAAAGTTATAGACTGATCATTCTTTGTCAGTGGGCAAAGTGGGCTCAAATGTTTTCTCTCACTGTAAGGAAAGTTAATGTTGGTGTGGTCTTGGCTTTTTACAGTATGTTTAAATGTTTATTTTCCATTTGCCGGATTCTGTTGAGAACAGTATTAACTGCAGCCCGAAATTAACAGAAGTACAAGAGATGTTTTGATGCAAACCAAAAATAGTTTTCAAAATCAAAATATTACTTCACTTCCAGACACAAACCTCAGTAAGAATAGTAGTTTCATAAGATGGCTGGTATTTCTCCTTCTCTTGTGGTGCCCTCTTCTCCATCTTTTCTCTATCCGTCTTCTGCTTTCTGTCAGCACCTTTGGGCTACAAACAAACAAGTATATATTAAGCCAGCTTTGTTACACAAGGGTTTTGGGCTTTTAAGTTTAGTGATTAATTAGGGATACCTGCACAAGTACCAGGTATGACAATGGTGAGGTAAACAAACAAGTACATGATTTACCCTGCATTAGTTTGATTAATTTATATTTTTTAATTAATTTAAAGGTTTTGCCACATCAGCTTCGCATGACTGTTCATGAGAAACACAGATTATACAGTTATAAATACAATACAGTAATATTATATATATATATATATATATATATATATATATATATATATATATATATATATATATATATATATATATATATATATTATATATCATATATAATAAAAATATATAAAATATATAATCTATAAAAGCTAATATGTTTTTGCACATAAAATTCTATGAAAGATACTTTATCTTACTAAAAAAAATCCAAACGTTGTCCTGGGTCATCTTGTAAAACAAATCCTTAAGAGTTTTTCCTAACCTCTTATGACAATAAATATTGGGCAGACCAAAGGAAAATGTTTCACTGTCAAGTGAGTCATGCAATATTGAAATTTTGATGCTTCTTCACCAATCAATTCATGTCCATGCATTAATCTAGTATGTCCAATGCAACACCTTGCATACACAACTTGCCAAGAATTAACAGAATAATTATATCTTGTTACTACAACAGAATTTAGTTCAAAATGTTTATTACTACTAATGCTTTTATCTTTCCAATTCTGCTGCCAACACTTGATATGGTGGTTAAAATGCACAAGTGCTCTTTTATGTTTCCACCTTGAAGACTTTTATTTGGCAGCTGGCAGAATGCAGATGTTCTGTGTAGTCTCCCGCGTCAGTCTCTTTGAAGGTGTCAATTTGAACGCGAAAAGGCACTCCTTTTTCACCGCCATGCTTACGCATTGTAAACTCTGTGCTGATGCAATGAACCTAAAAACAAGCAAACAGCTTTTTTAATTCTACTATAAACGCTAAAATGTTTGTCAAATTATTAATTGTTCAAAAAGTTTCTTAAAGGCCAGAAGAAAAATTCAAAAACCTGGATAAAAACTGAAGTCCGCTTAGCCGGGTCCCATAAAAACTCCACTGTGTTAAGCTGGGTAGGGTTTGCCCTGGGGTCCACAATCCCGACAGACATAGGAATATCTTAAAGACATTTTATGAGAAACATATCATTATTGTGAATATTTCTTTAAATGAGAAATAATGCAATATTAGATATACATACAAATGTTAAAATAAAAATATATATACACTGAACATTATCCTGCACTTTCACCATTTTTAAAAAATATATTATAATAAATAATAAATGATTTGGTAGCAGCTTCTGCTTTGTCTTACTTCTGTAAAACTTCTCGGAATACGCTCCTGACAGAGGATAACACATCCATTGCATTTCGCTGTCAGTAACACAATGTGTATAACTGAGAATAAAACATGACTGCCCCCTACTGGTAATACACTAATGAAACGGCATATCGTTTTCCTGTGTTGCGCATTTATAATGGCAACATCTGTTTAAATGTAATTATTGTGCAGCCTTACTATACAGATGTTTCAGAGCTCAATTTGTGTTGGTTTAAATGAACAACAGAGAACCACAAATTCTTCAGAGTCAGGCAAGTGCATTTTATCAGTCGCAACCATAGCAGAGAGAGGTAAGGTCAAGAACAAAGTATTTTCCTCATAAATGCAAAAATGAAAAACAAAATAAATAAATTTTAACTCCCAAAAACTCCTTTTAAGTCGGGTCTATAACTCTGCATACATCCTATATAAAATACAAAATGTGTGTATAGAAAAGTAACATTTTTAATATAGAAAATTTCAAAAAATGTTTCAATACATTACTAATATATACATTCTGTGAGAATTTATGTTCCAAGTTTTTTACTTAAATGGAAACATAACGTTGGAATTTAATGCTGCATGATATTGATGAAAAATGTGCTACAATAGCATGCTAAATAATTCAATATTCAAAATGCGATACGATATTTAAAAAAAATTTGATAACCAAACTTCATTGCTTCTTCTTGTTGTCTTAAGTCAAAGCGCGCGCACACAAATAACATGTAACACCCACATGCCAGATGCCAGATCAGGGTAAAATTTTGGGACAAAATCAAAAAATGTTGGATAATGTTAACAAGTGCAATTTAAATAGAAGGAACAATGTTTTTCCTAAAGTACTTAAAGCTACTTGCATCACTGCTGCCCACTGTGTTCAACAGGTTGTGTGCCTCCGGTGGGGGCAATAGATAATAGTGTCCAATGTATGCGCACTTCTGGCTGAAAGCATTAGGTCATCTAGGTACTTTTCACATACGATTTTTTAATTAATTAATTTAATTAATAGAAATTCGGACAGGCCTCGAGGTGTTTTTTTAAATCCTATATAATAAAGAACAATGTGATTTCTGATGAAGCCATTAATAAACTGCAGCTCATTGTACTTACCCAGGTCAAGGATTCGGTCACCCGGTCTGTTCCAGCGCCAACCCTCCAACTGCTGGTGCTCAGTGTACTGCAGTCGCCGATCATGAAAAACCACACGAATGATGCTCTGTATTGACCAAAACCAAAACAAAAGCACGTAAGACATCAGTAAAAAGACATTGTCCTATATGTCATGAAAATCAAGTAAACATGTACCTTCACCATCTTGCCCGTGATCTCTGGAAGCTCACCCATTTTCCGATTGTCCAGCATTCGGATTTCATAAGACTGCCCTGGAACAACAACTTGATTCTAACAGTACGAAACCAATGAGGAAGTGGTAGATAATATAAATGCTGTTTTTTTTTAGAGAATGTCCACTAAACCCCATGGAATTAACATTGGTACAATTTTTAAAAATTTTCATAAAAATGATCATCAGTTATACATGATATCACATTATTTTCTATTATATGGTCACACATTTTGCATAGAAGTTCTGGAATTTAACAGTAAATATGGGAAATTAAATTTTTATTATTTATTCTCATTATTTTTTTTCCAACGCCACAGAGAACCGCAGCTGAGGGATGAAAGAGCCACATGCGGCTTCAGAGCCGGGTTGCCGACCCCTGCTGTTGGTTAATCTAATGACAATTTTAATTAAATTATAAACCAAATTGTACACCCATAATTTCACTTCACGTTTTGTCACAAGTAATTTTGTTTTTAACATTTTTTTTTTCAAAAACATGACCAATTATGTTAATGAATCATTGCATCCCTTAACCAAGCCACTTTTCTGAGCAAGGGTTATGATGTAAATGAGATGGACCTTGGTTGAGGTAGGTGAGCGTCTCATCGTGTAGTTTAACAGCTGGTGACGTAGCAGCACAAAGAACATACTGAAAGGGAAGAATCTTGTTGTCATTATCAGGTGGCAGATTGGACTCTTCCTGCTTAAAGATGGGAAGTGCTAACACATCACTGTGAAGAGAGAAAGAAAAGACAGATAAGAAAAAGAAAGTGAGACAAAGAAAGAGAAAAATTAAGAAAGAGAGCGAGAGAAAGAAAGTGAGAGAGAACACAAAAGAGAACAAGAGAAAGAAAGAGCGTGAATGAGAAAGTGAGCGAGAGACAGAACGAGAGCAAGAGACAGAGAAAGTAAGAGCACGAGAAAAAGTGTGTGAGAGAGAGAACGAGAGAGCATGAGAAAGAGAATGAGAGAGCAAGAAAGAGAAAGAAACAGAGAATAAGAGAGAGAGAGAGCGCACGTGAGAAAAAAGAGAAAGAGTGCGCGAGAAAGAGAGAGAGAGAAAGAGAGAGACAAAGAAAAACAGAGAGAAAAAGAACGAGCACCAACAAAAGAGGAGAGAGAAAGAAAGAGAGAGAGAATAAAACAGAGAGAGAGAGAAAGATATCAAAATACAAGACAAAGAGTTATGTTATATTTAAAGGCGGTGATATGGTATAAATTGGTTATTTTGTAACTCAGTGGTACTGGTGGGTTGGGTATTTTACCTCATACTATAAGCTCCGGCTCCGAGCTCCTGTCCAATTCCTGACAGACTGGCATCGAAATCCTGCACCAGGCCGGACTCGATCACCTCATCAGCGAGGGGCAATTTTAACGCCCAGGCCATCACGACAAAAAGTATTGATCAGGATGAACAAATGTAGCCTGGAATAGTTCACACACACACACACACACACACACACACACACACACACACACACACACACACACACACCTGTCACACAGGACACACTGCTTTATGATATAGGAGACAGTAACGGCGGAGTCAAACTACACATTACCGTGTGCGTGGTTAAAATCACAGCGTCCCGTTCGGTCTTTAACCGATTAACCAAAAAAAAAAAAAAAAAAAAACAGATTATTAATTTCCTGACTAAGTTACCTGGTGAAGGTAGTAACTTCCTTCCCGTACACAAGTTTAATACGTAGTCATAACTAGCCAACACGAGGAGCGGTTATAATAGTCTAATTACATACTTGACTGGCGTTCTTTTTATTTTGTTTAATAATAAACAGAAGTTGTGTGGGATTTCTTTTGGACCCACTTCACGCCATATTTTTATTCCTTGTTTTCGCAGTGAAACAACTAGCTGGGGGCTACAGAGTAAATTGTTCCCGTCAGTTATTTTAAAGAGCTTTTGGTGGTCGGTAAATGGTCGGAAGACTAATTAATCCTGAGGAAAATTCCCGAAAACTAGACTGGACCCAAACAATTTACACGATAAACATGTTTGTTTATTCGTTCTGTAACTACAGCAGAGCCGCATTAGCCGTATTTGTTTTCGACGTCGTTTGCGTAAGACTTAATAGACTGTAGTAGATTATTGCCCCCTACCGTTGCGGTGCCTAAATTTAATTCTTTTTCTCTTTATGTTCTGATATGTTTCTATTATGTTTATTTTAACATACTATGTATTGGGGTTTTTTTTAATCAAACACAGCATATAAATTAAGATACAGAATATTCGAAATATACAATTCCCATACATACAACCCTATAGCATACCCCCAAATCTCCAACCCAGAGTGCCACGAATAAGACAATTAAACATATTTGATATATAAACCCAGCGTGCAAAAAGATTTTATTTCTTTTTCTAATCGCCTGATTTAGCAGTGTTTTTAAATCACATTCAGATACTTGTCCCAAATTTACTTTCCTCATTATGCTAAAAGTAGTAACAAAATATCATACATAGGAGCAAGTAAAAAACAGACTAACTGTGTCTTCAAACTGAAAAAAAAACAATGGAGCTTTAATGCCAACCAAAACATTTCGAAATTCATAACTTGAAATGCAAGATTTCAAGGTCATCTAGAAATTTTAACATGGGTGTTAACAATGCGTGTTAACCTGTAATGGGATTATTATTATTTATTTACTTATTATTTATGTTCAGTGGAATACAGCACATGAATACAGCATGAAACATTTTATAAGAATATATGTTAGACTACTTTACATCAGTCTAAAAAAACTTTTCACATGTCTGAAGACATTAAACTCCAGTCTATACTTATGAAACTTAAAGGGAGGGGGGTGTACACTTTCAGTGCTTTTAGGCTACAGTTAGAATTTTCCAAGATGTCCTACTGCACCTTTAAAGTTCTTCGCCACATATAGTTACACCTCAACCTTCACTAAACAGGTATTTTATAACTTATAGTCACTTACCCAAAACCTTCACTCTGTCTCCCTGTCTCTGTAGCTTTTTGCAATCTTTGACTATTTTATCTCCTTACCCCCAGAGTCAGCCACTGACAGTTATCTATCCTTTCATTTCTAGTCATGGATCTTTTTTGCCATCTGGATGCCAAACCTGAAAGGACTTGTTACACTGCTTCAGTTAGAGATAATTGACATCAGCAAAAAGAAAATGTAGGAAAACCCATCTCGACACAGATCTGGCCACTTACCATGCTTTCTTGTCAAAGTTCTCCTTCAATGTGACTTCTGCGAAGACTGCCTTCTTCGAGAAAAAGCTTAAAGCTTCTGCAAAAATCATTACAAGCTTCACATCATCATGCCGATACTATTCAACCCACCTGCTATACCTGCTCTATTTTTGCTGTATGTTAAAGACTGCCACCTTCTTTGATGAGAAGATTAAGAAAATTTGCAAAACTGTTACTTCTAACCAGATTAGTTCTAATCTGCTTACTCAGGGCTTTCAATATGTTTTGTTGTCATAACATTTTTTCAATTAAACAACAGAAAAGTTTCACAAACACAAAACAGTCAATGGTCTCTCAATCTCTGGTAGAACAACCCCCAAAATCCACACCAGTCTGGCTTCCAAGCAGGACATTCAAAAGAGACCGCACTATTGGTAGTCACTAAAATACACGCCACCAAATCATCCAAACTGTCATTAATTCTGCTGATCCTATTTGACCTGTCAGCCGAAATCGACATGGTCACCACAAGACTCTCCTGTCCACCCTTAGGGGTCTTGAAATTTGTGGAGCGTCCTAGCATTTGTTTTGCTACCCTACTTGGACAGTCGGTCATAAGGCAGTACTAAGGCAGTACTCAGTCCTTATTTACTTACTGCAATGCTGATGACACCCAATTTATCTTTTCCATTTCATCTTAGACAACACTACTGCATCTGTTTACTTTAAATAACTATTATTTTTTTAAATGTCTAACACTTAATATAAAACTTTTGCAATTTTGCAACAGTTTTGTGTTTATAATTGTGTTTATAACAGATCAGAGATGAAACGCCGACTGACTTTGGGTCTCTGCCTGTACTGTTGTCAAGGGGGAACTTATTATTCAGGCATGTCCCACTCGCCCTGCACAACCTTTGGTAAGTGTAATCTCTTACTCCTTCGCTCATATATGCCCATTAACCCTGTGGTGCAGCTGACTACTAAAGAAATAAAACACCACAGAATACAACCTTCAGTCCATCACCAGAGATTCTGGAAGATTTTACCACAGAGCTCGTTCTGGGATCGTCCTAGGACCATCTCATAAAGGGCAAACCCTGAAATCTCTTCTGGACCCCCATGGCTTAGAAGGCAATGCGGCAGCTACAAAACATGTTCACCTCTGCCCCACTTCCCAGCCATCCAGATTCACACAAGCCTTTTATGGTAGGGATCGGTGCCTCTACTTCCGGAGTTGCTGCCGCGCTATCACACGCCAAAGCTACACCCATGCACCTGTTTTTCCAAAAAACTGTTTTAAACATAAAATTATGATATAGACTCCTGGCCCCAGAGTAGTGGAGGCACTGGCTGGAGGAAGCTCCCCATCCCTTTACTGTTCTTACTGACCAGAGAAATCTAGAATACCTCCGGGAAGCGAAGAGGCTAAACCCCAGGCAGGCAAGATGGGCCCTCTTCTTCACTCATTTTTAATTCCTGATCTCCCCAACGCAAAGAACCACAAAGTCGACGCCCTGTCCAGGTTCTATAACCAAGAGCCTACTTCCCAAGAACCAGAGCCCATCCTTCCCTCCACAGTACTGGTGGCTCCTGTCCAGTTGTCTCAGGAGGAAGAAATAACAGTGGCCCAGCATGCCGAGCCAACCCCACCAGGGTGTCCACCAGGCCTCACCTACATCCCCAAATCACAGAGATGGACCCTCATTCACTCTTCTCACACATCCCTGGGCATAGGCCATCCAGAGATCCACCACAACCTCTGTCTCCCCCAAGATTGCTTCTGGTGGCCAGGAATGGTCCATGACATAGGGAAGGTACATGAGAGGATGCCTGGAGTGCACCATGGCCAAGTCACCTGGCCATCTTCCAGCCAGATAGCTGGTTCCCCCTCCCACTCCTCGCTGTCCTTGGTCACACTTGGGAGTCGATTACATTGCCAACCTTCCTACTTCTGAGAGCATGACCTGAATTCTGGTATATCGATTTTCCAAGGCTTGTCATCTCGTACCCCTCAAGGGTTTACTCACAGCCCACCACCAAAGTGTTAGTAAATCCCCTCTTCAGAAATTTTGGCCTTCCTGAGGAAATTGCCTCCAGTCTAGAAAGCATTTTTTTTTCTAGATAATAGGTGTAACCATCAATCTATCTTCTGTTTAGCATCCTTAATCCAACGGCCAGACTTTTTCCCTGGTCAAGAAAGCTAGAGGGTCTGGGACTCACCAAAGACTCCAACAGTCATTGAGATGACAAAAGACCTAGACTGATGCCCAACGTGGTCCTATCCCAGTCTTTTAGCCAGAGAATAAAGTTTAGCTATCCACAAGGGACATCTAGCTCCACCTGCCGTGTAAGAATACCTCGGTCCTCTCCCAATCCTTCACCAAGTCAACCCTGTTACATACAAGTTGCAACATCCAGCACAGTACAAAATTCACCTTTCACGTTTCTCTCTTAAAACTGTTTCACACACCTCTTTCACTCTCCTTTCTCTCCACAGAACCAAGTGCCAGGAACCCCTGCTTCTGATGGTGGTAGAGTATGGCTTGATCTACACGGTTCATGAGATCTTGTACTATATCTAGATGATTAGGAAGGCTACGGACCTGAGAAGAGGTTGTGGGTCCCCTGAAATGACATCCTAGACCCCAACCTGCTAACTTTCATGCCAGGCAACCAGAGGGCCGTCCGCCACAATGTCAAGGGTTGCAGCTTTCAGGAGCAAGCCGTGGAGGGGAGATCCTGTCACGGTAACACACCAGCCATCACCCAATCCCATAGCCACACAAAGTCTCCTGAATATTAAGAGCACCTGTTTACAAAACATAGACATTGACAACTAGACTGAGTTAAACTTGCTTCTTACCCTTTCTTAGTTTCCCTCCCAGGTTTCCGTGTCTCCTGTCTCCAGTCTTCCATCGTTGCTGGTTCTGTTTCTCGTCGTTCAATCCATTCTGTCCAGTGTCTTTTTCCTAACGTTCCCGCTATCTGTTTGTGTTTACTCCGCTCCAAAACTCTAATAAACACACCCACTGGGTTAAACCTTTATGAGTAATAATATAGATCTTAAGCTCTATAGCTCACAAGATACTAAAAATAATATTGCAATATTGCATTAAGCAAATTAAAACCAGGTTTAATTTCAAGGTGGTGCTTCAAAAATAATGTGGGCTTTATATAAACTGAAGCATTTTTAGGCTGGGCTGTTAGGGTGGGACTGTGTCCATTACACTTGGGAATGTGCTTCTCCTTTTTCTTGCAGCATGGCACATAGTCCAGACCAGCCCTAGTTGATTGGGGACGATCCAGAGCTTAGGGCAGGGAGCAGACAAGTAGGCTAAACGCACTGTCAGATAGATACAAAAAAATCCTTTCACAGGTTTCATGATATTTAGATTGTGTATTTTCCCACATTTAACACACAGTAAAAAAACTGTAAAAATTGTATTAGTAACCTGAAAAAATGATTAAAGTAAATGCATAAATCCATTCAAAAAATGATCAAAGTAAATGCATAAAACCACTCATTTTAAATGAAACCACCCTTAATCAAAAAATTTTCTATAATATGTTTAACAAAAATGCAGAGGTGGGTAGTAATAAATTTACTTTGTTACATTTACTTGAGTTATTTTTTGTGGGTAACTTTTACTTTTAAAGTATATTTATTGATAAGTACTTTTACTTCTCTACTTTTTCCTTTACTGTCGAACAGTAATAAATATGAGCTGTTTTAAATAATTAGTTTATATGAATTGTTTACAAGTCTCACGAGACTGTGTAGAGGTTGCTTTGCAAGTCTTGCAAAAAGCAGCTTTACGAGAGGCTGTTACGATTCTCTCGCTTCAGTGTGTGTTATAGGAGGCAGATCGGCCGTGGCCTTAGGTTTAGACAGTGTCTGAAATGTGGTTGTACAATAAGGTCAAATTGCTTATAGATATCAAATGATTATTAATAGGGTTCGATTAGGTATCATTTTGACACTTACTGCTACATGTTTTTCAGATTGGAGCTGGAATTCTTGTACACTATGATGTCAGTTGGTTTTGGTTCCACAGCATGTATCACATTATAAAACTATTCTTTTTAAAATATTGAAGTAAAAATATAGACTAAAACTAAGGCCACGGCTGATCTGCCTCCGATAACACACACTGACGTAAGAATAAAATAAATTCCAATCTCATTTTGATTATGTGTGGATATTTTAGACTTTAGTCAGGTGTCAATAAAAACTTTATCGGGGGTATCCGCATTGTTGAATAATTGCAGGACGTCAGTTTGTTGTTCAGCTCATTAAGTTTTGTGTTAAATGGATATGGAAATTACAAATATCTTGTGAACCTACAAACAAACACGTTAATGAATAAATGTTCATTCTAAACAGCTGCACATTTTTATATCCATTTAACATATCTCATTAAAGTTTTTATTTACACCTGACTAAATTGCAAAACACTCTTACCTGAGTAACTATTAAAATTGTTAATTTTACTTTTACGTAAGTTAATATTTTCATTAATACTTGTATTTTACAGATTTTGAATACTCAACCTACCTCTGCTAAAATGTGGGATAAACAAAAAATATGTTGCATTAAACAAAGCTAGTCTGCACAGACATAGTCACATACATCAGTCTTGCGGAGAGATTTAGGGTCCCAAGCATAACCAATAATAATTTAGGTATACGCAAAAACATTCCCACAAATTTAACACATTTACTGTCTTTAAATTAACTTATTATGTCTAGCCACGAACAAATCAGACCATCTCATTCTACTTATTGGTATTTACAGAGCTTAATGGACAAAATCAAAATTCCTTTGTAAATATCAAATCCAAATTTCTTTTTAATCCTCCATCTTTCTTGTGACAAAGTTTTAATTATGGAGAGATTTAGGAAGTTCAAGAACAGCAGTTTTGTCTTAAAGAGGATTATTTGAACATACTAGGACCCACTTATATTATTATTTGAACCTAAAAGGTCCTAATTATAATGGTGAAATAATATTAAACCCTAAATCAAATTTTCATTTGAAATTAAAAAGACAAAATATGCAAAAGAAAATTTTTTTCACAGTTTTAAGCCATCTCAAACCTTTATTTAAAATGTGTCTGTTACTGTGTTAATCATACATTTATGTCTGCTACATCACAGAGGTTTATTAATAGTGTCCTGAAAATATTACCAAAGATCTATATTTCTAAATTAATAGATAAAAGTATGCATTAACATTTTGCATATATTCAACTTATATTAGACATAAAAGCCCATAATACTTTGACTGCTTGGTGTTTTTATACAACCTTCAATTCCAATAAAGCTGGGATGCTGCCCCTTGATATCAATTTGAATTCAAGGTGATTCTGTAAAAATAGAAATTAATCTCACACATAAATTGGTTTAATTCAGGGGTCCCCAAAAATTGTGGGATGACAGCAGGCAAACAAAAATAAAAGGCCAAAAGTTTTAATATGCATATCAAATCCATGTCAAAAAATTTTATGTTAATTCGACATCCACATTGATGTAAATCTTGACCACTTTTTTACCCATACTGAAACGGAAGCAGTAAAGTGATTAAAGTTACCAGAAATGACACTTACCTGCTAATTTAATATATTAAACTGTATAATTTTAAAAATGATAAACATCTACAACCCTGTGTAAAGTATTGTATATATATAGTTTTTTATTTTATTTCCCCCCGAATTCTAAGCACACCTGACATTAATTCTCCAATTACACTCACCCTATTTAAGCAGCTCACTCACTCACTTGTCTGGTCTAAGCCGATTTTCTCCCACGTCATTTCATTCCAAAATTTTCAAGGTCTCTCAAAGCTTCCATGGACTTCAAGGCTCCAAGGTTCCAGACTCTAAAGACTCCATAAGTATTACTTTCACAAAGACGCAGGGCTCCTTTTTATTTCGCTGTTTACTCTCTTCGGAATACTGATTACACCTACACCTCATTCCCAATCACTCTCACTCACTAAGTCACTGCTAAATTTCAATTATCTGCTATTGGTTGGTGTTGTCAATAAACACACCAGTCTGGGTTTAACTAATTCTTGTATTCGGTTTGATTATAAGTCACAGAAGACCAGATGTCAACAAAATAAACCCAGTGGGTGCGGATCCTTTCCAGGAGCAGGTGGATTTGATGCGTAGTATACTTTAGCAAACATCTCCTAGCAACACTGCTTTCCACTTTTCATATCCACATCTTCCTCTGTGACTCTTCACGCCGGCTATTTCCCTACTCTGGGCATGCAACGGGTTCCTCCTTCAGTGCACACAAGCTCTTTTTCCAAAACAAAAACAGTAAAATTGGTGCAGACTAGCCCATGGTTTCTACTGTTACTGTGACCAACAGGGACATTTGATCCAGTCATGTCCACTTATCCTTCAGACTTGAGGTGAGTTTGTGTTTCTATTCCTCTTCTAATTTACATCCTATTGAGTACAACTTTCACCGTTCCTGCCACCCTTAAACAGCTACGGGAAGGACACTACTTCACCAAGCTGGATTTGCGCACTGCATACAATTTGATAATTCATCACTACGCGGGGTCACTACAAGTACTTGGTAATGCTCTTTGGACTTTCCAATGCCCGGCCATGTTTCAGGCCGATCGTCATAGGCGCCCAAAGCCTGATTGTCAGCCGGGACAGTTGATACGTCTCTCCACTAGAGACTTATGCCTTCACTTATCTTGTAAGAAAGGTATGTGGGGCCTTATAAAATCATTAAAAAAATCAATCCTGCAACCTATCGTGTAGATTTGCCTACCTCCTATCGCATCACCTCCTCTATTTACCAGGCCACATCTCAGACCATGGAACCACTGGTCCCCTGGCTACCAGGTCCATGAAATTCTAGATTAGATTCTAGAAATTCTAGAGTATTTGGTGGATTGGAAGTGCTCATTCTGCACAACCAGCTTCACGCCCCAGGGGGCACCCTTATGGAACGCCTGGAGGCTCCTAGGACTGGGGGTACTGTATCGATTCTGCCCTCTCAACACCAGGACTTCCTGTTAGCAGGCTATTTAAACTAGCAACTCGCTAAAGCACATTGCGAAGTATTGTTTGCCTAGCAATTTTCCAGGGGTTCATGTGTTTACTCTTAAGTTTATGGTTTTGATTTCTGTTCTGTTTTGGGTTTACACTCTTTGTCTTTGGATTTGTCTGCCTGGTTACTATTTGAATTACCGTGTACCGACTTATGCCTGCTTTTTGAACTGTGCTTCTTTTCTAAATAAAGCCATTCGGGCATTATAGATTTTACTCGGCCGTCTTTCTTACACACGACCTGTATTACAAAGAGCTGTTTTAAAAAAAACTCCCCAAGATCTCCATTTTGCGCCTGACAGATATGGGATGCCAAAAGGGCCAGACAGCAATTGATCTGTGTTCAGATTCAAAATAGATTACCTACAATATCCATCCTAAATTTATCTTTTCTATAATTCAAGGCCATTCATAAATCAAAATAATTTTTTCTCTCATGTGTATAGTCCATATACTTTACATGCCTTTAAATGTAAACCATTTGTACTTGTGAATTTAAGCTTGTTTTACAAACCTTTTTTTTACATTTTATTACTTTTGTCATTCTGTAATTAACTATACATTAATTTGTGGATGTCAAACTTGATGTCAAGTTTTTGACATTTCATTGGCATTTGTGAGGTTTTTTTTGTTATTTTATTACATCAAGCCAATCTGTATTTTCAACACTAGTGACATGATGCGCAACAAAATGCAATGATTTGCAAATCTCATAAACCTACATTTTATTCAGAAAAGAACAAAGAAACTATAAAAATGTACAAATTTAAGAAAAAAATTAATTAAATGGAAACAACGTCTTGAAAATTAGGACAGGAAAACAAAAGACTAAAAAGTAACCATTACAACCATAACATGACTATAGTATAAAAAACACATTTTAGAGACAAAGACTTCTGGAAGTAAACATAAAGAGGGATTTACCAATCTTCAAAAAACTGCATCTATGAATTGTGGAATCATTTATAATAAATAATATAATATATAAAAATCTGGCAAAATCTCTGTGTAAAAGATAAAGGAGAAAATCAATGTCAGATGCCCTCAGACAGCCCTGCATTAAAAGCAGGTTCTCAATTCAATTTAATCAAATTTATTTGTATAGCAGTTTTAAAAATTGTCTAAAAGCAGCTTTATACAAATACAACAATCATGATGCAAAATTAAAAAAAATAAATTCATATTTTATTTTAGTGAGCAAGCCTGAGGCAAGAAAAAAAACTACCTGAAATGGTATTAGGATGAAAATAGAGGGACTAGGAGGGATTGAAAAGAACGTATCCTCATCTGGGTAACACCAAAGTGTGTTTTTGGTTAATGTACAGTAAATAAATGTATTTTTGAAACAGAAATGTGACCAGGTTTAACACTAATTAACATTTTTGCCAAAGCTCTTAGATGTCCAATAATGGAAATCTAGACACAAGATTAATTCTGTATGGGAAAATCTATAAAAAAAAAATTATGTAAACACAGTTTGATATCCAAGAATGCATGTTAAAGCTCTATCATAAAAAGAAGAAGCTATATGTGAACATGATCCAGAAATGCCACTGTCTTCTCTGGATCAAAGCTCATTTTAAATGGACTGAGGCAATGTGAAAAAGTGTCCTGTGGTCAAACTGATTAAAATTTGTAATTGTTTTAAAAAAACATGGATGCAGTTTACTTCGCACTAAAGAGTAATGAGAACATCCGTCTTGGCTCAAAAGCTTGCATCTTCAATAGTATGGGGTGCAAAAGTGTCCATGGAATGGGCAGCTTACACTTATGAAAAAACAATATCTATTCTGACAGCCCATCCAGACAATGTCTTTTTTTATTAAAAGCCATGCATATTTTAGCAACACACTGCTAAACTCCATACTTCATACTACAATCTCCAATTCCAATGAAGTTGGGACATCATGTAAAACGTAAATAAAATCAGAGTACAATTTCTTGTTGACTTGATCGACTGACAAACTTTATTGTCTCTTTTAAATTCGATGCCTGCAACATGTTTTCTAAGCAGCTGTAACATGGGCAACTAAAGAATGGGAATGTTTGGAAAGGCTCCCAATAGCATTGTGAATTAAGGGAGGATCCCTGAAAAAGTCAGTTATTTACAAGCAAGGATTGGGCACTGTTCACCACTCGGTAAACAACTGCATGAAAAAGTAGTCCAAAAGTTTAGTAAAAAGTTCCAACATACAATTGCAAGAAAAACCTCATCTACAGTCCATAATATCATCAGAAAATTCAGAGAACCCAGAGAAATCTCTGCAAATAGGCGGCAAGGCCAAAAACCACACTGAATGACCATGAATCCCTTAGGCAGCACTGCTTTAGAAATAGACATCATTCTGTAAAGTATATTACCACACAGGCTTAGGAACACTTTGAAAAACTATTATCAGTTAACACAGTTGCAGCATCTACAACTGTAAGTTAAAACCATAACATGCAAACTGCAAGCCATACATCAGCAACACCCAGAAACACCACGAGCTTCTCTGGGCCCAAGCTTATTTTTGATGGACTGGTGCAAAGTAAATAAATGCTCTGTGGTCTGCTAAGTTGTTTTTGGAAATCATGGATGTTGCATCCTCTGGGCTAAACAGGAAACAGACCATCCAAATTGCCATCAACACAAAGTTTAAAAGTCAGCATCTGTACTTAAAAATGTGTGGCGCATTATGAAGTACAAAATACGACAAACGCAGAACCCTGGATTATTGACTAAGTTGAGTAATGCATAAACCAAGAATGGGAAAGAATTCCACCTATAAAGCTTCAACAATTACTGTCCTCACGCTTATTAAGCATCGTTAGAAAGACAGGTGTATGTGTGGCCCTGCGATGGACTGGCGACCTGTCCGGGGTGTACCCCTCCTGCCTTTCGTCCTTGCAAAGGTGGCTGGGATGGGCTCCAGCAGATCCCCGTGACCCCGAATTAGGGAATAAGCAGGTATAGAAAATAAATGAATGAATAAAAAGACAGGTAATGTAACACAAAAAATACCTCTGAAACTACCTTAGCTGTTTTGGAACATGTTGCAGGCATCAAATCCAAAATGAATGAATATTTGCAAGGCACAATATAGTTTTAGTTTGAACATTGTATATCTTTTTCTTTGTGGTGTTTTTAATTGACTATTGGTCAAAAAGGATTTACAGGTCATTGTGTTCTGTTTCAACTTCATTGAAATTAAAGTTTGTATTATGTGATGACTTTGTAAAGTTCAGATGCTGACATGTGGTGCATCAAGATTAAAAGTAGGAAGTTTTCCTCGCCCAAACGTCTAGCAACTGCTCTCCTTATTTCCCAGCCATATACAGACTGTTGTTTACATCTGCGGCATTTGGTAGACCACATTATCCAGAGTGACTTACATTTATTTCTTTTATAAATCTGAGCAATTGTGGGTTAAGGGCCTTGCTCAGGGGCCCAGCAGTGGTACCTTGGTGGTGCTGAAAATCAATCAAATTCAAAAGCATTTTATTTTCAAAAATGATACAAATTTTTAGATTTAAACATTTGATGTGTTTTTGTGTTTTTTATTGTAAATAAAATATGGCTATATGAGATTTGCAGATCACTGCAATATGTTTTTATTTACATTTTACACAATAATTTAATTTTTTTGGAAGTGGGTTCGAACATATTTCAGAAGAACAGGTACAAAGCATGTTACAGCCCCAATGGAATTACATTATAATTTTTTTTAGATATTACAATAGACAACATTTGAAGTGGATCAGAAAAAAATATATAAAGCTGTACTAAGACAAAAACAGGTATTGTTTTGGTTTTAGGACAACTTTGCTGAAACTTCAAATCTTGACTAGCATAGTAAAACAGTTGGGCATCAAACCTAAATGAAGTAACATCAAATAGACTTACACGCTGAAAACACAAATAAGAACAATATGTTTTAAAGAATTTTGACATAACTGCTATTTAATGTTATAACAATCTGTATAATAAATTGGTTTTGTTATTTTGTCGTTGTGTAAGGTCAAGTTCACATGCAGGTTAGGAGAAACATGATAAAACCAATCATGAGTTGTGCCAACTGACCATTTGTGTTTGATGTAAAAATTTTGAGGCTCCTCACAAAACGTTTATCATTAACATGTCACAGTAGAAAAGAACAATTCAAATCCATGCATACATCTCATTGTCCTTTCAGGCTTCCAAAGTACACCCTACTGCACTTGGAACACGTTGATCTTACTGGTGTTTTTCAGTGTCTGTCTGCGGTTACAAAACCAAACTCGCACAACTTCTCTGTCATAATTTAGTTCCTTGGCAATTTCTGTGATCTCCTGCCCAGTTGGAAGTGCATTTTTTTCAAAATAGCTGTTTAGAACCTCAATGGCTTGTGGTGTGAAACTGGTACGGCGTTTGCGTTTCTTGGATGGCTCACCTCCCACAAATTCCATTAGATTTTGCTGACCCTTCTGGTTCCAGAGTTCTGCTTCAGCAAGCCAACGCTCTAGAACCGGTTTAAGCTTCTGTGCACTCTTAGGCGTTATATCGAGCTTCTCGAACCTGAAATAGGTCAGCTCTTGAAAAGGGTTCAGGTCCATGTATAATTCAAATATAATTAGATAAATAATAGATTGATAGGGAGCAATAAAGCGAGACAAAATTCAAACTGACCTGCAGATTGCAGACTGGCTGTAAGCCGGTCCCTCAGTAGCAGTAAGAGCTTGACCTACTTGTGTTTGCGTCAACCCCAACGAAAGCCGCCGTATTTTAAAGTTTTTGGCAAATTCACGAATCTCTTCCAGATTAATGCCCTCTTGTTCAGTCACCCCAGTCTGTGGCTCTAGATGTACCAGAGTACAAAGTTTCAAACCCCAATAAATTAATTTCATTAGCACATGGAACAAATTAATTAACACTTGCAAATAGGATAAACATTTTTAGTTGATCAATTTTAACATTTTTTCTATACTGTTGGTTATTTTTTATGCCTAAAGCTTTTAAATAAGCATAAAACAAATAATTATATATAAAATGGATATTTAAAAATATTTTAAAATAAATAAGTAAGTAATAAATAAATAAAGTTAATTAAAATTCGGTATGATGGCCCAACATCCACATACATGTCTTGTACCCACTGTACACAATTCTGGTTAAATAAAACAATTAAAAACTTACTGTTAACAAGCTGGCTGACTGTTGGCATTTCTGCAGGAATCGATGAGGTTGATTTTCCTGTGGAGGGCTGTGGGGCAATCATTACCGGAGACTGGTTTATTGTTACACTGGGAGCCTATAGAGCAGATCACAACAGCCAATTGCTTAAAATATCCAAATGCTACAGATCTATAAAGAGTCTGGAAAACAAAGTTATTTATTAGCATTTTAATGCACCACACCTGTACGTTGACCTTGGCGTGTGATAGAGTGGATTTAGTCAAAACTGTAGAGCTTGGTGATGTAGTGAATGAAGCTGCACCCGGGTTTCTTCCAATGGTGGCAATGATTTGGCCTTGGGAGTTCAGCAGCAGCTGAGGCGTCACAGTCTGCACCTGAAGACCCTGAGTTGGTGGTGTATGTGTTGAGGAAACTCCTATCAGAGACGCAGGGTTCACCAGCAGAGGCAATGCTCCTACCAACTAAAAATAAGGTATTAAACTACTTAATTTATCCGTATGGGAAGTTATTTAGTTTGCGTTTATTGGAATGTAATAGCAATGAAAGACTGCAAAGTTTAATTTGTAAAAAGTGTATTATTATTATTATGAATAAAATATTATTATTATTATTATCAAAACACATGTCTAATTCAAAAAGCTATTGCAATTATTAGAAATAAAAAAAATTATTATTTGGGCAAGAATGACAAATATAATCAAGGTTTTCTCACCTGACCCTGTGCATTGGTGATGATCTGACTGGTTAGTCCTGTCACATTGGTGTTAGTGATAATGGGAGTTGTAGGCAGAGAACTGATGAACTGTGGCTGACCACCCAAAGATGCAGCACTGATCTGAAATATAGGTAAATAATATGCATTTAATCAAATCTAAACAAAAGCACTCATTTAATGTACATCTAAATCATGGTAACATGAAAACCTGTATTTAGCCCTTCTGTCCTAAATATCAAAATGTCCACTAATTGTTAATTAATAACTCATGAGGGCCGTTAACTTACAATAGCAGGGTTGATTGTGAGGCCCGCAGCCTGAAGCGCTGCAACTGATGAGCTAGGCTCGGTGATGGAACGCATGACTGAAGCTACAGCAGCAGTGCTGGCTGGAGCAGACTGAGTCTGCTGCACTGACTGTAGTGCAGCTGTCTGGGGTGGCAGGAGCGTCTGTGCAGATGCCTGAAGCTGAGGCTGGACTGAGTTCAGAACTGTGGCAGCTACAGAAGATGATAAAGATACAAAATACACATCTTTTATTAAAATATATAATCGTCTCCACTGGTTCAAGATTATTTTCTGAGAAGGATTTTTTATGATTATATACTGATCACTTGCAATTAATCTTTTCACCGGCTCCAAGTTGTTTTTGTATTATTTATGCTGTTTTGTTGGTACCTTTAATGTTCAACCACATTTCTGATTGGCCATGGAATGCTACCAAATTCACTTGTTTATCTTATGAAAGCAATGTACCTTAGAATTGAGTATGTTCTGGACCATCAGAATATTTTCTACATAATCGACGACATCTTCTAGCATGTTTATAACGTTACAACGATCAACAAACACATCACAAATGACTTTGAATTTAAATACATTAGACAATTTCACAGCCATTAGAAGACATTGCGCATGGCCATAAATTGCCATTAAATAAACAATTCAAGAACAGGGACACTATTAAAAATGATGATTTTATCTGCTCCATTATTGGCAAAATAGTTAAAGTGTCAGAAACATGTGAAAACCCCAGTTTAAAGTTTTAGGAAGAGACCAAGCTGTAGCCGTCTTTTTGCTAGTTATATTCTGAAAAATTCACTTTTTATTTGAGAAAATATCTTAAACATTAAAAAATAATTGTTCAATTGTTGATTGATAGTTAGTTTTTTGACTAGCATTTTTTTATTATTACATTTTTGTATTAATCTTTGGCTTGCAAAAACAACACCAAAGAAAGCATGTTTCCCTCACAATAAAGCCTGTATGTGTAATAAGTGGTAAAGGTCTTGATACAGGAAAAAGGCTGGCTTGTTAAATGCTCTTTTCAGCATGACTCCTTTGTCATTGTAAATCACCAATTTTAACGAGATCTTAACATTTACATTTACAGCACTTGGCAGACGCCCTTGTCCTGAGCAACTCTTTAATACAACTGAGCAATTGGGGTTAAGGGCCTTGCTCAGAAGCTATTCTAAAAAAAATGCTATGCATTGTGCGATGTGCAAAGCACTATCATAAAAACTATTACATATTAATGCAATTAGCTTACATAATTACATAATGGTAAAGTTTACATGAGGGGCAGGGTGGCTCAAATGGTTAACGTGCTGAGTTGTTAATTTGAAGACCAGAAACACCTGCGTTCAAGCCCCACCTCCGGCAAGTCAACCACTGTTGGGTCCTTGAGCAAGACCCTTAACCCCTCCTGCTCCAGGGGCGCTGTATCATAGCTGACCCTGCGCTCTGACACCCAACTTACTAAGATGGGATATGCGAAAAATGCATTTCATTGGCTCTGTACATGTACCGTGCACAATGAATTGAATATTATTATTATTATGTCAGACGCAAAGCTGTTCACTATCTTTTACATGCGATTTCTATTATTTGTGCATGTCGTGTCTGAGATTGCCACCGTTTATACAGAAAAATTGGGGCCACCTGCCACAGTGGTGGTCACACCCTGTTTTTAAGAAAATAATTAGACTGATAAATAGACATTACATCATCTTTAATTAAAATCAGTGTGAACGGATGCAATCAGCCTTATTCACACAACTAAACAGACTTTAAACAGACTTCACTGCTGATTATATTGTCATAGCGGAATACATGGTAATAATAAGCAGAAAAAACTGAGATCACAAAAAGATTTAACAAATTTTTTAGTTTATTATCTTATTACTCATTTAATTAATGCGTATGTTTTACTGTACACTTCAATAAATGATATTATAAAGAAATCATATCATAACATATATTATATAATTTCTTAAGGGGAAGTGGTAGCGCAGTGGTTAAGAGATTAGACTAACTGGACCCTCAACTGCTCAGTTGTATAAAAGAGATAAATGTCGCTCTGGATGAGGGCGTCTGCTGAATGCTATAAATGTAAATGTTAAAAACTAGGCAGCATATAAAAGCTAATTTAAATAATCAGACAATGATGGGGTGATTACCCATTTGCATCTGGAGATGCTTGACGTATGAAGAATTGTGAGATGGTGCTCTTATTTCACCCTTGTTAATACAATTTACAATTGTACTTGCTGAGATTAAGAGCGTCATTGCATTATTTAGATTGAAGTATTGCGTTTACATGAGACAGAGTTTATTGCACTACTGCTAAAATCTTATTATAATTAAATGGGTGCATGCAAATTCCGACTGTGTAATGTAACTTACTGGTTATGATACCCTCTCATGTTTATTCAGTTCCCGAGCTATCACAACAATTTACATTTATTACCAATTTTATCCAGTTTGATGAAAATAATAGCAATGTTAGCAATTTTGAAGTACAAGCATAATCCTTTTTACTGTTTACTGTGTTGTCGGGGAAGTGGTAGCTCAGCTGTTAAGGTTTTGGACTGCATATCAGAAGATGGGCCCGTAAGCGAGGCCACCTTATTGCTCAGTTTTATAAATAAAATAAATGTAAGACACTCTGGATAAGGGGGACTGCTAAATGCCGTAAATGCATTAAAGGCTTATATCGCCAATATATCGCTTATTATATGCCAATTTTTGGACAATCAACTTCAGGAATAAATTACTTGCAATTTTTTTTATTTTCAGTTCTAAACAATACCTTACCTTGCAGACCAGCAAAGGGTAGTTTAATGAGCCCTCCAGTCGGGCCACCTGCCCCAAACCCTTGCAAAGTAGCTAGTGTGGTTGCTGGAAGTGACAGTAATGCCAGGCCATTTTGTCCACCCACAGAGTCTCCCATACTTAGTGGAATCAGCAGAGGCTGGTTCAAAGCGCTTTGCTGGGCAATCATGCCAGTCATCAAAGTAGCAAGGCCATCCTGGGTCAAAACCTTAAAAGGGAATAAACAATATAAAATCAGTGTTTACTCATAATGCTTGACAAGTCAAGGTTGCCTACCTGTGGACAGGCCTGGATAGAGATAGGCATGCTGGTTTGAGGGTGAGGCAAAGAGACACTTATAGGAATTGTAGCATTCTGAAGAAAAGGAACTGCAGCCTCATTAGAAACTGTGAAAATAAACACAAAGATATATTTAAAGGAAGCTGTGACCAGAACATCACAAAATAAAAAAAAATAGTTTAAATCATTTCTCCACCATTGGGAATGATACTGGAAGATGTTTGTCCATTCTGAGAGGTCCCCGTTGCTGGATCTAACGCTTTATCTCTGCCTTCCTCTACTCCTTTCTCAGTTTTCAGATGAGTTTTTGGGGAGGGCACAGCTGCGTCCACTTCAACCTCTAGAACACGAATGGTCTCATGGCTGGACATGACAATCACCTGAAAACAATCAAATTATTTTAGAACAATTTGTGCAGATATCTATGGGTCAGCCGTTCCCAACAGGGGGGGTCTCGACCCACAAGGGGGCCTCAGTGAGCTCTGTCGGGGGTCGCGTCATATTAGTCGCATTTACACTGCACATATCAAGTGACCCAAATTTATTTTTTCCTCCAATGTGGCACAGATCGGATATGAATAATGACAGTGTACGCAGGAAAAAGGCGCATGGATTCCGATATATTTAGATCGGATTTAGGCCTCATTCGTATGTGGTAATGAATCGGATATGAATCGGATATGTGCATTAGCGTGTGAGGTGTAAGCAGACAAATCAGATTTTCACCTGGCAATGCTAGCCGAATGTCAGTGAATAAGAAACGGTGGTGCCTGACGTCAACTCAGGTGGACACCAACAGCGATATATAGTAACAATTTATTTTACTGTAACAAATGAGTTCCAAGCAGAGGCAGTTTTAACAATCCACGATTAAAGTTTTTTTTCTGTAACACACACACACACACACTAGGCACTCTTTCTCTCTCAGCGGTTCTCCGCCTAAAAAAAGCGTTGTTTCGCCGACCTTTAAATATGATGCGGAAGTAACATACCAACCTTGTGTTGATTTGCCGTTTATAGTGTAAATACAGATATCGGATACGGGTCAGTTTTGAAAGATGATGTAAGCAAGTCATCAAAAAATCGGAATTAGTCTTTGAAAAGTGTTGAGCACTGAGCATTAATGAGAACAATCATATTGCTTTAGCCAATTTCATTCATGACTCCCTTGTTGACCGAAAAATAGACAAATTTGTAATTCGTCCTTCACAAAAAACGACAGGGTCTCACTGGGCCTTGAGCAGCTGATACAGCTGATTGAGCAGGAATACTGGACCCAGGCGAGGAAGATTCCACTAATTCGGGTCACAGTGTTAGCAATGCTGAAAACACGATATGCAGGAAATACCAAGAGCGATAATATCATTAAAATATTTTCCTGGGGAAAAAGGGGTCTCAGGAAAAAAAAGGTTGGGAAACACTACTAGAGTAAACATTAATGGCTGAAATTATGTCTGGGGTCCGAACATTGTTCCTTGCTTTTATTTGGCTAATGTTTATTAACCTTATCATCAATACTGACAAGGCAGCACTGACACACACGAGAATCTGATGGCATATAGAGAGGTTTCATTTACATTTATCTCTTTTTCCATATTTTTCTTCTATTAGGTTTGGAAAAACCAGGACATTTTTCACATATATACTGCATTTTGTTTAATGTCTCATGTCTTGTGTTGGCATGTGTGTGTGTTTGTGTGCTGGCCAAACTGAGATAACAAACCAGAAAACAATTATGACATCACTGATGGTACAGTGTCAGCACAGTGTTCCAAAAATGGCAGCGTTTGTGATTAGTAGGGTTTCTGTGTGTGATAATATATTAAGATGAAGAATTATATATTATTTTGGTAATGATGTGATTGTTTGTTTAATACATTTTTTATATTTCTTCTTATTTTTATTATTATGGGTAATAGAATATTAATAATAGAGTGCTTGGCTTGTTACACTTAATTACCTGTTTAGCCCCAGCATAGGGGGCAGGTTCTAGCCCCATTTAAGTAGAAGAGCAACTGTGGTGCATTGAGAGAGAGTATATTATAGTATTATTCCTCTGGATTTTTTTTTTTTACTTTTTATGTCCTGCTTTTTTGTGTCCTTTGGTACTTTAAATTCTATTTTGCTGTATACTTATATATTTCTCTGATACGGAGCTTAAAATCTGAATTAATGCCAATTAAAAATTCATAAATATTTTTTGGCATTTTTAAGTTTTTAATGTTAAATATTTGAAATTTTACTTTATTAATTTTTTTTGGTTCTGAATTCTTAGGCAGCAAAATACAAGCTCAGGTCAGAGGTCATCCACAGATCTCTGAAAAATCTGCACTTGACAGTAGTCATGCTGAAAAAGGAAATATATATTTAAAATAAAGAACACATCAAGTTTTACAAGCCTGCATCCAGCCTTTTCTTTCAAAAGCATTCGAAATATATTATACATGTTGCATTTATAGTTGTTTAGTATTTTTGAACATAAAGCAGTTCCAGTGCTTTTTTTCTCTTGTTTCAATCAGAAGAGCAGATTTTCTTTTGCCAAAAACAGTTCAGGTAATTTTGTGATTGCAACTATTAAAATAAACACAATCAATCCCTATGTATTCCATCCAATCATTACAACAACAATGCAGCAAAAAATACGATCGGTACATCACCAAACGCACTTCCTTGTTTTGTTTTTTGGGGGTTTTTTGACGATGCAGACGTGCAACATTAATGTCTAATGTGTTTACCAATAAATATTAATGCAGGCGACAAAGCAATTCTCTGTTGTCCTTTATAAAAGCAGAGGAAAACTGCATGCAGTTTTTTTATTTAGTCCTGCAATTTTATTGCAACACGACGCCTAAAAACAATGCGAAATGCATATCAAATTATTAGAAAATCTGCAATAATATTATAAATCTGTGCAAGAATCTGAATAATGGTTTTACTGTGGGGAACAAACACACTCTACTTAGTGTCATTAGAAAATAAAAGTTAAAAAGTAATGATTCATTCATTTGGGTAAAGTAATTTCTTTCATGTCTAGTATGTGTTTGTTTCTCATTCAGCTGTAATGGGAATACCTGCTCATTGACAGTAAGTGGGGCATCATTTGTAGGATGGTCTTCTGAATCCATCATTCGGTTTTATCTATAAGATCACAGCTTAGGCATGATGATGGGCAGGTGTTCAGCTTACAGGCTCATCTGAGGCAGGAAATGAGAGTATTTACAAAGATTATTCATGTCATGCCTTTAGGGTCAAAAACGTCATAGGCTAATTAGTGGAAAGTGAGCTTACAACTTACGTCAAAATCTGCTGATGTGATTTTAAACATACTTTTCCGCCACATCCTATTATTTATGATTATTCCCGGTAGTTACATGACATGCCACGTGAACCTGTTCCATGTGCATTTAATGACCTCTGACTGTCTGTAAACTAGAATAAGACAAAGAATGTACACGCAATTTTAACACATTATGTCAGTAATTATGTAACGGGGCGGAGGCGCGTCATTTTACTCATGTGCCATATAACGGAGCTTTATGCGCAACCACCATGTCCTATAATGAGACAGTTCAACGTGCTTTAATCTGTATCCTCTTCTGGGATTTTTCTGTACCAAAAAAAAAAAGATCTTCGTTTGTTTTCCCGTTTAACTAAAAGCTGTCACTGATAATCATTTGACAAAACTTGAGCAGATGGTGCCGTTTTCTATTTCTACCCACCCCTGTCAAAAACCCCTTATTAACTCGTGTTAAACAGGCATTTCTTCAAGTTCCTGCCTCTACAAATCATTCTCCTTACACACCAATCATCTAGTCTGCATTTTGTGGATTTTTCTTTCTCTTTATCATAAATATATAAATTATGCTAATTAAGACCATTGCATATTAACCTTAAACTCGTTTCCAATCACCGCTTTGTTTGGTCAATGTGTAAAAAAAACAGCCAGTGTTTAAATGCAATTCTGATCGTAACTTACCGACGGAATTACAGTTAAATTTCGTCCTTTTTAACTCGTACCGCGCGCTTTGCTACAGTTTGTAATACACACATACATCATTAAAAATTCATCTCACAGCTTCCAGACGGCCGTTTCAGCTGCACACAAAAGGGGCATTTGCATTGATAAAGAGGCTCAGCGGCGCAATCTAGCTGCTTTACTGAATTTTTAATGACTATCGTCGTAAACTGTCGCTCGGGTGAACGCAGATCAGCGGATTAATACTAATCGTGAGCGTTATCTGCAAAAGTCTTAAAATATGAACAGAAATGTTTTATTTGGCACTACGTCATGAACATAATTTATGCAGGCCGAGTGTTCCTATGAAAAAATGTCGCTGGCTCGAGCCCAAACAGGATGGCTGCCTTAAAGCGGCAGCGCACCTTTTCGTGGTTAAAGGTGCAGCGGGACATCTTGGAAAATGTTAACTGGTGTCTGATAGCAGTAAAACCGAAAGTCCCGCCCTCCCTGTCCATCACTGTCCAAAGCCACGCCTCCCAAACGCACGAACGCGCAGACTACATCAACATTTAGGTTTACATCATTTGGTAGACCCCCTTATCCAGAGCTTCTTTCCTTTTCCCTCTTTTATACAACTAAGCAATTGAGGGTTAAGGGCCTTGCTTAGGGACCCAGGGGTAATTGAACCCCCGATCTTCTAATTAGTAATCCAACACCTTAATCACTGAGCTACCACTTTTCTAGACTAGCCAATCAGAGATGACAATGCTACAATACATCATGTGAAAAAATTTGATAGTACAGTTAGTAACAGTCAGTGTAGGCTTTATGAGTCCATGCACCAACAGTGTGGATGTTGTAGATTGCTTTGCTTTTTAGCTTAATAAACAATTGGACGCTGCTGCTGTAAGTGAGCTAATTTATAAAAGGTACACAAACTACATAAGCTATGTGTTAACATCACCATCAAAACACACTAACATTAAATCACCATATTTTCAACTGTCTAAAAGAAATAGTGCAACCACATTATCTTTCAGACCCTTCGAATCCTGTAGTCGACTCCAGCATCAAAATACAACAACGATAATCATTTTCGCTATGATTAACAATAATAATAATAATAATAATAATAATAATTAATAATAATAAATAATAGTGAATAATAATAATACAAAGCCAATTGGCATGGGCTGTTTTGGAAAGGAAAGTCAGGTTATTGCTTTTTGGCCTGCCATTTTTGCTTACACAAATGTATAAGCCTATCATAAAGTTCAGTCTAAACCTTTTGCTTGGACAAACATTTATTGGTTCTACTATATATATATACTATATATAATACATATATATATATATATATATATATATATATATATATATATATATAATATATATATATATATATATATATATATATATATATATATATATATATATATAATATATATATGATATATATATATAGATGATATATATATGATTGCTATCAGGATGTGAAGACTTTCCACTAGCAGAACAAATGTTTCTGAAGACAATCTCCTACTGTACCTTTAAAACCTCCGCAGCATAACTTTAGAACATACAAACATTTTATGTATGCTGTGTCACTCTGTAGAATTTGTACAACACTTTAGTTATGCAGTTGTGTAATCTGTTAATTATGATGCCGCAGCATAAATCATGCAGTGACCCAGAATTTAAACAACTAAATCTGTTAAAATCAGTTTTAATGTTTTGTTTGTTAGGTGTTGTCTGCAGGATTTCTTGTGGTATAATGTCAATGTATTTATCATGTGTACAGTGACAAGAAAAAGTATGGGGACATTATGTAATTTCATGGTTTTCTGATTAAATTTGTCATAAAATGTAATCTGATCTTTATTTTCAAGTCAATGCTATTGAAAATGTGTCTAAAATCATTTAATTTAAAAAAAATCTGATCTTTCATGTCTTTCATGACTCATTCAACATTCAAAATGGCACTGGGAAAAGTAAGTGAACCCTTAGAATTAATAACTGGTTGATCCCCCCCTTGGAAGCCAACCTCAACCAGGTGCTTCCTGTAGCTGCAGATCAGACCTGCACATGGTTGAGGGGGAATTTTAGCCCATTCTTCCTGGCAGAACTACTTTAGCTCTGTCATATTCTTTGGACGTCTCATGTGTATGGCCCTCGTCAAGTCAATCCATAGCATCTCTATTGGTTTGGGGTCTGTGCTCTAACTTGGCAACTCCAAAAAGCAGATTTTATTTTTCTAAAGCCATTCTGTTGTGGACTTGCTCCGGTGTTTCGGGGCATTGAACTATTGCAGAACTATTGCGGCCTTCTACACAGTTTCAGCTGATGTACAGCCATTTTCACATTATCCTGAAGAATTGTCTGATATACTTGGAAATTCATCCTCCCCTGAGTGATTCAAGGTTTGCCAGGCCCTGATGCAGCAAAGCAGGCCCAAAAAAAAGGCATTTCCTTTACTATACTATACAGTTGGGATGATGTTTTTATGATGATATGCTGTGCTCTTCCTACACCAGATGTAGTGCTGTGCGTTTTTTCCAAATAGTTCAATCTTAGTTTCATCAGTCCACAAAACAAATTCAGGCCTGCAGCAATGTTCTTTTTAGTAAGCAATGGCTTCCATCGTGGTGTTCTGCCGTAGATACCCCGCTTGTTTAATGTTTTACTCGTGAACAGAGATGTTAGTCAGTTTCAATGATGCATTCAAATCTTCGGCTGTCATTCAGGGTTGTTTCTATACCTCACTGATGAGTTTTGTTGTGGTGTTATTTTGACTCGGCACCCATTTCTTGATAGAGTAGCATCAGTCCCAAAATAACTGTGTGACCCTAGCCAGCTTTTTGTAAATTAACAATTATTGACACATAAGCATGTTCTTCTTCTGGAAAGCAAACTTCAAATAAGAAGTTTGAGGGGTTTTTATTTGTCGAAGTAGCTGTAGTCCACACCTACAAACTCATTATCCTAACGAGACTCCAGGTGTGCTATAACCTGACTCAGGTTAGCTTGTTTGAGGTCATTAACTCAAGGGTTTAAATACTGTTACACAAGCACTATGACGTATTTTTGGTTGTTTTTCAATAAAGACATGAAAGATCAAAAAAATGTTGTGTTTTTTTTTTTTATCTTAGACGCAGGCAGGGGCCTTTTTGTGTGAAGTTTTGCATGTTCTCCCTGTGCTTGCGTGGGTTTACTCCTGATACTCCGGTTTCCTCCCACAGTCTAAAAACATGTATGTTAGGTTTATTGGTGATTCTAAATTGTCTATAGAAGTCAGTGAGTGTGTGTGTATGGCCCTGTGATTTGACTCGCAACCTGTCCAGGGTGTACCCCTCCCGCCCTTTTTCGCTCTTTCAGTGATGGCTACAATAGATTCCAGCAGACCCCTGTGACCCTGAATTAAGGAATTAGCAGGTATAGAAGATGAATGAATGAATATTTTGTCAATTCATTGACTTGATCAAATCACATTTTATGACAAATTTTCTTCACAATACCAAGAAATTCCAAGTGGCAGTGATGCATTTAATACAAAAGTTTTAAAGTCCCTCTATAGAAGGACAAAAAGGTTTAATTTAATTTGTCATGACAGGTCTGTGAAATAGCATGTAATAATTTCTAAAAACCTGGGATTTATTTGTTTTTAAACCTTTTTGTCAACATGTGTGTGTGTGTGTGCTAGAATAGTCTCGTCTGTGTTTACAGACAAGTGTCTAAGTGTTTATGTTGAACACGAGTAAATTATTTATTTTGTTTACACTGGACAAATATGTATCACATATTTTCTAGGTGCCAATGCTAACAGGTTGGTGTACTTACACATCAAAATAAGAAGGGCAAAAATCCACATGCACAAGGTGGGTCCACATGATTTTAAGGTGGATGGACCAGCAAAAAAAAAAAACACAGTAGGATTTTTTTGATTATGAACCATATTCAAAGCAGATTTGATGAAATATATAGAAAGCAGTAAAAATAGCAGTAAAAGTTTTTTTTAGCTAAGAGTATTCTATTAAAATCTGTTCACGAAGCTGATGAGATAAAATTTTCCTAAGGAATAACGAGAAGTTTCAATCTGAGAGTAAGGGCAGTGTTGAACTCATTGCTATAAATGATGTCCGCATGACTGGCGACCTGTCTAGGGTGTATCCCTCCCGCCTTTAGCCCCTTTCAGAGACGGCTAGGATAGACTCCAGCAGATCCCCGTGACCCCAAATTAGGGAATAAGCGGGTATAGAAAATAGATGGATGGATGGGATGTCCGCATGCTTACTAACTATGCACACAGTGATTGGCTGATAGTGGTGGAGTCTACTGTAGAAGTATTGTAGAGCACAATATTTATGTTATCATACGCAAATAAAGATAAAAAAAAGTTAATTGCCACATTCAAATAGACTGAATAAGTGTAGCTAATTAAACAAAAATATGTTCGGCTACTTGTCAGAATATAAATTATTGGATGATGTAATTTGACAGCGGGCATTCATTATTTGATGCAATATTCTGCTGACAGAAGGCTTGAGATATATCTAGTTAATCTGCATAGCTGTATTTTACCCATGGTCAGGTATCATAAAGAACACCTTGATCTGTGGCGTTATTGGGATATTTCTCATTGTTGATGAGTAACACCTCTAGCGATTAAGGAGATTACCTTTTATAAAGCTCAGATACACCCATTATGTTGAATCATTTCTCCTAAGTGGTCAGTTAAAAGCTACATTATGCCTTAAAATGTTTTGTGAATAAAGTCCCAGAAGTTCAGAAGTTTTCGTTTTTAGATATTTTTCCAACCAGTTATGTAGCTGTGGTAGCAGCAGGTCACTTGATTTTATTATTGTAGGCTTTCAAGTTAATATCAATTAATAATCAGTTGCATGTCCATTGCTTGCAATAATTTTATCAAGCTGTTTCTGCCAGTTTTTCTCCTCCAGGCTTCTCTTCAAGAGGACAAATATATGTGTTAAAATATGGTGACTGTCATGACCGCCTTAAACCCTTTTACTCTGCATTTCTCTGAAAATTGGCAGACTAAATGTTTGTTTTGTCCAGTTTTTCCTGTTCTTGACTTGCAGAAGAAAATCCCACTGTGGTCTTTCTGCTGTTGTAGCCCAGCCACCTCACGATCAAAGTTTTGTGCATTTTTGTTTGGCATTACTGTGGTGCCACATGGTGGCATCCTCTGCCAGCACGCAAATGAAAAAAAAAGAAAAGAAAAATCGTTTTTGGCAAAAAAAAAAAAATCCAATGAATTTATTAACATTACATGAAGCCAAAACATATATAGAAAAACTTTAACAATACACATATAATGTATTAAAGTTTTTAGGTATTTTATTTTATACTTAATTTTGGTATAATTAGTAGTAGTATTCTAGCTAATAGCCATTTTCCTCAATAATATCGCCTTCTAAATAATGACCTTAATGCAATTATATTGAGTGAGTTATGCTGAACTGAAGATAAATTACTTTTTTTTAATTCTTAAAATTTCTTGATAATTTAGGGAGCATAAATGAGTTCTTCTTTACGTGATCTGAGTCGGTTCGATCAACTAATTTGTTGATACTATTTATATAATAATTTAGATTCAGTTTATGATGCAATCATTAAAACAGGATGATTTTTTTTAAATCCACAAATATTAACAATAACAGTATTGTTTGTTTTTTAATGCACGTATTGTCTTTTTAATCCTTATTTATTTCCCCCAAAATGGTAAAGAATTATGCAAGCGTTTGAGGTTTTTATATAAATGCTGATCACTATCTGACCTCTTCGAATTCTCCATTTCCGCGTTCATTGCTTTTTACCGCTATGTATGTAAAAACCGCGCCACAAATTATAGATGCGACCAGATTTACCGAATTTTCGTTAGTTTATTCGCAATAAATTAATAACGAATCCTTACAAATGCTTTAGGTTATACTTTCCTGTTATCTGTAATAAAATAGGAGTTTGTAGGAAATTGTTCCATTGCTTCTATTTTTGGTTTGTGCGTACCACTTTAATTAGCGCAGGCAGAAATGACGTTGTGGCGCAGCACTTGGACCGAATAGCACAGACGGATGAAAACAAGGAAGTAACGAGGAAACCAGTTTTGTGGTTCACTACACAGCTTCGATATATTTTGCTTTTGACAAAGAACAATGAACAACAAAGGTTTGTGTTTGTGTAGGTGGTTTTATTCCACACGATTCGAGCATCGGCGAGTTCGCGTTGTTTTGCGTTGTTTTGCGTTGTTTTGTCAAGCCTTTCTGGTTTGCTTTGAGTGGATAGATAGCTAGCCTGTTAGCAGAGGAAACATTCAGTCGAATAGCACTGACTCGATTTCCCTGTCACTTTTTAAATAAAACGCATTAGAACCTAATGTTAGTATAACCGAACGCAACTACAGTATGTACATTACCGCTTATCCCAAATTAGTCAAAATGTTTGCTAGTGTTGTGAAAAAACGCGACCGTAAACATGGCGAATTTATCAGTAAGCTAATCAAGCTCTAACGGTGCTTTTATAAAAAGAGTAAGATTTGTACGATAGTATGTTACGTCATTACGTCAATTTTTACGTCAGTTTAATTTGATGTATTTGGGCTGCCAAATTAGTGGTAAATTCCCGGATTTTGATTGCTAATTTAATTTAATCTGTCCGCAGTTAAAGATATGGGCCTTAATATACCTATGCATTTTGGGTTTAAATGGATCTTCTCCTGTAAAGTAACTTCAGCAAAACCTTTTAGGAAACTGACTGAGCCTGTAAAATGCAGAACGCAATTATTTCCCCTTTTTTTTTATAGCTGTAGATCGAGTCAAACGTTCTTAAACTGAGTTGATGAAATGTAAATCACTTTAAACATTACAATACAATTGTTAGGAACGCCTACGGACACCTTTTTGGAGTCTTGTGCTGCCATCTGCTGGTGTGTCTAGAAACTTTTCGATAAAGAATTTAGTAGAAGTGTTTTTTCCTGTAGTCAAAGGCTCGATTACTGGATAATCTTTAGCTGTTAATGTAGAAATAATATAAAACAATTTTGTCCCTGCATTTCAAATCAGCATTTCCCTTTAAGTATCTTAAATATTTAATAAATATTGGCATAATAATGGCAAATAATGGCATATTAAATATTATGGCAACACCAGTTCTTTATTTGTTTTTATTTTATAGAGAAAATCGGATTTTTGATTTTTTTTCTTTTTTTAAATAAGTGGTAGCTCAGTGGTTAAGGTGTTAGACACTAATTGGAATATCAGGGTTCGATTCCCAGCACCACAACACCACTGCTTGGCCCCTGTACAAGGCCTCTTAACCCCCAATTGCTCAGTTGTATGAAAAAAAAAATGGTGGTCTGGATAAGGGCATCTACCAAATGCTGTAAATGTGATTATATAGTTGAATTTAAGCTCTAATTTTCTGATATTGACATCTGAACATGGAATCTTTGTTTAAATACACCTGTTTTTGAAATGATCACAAATAGTGAAATGTGACAGACGAGTGGATAAAGTAATTTTGCTGCAGAGAAAAGTAGGAGCAGACCCAACAGTAAAGGGGAAAAAATGATGTGATCCCCTTCTGTTTTTGTATGTTTGCCTACTGACAAAGAAATGATCAGTCCATAATTTAAGGGTGGGTTTATTCTAACAGTGAGACACAGAATAACAACAAAAACATCCAGAAAAACACATTTTCTCAGCCAGGGCATTGAAAATGGGTCGTGGATTTGTATTCCAGCATGACATTGACCCAAAACACATGGCCAACAGAGGAATGTCTCAAGAAGAAGCACAAGCACTGGAGTGGTCTAGCCAGTCTAAAGAAAAATCTGTTGATGGAGCTGAATGTTGGAGTTGCCAAACGCCAGTCTCGAAAACTTAATGACTCGGAGAGGATCTGCAAACAGTAGTGGGGGAAAATCCTCCTGAGATGTGGGCAAAACCTGGTGTATAAGTCCAAGAAACGTCTGACCTCTGTGATTGCCTCTGTGATTTTACTCATTAAAATAATCAATTTATATCTTTTTTAAAATGTTTTTCTGGATGATTTTGTTATTCTGCTTCTCACTGTTAGAAAAAAAACCATTAAAATTATAGACTGATCATTTCTTAGTGAGATGGCAAACGTACAAAATCAGCAGGGGATCAAAATTGTGCCTCAACTATATAAGGCACAATTTGACTATTTAAATATCACACAGATGGTGAGAGAATTTTCTGATGAACTGAAATTGATAAACTAGCTTTAAGGCTAGTAAAAACACGTTACAGTAACAAATTGGCATTTACATTTTTTAGTTTGGTCCCAACCGTTACTAAGCACATGCACATGTTGGCTATTATCTATAGTCATTCATTTTTTTTATCAGTATTGTTACTGATAATACTAGGTTTCTGGGTCAGAGTATGGAACATGATCAGATTTAAACAGCCTTTATTTTAGCTTTCATCAGTGTTTTATTTATTTCCTGTAGTTAATTAATAATGATATTATCATTATATGTCCACAATATAGCAAAGAATTGTTATTGCTGTTAGTAAAAAAAAAACAAAAAAAACTGTTTTTATTGTTTCTATGCAGGGTCGTATCCACAACAGGCTGTGTATCCTCAGCAGAGCTCAGCACCAATCTACCCTCCTGCTATGCAAGTGCCACCACCCCAGGTACCTTCATATACAGATGCCCCTCCTGCTTATTCTGAGGTAAGAAGCAAGCAAATGTCGAGGCTTCCATTACCAAGAAATCCACCAATTTTATCTTGTTATACATTTTATGCCCGAAATGATACTATGCTTGACCCTATTCGGATCAGTTGAAAAACTAATCAATTTACAGTAATAAATCAATATGAATGTTTCCTGAGGTATTACATTCACAGCAATCTTACACTGGTGGGACAGTTGAATCAATAAAGAATAGCTTAGCTTTAGCCTGGGATCTTTCTTTTTTTTGTCTACAGATTTATCAGCCAAGGTATATGCACCCACCTCAAGTTACTGGCCAGCTACCTCCAATAACCAGTGCATACCCTGCAACTCAGATGTTTGTGCCCATGCCCCAGACTGTGCCTGTTGGTGCAATGACCCCTAACGTTCCCATGGGTTATTACCCCATGGGACCCGTGTACCCACCAGGTTCCACAATCCTGGTGGATGGGGGATTTGATGCTGGGGCTCGATTTGGCCATGGTAGCACTGCTTCCATACCTGTAAGTATGACCATTTAAATATTTCTCATCAGATAATTTAACAAAAACCAATAAATTATAATGTAAACCACAGCGAGGTCTGTTTACAAATATGATAAACTGATGGTTATGTAAATTTCTCCGAAACCACACTTACGTTTATGGTGGTCTACTAATTCTTTGTGTAATCTTTGTTCATAATTACCAATTACTTGGTGGTGTTTTACAAGGCTATAATACCACTTTGTTTGCTTATTCTGTTTTAAATCCCAGCCTCCACCTCCTGGACATGCTCCAAATGCAGCTCAGCTGGCAGCAATGCAGGGCGCAAATATGATGGTGACACAGCGCAAGAGCAACTTCTTCATGGGTGGTTCAGGAGGGGGTTACACTATTTGGTAACAGTTAGAAGGACCTGACTAGACATTGAGAAATTCCGTGTCTGGTGTTCTCTTTCTTTCCTTTGTTCCTGTCTCATCAGAGGCAGCCTGGCTATGCCATGGTAGTTAAACAACAGAATGTACATTTCTACAGTTCCAACTAACAGTACAGTACTTTGTTGTTGATTTTCAGTTTAAAAAAAACATGTTAAAATATTGCAAGCTTCTACTTATAAGGCCATGTGTATGTATGGTTGAAAAAAAAAATTTAATGTAATGTTTATCTATGGGGCGGATAAATAAAAAATGTTCCTTAATTTCTTATGATTCACAAACTATCACAGCCTTTGTACTGCTGTTTTTAAGTTAGCGTTGCCTTAACTATCTTTTAATTACACGTTGAACCCATTAGAATTGCTTTTGATAATTGGTATTGGTAAATATATTGAAGAATATTTTACACTTTGTAATTACAACAAAGTACTGTACTTTTGGAGAGGAATAAATAAATATAATTTGGTGTCAAATTTTAACACTGCAACATAAACATTTACAGACTAAAATGCAGTAACTAGGCCCTCGTGTGTAATTTGAAACTTTGGCTGGCTTTTTAATTCTTTCCATATCATATCCGATACCCAGAACTGTACAAAATGCTGTTTAGTTAATCGACAGCAAATATTTGAGCTTCACAAAATAACTTAAGCTTAATTTTCAAAGTTGAATTAATTAGACTTTTAGGGGTTTTTTTTCCAGAAAGCAGCAGTTTTTTTTAGTAGTGAAAATATAAACGTATAACCAAGGAGCCGGTTGTACCAAAGACATAGATTAAAAATGCACTAAAAGTTTTTAATGTGACTTGAAATTCTGCTTTGAGTAATTCTGCAAATACGATAATAAATGATACATAGAAACATATCAGAAACGTCTAACTGCATCCTAATAGTCCTGCATGCTTTTTTTGCACTTTCATTCTAAGCTATTTTGTTTTAAGATTTATCAGTGATCATTTTTAAGAAATAAAACTTTAATTTTATGTGCACTGTCAGCCAACTCTTAAATTGTAGATGTTTTAAAACTTGGTAAGTTTTTTTGTACTCATGCTTTATACATGCAAATACAGTGTAAGTCACTGAATGTTGTTGTGTTCACTTTTTCAGCTCATCATAAATGCTTTTCACTATAAAAGACTTCTCATATGGGTTTTTCATCAGTTTATGCCTCTGTTCAGTTGACACAAGTGATTAAAAGAGATTGTGAGTAATGCTTCGTCATTTCAAGTTAAACTTAAGGAGACTTATCTTTCATGTAATTGAATTGTATTTCTATGGAATTTCCATAATAGACATCCGAATGCTCTGACTATAACAATCCCAGAACATTAAACTAATAATCTATAGCAGGAAACCACATTTCTGCATTAAAATATAGTTGGTCAGCTGCTTGTACTGTGAAAGAATGTGTTAAACATAACTTTTCTTATTTAACATAGTTAAAAAATACCCCAACCCCCTAGTGCCTCTCCCCCCAAAACCCCTGGTTGGGTACACACACATACAGTGTATGTATACATAATATATACATACTTTATGAAGATGTGTGTAACTATAGTTTAGGGTTTTTCTGTAAAAGGTGGGTTTTATTTAATGTTTAAAAAATGTGATTACCAGTTATTTTTCATTACTAAATCTAATTAACAATAAAGGCTGTTTTGGACTTTAAATAGCAATTCCACTATGTTAATTTTTTTTCTCTAAGATTTAATCGATCTAAAAGTTGATATGCTGCACTTTTCATTGAAACAGCATTTTTTAGTATTTATTTAACTATGAAAAAAACTCAATACCACCATTTACACTGGTTTTTAAAAAAACATCCAATGTTAAGCAAGATGTTTTTGCCACAAGTCACACAATCACCAAGCTGTCCAGTGAGAACATAATACTACATATTGGAAATAATAATGAAGGCTTCTTGACTAGGGGTTCAATAGATCAATAAACAGGGTCACAGTGTGGACAGAATGCCAAAAGAAATTTTTGACAACTTGAAAATGAACTAGTAATTAAACAGGTATGTGGGATTTCAACAGTTGATTTCTAGATAACCAAAATGTTATTATAGGGAATAGTGTTAAACAGACCAGGAAATAAAATCAGCTGTTATTAAAAAGCTCAGTCCTCAGAACATGTACATTTTAAGGCATCTAAAAGTTCAATGGCTCAGCTCTCCTCTGGGATCAGTTTTCTTTTTGGGCATTGATTTGTTTTCCAAAACTCTAATGAATTGTTTTTTAAGACAAGGCCTAATTTGTTTGTTAGCCAATCAAGCCAAGTTTTCCTGGATTGTTCCCTTGCCAAGTTGTGATTAGGACAAATGTGGCCTATACATTGTTGTGGCCTTCAACACTACCTCTGAAGGGAGCATGTTTATATATAGTATAAAAGAATCACTAGGCCATTTTAAGGTCAAAAGGTTGATTTTTTCAGATAAATTGTTTACTTACCGATTTGGAGCGAAATACATTAACACAAAACCAATTTTTTAGAATAAAAACAGATACACCACACTTTTCATTCAATTAGTTCTATAGTTATTCGTGCAACTGTCTATGTCTAAGACAGAGTTGTTTAGCTTTTATTTTAAACATTTATGTGCATAAACCAGACCTTGTTTTATAACCAGCAGGAGTGATAAAACCTGAGGCTGAATTGGGTTAAAGGTAATAATAATAAAAAATAAGCTGCATAAATACTTTTAGTAGAGACAGTAGTCACCACAGAAGTATAAACTCATTGTCCACTTTAATAGAAAGCACTGTACACCCATCAGTGTAAGGTTGTTACCCAATCAGTTAATCAAATGGCAGCAGCATCTTGCATGTAATCATGCAAACAAGTGAAGTGTTTTAACTAATATGTGTAAGTATTTAGGGTTTTAAGCTTATCTCCTGGAATTGTGAAAAAAAAACCCAGACAGGACAAACACTACCATGAGAAATCAGAAGTAGTCAAACAGTAAAACTGAATGACAGTAAAAATAATTACACTAATTTTGAACATATTACAGACTGATTATTGTCCTTATATAACAAAATCCCAATTAAGGAAACAGTTAGCTAACAGTGTAACTGCAGAAAATCTAAAAACAGACATTACGCACAGCGCTCGTCATTTAAAATTATAAAAAATGAAAACAGTAGATTCCATGCACAAGCTGTCAGTTATACTTTGTTATACTTCGTGTACTATATTTGCTTACACACACACACAGTAAGAAAGATTTTATATTTGTATTCGCAAGAAACCTCTCTCTCTCACATAATGTTTGCCAGACTGATAACACTGGGGTTTACTGAGCCATAACATTTAATCTAGTGTCAACATCTATAGTGTGAGGCAAAAAAAACTGCCACCACACTAGTAATATGAATTAATATTAGCCTCAGGTATTTGGTCCCCACCTGTGCGTGTTTGAAGTGACAAAAAACATTTCCTCTTACTGATGTTATAGTAACCTAATAATTTAAAACAGCATACATAACCATAAACTCAGACTGTACATTAAAACAGCAGAAACCTATTTGCTAGACATTTTCAGCACAGCAACTAAAAATAGAATTATTTTCACTTTAGTAACAAATAATTTGATTGGAACATTTTTTCCCCCATTTTCTGCAAATTAATTTGTAAAGCAATAAATCCAAATGATTCATTCCTGTTGGTACACAACTAAGGCTTGTAAAGAGAAACATAGGACAACTGTGTGCTCGTTAAACATGCTTTGGTTACTTTACTAACTTGTGGTTGAGCTAGAACAATTCTGGAATGTCTATTGCATTATAGGGGTCAGACAGCCAAACGCAACTGCGTGGGTCTGATATAGTTCGACTTTGCTCACCTGCGTGGCAAACCAGTTATTAGGGAATAGTAGAAGAAACACGTGTGCATAGCACTGTTGGTAGACAATTTAAAGACAAAGACTGGACATCATGCCTACTGCAGCAAAAGATAGTGTGCATCATTACAGAAAACAACAGTAAAGGGTGAGAAGTAAAACCTTGAAGGCTACAACAGCTGCTGGTGTAAAGGTAAGCAAACTTTACAGTCCATTCTGAGAATTTAAATGTCAGTTTAACAGATGTGTTAGTTTCATTGCATTTCATCACCAACAGAAAAGTAAAATCGGTCGCTCAAGGTTTAATACGCTATTTGATCTGTTCATTCTGCTTCTTATACAAGTTGCTGTCATCATCCCTAATACATCAAAGCACAAACTTTACCATTGACTCCATGTAAATTTCTTAGCTAAGTTTTCACTGTGGTCGTACTCCCACAGCCAAGGACCATTAATCTTAAAACAAAAAAAATCCAAATGGCCAATACTATTCAGCATGACCTTCACTTCACTTCTCTGTGGCATTACACATTGTTCAAATGAAGTATTCTTTGTTTTCAATGACCGTGTCATGGTAGACTTGGTCTGGGTCCACACCTGGGGCAGCCTCCTCTGTTGTCCTGTAAATGCCCTTGTTATGACACAGGTAGCGAAACAGCAGGTAGACTAAGCCAGCCAGGGTACACGTCACCAGCAAAATCACAACTAAAATAAGCAGGAAGAGACAACACAATACTTTAACAAGCTATAGTGATTAAACGCAGGTGCACCACACGGTTACTTACTGTACATGATTTTGCCAGACAGGATGTGATGCTGGATGAACATCAATGTAGGTCGATTAAAACCGCCTCAATCCGCTTTAAATCTTTCTTTTTTTTCCCCACAAACTGAAAAATATCTTAATGGCTGAGACTGAATATTTATTGATTCTGGAACAATTTACTGACAATGCGACTCCTGGATTAACATTAAAAATATATTTAGAATATAGTCATTAAAATAACTGATGATAATCCATTGGTGTGTTTAGACTGTGTTGATTACAATGATCCAAAATAATCACTAATGGATTCAGACAGTGAATCATTAACAATCACTAATAAACAATTGTATGTAAAATGCTCTGAAACGGTGAACCTGTAGAACTGCAATAGAGCAACATTTTTACTAGTTGTTTATGATTAATTAAATCACAACCCTTGTAAAAATTTACAATCACAAGCCAGATTTTATAACCATAAATATGAAAAAAAAAGTTTAATTTACTGTTTATTCATTTAGGTATTTCATGTTCTTTTTACTAAATACATTGACAGCATAGGGCAGACGTCCTTATCCAGGGCGCCTTACATTAATCTCTCTTATTCAACCGAGCAATTAGGGGTTAAGGGCCTTGCTCAGGGGGGACATCAGTGGTAACCTGGTGGTGCTGGGAATCGAACCGACACCTTAATAAATGCATTAACAATTATAATATTACATTTTGTTTTAAAAGAAAGGAAAAGAGAATAGATTGGGGCGGTTTAGTTAACACACGCTGATGACATCAGATGTTCATCTAGCATCACATGCTACTTGGGGGAAAAAAAAAAAATCACATCCAACGTTGTTACTAAATGTACAGTAGATCACTTCTCAAATCAAATCTGTTAGAATACATACACAAATGACATTTAACACAGAGTTAATTCTTTAAATGATAAATTAAAGCTCTAAAATGATATATTTCATTAAAGTCACTTACCTCCTATGACAGCAGAGTCTCTAAACTTTGAGTCCACATTTGTTGATACAATTTCTGTCACTTAAGAGAAAAGAAAACTGTCTTTAAAGAAACTGTACTGGTAAAATTGGAATAAAAAAGTAACAGATAAAAAGTAGAGAGTTACAGTTAAGAGGTGAACTGGTGGCCATGATGAAGAGCATTAGCACCTATAAACCGAGACAAAGAAAAACAGCAGCACAAACATGGCAATTCAGTGAACAGGAACATTAAGCGCGGTGAAAGAGGGGGAAAACAGTCTCCTGCGTAAAATAAATACATTGTTTATTGTTTAATTCACATCATATTGTCAACTTTTGTTTTCTTTTAACGGCTTTTATACCGTCTAAAACTCGCGCATTGCTTTTCTATACACTGCGGCGGTGAACAGGCCGTTCTTACGTCACAAACAACAACGAGGCGCTTAAGTTCTTTCGAAAAAATATGCCTTTTTTTATTTATTAGCAAAGAAAACCCCACATATACGAGTTAAACTGATGACAAAAACGAATAGTGTTGCCGGAGTCATTAGCTTTTTTATTCTAATGTGAACAGGAAACGGCACAAAGCGTTAAAGTTTAACACACCGATACAAACGCGTGGAACAAACTTCCACCTTACCTGAGTTTTATGGTCGTCGAGCGGCGGTCGTTTGAAATAATCAGTTCATTACTTCATGTTGGAATTCCATCGCATTTTAAAAACAAATATTTCACAAAAAAAATACATAATAAAACGTAAAAATGCAATTAAAACAGACTAGTCAGCAAGTACGCTAGTCAAGTTGAGCACCGGAATGAATAAGTTCCTGCTTCAGGCACAGCAAACTGAAACAGAGTCACGTGATCAACTGACTACTACACAATACAAACCTGAATTTAATAATAATAATAATAATAATGATAATAATAATGATAATAATGACTAAACATTTTAAATAGGCGATAAACACTACAAAGAGACAGAAATCAGACAAGAAAGAGCACTGACACGTTCACATTTTCTTCATGTATATATTATGATCATTTTTTCATTAGTTTACAAGTAAAAATTACAAATGTTAGTAAATACAGAAGGTAAAGGAACATTAAATTCCAACACAAATTACTAATGATATAGTAAGCAAGCAAAATAAAATTTAAAAAATTATATTGTGAAAAGCTAAGATTCTAATCAGTCTAATGTTTCACAAATTGGGGGGGGGGAAACTGCATTTAATAAAGCTTGATCATCAGTTCGATTTGCATTGTGTCAAATTTCTTGTTAAATGAAAAAATAACTAACTATAATAGTTATAATTATTATTATTAATATTAATATTATTATCACAGTGGTTGAAGTGGATTTCATTTGGCTTTTGATATCATAAAGTATAGTTCATCCCTGAGCAGAGGCAATAGTTGAGAAAAAACATGATTAAAAGCCTTAATTATTGTATACTAAATATAGGGTTTAAAAAAACAAAAAACAAACTTTCTCATCAAATACTTTTTATATAATGATTGTTTTCTATAAAAAGTAGACAGCCTTTTGTTTTAGGACCCCCCCCCCCTTAATTCTACCTAACGTTTAATAATTTAACGGCATTTTCCTTAAAATCAGAGATCAGGCACAAATGTTACTATGAACAAAGTGCTATTTTTCATGTCAGGACTTAAACAAAATCCTTTTTTCAAGACAAAAGGGAGCTAAAAATCCATTCAATGATCCACCTAGCAAGAGATGTCAGGTCTTAAATTTGCTCGAAAATTTGTGTCTATTTCATTTTCCATTCCAGGACCAGGTTCATCCATCTCCTCAGAATGGATGCTGTGCTCTTCAGTATTGTCACTGAATAAAACTCGAGTATCACCTCTTTCAGTATGATTTTTATTTGACTCTTGCTTGATCTTATTATTAGTCTCTGGAGATGAGTCACTTTTGATATCCAAATTTATCTTTTCTCCTACCTGCTCTGAAGCTGGTGGTAATTCTCTTTCTTTCGTTTCACTGCCTTCATTCTCTTGTTGAGCATCATTTTTTGTAATGTTTTCCACACATACTGAAGCATTTGTGTCTTCTACTAGATGTTCATTTGTAGTGGAAACTGTTCCGTCTATTTCCTGGTTTTTCTCACTTGAGGAACTTTCATCAGCGTCCCTAAACCCACAATCTGCGTTCCTTGGGGGTTTTGGTCTAGAAGGGCTGGTCACAACCTCCTGGTTATATGGCTCATATGCACGCTTGTCCGATCTAAAACTGGAAGTTTGTTCTCTCCTGCAGCAGCAACAATATTTAAGAGTTCAATTTGATTATTGAATAATGTTAATAAAGTGATATAGTAGGGTGCATTCTCACTAAACAACTAAATATGGCGTTCCCCACACTTTAAAAAAACCCCATAAAATATATATTTTCTCTTTACCTCAGAGTGCCTCTAGAACTGTAATTCATGTGGAGCTCAGAGAAGCTGGCTTTTAATGATGTGGGAGACAAAGCATCTTTTAGTGACCTCCTCTTCAATGTTCCACTACAATATAGAAGGATCAATTTGTTCAATAAACCTATAATCATTTATGTATATAAAATAACCAAAATGAATTGAGAATATTAAAGAAAATACATAAAATATATCATACACCACATTTCATTTTGTAAGAAAGCATCAGAACAGAAAGCAACACACCGACTGAAGGTCTTGACCACAAATTTCTTGTCAGGATGCTGAGCTTTCAGGTTCATCATGATAGTCTGTAAATCCTTGTTATTCTAAAGGATTATTAAAAGTATTTTATTCCCACATTGACTGCAGTTACACACAAAAATAAATATATACACAGCTAAAAATTGTTTATAACTTGTAGGCTTCATTAATTTGATTTACCTGAGACATTTCCTTATAGAAAATATCTCTTAAGTTTGAGATAGCTTGAAAAACTGTTACATAGACTCCAATGCGACTATGAGAAAAGAAGGAAAGAGAAAATATTGAAATGCTTTTATATTCATGTTTAGTACATAAATGAACAAATAAAATTTGTAAGTATTTTGTAAGTATGTCTATTGGGATTATCACATTTTACCTGTCATAGAGAAGAGGCATCTCTTCTTTCAGTCCTCTGTTCATGTCCTCAAATATTGCTTTGGTCATTTTCATCATTTCCTCGGCCTATGAAAAACAAGAATAATAAACACATATCTTCTCCTACGTCTTTTTGACAAAAGGAACCAATTTTGTTGGGATTGGAAGTAAACAAATCAGTGGTTAAGGTGTTGGACATAGAACCAGACGATTGTGGCTTTTATTCATAGCACCACCACCAAGTTACCACCGCTGTCTCCCTCAATCCCCAATTGCTCACTTGCACAAATGCAAGATATATGCAAGTCACTCTGCCAAATTCCGTAAATGTAATTAATATAATAATCCTTAATTACAACTGGTTACACTTGAACATGACTTCCTTATACCAGTATGTTTTGATATGCAATATTTCAACTTACATGTCCAGGTAAGGATCTGTATAAAGCAATTTAAAAAGGTGGATCCAAACAATGGGTATCATGTTTTAACTGGATTGTGACATCACTGATCATGAAATAAAAGCTGAAATTCTGATCCTGATTGAAATAATTTACAGCGAAACCCTAATGTCTTTGGTGTATAGCAAAAACAAATAGAATTGGGCAAAACATTATACTAATAGGTTTTATCAGCTGTTCTTTTGTATAATTATTGATATTTATAGTATTACTTTTAATATACCACTTGCATTTACTAAACAATTCTCATTTCACACATGAACGATATATTATTAAAAGGTTATGGAATAGTTACTCTGTATAATCACATGGCATGATTGTAACTGAACACCCAGCCTACAACATTTACATTTACAGCATTTGGCAGACGCCCTTATTTAGAGCGACTTACATTTATCTCTTTTGTACAACTGAGCAATTGGTGCTCAGGGGCCCATCAGTAGTAACTTGGTGGTGCTGGGAATCGAACCTTGATCTTTCAATAAGCAGTCCTTAACCACTTTGCTACCACTTCCCCAACATCACAACTGTAAATACTTTTGTGTGTGTTTGTTTTAATAAGTGCTGGTGGTGTTTGACAATAGACAAGACAAACCTTGTCTATCTTGATGTCATCTTTTTTTTTGGCATTCTGCAGTGACTCCAGTTGATGACGAGTGGAATCATAGTCGACAAGTTTTCTGCTTCTCTTGGCAATTCTTTCCTAAGGCATATTAAATTGACATTAATCATTAACAAAAACATTAAAAAAGTGTAATAAAAACAGGATATGTATGAATGTCAGTAATTACCCTCATATCTGGAAACTGGCTTATGTAGGATTCCATTGTAAGCAATGCCTGGTCTCGCAGTTTTGCCTCATAATCATTCCATAGCAAATCTTCACTCTTTTTTTTAAAAGAAAAAGTTACATTTAAGAAGTACATATGACTTAATTTTTGGATAATGAGTGCTAATGTTTGTATGAGGATCACCTCTACAACAGCCCCAAGGTCCTCTCCTCCTTCCCAGTCGAGCTCATAAACATCAAATAGAGACTGAAAAAGACGACTGGATGCATCTCGCATCACTGTAAAACACACATTAAATTTTCTTCATGTCCACAAAGATTTATAATGTTCTGACGCAAAAAATGATAAAAACAAGATGTTCTGATCTAAAAACTGATTAGATCTATCAAGATCTATCTAGAACTTATCCAACCATGTAATATGAAAAAAAAATATTAGGGTTCTTTGTGCCCTTTTTGGCAAATGTTGGCCTGTCATATGAAAAAAAAATATTAGGGTTTCTTTGTGCCCTTTTTGGCACGTTGGCCTGTCAGTCCACCACAGGAAACAGCCTCCTAAGTGTTCAGTAATACAGACTAAGAACAGTATACAAGTGTTAATTTTTTTTGGCTCAGCCTGTTGATTAGCAATAGTTAAATGTTACTTTTAGTCTGTCTCTGTATTGTTTGTTCCATTTATATTCTCTTATAAAAGTTATTTTCTGCAGTTGCATCAGCTGGCTTGTCTCCAATTCAAAACAGTTTTGAAGGAAGTCATTAGCAACTGCTGCACCATGTTCCCTCTTTTCTGGTAGAAGAAGCAGAGAAAAAAGGAAATCCACATATCGGCCTCTAGTTCTTTCATGGTCAATGCTGATTGCAGCTCATACACATTCTTAGGTTGTCTGCCTGTCGTTGGCATTTTACATCGTATATCACTTTTAACATACTCTCATCCATGGCACAATGCACATTGCTTGAAAGCCCTCTAAATCATCGGAATGTTTTTTTAATGTCCTAGTCTAGGTTTTCCAGCCAGAGACTGCTCACGTTATCACTGCCAAGCCAGAACCCGCTACGTCATGTCTGCCAAGCCGGAGCCCGCTTATGTCATGCCTGCTAAGCCAGAGCCCGCTCACATCATGCCGGCCAAGCCAGAGTCCGTTCAAGTCATGTCTGTCTAGCCAGAGCCCATTCACGCCATGGCTGGCATGCCAGAGCTTGCTTATGCCATGCCTGTGACACCAAAGCCCACTAACACCATGTCTACCAAAGCCCACTCACACCATGCCTGGAGGATGCGGAGCTTGGGTCAGGACTTATGAATCGGCTGCACAATCAGTCACAGCGACTGATTCGGTCTATAAATTGCCTCCATGCCCTTTATCCCAGCCCCTGGACCACCTTCGCTCCACCACACATCCTTAGGGTTTTGACTGTGGGTTGGTGTTTGGGCATCGAGAGCCGACCATAGAGTGGCGGAGAGGTCAGGGATGTCAGGGCCCCCCAGGGCACTCACTAGAGGTCAACTTTGAGAATTTCTGCTCCCTTGTATATTAAGCTATGTGCTTAGTGTTTATGTCGTATTTGTCATGTGTTAAATCATTTGAATCCCCTCTCACCTTGCTGTGTATAAATGCTCCATGTTCTATGCTGCGGTCGATATTAATGTCCATGGTTTCAGGTTATGTGTTGCTGATTTCTTGCTTAGGTTTTTGCTATAGTTTACTTCATGTTTTGTTCACTTGAAGTAAACTATACAACTGTTTTACTTCAAAATAAATTTCTGTTTTTGCATCTTACGATATCTCTCAGTCGTGACACTCACTGGGTAGAAGTTAGCATCGTTCATACTTGTGGTTTTTAATGATCTCTTATTGGCTGTATTGACTATGACCGAGCACATTCCAGACAGATCTAATATAATAAAAAATAATAATTGGTGTCTTATTTTTTTATTTTATTAATTTATAAACTGACTTGAACAGAATACATGATGATGTAAACACAACATTATTATATTTCTCCAGCACAATTCTGATCTCTTTTTTGTATCCACCCTGTGAATAAATTCAACAAACCTCTGACAGAATTCAAGTAAGCCTTAAGGTCCTTGTATATTTTTTGTCCATCAGTCTGTGTAAAAACAAGAATTAAAAACTCTTACTTTTTTTCTAAATTAAGTTATATTTTTTGTTGTTGTTTTTTTATTTCATTCAAGTACCTGCTGATCTTGGAAGTTTTGGATGCACTCTTCAAACTGTTCATCCCTGGTCTCCTCAGACATATTAAACTTCTGTAAAACCTGACATCAAAACCAAACATTTTAAGTTAAGCATGTTTGTAGAAAATGGTTTTACCATAACTCTTGTTAGCAACAGGATTACTGATGCAAACTGTTTAATATCAGTCTTACCTTCTCTTGTGCGCGGCTGAATTTCCTCTGGACTTGTTTAGCGAACTTGCCAGCACCTCCCTTTGAAGACTGGAGACTGGGGCTGGTGCTACTTTTTCTCTCGGCCATAATTTTTACACTTCTTTTCACACCTGATTATGACATTAAAAACTGCTGTTCAACCTAGTTAGAAAGCTTATATATTCTTTAATACCCTACCCAGTCATCTGTAGCACTATTATTACTCTGTCGTAGTCATGATAAGCAATAAAACTATGACTCTTATCCTAGTCATAAATGTGAAATGAGTATGTATCATTAATGTACAGCACAAAACATGATTTTATACAGGAGGAAATAGATTCTTTTAAAAAATAAATTCACAGAACATCTGCCTAGAAAGAAACTTCTATACAAGCTTCACCTGAAATAACTTAATATAGTATTTACAGCACAACTTGTGCTATTGGTTGTAGCTATTCAATGGGCTCATCCACCAGGTGGGCTCATTGCATCTGCTCACAAGGTTAAATAATTTGACGATTTGTTAGATACATACATGTAAGCATAAAAGTTTAGTGAACATCTGTAACTGCTTGAAACCTTAGTGTCGGGGTGATGCTAATTTTATCTTTATCTTTAAAAGATTTAAAGCCCTACACAGCACATTTTAATATATCTTAGAATACCTAAATCTACTTCACAGCCATTATGTACTGGGGAAGTAGTAGCGCAGTGGTTAAGGCGTTAGACTGCTAATTGAAAGATCAGGGTTCGATTCTTGGCACCACCAAGCTGCCGCCAATGGGCACCGGAGCAAGGTCCTTAACCCCTAATTGCTCAGTTGTAGAAAAGAGATAAATGGAAGTTGTCCAGGGCTGAGCCCAGTTACTTAGGTTTACCCTGCTGGATTTTATTTATACCCTCCTCATTCTTACTAATTCAAGCATTGGCTTTCTAGTACATAATAAATAAGGTACAGCCCGAAAAATTCAGATACATGAGTATGTCAGAGTTTTAGCAAATCTTTAATAGTCATTAACAGGACGATATGGCATTACGTGTTCATAAGGTCTTGTTTAATTACATTTACGGAATTTGGCAGACGTCCTTTTCCAGAGCGACTTACATTTATCTCATTTGTACAACTAAGCAATTAGGGGTTAAGGGCCTTGCTCAGGGGCCCAACAATGGTAGCCTGGTGAAGCTGGGATTTGAACCTATATTATATAACCCCAAATTAATTTTTTTGCACTTGTGTTGTAAAAACTGTTTGTTTTTTTATGATTTAGTCTATGATGCACCAAACAGAAAAACAGCAAAGCGAACACAGTGTTTTATCTTTTATTTCATTCATTTCAAGCGGAAATCATTTAAATATCCAGAGCAGAAATAAGAAAATATTCAGTTTATCTTACAGGACTCTTTTAGTAGTGTAATAAATTCATAAATGTGAGTGCTACTGGGCTCAGTACTTTACAATAAACTAAACTAAACTAGTCTCCTGCTTTATTAATGTAATCTTCTCTCTCCCATTATAGATAAAAGTTAAAGCAGTATAAATTTTACATTCTGCAAATCAGGTACTTTGAAATCAAAACAGTGTATGAAAATGACCTAAATTTTGAAATCTGAAAAAACCGTCTGAATACAGTCCTATGTTTTATACTGAGTAATACTTTATGTTTATGTAAATACATATATAGTATATGTAGACTAGAGAACAGTTAAAGTGGATCATTTTCAACAACTCTTTCATCAAAGTTACCCTAAAATCAAAACCCATACATACAAATTTACACACATATGACTGACTACAGCTGGTATATCATAAAAAAGGAAAAACAGATCAGTAAAGGACTGTGGACTAGTACAAGATTCATGCTCTCCCTGCCATGTCGTAAGTGGCAATAAGCTGTTCTCCTAAAACTATATTACTGAACAAGCATTCAGATAATCATTACAATGAAAATGTAGGCAACTCTCATGTCTCATGTTAATTTGTTCCGTATAATTATTTATTTAAATATGTTATGCTTACCTGTTAACACTTTGCTTGCAGAACTCCAGCCGGTCTAAGACCCAGATCTTTATGTGTTCGACCTACCCCTTCAGAGATATGTGCCCTTTGAAATTCCTTGGACTTTGGACCCAGTTTAACCACAGGATCTTGGGTGAAATATTTATTGAGCATGCCACACCAGGCTGACATGGGATATGGATATGCCATTCTAGAATATAAAAAACCCAAATGCTTTCTAAAAATTATTCTTAAATCTTTATAGTGCATCCTTTATAGTGCTTTATAGTGCTGTCGCACCTCCGGAAGGGGTCCTGAGGCAGAGTATACCTTACTTCATAAGGAAATGGTATACCCAATTTTGGCATGATATTTTGTTGTATATAAAATTGTACAATTGTTTGTGGTCCGTGAACAAAACAGATCAGTCGAAAGTAGACTTGCTAACATATTTGCTATTGCCATTAAGGTTTGGTTAATAAGTAAATGAGTAAACTGCTCAGCCCCGTGTTGTAAAGCGTACACTTCCCTTCCTCTGGATCATAAAGGAAGGGACAAACCTCGAATTCAGGAAGGTCAATTATCGCCCTGGGTTATTCTTTGTGTACTGGATCATGAAAGGTTACTAAGAGCAGAGTGTAAAGGTTTAAAAATATTACTTGAATAATGACATGAAATAAGGAACTGCATATTGGTGCATCTTCTGTAACCAGTACAGCAGGGGGTTCTTTTTTGGTTTTCTTTTTTCCAAAAAGATCACGATATGTAATATCATCATACCACAACAAAAAATAAATGGCAGTCAGTATGAGTAATCATTGACAAGACAAGAGGTCAGTATTAATTGTATTCATTGCAAAATTCATGGTTAGTTAAAGGTCTTTATAGCAACAGCACAAGTGTTAGAAGCAAAAACATTCATTCATTAATGATTCCAAACAGAAATTTTTTATGGAAATTACTTTTTCTCTACAGTGCCAACTAGGGTTTACAGTATGAAAGTATATAGTATGTTATCACTTAGCAGGTTGCAAAAACCTATCAAATGAGGTAGCGAAGACTAAATAAAATTTTAGGCAGAAAATTCTATTACTAAAATATGAGAATGAATGAGCCTAATTATTAAAAGAAGTAAATAGGGTACTTGACGAACAAGTGAAGATTACATTGAGATATGTTAAACAGAATCACTGTGAGAGAACTGTCCAAGAGCTAAAGAACTGTTAGCATGGAAACTCAAACTTTATTTCAAAATGAAAGACCCTGAAACTAATGTAATGTGCTATAAACCAGAAGAAATCTTACAGTCTTAAAAATGTTATAATTATCTATACTGCTGGTAGGAATAAAACAAATATCGGTAGTTAAAGAAATTACAAAAACAGAAATTTGTAAATCAATATATTTGTAATATTGAATCTAAAACAAAGTACTGGAAGGGAATTTATATCTAACAGAAAGGTGAAAAACCTGCAAAACATGCAAGTGGAAAACATGCAGGGAATTACTGAAGTGTTCTTTAAATATGTTTAACCTTTAAAAGGGAATAGAAAAGGCTGGAAAAGACAAATGCGTCTCATACAGTTCAGTTTGAAATATAAATTATAAAATGTTTTAAAATAGCATAAAGATTAGAAAATGAATTAAATTAATGAATGATTTGATTGCCTAATAAAAAAAAACTGAATTTGTTCAAAATAAGCAGATACATGATATTGTGAGACTATTAATAATGTACATTATTTTTGTTTGAAACCATAAGCAAAAATAATTCAGAATCTCAGTGCATGACAGATTTTTTTCGTCCCCCCCAAAAAATGCTATTTTTACCACATATTTTCTCGCCCACAATATTCAAGATTTATTCTGGTTTAACTTGTAAAATCCTGCAGGTACATGTACAAGTTTTGTTTTTGGCTTCTTCCTGATACTCTGTGAAACCTATTATTTTTTTTACTTGCTTCCCATAATTTTTTTTGTTGTTCAAAATATGGCTCACAACTACTCAATATGCGTCACCTGCCGGCAGGCAAAACATGGAACCCCCGACACTTATATGAACATGTTCTGCTGTCGATCTTCGGATCCACATACGTATGTGGGCAGGTCTTCTCCAATATGAACTATATAAAAAACAAACATCGCTTCCGCCTCACAGATGACAGCTTAGAATCCTGTGTGAAAATAAAGGTGACGTCTTAGAGCCCTGATCTGGTGATGCTGTGCGCTGAGGTTCAGGAGTTTATAGATTAATAAATATTTTTAATTGGCTATTTTTTTGCAAATATATACATTATATTCAGTGAAATGGTCCTTTTTACATTTAGGTTAACAGCTAATTTTGGTTTAAATACAACAATAATAATTTTATAAGAAAGTATACTTTATCCCAGCGTTCGAAATATCTTTTGTTGCATTCAGACATAAAATGTCATTTCCGCTGTAGTAGTTCAAAGATTTATATGTAGTATAAGGGTAAAAACAATAAGCAGCGTTCTCTTTTAGATCTTTGTAACTCCTGATGTTCTATTTTCTCTGGGAAACTGTCACAAATGGCTCTGAGTGTTAAAGCTTGCCGACTATAATAATAAAGTGGTCATTAACCGCTATATCTTTTACCAACAGCGCAAACAGGCCCTAAAGCCCTAACTGCTTAGTTGTATTAGATATATGTAAATCGCTCTGGATAAGGATGTTTGCCAAAATGCTATAAATGTAATTGTAAATTAAAATTAACTCTTATGTCTGTAAATCAAATACACTGCTGCAATATGGTCAGCTGGAACGCCCCTTAAGTCATATAAAGTGCTTTTTAGTGCATGTGCTCATCAGTCTTGAAATCATGGGTGGGGCGGGTCAGGAATAACTAGATGGTAAGATGAAGCAAGAACCATTTTTTTGCCTTAGATGACCCATTTGTTCAGTTCTTTGTATAATAACCCATCATGTTAAACAAAATAAAAAATTCTGCATTTGATGAAATGTTTTTTATAGAGAGACATTTTCTAAACAATATTTCTGATGTTATGCAACCATTTTTTAAAGCAACCACGATTCAGATGAATAACAGTTTAAAGTCCAATAATATGACAAAACGCACAATGCTGATTGTGGAAAGAAATCTTTTATAGACTGCTATTGATTACATGGGTTAAGTAAAAGAAAGGAGCTTAAGAAAAAACTGTAATATAAAGGTGGAAAGTTAAAGAATTTGTTATTTTCATACAATCCAGTGAATCAGCATAACATGTAACATTTTTTTAAACAGGCAAAGAATTAACAAAAGTAATAGCACACTGAATGGAGCAAAAATGACTTGGCATGGCCTTATCTCTCATTCGATTCAAAAATAAAAGCTGATGTTTGCATAAAAATGTAAAGTATGCATTTTTGAGTAACATACTTAAAAGTAGTTTGAAGAACATGTATAAAACATACAACCAAGTATAAAATCCGAATGATAAAATAAAGCTTCGACTCCCATTCCCCCACAATCTGCTTTGATCGGAAACAGACGGTAATAAACAACGCAAGTGCATACTTTAAGCCATCCTATTGGTTGAATGAGTAAGCAGGTCCAAATTTTAAAAACCAATATAAAACATGAAATAAAAGTATAATTAAAACATTTGTACATATAGACACCAGGTGTAAATATAGATGGTGCAGACGGTATGGCAGACGGACAGCCTCATTTTAGCAGAGGAGAAGCAAAAAAGTTTCCCTGGCGACTGAAGCTGACAGCGGATTTGCTTTTGCTACCAAATCTGTAACAGAAGAGTTAATAATAAGTCCCTTCTTAACTCAAGCAAATATATAGAAAAACATTTAAATAGAAAATACATAAACGACTCCTGCAAGCAACACTTACTTGGGAGTGATGACCCCCAACGTGGCATTTCTCATCCGTTGGGACAGCGAACTGGAAGATGATGTTTTGCTCATCTGCTGCTCTGGAGTGGTAAGCGGGCCAAACATACTCACTGAAACCAAAGACAACAAGTTTGGCAAGGTTTTTTTTTTTTTTTTTACAATCATTTTACACTTTTTTCTTTTATTGTGGTGTAAAGCTAAAACATACAGGTGGAAATGGGAAACTAGTTATTGTAGATATACATTTTTGGAATCTTTAACTCTAACCGAAGTTATATACCCAATAGTTTGGGTGGTAGCACAGTGGTGTTGGATTTCTAATTGGATAATAGGGGTTCAATTCCTGGCACCACTAAGCTGCCACTGCTCGGCCCTGAGCAAGGCCCAACCCCAAAGTGTTCAGTTGTATAAGAGAGAAACGTAAGTCGCTCTGGATGGAGGCATCTGCCAAATGCAGTAAATGTAATTTGGTTGTTTTGTTTACAAGTTTATTATTAAGATTTTAAACTTTGTCTGAAAACTAGCCTAGATGCAATAAGTGAAGAAAAAGTTATCGACCAACAGTGTCTCCTTTGTGTACATTTTATGTTGATCCCCCTAGACAAGTTAGTCACTTAACACCGGTTTTAATTTGTTACACTTGCATGATCTTTCTTATCACTGAATTAATAAAGAAAGAGCATTTTCCTAATAAATATACGTCACAGATCTATCGGGTGTCCAACAGCAAGAATACACACATTTACAAAAACACCATCATACCTTTTTGGTCAGGAGTGGAATAAACATTGCTGTTCTCAATAATCATATGATCAGGATGACCTTGATGGTGGTCCTGCTCCACCATCAAGAACTGGTTCCAATACGCTGTAGGCAGTCTTAACAGGCATTCAACAACCTGAAACACAACCGTGTTGGAAATATTGGCATATGGAAAACGTGGCTTTTATCCAATTATTATATGTTTGATTACTTAAACATGGACTAAAACAATTAAAAGCATTCCAAACAAAGATACTATAATAGCAGTAATGACATTACAATTAAGGCCAGACAATTAACAGAAATAGCATAAATTCTTGTCAGTTGTACCTTTGATTGTCGCTTTGCGTCATTTAGAATAGTCATCGGGTCTGGATCTGGTACGGCATGACCCACTATAGTTGGTCCAAACACACGAGCCAGATTAATCACATCCATCTTGGTATCGGTGCTTTGTGCAACTCTGGGTGATAATTACATAGAATTGTGATATGCAAGTTTTTTTATTTATAAAAAGGTACAGCAAAAGGACATGTTGGAAAATTCTAACTGTAGCCTGATGGCACTGAAAGTGCAAGTCATGTGCTTGCCTTTCAAAGCCACACCTCCTGAACGCACACAAACGAGACCATCAGAAACAATTACTACAACACGTGTCTTACCACTGAAATTTTTTTTATGATTATTGACATTTGTCAGATGCCCTTATCCAGAGCCACTTACTCTTTGATACAACTTAGCAATTAGGGGTTAAGGACCTTGCTCGGGGGCCCAGAACTGGCAGCTTGGTGGTGCCGGGAATCAAACCCCGATCTATCAAATTACACACCGAAATCAAATTACACTACACCATATTCCTACCCATCCAAAAAAACCCACTGCAACCACAGTGTCACCTTTCAGACTTATGTAACAGACGCCAGCAAAGAAACCCAAAACAGATATTAATTTGGGTTTGCACTCTTTCCGATACAGCTTTTTTTGCAGTACATGAATTCTGCCTGTGTGAATAGACTGCACAGATATATAAAATCAGAATTGGACATTAAGTGTAAATGCAGCAATGCAGAGGAGAAGAATTTTTCAAGGAGCAGAACAAAAAACGTTTCTGTAGATCACCTCTTCATAGCCTTCACACCCCGAGGGAAACACACCACTGGCATGCCAAAATGCCACAGTTAGTTCATTCTGTTGTACAAAAGCTAACAAGGATGCATGCTGGTGCTATGCTTCTATAGAAAGAAGGACTGTGTCCCTGGAGAGGGTGAACACTAGCAGACGTCACAGTACGCTCATATTTGCAGTGAACACTTCGAAGTTAAGCTCCTGAAATAATGAATATATTAATCATTGATATTTTTGCCATAAATCAGATCCTAACAATCTTATATGAAGCTGTCAGGAACCAAGGCAGGCAACTAGAGTGGCTATAATTAGTAATAATTACACAAATACTTTACTAAATGTAAAGTCGAGATGCTGTTAGACAGAATGTCAATGAAGTGAAAATGCAAATCACATTGTAACTTCAATGTGCAATGTAGTACTTAGACAGTACATGCTGTTTTGTTTGGATGAAAACTTTTTTTTTTTTTTTAAATAGTTTAACAATATGAACAACTTTTAATACACATTTTACACAGCATCCACATAAGGGTCGGAATAAGATATAGGTAACTACACATAAGGCAAGGGATTCAGCACAAGATCAATGCCTAAACAGCAGCCGGTGCTGATTATTAATCACAAGTGCCCATAACTCAGTGTTTGTTTCTTTTTTTTACCGTTTGTCAGGAGGTGATCCAAATATTTATAGCTTAAAACAGAAAAATGTGACTGACTTGTGATTTTATGACCAGGTCACCACACAGGTCATGTGACAATACTATCTATTGCAGTTCTAAATTCTCGATGAGATTGCGATTAGACAAAACTACGTTTACTAAAATACTGTAGTTACAAGATATTCCTCTTATTTCTGTACTAGGCCACACAGCTATTTAAAACATTAAATCCTAAAACCCAAATGACAATCATTTATTTAAAATCAATGTGCATGTTCGATGTCACTATTTCCAAGTAAAGCAGATGGCTAAAGTAAAGCAGTAAGACCACAGCAATAAACTACGCCATGAAGGACTGAAACCCTGCAGCACCTAAAAGGTCCCCCTGCTAAAAAAACATTTACAGTCTGAATGATTCAGGAGGAACTGGGTGAAAGTGTTGTGGTCAGACAAGACCAAAATCAAGCTCTTTGGCATCAACTCAACTCAGTGTTTGGAGGAATGCTGCCTATGACAGTCAGCCTTTTTATACATTAAAGTAATTATCACTGTAAAAGATGGTTTTACATTTGTCTGCGAAAGGAAAACAAATTTAGGAGATACCGTGAAATAAAAAACAAAAGGAAAGACGCTGTATCGAAAACATTAAATTCCACTTTGCTGCCTACCTCTGTAGATGAACCATTAGGAAGGCCAGAGTGTCCCTGTTTGGCTGGGGTAAGTCACTTATAGTTTGATACATCAGTGCAGTGGAATTGTCTTCATCAGCTAACTCTGGTGGTGGAAAAAAATAAATACATTTTTAGTTAATATTGTTATAAAAGTTAACATGTGGTTCATTACTCGTTTATTTGCACGAGTAACTAAATCATCGGGGATTGTGGCATCTAATTCTCTTCTATTTAATTATTTTTAACATTTGCAACTAATGAATCTCTAGGAAAAATTCTATTAAGCTAAATTTTCCCCCACTTACAAATGCTTTTGGAAAGTAATGTTCTTATTTAACAGTCATTTGACAATCTTGATTAAAGATTTTTTTGTTTTTACAAATTTTAAAAATCACCACTGGTTTATAATATTAACCTAGTATGCATAAAATATTCCATCTGTTCATATCGGATTTATTTTTAGAAGAAACAGATACTGAATAAAATTTGGTCTTCAGCATACAGGTATCCCATGTAAAATAGTTCACTGCCTACAATGGACAAAAGTAAAACTAGTGACCGAAACTAGAAACCGAAATTAGATATTGCCTACTTGTGTAATAGGTGTAGGGTTAAAATAGCTAGCCTTTCACATATGCTTTGCTAATGTTTACAGTTTACTAAAGACTGGCAGTATTGACTTTTTTTTTTTTTTTTTAAACCACTGCATGTATCTTAGTCCTTCCTCTGTTCTTGCAATTAAACAAATATACTTTATTTATTGAAAAAAGTGTTGTGAGAGCTTAAGAAATAAGTTTTAGCTGTAGTCCAGACTCACCCGCGGCCTCCATAAAATTACTGTTGAGACGGAAGGTAAGCAGTGGCTCCTTGAGGTTTCTCAGGAAGTCTTTAAGGAGACCGGTAATTGCATGGACATCTTCCACCTTACTGAGCAGAGGAACAGTCTTTCCACGCAGAAACTTCTCCTTTAGCTCCTTCACTACCCGGTCTGCCCCAGACAGACGGTACAGGCCAGTCTGGTATAAAACCACAGAGACAACAATGATGATTAGCAAATATGATGCAAAGGTGCATGAAGTTAAATAGTTTATTGACTGACCTCATGCAGGCCTCTCTGCTCAATTTCATTCACACAGTGGACCACCAATGGTGGAATCATGGGGGAGGTGTCCGAAACGTAGTCTGCAAGAGTGCCCTACAAACCAAGAAAGTACAATAATAAAAACAAGCAGTACACAGTACTGCAACAGCTTTTTTAAAGAGTTAGGCTTTTATTAGCCCGCACATATACTTCTAAGGTGATATTTATATGGCTTTCTTTGGTTTCAATATCAACAGGCATGCATTTGGTTGGTGTTTTATTTGATAAATTACTGAAAATGTTTCCCTCAAATTCCAAATAAACAATGCCATTTAAAAGGACTTCTTTGCAGAAAACAGTTGGTCAAAATTTGGTTTCAACTCAAAGTAAATAGAATTTCAATTGATCCTGTGGTCCTCCACATACCCCTTGATTGCCCTGGCTGTGCTTAGAATAGCAACAAAGCAAAAGAAAAGCAAGATTTTTCCAGGTCATCTGTGTAGATAGAATGATGTGCGCCTTTCACAAAAACTAATAAACCCATTGGAGCTTTGTGGACGAACGGTCACATCATTCAACAAATTTCAAAGTGGCTATGAGACACTGGCTCCATCCGAACTACACAGTACTATACAGTATGCATGTCCAAATCATTAGTATTCAAAATACAGTACAAGTTTCTGGTTGATCATCTACTTCCACCCGGATTTTAAAGTATGCATATGAGTCACAGTCAACCATTCTAGGTCACGGGAGAGATGACTCACCATATTCCTATTAATTTCTGTTACGTCATATATTCTCGTTAATTCCCATAGAAGGTTTCCAGCCTTGAAAATGAGCAGAATTTTGCAACCCTATACCCGACCTATCAAATGTGATTCCGTGTTGTCTAAAAATGACTATATAATTACCCGCTTATATAACTGGGATAGAACACTGTACCATTGAATTATATTTCTATACCCTGACTGGCAGGGTGGATATACATTTTGTTAGCCTGACCATAAAACAAATTGGTTTCAGGACTAGCGAGCCCCAAATTGGAATGTCTGCCAAATACACGCATCTACAGAAGAAATGTAAGATTTTTGTACAACAGTTTTATTATTGTGTAACATGTTAAAAACATTTCTATTGCTCCGATAAATATATGAACGCAGTTAACTAGATCTGATAAATTATGTCTGATTCATCAGAGATTTATTAGCTTTGAGTGCATGCAGGGTTGCTAGATTGATTCCATTTAACTGGGCTTCTTTTTAAGTTAGACAGGAAAACTATGAACTCCTTGTTTATCAGTACATGACTCGGAAAGCACCATGAGAAGGACTTAATCCACAGTTAATTTTTATATTGTGCATCCCTTACACACACACACACACACACACTACCTCTCCAATTTTGATTGGAGTCCCAGACAAGTTAGGAATGCAGGGCAGGGGACACCGCTCTCGACACTCAGGATGGCTGACCACTCGACAGTCTCTGCACTTCAGGGAAATTTTTCCAAACTTGATCCTCTTCCCACAAGGAACACAAGATTCGGGCTTTATCACCTAAAACATATCTTCAGTTTATTTAACAGCAATGCCTTGGAAAAAATAAATAAATAAAAAAACCAAAGCATACCGTTTTGGACGCAAACTCGTGTAAACGAACACCCCCATTGCTGTGTGGTGTGCTGGGCTCTGCTTTGATCTCCGACTGGTTTATGTTCACAGACTGTCCAGAACCCAGCTCTGATGTGGCCCAAACCTTGGAAGCTACAGGAAAAATAAAAGTTAAAATGGGTATAATCTAGTATAAGTATATTCAATTCATTGTCATCGTGCAAGGTACGTGTACAGAGCCAATGAAATGCATTTTTCGCATATCCCATCTACGACTATCCCACTAATCTACTGAAGTGAATTAAAGAAAAAAAGATGCAATAGAAAAGTGTGGTACAAACGTAGTGATACAATTGTCTTAACTGTACTTTTGCATCAAAGCCAGGTTGTGTGAGCCATTTAGAGGGTTTATGGTTCATTTTTATGCACAGAGCAGACTGGTAGCCTTGCATGCAACAGAAACCTAACAGTCTGTGAAATCACCTGGTTGGTGGGGAGGAGCGTCTGCTTGCATTCACAATTTAACGGCTTTAAATTATATACTAGTTTCTCAGAGCCAAGGTTAATTTTGAAAGAAACATTAGGGGCACTGATTTTAGATTAGAAAACATATTGGCATCACTGGAAGTGCATTAGCATGGTTTGAATCATACTTATCTGACCGCCATTAATTTGTAGCAGTGAACGAAGAGGTATCATATCGCTTGCAAGTACAGTATAGAGTACCGCAAGGCTCAGTTCTAGGACCATTACTTTTTACACTTTACATGTTACTCAGGGAAGATATAAGGAAACATGGTGTTAGCTTTCACTGATCTGGGATGACACCCAACTATATTTCTTTGTAGCCTGCCGAAACTTACCAATTCTAAAAAAATTAACAGAATGCATAGTACATCTTTTTTTTTTAAAAAAACAAAACAAAACAAAAACAACTGGGTGACAATTTCTTATTGCTAAATCCTAAAAAACGGTGTTAATGATCAGACAAAGCCTAAATGTATTATTCTAGATCACTGTCTAGCACTTGACAGCTGCTCTGTCAATCCCTAAAATACCGCACACCATGCTCATCAGAAGGACACTATTACCCAATTTTGTAGCAGGGGACAATTAAGCATCCAATGCAATTTAGCTCCAACCCTAGTTAATCAAATACACCTAAACTAGTTAATTAAAAGGTCTTACTAGGTATACTTGAAACTTACATGCAGGTGTTGAGAAGAGATGGAGCTAAACTCTGCAGGACACCGGCACTATACGACCCCTGCTATAATGAGTAGTGCATCCACCATCCAATATATTCTACACATTACTTTGTGTAAAGAAAAAGAGCTAACCTTCAAACTTAAAACCTACCGGTCTTTCTCCTGCTTCTGGTCCAGTAAGGTACAGCTTCAAGAGTTGTGACAGCCTCAATTGTACCTCCATTGCTAGGCACGGTCACTGTAGTCTTAGCTACTAGAGACTCATTTCCCTATGTACATAACAAGCAAACAGTATAATTTTACATTAAAACAAAAGTTTTAAAAATCACAATAAAAGGACTACACAGAAATGGAACATAAATGTTTAAGTATTTACATCCTATTACATAACATTTACTATTAACAATGGATTTTATCAGTTCACACAGACTACATTTGGATGCGATTATGGGTGTCTGTTGTACATAGCTTTGTTACGTTACTGTCCATTTTTTCAAATAGGGCACTGCTGTGCAGGATGTACAGGAAGGTCTATTATATACTAAAAAAAGCTTAATCAGGATGCATACTTTCTCAGATGTGCGGCCTGTGGACCGGGACCTCTTGGCAGCAGCCACAGGTCCATCAGCATGGTTTCTGGAGGAGCGCTGAAAGAGAACAGACAACATGTTCAGCACTTAGGTAATAAAAATAATCAAAACTACATTGCTTCTAAGTGGGTAAGAGAGAACAAGCGATCAGCATACTCTCTTCTGGCGTTTCTTTAGGCGAACAGTTCTGACAACAGAAGAGTCCCAGTCCTAAGAATCAGAGAATTCAAATTAAAAAAAGATTTGCATATAAATTTTAAGACAATTTCACTAATGGCATAAAAACTATTTAAAAAAAATAACATGCTGCATGTATAGATTTGTTTTGACAAACCATGAAATTTAACAGATTTGACTAAAGCTTTGCAAATGTATTATTTAGGCTCAAACCTCTTGTGAGGGCAGATAGTCTATTACACTCTATCACAATTTTAATTTCATATTAGTTCAAATTGCCCCAGAAGTTGATCAATAATCCAATAGCATAGAGAAAGGTCACGACACAAAAGTACTTACCAGTGAATCATCAGTTTTATCATAACTAATGTCTGACAAAATGGAGGCTGATTCGTCGATAGTGGTCAGCCTGCAAAAAATAGAAGTACTTAATATGTGGTCATTGTATGTCTGGTAAAATAAGAATATAGACAGCGCTTAGGAAAACATTTATTTAACATACAGTCTTTACTGCATCTTTTAGTTTAACACTTTATGCTGGTAGTGCTTAAATTATATAGCTAACTATTCCAATTTTTTCCCCACAATAGTGTATCGATATTCTCTACTTTTAAAAAGTAAGCTATAAGGATGGGTGCAATTTGGCAAAGTAGCATGTGATGTCGGACGAAGTTAATGCTGAAAAATCGCTTATTGACTGAGGCTGGTAAAACATTGATTCCAGAAAAACTTACTGACAATGACGATTCCTGGATTAATATAACATGGATTATCATAACATAAAAATAGACCAACTACATTACAATTATTTATAATAGTCCAGAGACATTAGTTCATTTAGACTCTATTGATTACAATGATCCAAAATAAAAATTCATGAATGAAGGTAAAACCTGTATAACCTCAATAGAGCAACGTTTACTATAAAACAGGGTTTACATTTATTTATTTAAATCAACATTTTGAAATTAAAAAAAAAATCACAAGCCAGATTTAATAACCATTAATTTAAAAATATATATATATATCTATGCATTTACTCATGTCTGCACACAAATACATTTTACAGCATATACATCTGTTTGGTCACAAAGGTGAGGAAAATTCTTACACAGAAACTGCACAGACGTTGCATGCAATTGTTTAGTACAGCATGTAATGTATTAAAAAGGTCATTTAACTATTTAATAAATACATTTATAATAGAGCATTTTAGTTTTGATTGGGGGAGGGGTGTAAAAAATGGATTATATATTTAACTTTAATGCGAACAGCTGCTCGCACCACTGTATGAATATACAGTTTAAAGTAATTCTCACAAACAGCATCCACGCATTTTAAGCCAAGTGGTTAAGGGTTACGTGCATTTCCATTTACAGCAATTGGCGGACGCTCTGATCCAGAATGACTGTTTTAAAAGCCAATCAGCAGATGGAGTGACCTTCCTGCTATTGAAGGGTACCAAGAAATTAACAGCCAATTAAAGCATCTGCTTCATTACCATACCAGGTTAAACTCCCCCTGCAAATACACAATTTGCCATATGCTGACTATTTTTAAAACAGTAAGTTGTTTACTGTTTGAAACACCGCAACCACTTCACTAGCACTGCCCCCACAGTACAGTGGTGGGGGACTTCTATTGGCTATTATTTCCTTGGTACCCTTCAATTGCAGAAAGGTCACTCCATCCGCACGAATAACTGACTTATGAAATGGTAAAATGCACTAAAATGCAACTAAAGTAGCAAGTGTGTTTGCATAAAAATAAACACACTTCTATAGCAAAGGTAGTGACTATTGCTCCAAGGACTAACTCACTTTACTTCCCCATACATTAGAGTGCACCAGACTCATTTATGGCTATTACATTTTAACAGCCAGTTAACACAAGCTGCTTTATACACTAGCTGATGCGATAGCTAGCATGGATAATTATTTACATTTACACCTTTTTGGCAGACGCCCTTATCCAAAGCAACTTACATTTCCCTCATACAACTGAGCAATTAGGGGTTAAGGGCCTTGCTCAGCGACCCAAGTTACCACTGCTGGGAATCGAACCCCGATCTTCCAAATAGGAGTCCAACACCTTAAACACTGTGCTACCAAGTTCCAATTGAATATGATAGGGTTAAAAAGTTTGGACTAACTAATGTGAAGAATTTCATCACAATAAAAGAAGTCACTTTGTGAAAATTATGTTAAGTTGAAGTCTCCAGCAATAAAGTGCTGGGCAGGCTCACATTTAAGAAACACTGCAGTAAAGTTCAGCATATTAATAGGTGTATACAAAATAAACATACTTTACTGTACATTTTTAAAAAAAACTCTTATGGCTATATAGACTTAAAGACACAAACGAAATAGAAATTAGTCTACAAGACAAGATGTGCTTTACACCCAAGTCACACAAACATTCCATACAGAGTTCCCAAAGTCTCTTACCTTCGGCTGCTGTTGAGATGGTTAGGGGCTTGGGATCGCCCGCTAAGAAAAGCTAACGCTGACCGCTGCTCATCATTTAACTGGATGCTGGTGCTGGAACCCTCCGTTACCAACAGATCTCGAATGAGTTGGATCTGACGATCCTAAAAACAACAAATAAATAAAAAGAAGACATAAGCCATTACCATAATCCATGTGCCCATAATAAAGCCACAGGTTTATGAGGCTTTACGCACTGATTTAGCAGGAGGTGAGATTTTACACCTTCCTGCCCAACAGTAAGTCAATTAAAGCTGTTATATAGCAGAAAACACTAGCAGTTGTACTTAATACAAATAATCCTAACTTCTGTTATCTAGATTTTTTTTTTTAATTAGAAAATATGTACAGGACTCGCATACAAAGTTAAAAGAAACTCTAGTAAAGATAGAGTTTTTAATTAGCTATAATATTAACAGTACTAAACTAAAGAAAATGAGTTATGTTGAGCTCTAAAAATTTACTTTAATATTTTAATACTTGAGACTTTTTAAATCTTAAGCGTATTATGAATGAGTGATGAAAGTATGTGCCAGTTGATTCCTGGCACCACTAAGCTGCCACAGCTGGGCCCCTGAGCAAGGCCTTTAACCCTTAGTTGCTCCAATGTATAGGAGAATGTAAGTCGCTCTGGATTAGCGCATCTACCAAAGGCTGTAAATGTAAATGAAAGTGTAAAAATAGAAAAAGAACAAAACTTCAAAATGTTTTAAACCAAATTTAAATCATTCCAACAAGTTAAATCTACCATTTTATTAACAGTGACACTACACAGGACCGATAAATGTATATAACATGTGCCTGTCAGCCCATACCAATTTCTCACAGTCGGATTCTGCTTTTTGGCGTCTGCGGATTTCCACGTCCACTTGGTTGCGAGCATGCTTTAGCTTGACCTCCAGTGCCCCTCTCTCAGTTTCAGCTTTGGCGAGCACCTCCTTACAAGAGGCCAATTCCTGCTCAACCCTCAGCCATTTACAGCGACAATCCTCAAAATTGATTGCCATCTGAATAAACTCTAAAGAATAAGAAAAAACAGTTTTTAATAAATCAATACTGCAGCTTTTAATAATGACTATTCTCATAAGTGGGCCAAGTTTTAAAAACCAGAAGACACATACAGGCGATACAAAAAAAAAAAGGCATCCGTCATGATTAACACATTGGGAGTATAAACACACAGCTGCCACTGTGGAAATGCTATAATATTTCAGATACATCAGTTTTAATACCCAGGTCTGCTAATAACCGTCTGTTTCAGCACAACAAAGTTAATTTTTGTCTTCACACATGTTAAAGATTACGGCATATTCTAACAAGTTCAAGGAGCTTTATTGTCATTTCAGCCATATATAGCAGATGCAGTAAACAGTCAGATGAAATAACGTTTCTCCAGGACCCCCTGGTGCTACACAAAACAACAGAAGAGCCACTAGACAGGATAGACATAAAGTGCATGTCAGTGCAATAAACAGACAGTGCAATAAACAATACAAACATAAGGACAGTGCAAAAAGACAGTAAAGGACGGGGCATAACGGAATAGCGCCAACCACACTGTACACGAGGTAGAACGAAATGTGCAAATTACAACGGTACTGCGCAAATAGCATTGTAAAGTGAGTAAGGTAACTATAGTATTTTAAAGTGACCTGTGCTTACAAAAAATGTTCGAGTGTGTGTGTGTATGTGTGGGTTGAGGTAGTTCATTTCAGTGTGTTGAGCAGCCTGATGGCTTGAGGAAAGAAACTGTTACACATTCGGGTTGTGAGGGTCCGAATGCTGCGGTATCTTTTCCCAGAGGGCAGGAGTGTGAAGAGTGAGTGTGAGGGATGTGTGGGGTCCTCCACAATGCTGTTAGCTTTGCGGATGCAGCGTGTGGTGTAGATGTCCGTTATAGAGGGAAGAGAGACTCCGATGATCTTCTCAGCTGTTCTCACTGTCTTGAGAAGATCATCGGAGTCTCGCTTCTCTATATAACAGACATCTAACAAAAAAAGGAGGGGGGGGGTAGTAGTTCAGTGGTTAGGGTGTTGGACTGCTAATTAGAAGACTGGGGGTTGAATCCCCAGCACCACCAAACTACCACAGCTCAGCCCATAAGCAAGGCCCTTAACCCTGAGATGCTCAGCTGTATAAAAGGGATAAATGTAAATCACTCGGGATAAGGACATCCGTCAAATGTCGCTACAGTATAACATTGCATTTATTTATTATTGAGGAAGTGGTTAAGGTGTTGGACTGCCTATTGACAGATCAGGGTTTGATTCCAAGCACCACCGCTGGGCCCCTGAGCAAGGCCCTTAACCGTAATTACTCAGTTGTATAAATGATATAAATGTAAGTCACTCTGGATAAGGGCGTCTGCCAAACGTTAGAGATTTAAGTGTAATAGCCAAGAGATAAATCACCCAGGTAAATAATGAGGTTAACATTTTAATAGTAGGATGGTGTCATATATACACACAAACATCAGTAAAGACGTTGTGAAGCTGTGAACTGTTGGAAATGTCACTGAAACAGTGATGTTCTAAGATGTGTTGACTAGATAATGAATAACTGTGACTTTACTTACGGGGTTCAATACTTTCATTAAGGACATCGACGTGGGCTTGGAGATTCTCAAACAAGCTATAAAGATTCATTACTGCAGATTCCATCTTCTAAACACATCAATAAAGGAAACAAATGTGCAAAAATGGTTAGTAGCGAAGAACATGACCAGGACATTACTGACATACTGACAAAAAAAATCTATCATTAAGTCGGAAAACACTGTTGGGATACAATGGAGAATATCGAATAATTAGAAATAGTTTGCGTTAATCGGACTTATGAAAGAAGCCTAAAACAATTAATCAGGACAATAAAAAAATATATTAGAATTCATTCTAGCATCAGTGCCTGACAATTAGACAGATTAAACATTTGTTTGTGTGAACTAATACATTTAACTTTACATGTCTATGAACGTTCCTAACACAAAACGCACAGCTGTTTATTTAACAAATCTTTAACCAAATAACGTAGATTAAATACTTTTTAAAAAATCAGTACCTTAAAAACTGTAGATTTTTTTAGTCTGTCTGGACTCGAATTAGAAATAAAAGTGTTATTGTCCACATTTAACGCTCCATATAACCGTCTTCCGTCGGGTGTTTGTAGCACTGCAGCTTTGGAAGCGGTTGTGTTTCAAATTTAGCCGCTAGCCAATGAAAATTCAGCCGAACAGGCGTCATTTTGATGACGCAATCACGTAAAAGTAACGTCTGGGAAGTGTAGTTTTATGCATGTGATATGTATATGCCGATACTACGGTTTTTAATACAGCATCAATGTATGTATGCATTCATTTTTGCCTGGTTTTTATTATATTGTAACACGTGTATTTTCTTACAGATTGTACGTCGGGACGCCTATTTTAGATATAATAACATGTGACTGAGCTGGCTGAGATTTTAGCGGAAGTACGTCATTTTTTGCCGATACTGGATTGTAAATTTCTTGGTTGTAACCCCCTAAAATATACTAAGTTTTTTATTCTACAGTGGAAATTTTACATCCACAAACAAAAATCGCAAATAGTATTCAATCCCTATTTAAAATTAAATCGCTTTACCTAATAAAAAATTTAAATAAATAAGATTTCTGAAATATTAAAAAGAAGTCTTTACAAAAATCCCTTTTATTTAGTTGTTTCACTTGTTTATAATTGTCACTGATCTGTCTATATAATATCGTTTACTTTTTAAAAAAATAATAATTTATATAATTACTACCATTTTATTGTTGTTTTAGTTTTGATTTGATGTGTGTGTTTCTATACGTTCGTGCATGTTAACTGGTCATTTTTTAATTTAATTATTTGGCAATGTGGAATTAAAAAAACAGACAATAAAATAGTGAAGTTTTAGACCTTTCTGCCTTACGTATTATTTGTTTTAGAAATAGTGACGTTGCTACCCTCTTTATATGATTCTGTAATGTTTATTTGATTCGTTTTTTGTTTGTTTAATAGAATATGGGCGGCAGCATGGGGGCAGCACTGTTGCCTCACAATAAAAAGGCCTGGGTTGGATTCTCGGGCAGGGGTCTTTCTGTGTGCAGTTTCCATGTTCTCCCTGAGCTTGAGAGTGTGTATGTGGCCCTGTGATGGACTGGCGACTGTCTAGGGGGTTCCCCTTTTTCCCTTTCAGAGACAGCTGGATAGGCAGACCCGTGACCCCGGTATAAAAAAAATGAATTAATTAATTTGATTTTTACTTATTATTATATTACTTTCATCGTTTTAAAACAGATCCTGTTTTGTATGTCGTTACTAAATAAAGAGTTTTTTCTTTTAGTTTGCAGCATTCAGGTATGTGTGTTATAAAAGTTTTTTAATTAATTAATTAATTTTAACATTAATCTGTGAGTGGACCGGTGATGGCAGGAAATGACATTTAGGAAAGTGAATAAAGAAATCACATATAGTAGGCAAAACCGAGTATGCTCGGATGTAAAATATAGTACGCAAGAAGTTCCCGGATGACTCACTACTCCCGCCTGGATTAAAGTATGCACACGTGCTCACTTTACTATCCCATTATTTCGCCGGAGAGACCACCTGTCATATGCGGTAGTGGTGAAAAGCAGCGACTTTCAAGTGCTTTAAATATCTTTACGTGCTTAAAAAAAGGAAAAAAATGGTTATCGTAGTTAAATTGCAATTGGAAGAAAAAAAACATTTCCGTTAAACATTAATTACTTTAAATTTGCGGTGCTCTGGCGTCGTGTCAATATCAAAATGGCGGCTGCAATACGCCCGGATTTAATTTATACTGCCTGTAAACGTATACACATACTATACTTTTTTTAAACTCTCGTGAATTACGTACTTACCAAAATATAGTACATACTTAAGTAGTATGCGATTTGAATGGAGCCATAATATAGCGAGAGCGGCCTCTAGAGGCGACAATCACTAACAGCACATGCATGTGTGCTTTTTTTTAATACACATGATGATACTGCCTTTTGGTATATGTATGGTTCAATCTTGCACTAATAAACTCAATCTGGTGACTCCACCACTCTGACCGAAGTTAATAACACACTCACCAGCTTTCAGTGAGGCATTCCTTAACACAAAGGTTTAATGATACCATCAAATTGCATTAGTTCATATATACAGCTAGTCACTGTCACTAGTCACACAGGGTTGTGCTAAAAAGGGCATCCGGCGTAAAACCTTGCCAAAATAATTCATGCAAATTGTCAATCGAAATTCCATACCGGATTGGTCAAGGAGCAGTTGACATACAGAATGCTGGCATAAATTAAGCTACTGTTGGTCAAAGGGGGAGAGGCGGTAGACGTGTTAGTGGACATACAGGCAAGCGTGTAGGACTGAGAATAGGGACTAGGGCTGTGGGAACAAGTTGGCTGAAGGAAGGAAGGTAGATTCACTGTGTGTACTGTAGACCAGCTGGAAGGGCAGCTTGGCTTGTAGTATTAGAGCAGGATTCGAGATATTCTATCATGGTGTGGATAGGAAAAGAAATGGGGTAGGACTGATCCTGGAGCATAGTATTGAGATAAAAAAGGTGTGCAGTAGGTTAGGGTTATTAAGGATAGAGATGGAAAGGTGCATATGACTGAGATGAGGGTACAGAAATGATCCAAGAAGTACTTTGAAGTGCTGATGATTGAGGAAAATAAGAGGGAAAAAATGGTAGAAGAGGTGGAAAATGAGGAGCAGGAAAAAGTAGCATCTCCAACACTGGGGCCCCACAGGGCTGTGTGCTTAGCCCACTGCTGTTTATACTGCATGACTGTGTAGCAATGCACAGTTCAATTCACATCGTCATGGTCGCCAATGATACGAACGTGGTGGGTCTCAATAGCAAGAACGACAAGTCAGCATACAGAGAGGAGGTGAAACAGCTAACAGCCTGGTGTAGAGCTTATAACCTGTCTCTGAACATTGAGATAGTTGTTGACTTTAGAAGAGAAGAGTGACCACTCTCCGCTGAACATTGACAGATTCCCGATAGAGATCCTCAGGAGCACCAAATTACTTGGTGTTTACCTGGCAGAGAACCTCATCTGGTCACTCAACACCAGCTCCATCAGCAAAAAAGCCCAGGAGCGCCTTTACTTCCTGCGGAGACTGTGTAAAGCCAATCTTCTATCTCCCATCCTTACCATATTCTACAGAGGGACCATTTAGAGCATTCTGACCAGCTGCATCACTGCCTGGTTTGGGAACTGCACTGTTTCGGATTGCAAGACCTTGCAGAGGAAAGTAAGGACAGCTGAGAAAATCATTGGAGTCTCTCTTCCCTCCATAACGGACATTTACACCACGCGCTGCATCCGCAAAGCTAAGAGCATTGTGGCTGACCCCACACACCTCTCACACACACTGTTCACACTCCTGCCATCTGGAAAAAGGTACCGTAGCATTTGGGCTCTTGCAACTTGAATGTGTAAAAGTTTCTTCGTACAAGCCAACAGGCTCCCCAACACACTAAACTACCTTAACTTAAACACACACACACACACACACACACACAAACTCAACACAATCGATGTTTAATGCAACATGTAAACACAAAAATAGCTGTCAAAAGTTCCTAACTACGATGAAGGGTTGACAGAGCAGCCATTAAGTGTTAGACAGTGATCTAGATTATTACAGACAGAGGCTTTATTGCCAATAATTAAAAGCTTTTTTTCCAGGATTCAGCAATAAGAATTTATTTGTCATCCAGTTTTTTATATCAGCTATACATTCAGTTAGTTTTTTGAATTAGTAAGTTTCGCCGGGTTGCGAAGAAATATATAGCTGAGTGTCATCAGCATAGCAGTGAAAGCTAACACCATGTTTCCTAATAATATCTCCCGGGGTAGCATGTAAAGTGTAAAAAGTAACGGTCCTAGATCTGATGCTTGGGGTACTCCATACTTAACTTGCAAGCAATATAATACCTTATTCATTCACTGCTACAAATTTTTGGTGGTCAGATAAGTAAGATTTAAACACACTTCCACTGATGCCAGCTAAGCTTTCTAATCTATTTAAAAGAATGTTGTGGTCGACAGTTTTAAAACACAGCACTGAGGTCCAATAGCACTAATAGGGAGAGACAACCATTATCAGCTGATAGCAGCAGGTCATTTGTAACTTTAATTAGAGCAGTCTCAGTACTGTGACAGGATCTAAAAGGGCACATCAGGTGCCCTGTGTGTATCATGTGTAACAATTCTGGCCTCCCACCACCAGAGGTCACCCTCGCTTAAGTACTAGGCATCTCCACTAGCACTTTCTGTTTTTAGCATTGGGGATATTCTGTTTGTCCCAAACCTCAGAATACTTCGTCGTTGCTGGATCCAGCGGGTTTGGCTCGTATACAAGCCACAGTGGATTACCACGCCCAAGCACTACAAGCCATTCAACTGGCGTTGCTACAAATGGCGAATCAGCAGCTCGCCCAGGAAATGCCGCCTCAGCACAGCACCGGAATGGCAAGCGTACACTTTGCACTTTTGGTTAAGTTCCACGACACGCCATGTTGCAAAGAATTTTTATGCCAGTGTCACATTTTTCGCATTTCCCACCAAAAGTAAGAAATTTTCATTTTTGTTGACTTTGTTTACCGGGAAAGCTTTGAATTCGGCTTCTGCAGTTTTGGGACAAACTGATTCAATCCTCCGCTGACTATTTCATGGCACAGCTATACAAAGTTTTTGAATACCCCAAAGGCGGGTAAGACACTTCAAGCCAGCTGCTTAGACTGCAGCAAGGCGAGCTATCTGCAGCAGAATATGCTATTCAGTTTCGCACTCTGGCGGCTCAAAGTGGGTGGAATAAGTTGCCGTTTAAATTGGTGTTCAGAGAGAGATTAAACACATGGTTACAAGTGGAGCTTACTTGTTGGGATGATACGGGCACGTTCTCACAGTATGTGGCCATGGCAGTGCTGTTGGATAATTTGCTATGTAACTGCCCCAGGATGCAAACATGCATCTCACACACTGTGTGCTACAATGGCAGCAACCCAGTGCGACGTCATGTTTCCACTGTGGGGGATTCATACCACACCATGTGTTCCACCTTTCCACATCATAGCCATTGACAGTCAAACTATTGGCCAAGCTATTACGCACCAAACAATCCCCACCAGTATGCATGTCGGAGAGTTCTATGTAGAAAAACAAGAACCCCATCATTCTGGGGTACCCCTGGTTACAGACACACAACCCCACTATTACATAGACTGAGCATGGTCAACCCACTGCCACAAGTTTTCAACCTGCAGTTTCCGCACCCTGCCTCACTATTCAAGTTGTGTGCCACGAAAAGACTGATTCCAACCAAATCGCACCAGAATACAAAGACCTTGCAGAGGTCTTCAGCAAGGCCAAAGTGGCTCGGCTACCACTTCATAGACTGAGATTCGCATCCTATCTGCTGGAATTGCACTGTAGAACTGTTAACCAATGCCATTCTTCCCAGGAGTCACATCTTATCTTCTGTCTTAGCTGGAAAACCAAGCCATGGAGTCAAAGATTACAAAGATGAAGCCCTAGCCTCGGGTTTTATCTGCCCCTCTACGTCTCCTGCAGCCTCAGGCTTCTTTTTTGTGGAAAAAAGAATGGTGGGTTATGCCCTTGCATTGATTGCCGTAGGCTTATTGCCATAACAGTGAAGTATCAATATCCTCTGCCACTAGTGCCCGTCGTCCTTGAACAATTACATGAGGCCTGAATATTTACCAAACTTTGACCTGCGCAGTGCCTAAAATTTAATAAGAATTCTTGGAGGAGACAAAGAAAAGACAGCATTCATCACCACCATGGGCCATAATGAGTATTTAGTATTGCCATATGGACTCTCTAACGCACCAGAAATTATTTATTATTTAGATTTTCCAAGACCTCCTGAATTTGTGCGTCAAAGTGTATATAGACGATATTCTCATCTATTTATGCTCCTCTCATCATGTTCAGCATGTGTGCACTGTGTTACGTCAACTCAGGGAACACAAGCTGAGAAATGCGAGTTTCATCAAGATTATATCAAGTTTTTAGATTATCATATCAGTACACAAGGGGTTGCCATGGACCATGCACTCACGAGTCATGTTATGGGTCCATACCACCTGATGCTCAGGGCATCGAGGCATCAAGGTACACCAAACAACTAGTGGAAAATGCTTACTGGTGCCAAGGTATCTGCAGGACATTATGGATTTTGTGATCAGAAACGCTACACTACTTACCTGAAGGGCTTTTGTAATCTCTGCCAATACCACAACGACCCTAGTCACACAAATCCATAGACTTTGTTACAGACATTCCTAGCTCTTATGGTTTCACCGCGGTTCTGACAATCATTGATCGTTTCTCCAAAGCCTGTCACTCAATTACACTCAAGGGTCTGCCCACAGCCATAGAAACGGCAATCCAGTTGTTGACACGTGTTCCAGAATTACGGTATATCTGAGATTATTGTATCAAACCATGGCCCTCAATTAAGTCTTGTCTTTGGTCAGAATTCTGCAAACGTCTGCAAAATTCTTTAACCCACGCCTCCACAGGTCTCATTACCTTCCAGTGTGTTCTGGGGTACCAACTACCCATGTTCTCGTGGTCTGGGGAACCATCGAATTTTAGATGGAGCGTAGTGCTCAAGTATGGGAAACCGCTCATGTGCGACTACGAAACTACAAAGAGCTATATGTGCTCAACGCATCCAAGCTAACCAACGCACACACCCCAATCCAGATTATTAACCTGGGCAAATGGTTTGGCTTTGAACCAGAGATCTTTGCCTGCCAAAGAAAAATAAATCGGCCCTTTCAAAATAATACATCAAACGAATCCAGTGACTTACAGGTTAGAGCTTACTGGTTTACGAAACTCTGCTTTGTTTTTTAATTATGATTTCTACCCGTTGATTTTGATTTGTTTGCCTGGTTTGCCACTGCCCTTTGTGTTCTGAACTTTGCCTGTTTATTGGCCACGTCTCTGTAGTATTGTAAAACCCTTAATAAAGCCTTTCACTGCAACATGGATACTTTTCATATGTCTTCCTCACAGTATGTTTGTGTGTGAGACGGGGTATGTAAGTGTTTTTAGCATTGGGGATATTCTGTAGTCTCAGCCATTATGGTTAATTATGCATCTTTTCTGCATTGTGTTGTATATCAAAAAAATGTAATGTAGTGAAAACAGTTTTTTCTAAAATCTATTCATTTATATCTGTCAAATTGACCTGTGAGGGAAGGATTTGTCATTTATTTTTATTACAAACTACACAAGTTTACGTCTGCATTCCGAAATTCTAGTGTGAGAAAAGACATAAAGTTTCATACTATAATGGTGTGAATTCCTTAAAGCAAAAATGCCTTTTTGTTTATATTTCAGTTCCAAAGGGGGTTTTTGTTAAACTGTAATGATGAACAAGGCCTGAAGTTTAATACCATGTTCCTCAAAAAAGTGAGTGAGAGAATGACTACGGGAGGGAGGGAATAAATAAATAAATCAAGCAATCATTTATTTATATAGCCCTTTACACATAGTGAACCACTTTTCACTAAAAACAAAATAGAGCTAAAAAACATAAAATATATAAAAAATGTCACTGCTGTAAGGTTTAGGGTTTTTGTTTCTTGTCTAATATTAATAGTATGTACATGTCTTGAGTTTTATGTTATGTCATGTCCTCTGTTTACTTCCTGTCTTGTCACGTGATTCCGCCGTTTATGTGTCATTTTTCTATTGGTTTTCAGTTTTGTCTTGTCATTGGTTTATTGTGTTCAAGTCTTTCTTGTTTATTTTATTGTTTCCCCTATTAGGTTGTACATTTATTCACCTGTGATTCAGATTGTCTGGATTTTGCTTTGTTGCTTGTAACCGTCCGGGTCTATGTCATGTCAGGGTTCGGGTCTATGTTCCAGTTATGTCAGATCAGGTTGTGTTAGATTAGTTTTATGTTTTTGTCTTTTCATATGTTATTTCTATAATGAACTGCATTTGCAAGCCAACCTAATCTTACGATTTGTGACAACAGCATTGCTAGAAATTTATTTAGCCAGTCTAAATAAATATGTTTAAAGCCTAGTTTTTAAAAGGCCCAAGTCAGTAATGGTATGTATATCAGGGTCGGAGCTTGTTTCGGAGCATTGGGGTGATGTGTTTACGCTTGTGTGTGTTAGTTAAAAAACGGGCTGCAGCATTCTGTATCAGCTGAAGGCGCCTGAGGGACGACTGTGAGACACCAACATGAAGTGCACTGCAATAGTTTAGCCTCGAACTGATAAAAGCATGAATAGCTTTCTTAAGGTCAGAGCGGTTTAAAAAAGGTTTGACTTTGACCAAAGGACATAGCTTAAAAAAACGAGCCACGCTGTCAATTTGTTCAGCAAATTTTAGGCAACTATCAAAAGTCACACCCAGATTTTTGACAGTTGGTTTAAACTTTGAAGTTAATGCATCAAAATCAGGAATTTTAGACCCTCCAAATAAAATATAATCTGTCTTTTTTATATTTAACTGAGGAACATTTTGCAGTTTACATGGAGATATGATATATTTAAAGAGTGTGATGTCTGCAGTTGCTACCAACAGACCTTGTGATGATGATGAGCATCCCTGGCCTCATATTTAGTTTCAAAAGCTGTGAGGGTTTTCTTTTTTTGTTGTTTAATACATTTAGTAGTTCAGACTTTTGACACTTAAGTAGGGTTGTGTATTAAATAACAATTCTGTTTCTTAATTATAAAAGTTTTTATTTTATTAAGGCCCAAAAAACTTTAGATATAAAACAGTTATTCTGTTGTAGCTAAAAACCATGAACAAAAAATAGCAACCGAAGGAACACTTACATGAACTTACAGGAACTTAAGCATACAGGGTTTTTTGTTTTTTTTTTTTTTACAAATACCACAGCAAAAACAACTAAATATACTAAATAAAAACAACTAATAGACTAAATATTATACATTTTGAACATTATTATAGACAAGAACAGTACATGGTAATAAAAATAATAGTACATTTCCTCTTTTAACTGTTTACATTTACTTTAGTGGTTATGAAGATAGTTGGACAATTTTGTGTATATTATATATATATATATATATATATATATATATATATATATATATATATATATATATAACCTGATTAAGCATAAGACATGAAAAATAAATCCATTCAGAAGGTCTCTGCGCGCACATCACAGAAAATAACCTGAAACTTGACTAACTTCACACTTCTTGCAAATGAATTGTAAAAAGTCACATTTTATCGCACTGAAATACTCTGATACGCAGTACGTAAGATTTTTTTTCTACTTGTACTCAAGTGGATTAAGTAGAAATACTGAATACTTTACACCACTAAATGCAACCAATATAATTTCATTGATAAATTTCACTAAAACATGTATTTATATTAAATGAATCACTAGTGACAAACTATTTCGTGTACAGAGCGGTTAATGTCAAACAACACATTATAACATTATATTAATATTATTTATTACTGTATTACGAATACGCCAAACTGCCGGAAATCGTTTCGTGGTACAAAAAAATACGGAATTACCGTAAATTGTTTCGTCATAATTCCGACAGACTGAAGAAGCATTTCGGCACATGCGCAGTACCAGTCGTGTTTCCTGTACGGATCGAGAACCACTTCCTACTTCACTGCACTTCACGTCGAAACAAATAGTAGTTTCTGCGCCCTAGTTAGTGCACTATATCGTTAAACGTAAGCCATTTGGGATTCAACTTGCGATTACTTTTAGCCCGGTCGCCTTTTTCAACCTTCATGCAAAACCACTGTAGGGGCACCTTCAACCAGTTCCAGTTCCGCACCGGCAGCGGAGAGATCAATACGACTTACTAATATTTATATATTAGAACTCCTTTACAAATATAGGGATCATGTCTCTTTTAACTATTAGTAGGTCGGCCTATAGGCTTTTTGGTTCAAAGGTAAGTTTTATTTATATTATCCGATATCAACCGAACAGGCCGATAATCTAGCACAGTTTATTCGATACTTTTCTTTTTTAAAGTAGAAATGTTATTATTACGTCATATTTAAGCAGCATATGGCTGTTAAAAGCGTTCGCGTTAGAATAGGATTTTGCTATTCTATTTAAATACAATTTTGTTATCTGATCATATAAAGCTTTTAAAGTTCAATCTGACACATCGGGGTTTGAACCGAGGGCTAACAGTTATTTAGCTCTAGGTCGCTTGCTTTGGTTGTAATATCCTGTGAAGGTCGGGGACCCGTCAAAAAAGCATCATTAACAGTGGTTGTTATTTGGAAACCGTTTTGCGCGTTGTAAATACATGTCGGCTTATTTTATTGTCAACTTCGATTCATAGATTTTGTTAGCTAAGCTAGCTAGCAAAACTAGCTTGCTAACTGCTATCCTACAATATAAAGCTGTTTATTTTGTTGAGTTTTCTATTGTATATTTTTGTTACATCGGGTATTCGATGGTATATGAAGGCTAGGTGGGGTGAACTTGTTTATTTATTCTGGAACTGCTCAAGGTGGACTAGTTGTTAAAGCACCACATCGCTTAGTCTCCTCTACAGGCCGCCTCTATGCCATATTTTAATATCCAACGTTATATGTTACTCGACATGCTTAGACCTCTGTTTTATGGCCCGACTCTCCGACACCAAAGCGTTTGGGGAACATTAATTACGTTTCTAGAGTAAAGTTTATTGTGCAGTAATCGGCTTTACTGCTAGAACCGACCTGAGTAATCAGATAGCATGTAGTCTCAGACCCGCGGACCGCTGGCTGACCGCCCGATGCGTACGGCATACTGAGCTGTGACACTTTAAGTGTTTCTAAGTCGTCCTCTGATTGGCTGAAGTATACAACATTTCCGTTAGAATTCTGTGTGTGTGTCTCGTTGTTTTACGGTCCGTCTGGAAACAACCCAAAGCCACCAATGAACAGTAATCAATCAAGGTTTACGGTATAGACTGGTTAGTTACGCCCCTACATATGACGCGGCACAAAACGAAACGTCATTGGTTGCTTTTCCTTTCAGTCATACGTCCTTTTAGATATTCACAGCGACCAGGGGTCCCAGACCTTCTGTGGTCAAGTTAAATCTATTAAGTGTTTCAACCTGCAGCTAAGTTTATAAAAACAAACACAGATAATAGACACAGGACAGCTGACCGGGGTCCTTAAAAAGACCTCTGCTCTGATCTTCTGACCCCCCCCCCCCAACATTTTCTGAAAGAGGAGAGAAAAATGTCAGCCATGCATTGGGTGTTCGTACGGTATTGTTATTTTTGAGAGATTTAAACAAAAGTGTTCATGTACCGGTCAGTTGTCAGAAACCTTTAGTGCTTATCTGTTAAACATGTCTTTAATTTGGACAAAACCATGATTCACTGTGATCAATAGAAGGTCGAGCAGAAGGCTTTGAAGACCATGTTGAAGTGTATGCCCTTAGACTGCTCCTGTTCACACTAACTGCAAATTTCCCAGGTTAAATTTATTTGTTCATTCGTAAATAGCATGGCATCAATCAATTATTGTTATAGTCGCTTAAACAGCAATTGCTCGTCTATTAATTGGCGATTAGTTTATCTTCTGCAATTAGTTAAAATACTGATTTATAAATATTGTAACTTTTATGAACAGGGTAATCTTGTTTGATGTCAGTCGAATTTTATCTTTTATTTATTCATATTCACTAATATTTGGCAGCTAACTTCACTTTGACTGAAGAACTGATTTATAGCAGGAAATTAAGTTATTATTATAACTGATAGTAACACTGATGCTGTTGCTTGCTTTAAAGCAGTGTAAATAACTGTCAGGAGCTGCTCCAACATTAACTAACATGATTGCATAGTTTGTTTGTAGTCTTGTAAAACTTGTCCACGCTCTTCTGGTATGGATTTTGTTTACACTTCAACATATTCTTCTCAGTGCAGTGTCTTTTTCTAAACCTGCGCTGTTTTAGGCTCTTACATAACGTCATATGACATCAAATAAATATTCAACAGCTAAATATTTGTAACAGTTTTTATCAATGGCGAAATTATTTTAAATGCCTCATTGCTCTAGCGGAGATGTGTTATACCTGGCATACATGAATAAAGAGATTTTCTGAACTTTGTTTTATATAATCAATATTTCTTACAGTTTAGTACACGCTTTTATGTTAGTTTCCATTTCAATGCATTTTCTTGGCTGCAGTGTTGTTGTTATTAAATAGTACAAGGAGGACACTTAATTAATTAAACCTTCTTCTGCACATGTCTGTTAAGAGCATATTTTGTCATTTTACTTTCTTGTCCTCTCTGCATAACTGTTGTCTCTTTAACGTAATCAACCTTATAGTTCAAAAAGTTTTTTTTTTGTTTTTCTCCAGAATGTGTCAGGTTTTGCTTTGACTGCCAGAAGTCTCAGTGCATCCACAGTAAGTAACTAAACCTCACACCAACACCACATGGTGTATAAAATCTAATGTTATTTTACCCACAGTCTCTGTAGATAGACATATGGCTGCACATAGAAATAAAAAGGGGCCAAGAACTTTTCACAACAACAAAGAACAGACTAAAGCTGATTTGCGCTATGCAATTTTTTAATAGCCTTTTGTGATTGTTGCTTGTCCGACTGTACAAACATAATCTCCATGTATCACCGTAGGATTTGTTATAATGTCAAACTGTATGACAGTCAAAACTCCTCAATAACGGATGCCCAAAATAGCTTTGAATGGAGTTTTACATCATCAATTTGTTACCCGCATTCTCTCGCTAAACTGTAGCCAAAAGCTAATTGTGGCATTTTGATTACGGCCACCTTATGCTTAAAAATTTTAAAAACCTGGTTTCCTCATGTTCTATAGCACAGAAACAGCATTAGTGAAGGTTACTAATGACCTGTTACCAGCTGCTGACTCTGGCTGCCTGTCTATCTTGGTTCTTCTTGATTTTTGTGCAGCCTTTTACACAGTTCATGAGATTTAATCTCTCGGATGAAAGCTGTGTTTGGTATTACTGAGACTGCATTAAATTGGTTTCAGTCTTTCCGCAGGCAGTTTGTTTCGATGGGAAGTTACAAGTCCAAAATTGACACAGTCAAATTCTAAGTTCCTCAGGGTTTCATGCTAAGTCCATTACTATTCTGCATGTATATTTTTCCACTTGGTCAACTTCTTAGATCTTTTGCGTGAGCTATTACTTTTATGCAGAGGACACCCAGGTATACATTTACTCAAAGCCGGGCGACTTTACAGCTGCTGGTTTCCAGGAACGTTGCATCTCTAAGATTAAAAATATGAATTACAAACTTTCTTTGCCTTAACAGTGATAAGACAGAGTTTATGATTATTAGTTTACCTTACCAACTACGTTTATACGTTAATGTAGATTGATCCGTCAGAGAATTTCGAACAAAATTGATGCGCATTTAACTATTTCAAAAACATTGCGGAAACTGCAATGCTCTGCATACAGGTGTTTTAAAGACCACCCTGAATAAATTGCAGCATGTCCACAATTTAGCAGTGAAATTTGTAAGCTTAATTACAAATTATGCTATTTTTTAAAATGTATGTTCTGTACATAAAAGTCTGTTGTTTGTGGTAAATGGACATAATTTATTGTTTGGTGCTATTCTCTTATGTTGCAAAGCTGTTCTTAACAGAAAAACATGGCTTTTAGGTTTAATATGCTTTTGTCCATTTTTGGGTTTGTATTTCTAATGCAGCTATTTTTAGACTATATTCTAATATTTTAACCTCTTGACTTTTGCAGAATTTAAAAGATGTCCTGACAGATCTTATTCCCAAAGAACAATCTAGAATTAAGAACTTCAAGCAACAGTATGGAAAAAACACCATTGGCCAGATCACTGTGGATATGGTAAGTTGTTTTTCCCCCTTTTAACAAAGGTGTGTGGTTGTAAGGTTATGGAACTGCATTACTTAAATTGTCTGGAAATGTGAATCAATATTAGTGCGTTTTCTAGTAAAAAGAAGCAAGAGATATCATCAGCTGACCAAACAAAATCGAATTGAATAACCCTAAAAGAGGCCTAACACATCTTACTAGTTAACAGACTCGCAATTTAAAATCTCAAGCACCAAGACATTCCCAACAATAAAGAATACAAGTCTGTGGACCAAGGCCAAGGAGCCGACAATCTGTTTACTCCGCTTTTCGGCTCCTGAAATTCCATTGATTGCTTAACCATTTAGTCATACACCCCGACATTGGATACCATTTTACTGCAAGAGGGTTAGCCCTTCCCTTTAAAACTGCTCCAAATATTCACTTGCGTAAGTGCGAACGCTCACGCCAAAAAAAAAGACCCAAACCCATCTTTTTAGAGTTTTAGTCCGCTCGTTTGCCGTTTCACTGTTTCTGCATACAGCAGAGAAAATCTTGTTTGAACATTTTAGGAACTCTTTGTGAGTAGTCAGGTGAAAAAAGTGAAACCGTTTATACCTTCACACAATGAGCATGTTTATTCCAGTACAGCACGTCTTTCTGGATAGGAAGTTCCGTCATAAAATATACGTCACAAAAGTTGACAGGTTGTAAACGTATCACTATGCCTTAAGGTTCTGTGTCTTTAGGTTTGCTGTCAAAATTGCGAGTATGAGCTTTAAACGGACCAAAACCAAATGTATTATTTTCCCTTTTGGTCCGGACCAAATAAACCAAAAGAACTGAACCACAAGTGTGAACCAGAGCCTTTTTCAGGAACTGACTTCTAAGACTTGTACTTGTCTTAGTGTATTTCCTTCACCAGAGGAAAGACATTGAAATGTTTAGAAATGTATGTCTACCTCGACTACCTCTACAATACATAGCTGTCATTCTTTTTCTCCTTTACCTGTAGATTTCTTTTTAACCTAGCACCAGAAGAGATCCCACAAGTCCTGTACTGCAGTCCTACCACCTGAATCAATTTCTTCTACATTATTCCAAACTACCTCAGCAAAGATCTCCATTAATACTGTGTTCAAAAACCCTTTTGACCTTTGGATTCCATAGACATTTAGCAACTACAAATGTATCATGAATAAGGCATGAATTAAACTTTTCTCTGTTCTCCGGCAATGAAGTGTAATAAAATTCACTAGCAGACTTTAATGACGTGTCGATGTTGCTTAGAGACTAGCTTTATTTACTGATGAAAAGAAACATGAAACAAGACAGAGTGACAATAGAAGCACTTCTGTAATGCCCTGGTTGAAGACCTTTCCCAAATGCAAATAAAAAAATAACTTTGCTAATGTTAATATATTTTTGGATTGCACTAATAAGTTAATGTTTTAACATTGGGAAAGGTATTTTCATTACAAGTATATGTAACCCTTGGAGAATGGTTTAGCTTGTTCGTGTTCAATTCATGGTCACATAGAATTGTAATTAGTAATTAATTACTTGTTTGCATAGTTTTTGCTTATTCTTGCATAATTAAAATATGTTTTTTGTATGTAATATGCCAAGTCTGAAATGTGTACATTTTTTTTTCATATGTCAAATGGCTTAGCACTAGTAAAATAAGAAAAATGTTAATATACAGATTTGTGTTATAGGTTTATGGAGGTATGAGGGGAATGAAGGGCCTAGTATATGAGACCTCTGTACTTGACCCTGATGAGGTAAGTGGCAATGTGAAGGTCATATACATTTTACCCTTATAAAATGCATCCAAAAATGGATTAACCTTTTTGTACCACAAAATTCTAATTTCACTTTATCCTCCTGAGGCACTGCTTTAAAGTCCATATCCTCCAGATGATTATTATCACTTACTCAGTAAATAGGTTTGATTTATTTATGGTTTTCAGGGAATTCGTTTTCGTGGCTACAGCATTCCAGAGTGTCAGCAGCTATTGCCAAAGGCTGCCGGAGGTGCAGAACCACTGCCTGAGGGACTCTTCTGGCTGCTAGTCACAGGACAGGTGCCCACAGAGGAACAGGTGAGAATTGCTGAATGAGCGGGTTGATCATCTTCAGCTGCTTTAAATAAAATATCTGGTCAAAAATGCATAACAATGTCTAAATGTGGACACACGAGCACTGGTATTTAGAATAAAGTGGCAGGAAACATTCTTTTGCCCTGCCACTGATTTCGGTCTTGTGGCAGCATCTTGGTTGTGCATGGATATCATTCATTTGCTTACAGAATTGACAAATACATAGTGCCCTCTTAAAGTGTAGAACCGGAGAGGTCAGTTGTTTTTTGTGCTACATTTAGGTTTAATGAGAAGAGGGGTTAGGGTTATAACATTTATTTTTTGGTGTTAGATGACAAAATGTTTTGTTATAAATCTATTTTCTTCTTCAGGAAACATTTTTAAAATAAAAGACTTAGAGATAGTGTATTAATGTAAGTTCTTTTAACTCGTAACACAATGTATTTATATAATTAAAATAGTAATTTTCCTTAGCAGAGGATCTTTGGCAGACTCTTTCTATCCCCACATTTCTGGACATTTTGAATTCCCGAATAGGGCTGGGTGGTATGACTGTATAAATCGCAGTAGATTTTTCGTTCTTTACATACCTTAAAAAAATAAGTGGGCGTGGCTAATACACATGCACAAGTTTGCAAAATCACTGTCTCGACGTCCTAGAAGTATTGTGTTTTCTAGTCGGACTACCAAAGTGTATTCCTGCCCTCCCCGTCGGGCTACCTCATAGGGAGGAAAAATATTTTTAATGCTTTTGCTTTTTCTAATTGTTTGCTGTAATTTTCTTGTTTAAATGCGCCCTCGTGTTTTCACCTTTAGTCCGCAAGTATGCACACGGCAGCACTGATTTTAAGTGATATTTGTCAGTGATTTTGTGAATCGTTTGCTCACCAATTTCTCCAACATAATCCTGTTAGTCATTACTAACAAAAAATAGAGAGTGTCTGACCGAAGGAACTACCAGAAATTTTATAATTTTTCAAAAACATGGATAACGAAAAACAAACAGATGAGAATTTCTTAAGTAAAATTCCAAAAGAAATATCATTAACACAGGAAATTATATTTTCATATTTAAGGCTTTCCTGTGTTAATGGTATTTCTTTTATACCTGTAAATGTTAATTGTGGGATGTTATGATGATGATGATGATGATGATAATAATAATGTTGGCATTCAGTGGAATTTGTTGGAAGTAAATGAAAGTCCATATTTCATTTACTGTATTTATTAAGAACCAAATAAAAGGAACAAAGTAATGAAATAAGTTGAATCCTTTTGATTTTTAAGGTATTTTAGTTTAAATATTTTATAAAGATCTTTTCTACTTTCTTTGGATTAACTACCTTTTTAAATAACATATCGTAAAATATATACATTATTTTAAAATAAGATTACTTGGACCATAAAATAGAATTTTGGTCATACCGCCCAGCCTTATATCCAATGTTTGTGTAATGATTGACTTTTTGGCAGCTTTATATTGCCTGGCTTTTCTTCAGTGGACAGCTTTCTGATCATTTATTTGGCTAATCTTTTGGTTTTAAACATTTAATTTGTAGCTGTTTATTGATTTAACAATGTGGCAGAACACATTGGTAACAAGAAACCCCTAAAAATCACACGTTCCAATCTTCCTAATATCTAAAAGCATTTTGTGTCATTGAACATGTTCTATACATAAATACCAGGAAATAGAATATGAAATTCCAACAGACTCTAGATTTTTAACTCAAAGACAAATGTTATCTGTCTGTTGCAAGAATAGACAGTCCAGTAGTGTTTGACATGATTGTATACTTAACAGTACCCTTTTAAAAGGGTCCAGAAGACTGTTTTACGTTTATTAAACATGTTTAATGAGGTTCAGTAATGATTAGTTTGTCTACTAAATAAGTCAGCAACACTTACAGTAACACTGTCAGCCATATGTGAATGAACACACTGTATGTTGTGATAACAGGGAAAATGATGTTCCAGATGTTTGGCTAATTGTCTGTCCTATTGCGTTTTTTATGGTTTATGTCTGGAATTAACAGATGAGTGCTTAATTATCAATCCCATCCGTTTGAAATAGCTTTTGATTAGCAACCCTCCAGAAGTTCTAACCCTTGCTGATTTTCTCCACAGGTGAACTGGTTGTCGAAAGAGTGGGCTAAGAGGGCAGCCCTCCCCTCCCACGTAGTCACAATGTTGGATAACTTTCCAACCAATTTACATCCCATGTCTCAGTTCAGTGCTGCTATTACTGCTCTTAACAGCGAAAGCAGCTTTGCTCGAGCCTACTCTGAAGGAGTCCATAAAAGCAAGTACTGGGAGGTAATAATAATAATAATAATTATAATAATAATAATAATACTATAAGCTTTAAACAACAATTACAAATAATCATTGTTTTTAAAAAATGCATTTTTTCTAATACATTAGCATTGTAATGTGACAGCCTGTAGTGTTCAGACAGTCTTATTACGTATACTGACATGATCTGCCCTAATTTTTTGTTGTTGTTTAGTTTGTATATGAGGACTCAATGGACTTGATCGCCAAGCTTCCCTGTGTGGCAGCTAAGATCTACCGCAACCTGTATCGTGAGGGCAGCAGCATTGGAGCCATCGATTCCAACCTGGATTGGTCTTACAATTTCACCAACATGTTGGGCTACAGTGATTTCCAGTTTACTGAACTTATGAGACTCTATCTAACAATACACAGGTACAAACAGCATGGAGATCTGGAGCCAGTTACATAGTACCAGCCTGCAGTTAGAATGTGTTTGTGTGTGGAAGAGGGGTAGAGGAAAAAAAGACAGATACTTAGTGTTTTTCTCTTGGTCCTCTTTCACTGGTTGAGATGTTGTAGGTTGGTTTGTCTGTTGGGTTAAAAATGAAAACTGACCCAAATCTGTGATTATGAAGAAGAATCTTAAAGCTATTGACACACTACCCCTGGCATTCTGTTAACTGTGATAGGTGTGTTCCCTGTCCTGGCTCTTGTGGAAAGATCCAAACATTCTACAAATTATGGCTTATGCTTAAAGTGACCTAGGGCAACTATTAACTGTTTTGCTGTCCCTTTAAATCAGTGTTATGGATGTTACGGTAAGGTTCTCCATGTGTAATATATAACAGTAGTATATTTTTTTTCTGCCCTGTTGCAGTATTTGTTGACTGAAGGAAATTGAGCACTGATAACTGTCCACGGTCTCTTAATTTGATAGTAATACCTATCAGGTTGCAGCAGATTAAGTGGACAGTAAAAAGAAATTAGAGACAGGTGTATGATTAACGCCACCCTCCATTCCCAAACCGTGGCTTGGCCACACCCCTTTTTCCACAGCATGTTTTTTAAAAATTTTTTGAAAGGTTATTTCAGGTTCCCTCCATCCTGTGTTGCCACTGGGTTCAAAAATAATAATAAAACACTAGTAAATGTAGAAAGACATTTGCGCCACACTTACAGCGGATGTTAAACTGTTTATAAATCTTCTTTGTAGTTAAAGGATCTGAAATAATGAACAAGCTGTCATTTTTTAGAACTCTTCTAAAAGATCAGTCTCTCTTTTGTGGTGATAAACAATTTAAATAACTATAGATAATAATGACAATTTTCTCTTCTGATTCAGTGACCATGAGGGTGGTAACGTCAGCGCCCACACAAGTCACCTGGTGGGAAGTGCCCTGTCCGACCCTTATCTTTCCTTCAGTGCAGCCATGAATGGCCTGGCTGGACCCCTGCATGGACTTGCTAACCAGGTACAATCCTCTATTAATCTAAAGAATTTCCGAATGGTTTTTTTGATTTTATTTATTTGCTTGTTTTGTTGTTGTTGTGCGTTCTTCTATTCCCTAGACCCTAAGTAGTCCTGGCTGATTCCCACCCACTAGTTTCCCCAATTATCTGACAGCTACCTGGGAGGATTGCTTGTCTAATTCGAGTCACATAAACCCAACTAAATGCAAATAAAGATGTATATAAGAGCTACTACATAAATATGCTCAGTGATGAGTAATTAGTGTTGGTAATTTATAGGAGAGAGAGATTGGGCCCTCCTTCGATAGCGGCCTGATTTAATCATTTTCAGTACTAGGCTAGAGGTAACAATTCCCGGTTGACCCCCTAAGCAAGGCCCTGAATGACGAATGTCATTTTTCTGTGTTAGACTTGTAGCCATGGTTTGCTGTGACATTGTTGGCATTAAAAATCATGCAGACATACGCATATAAACATACAGTAGTTATAGTTTGAAGTGAATCAAAAAAGGACATCAAATTTGTTCTAAGACAAGAGCGGCTGTTGTTTTGGTTTTGATCAACTTTAAATGTTGACTAAAATGTATATTCTTGTGTTGCAAGAATAGTTGGCATCGGCATACAACGTGTTTACAGCATGCAAGAGAACTGAGTCGAATACCAGCTAAATCGATTGGAATGCAAACTTAAACTTAGCGGGTGGCTCAGTTTATTAAGTTTAGCCCCACCTCCGATTTTGGGTCATTTTGTCAGTTTGTTTAAAAAAAAACCCAAAAATGAGATTTGCATGAAAAAAAACCCCAAAATTTTATAGTGTTGTAAAAGTGTCATTTGTAGAGTTGCAAATAGGTGGTAATGGTGCATAAAATATTCACTTTTAAAATTAAGTTTTCAATATGGAAACATTAGACCAGTTTGGGCAACAAATGTTAATGTCACACCAGACTTAAGAAACATTAGTGTTTACCTTTTGGCAGGCTTTTGTTTTTTTTATTGTTAAGACAACACAACTATATAAAGAAGTTTGAATAATACATTGTGTGCACAATAAAATGTCATTATAAATACATTTCTATGTAAATGCTGTTGAATAATGTGACTCAAAGCACTTTTTGTACGTCGCTCTGGACAAGCGCGTCTACTAAATGCTGTAAATGTAAATGACTGTATAAGCTAATTGAAAAAAAGTTTTTAATTAGTATTTAAATTTCAACCTGTCCAGAATTGCTGCTATACATAAATATTAAGCATGTACATAACTATATAGGGTGTGGAACAATTGCACAATTAACAACATTTGTCATTTTTCATCAGGAAGTGCTTGTATGGCTGACGGCCCTCCAGAAGGAGCTTGGTGGTGAAGTATCTGATGAAAAGATGAGAGATTACATCTGGAACACACTCAAATCAGGCAGGGTAAGAATTTCAAAAGCAAACAAGAGTAACCGCTTTTACTGTTTTTATATATTGTTTTTTTGTTTATTTAGATATTTTAAAAAAAATCTTTAAATACCTATGGGAGAGGAGGTATAAAGAGAGGGAGAGAGACTGACGGACAGACAGAGGGAGGCAGGGAGAGGGACAGACTGACGGACAGACAGAGGGAGGCAGGGAGAGGGACAGACTGACAGACAGACAGAGGGAGGCAGGGAGAGGGACGGACAGACAGAGAGAGGGAGGCAGGGAGAGGACTGACTGACGACTGACGACGAGAGAGGGAGGGAGAGGAGAGAGGACTGACGGACAGAGAGAGGGAGGCAGGAGGGGCGGGAGAGGATGACTACTGACAGGACAGAGAGAGGGAGGCAGGGAGAGGGACTGACGGACAGACAGAGGGAGGCAGGGAGAGGGACGGACTGACGGACAGAGAGAGGGAGGCAGGGAGAGGGACGGACTGACGGACAGAGAGAGGGAGGCAGGGAGAGGGACGGACTGACGGACGAGAGAGGGTGAGGCAGGGGAGCAGGGACGGACTGACGGACAGAGAGAGGGAGGCATGGAGAGGACAAGGACGGACTGACGGACAGAGAGAGGGAGGAGAGGACAGGAGAGAGGGAAGGGAGGAGGAGAGGAGGGAGGGAGGACAGGGAGAGGGACGGACTGACGGACAGACAGAGGGAGGCAGGGAGAGGGACGGACAGACAGAGGGAGGCAGGGAGAGGGACGGACTGACGGACAGAGAGAGGGAGGCAGGGAGAGGGACGGACTGACGGACAGAGAGAGGGAGGCAGGGAGAGGGACGGACTGACGGACAGAGAGAGGGAGGCAGGGAGAGGGACGGACTGACGGACAGAGAGAGGGAGGCAGGGAGAGGGACGGACTGCGGACAGACGGAGGGGAGGCAGGGAGAGGGGACGGACTGACGGACAGAGAGAGGGAGGCAGGGAGAGGGACTGCCTGGCGGACAGAGAGAGGGAGGGAGTGAGACTGCCTGGCAGAGAGAGGGGAGAGAGACTGCCAGTGTAACCTGGAGCAGTGGGAACACATTCTGTCATGCTTCTCGTAGGTTTGGTAGGTTGATGCAAGTTGGGTTTGGTGGTTGCCATGTAAATGTTACCTGCCTAAAAATCATTCTGCCCACTAAAGTTTGGTAAGGGACAAATAACTGTATGGTGCTGTTCTTCGGGGTTTTACTAAGCCAGATACTTCAAATGACAGGAAATTAAAACAATTCAGCTTAAGTCATTTATAAACACTAAAATCCTCTGGAAAGCCTGTTTAACAAAGAAAATGCTGATATAGCTGCATTATGCAGGGCTTTATATAAATGTCCAGGTATTTGGACTGTAATGTTATTGAAAGTCCCTATTGGTGTAATGGCCAGGGTGGTTTTAATTACCAGTTTTGGAAGATGCCATGTTTACAAGGTTTCCAGCTAAAAATTGTTTTTTTTACATTTTAATAACTACAAAACCTTTTAAAGACCTACGTTTTCTTGTAGGTTGTGCCTGGCTATGGACATGCTGTCCTCAGAAAGACGGACCCGCGCTACACATGTCAGCGAGAGTTTGCCCTGAAACACCTTCCCAATGACCCCATGTTTAAGTTGGTGTCTCAGCTCTACAAGATTGTTCCCAATGTGCTGCTGGAACAGGGCAAGGCGAAGAACCCCTGGCCCAATGTCGATGCCCACAGTGGAGTACTACTGCAAGTAAGGCATTGCATGTACATCTTTATAAAACCGATTTTAACTACGATGTAGGATTTTAAATTGAAATTAGAGTGTATTATTTTGTACATTGTTTTAAGGTCCATTACTGTGTAAACATTTCAAGCAAGTTTAAAGTATTCAGGCTTTTGTAGCTTTAAGTGTGATTATTATTATTATTTTCTCTATCTGAATCTCCAGAAAAACATAACACTTACATTAACATCTTTATCAGATTTACTCCCTTACAAAAACACCCCAATCATAAATTCTTTCCGAATAGAGCTATTGGAGTTGTCTGGTGGTTTTATTTTATAAAACTAGATATAATACCGTCAGTTTTTCCCAGCTCTACTATTCAATATTTTTCATCAAGATCTAATCTACTGTGCATTTTATCTCCGGTACTTTAACATGCACGTTTGCTGATATATTTGTGTTTATGTGTGTAGTATTACGGCATGACTGAGATGAACTACTACACAGTGCTGTTTGGAGTGTCCCGGGCTTTGGGTGTCCTGGCTCAGCTGATCTGGAGCAGAGCGCTGGGCTTCCCTCTGGAGCGTCCCAAGTCCATGAGCACTGATGGTCTTATGGGCCTGGTAGGGGCCAAGTCAGGCTAAAGAGAACAATTCAGATTGGGTGCAGAGGATTTAGTTGTGAAACAAGTCTTTGGATAAAAAAGTTTCAAGACAAATTAAAGACAACAAAAAGGGCCATTATTGTTATTATTAAAACTTGACTTTTTTAGGTTAAAAAAAACCCTTAACTCATCTTTCATATTCGATAATAATTTAAATTGTTTACTACTTTTACTCCTGTTAGGTTAAAATACAGAAAATAAGGAAACAATAATTAGTTAATAACCATTTTGGGTCAGTTGATTGGTGTGAAAAATCAACATTTGTTAAAATTAAAAGTTAGTTTTCCCCAATAAAGAGTTAAAATCGTAGTACTTTCCCCTTTTAAAATAAATAGGAAATGCTTGTTCCTTTTTATTTCTACTTCTAGCAAACCCCTGTCTTCTGTGTAGGTTTTTTTTGTATACACGTCCAACATTTATACAACATAATTGACTGAAAGTAAATAATGTTTGTCAATGCGTATATTTATATATATATATATGTAAATACATGCATTAAAAGCTGTAGCCAAAATAAAAAAAACAGTTTGTCATTAGTGTGTCTTAACCTAATAGGGTTGATTTTTGTTCTCTGGGACAGCATAGACTGGCACTGATTCGTTTTAATGTTTAAAGGCAATCAGTGGTTTAATATCGTTTGGAGTCATCCGTGGTCTGTAAACACTCCACATATTTAAAATAAAGATTTTTTTTTCCGGTATCTGTCTTTTAAGTTTTCAGAAATCTGATCATTGTATTCTATCAGGTTATTGCATCAGAATATGACTTGCATTACAGTAACTAATAAATCAAGGACATACAATGGAATTGAATGAATAAAGAAAGATGCTCGGATAAACACAAATGCTGTGGTGGTTTTGTGAAGCTCAATAAATGTTTTTAACAAAAAAAAAAATGTTTTCAAAGCATTTCTTTGTTTTAACCACAAAAAGTTCACAAACAAAAAAAATTAACAAGGCTTGGAAAAGGTTGTAAATTGGAGAGGTGTAGAGGGAGAGAGGTGTGAGAGAGAGAGAGGTGTAGAGAGAGAGCGAGAGAGAGGTGTAGAGAGAGGTGTAGAGGGAGAGAGGTGTAGAGAGAGAGTGGAGAGAGAGAGAGAGAGAGAGAGGTGTAGAGAGAGAGAGTGTAGAGAGAGAGAGATAGAGGGAGAGAGAGGGAGAGGTGTAGAGAGAGGGAGAGGTGTAGAGAGGGAGAGGTGTAGAGAGGGAGGTTGTAGAGAGAGGGTGTAGAGAGGGAGAGGTGTAGAGAGGGTAGAGAGGGTGTTAGAGAGGGAGAGAGGTGTAGAGAGAGAGAGAGAGGAGAGGTGTAGAGAGGTGTAGAGAGAGGGAGAGGTGTAGAGAGAGAGAGAGAGAGAGGTGTAGAGAGGGAGAGAGAGGGGAGAGAGATAGAGAGGAGAGGTGTAGAGATAGAGAGAGATGTAGAGGGAGAGTGTTAGAGAGAGAGAGAGAGAGGTGTAGAGAGAGTAGAGAGAGTTGTGTAGATCGGGAGAGGTGTAGAGAGGGAGAGAGGTGTAGAGAGGAGAGGAGAGAGAGAGAGAGAGGACGAGAGGTGTAGAGAGGAGAGAGAGAGAGAGTTGTAGAGAGGGAGAGAGAGAGAGTAGTAGAGGGAGAGAGAGAGGGCGAGGTGGGAGAGAGTGTAGAGAGAGAGGGAGAGAGGTGTGTAGAGAGAGAGAGGTGTAGAGAGAGAGAGAGAGAGGAGTAGAGAGGTGTAGAGAGGGAGAGAGGTGTAGAGAGGGGGAGAGAGAGAGAGAGAGATAGAGAGAGAGGAGAGAGAGGTGTAGAGAGAGGGAGAGGTGTAGAGAGAGAGAGAGAGTAGTAATCTAATGTTATGAGTGTTCGGTTTTTTTATTCATTTGTGGGTGGGCGCTACTGAGGGGGTTTATGCCTTACTCATTTTACTAAGACGTAGCTTTAGTCTTGCCAAACTACATTTATGGCTTGATGCAGTTTTAAGGTAACTTTTGTCCTTTAAGTAGCACCTACAGTCATCAGGCCAGAGAATCTTTTAGGATTTGTAGTTGGCCTACCATACGCATTACTCTGTCTAACTCCAAAAAGAAATTCACCCTTATAGTCTTGTGGTTTAGCAAAATTGCTAGCGGCGCTCCTGCCCTTCTTATGCTAATCAGGGAAGAAATTAGATTTACTGCTAGAAGTACTTCAGTTCTATAGTACATTTACTACATGCTCTATAGTAAAGTTTCTATACAATATTACAGTATTATTTCATATGAGGATCGCAATTTATTGCTCTTTATATTTAAAAAAAAAAAAAGTCAAACATAACATCCATTCCGTTATTTGCTTATAGCGACCACACAAATACAAATGAATTCACATAACAATAAATTTAAAATGACCTTATCTTATTTAATTATGTGAATAGACGTGTTAACATGGCGCCATCTTGCGGGCCCGTTTACAATTACATTAACTTGCCTACCTCACATTTACATTAGCGTCACAAAATTCAAGCGTTCAGAAAATTATATATATACATATAATTTAGAACTTTTATGTTATTTAAATTCTTTTTTAAGTAAAATGGAAAAAAGTTAAATAGTGGCGTTACATAGAGGTCCAGGCGTCTGTTGAACTCCGTAACAGCAGGTGGCAGAAGCTGACCATTTTTTTTGCGAGCAGCCATTAAAATAAAAGAAGAAGGGGGAGGCGGAGGAGGAAGAAGAAGACAATTCTAGAGCAGAAGAAGACGAATCAGACGAGTTGTTTAGGTTTCGGCGAGGTCGTTTGTGAAAAGTGTGAAGCTGTTTTTAAACGATTTACAGTTCAAATACACTTTAGACAATTTAAAGTCACAATGGCGCAGTACAAAGGAGCGGCCAGCGAAGCGGGAAGAGCCATGCAGTTGATGAAAAAACGTGAAAGAGAGAGAGAACACATGGAGCAGTTAAAACAGAAAATTGCAGAGGCGAGTGAAACATTCAGATATCACATATTCTAATTTATTGCGGGTTAATCCCCTTTAAGTGAAAAACAAATGCAGCCATATATGTGTGTGGGAAACCTACATATGTGTGTACGAGTGTGTGTATGAATATATAAAGAGAGTCGGATCGAGAGAGAGAGAAAGGGATTTAGAGAGAGGAAGGGATCGGGGGATCTGGAGAGAGAGGGATCGAGGGAGATGGGGAGAGAAAGGGGTCGAGGAAGATGGAGAGAGAGAGATAGGGATCGAGAGACTAGAGTGGGATCGAGGGAGATAGAGAGAAAGCGAGAGAGAGAGAAATCAAGGGAGCTGGGGAGAGAGAAAGAGAGGGGGAGAGAGATGAATCTGGATCACCTAGCATCACGGAGAGAGAAAGAGATCTGGAGCGACGGAGAGATCCTCTGTGTCTGTTTTCCTCTTATGATGAGAAATAATACTGTATACATATTTAGTATGTATATATGTGTATATATATTACAGTATGTCACAGAAGTGAGTACACCCCTTTACATTTTGTAAATATTTTGTTTTTATTGTAAAAACACTAAAGAAATGAAACTCTGCTACAATGTAAAGTAGTGAATGTACAGCTTGTGTAACAGTGTAAATTGCTGTCTTGTCCCATCAAAAAAAACCTCAACATACAGCCATTAATGTCTAAACCCCTGGCAAAAAAGTGAGTACACCCCTAAGAGTTCCAAGAGGAAATGTCCAAATTGGCCAGTCCATCACCATGAGACATGCTAGGGCCAGTGGTCCATTGGGGTTCCGTTACCTCAAGTGGAGCAAGGCAGTGGTCGTCCTTGGGGGGTCGTTATCATGTTGGCAATATTCCCTGCAGCCCAGTCTTCAGAAGGGAGGGGACCATGCTCTTCTTCAGTATGTCAACAGTACATGTTGGCATTCATGGTTCCCTCAATGAAGTGTAGCTCCCCAGTGACAACAGCACTCATGCAGCCCCAGACCATGACACTCCCACCACCATGCTTGACCGTAGGCAAGACACACTTGTCTTTGTACTCTTCACCTGGTTTCCGCCACACATGCTTAACATCATCTGAAACAAACAAGTTTATCTTCGTCTCACCAGACCACAGGACATGGTCTCAGTAATCCTTGTCCTTAGCCTGCTTGTCTTCAGCAACCTGTTTGTGGGCTTTCTTGTGCATCATCTTTCTTGTGGACGACAGCCATGCAGACCAATTTGATGCAGTGTGCGGCATATGGTCTGAGCACAGCACAGGAGTTAAACATCATTTACACTCATTACATGAGTTTAATGCAGCATCCAGAAATACACGTGCAAAAAGTTATTTATGAATTTTGCACAGAGTTTTTTTTTTCCCACTGAACTCATCCTAGTCGAACCGAACTTTCTGTTTTTAAGAGTCTACATTTAAGCTTGTTTTTAGAGAGACGAAATAAAGCTGTGTCTCATGTAATCGTAATGTATGTAAAAAGTAATATCACTTTCTCTTTTGCCTTTCAGGACAACATCATGAAATCCAACATTGATAAAAAGTTCTCTGCTCACTACGATGCTGTTGAACAAGAGCTGAAATCAAGCACTGTGGGTAAGGAGACTTCAGTGAGGTATTAATGATCTGGAATTGATGGAGTGTCCTGGTTTTTTATTGTTGCTGAAATCACAGATTTGTATGTGCAGCACATAAGTCAAAATTCATGACTGTCAGCTAACTTATTTATAAAGGGTTAATAAAGGATGCGTAACATATGCACATAATCACACGTGTGAATGTTTTTAGGATTCATAATAATAAATGTCGTAGTAAGTAACTATATATTTTTTTAATGAGTTGAAATTTACAAAATGTTTTGATGATCTCCAGTTACAATCATGCAGTTTTTTTCTCAAAAATGTATTTCCTTCCTGGTTTTAATCTTATTTTTTTTATTCACTCTTTAAAAACAAATTTACACATAATCTACACCTACATGATGGCCACAATAGTTCCCAGATGTTGTCACATGCCACAGTACATTTTAAATACATATTGTCATACAGAATTCTCTGTTTTATTTTTTAAGGACTGGTGACTTTGAATGACATGAAGGCAAAACAAGAGGCCCTTGTTAAAGAACGAGAAAAGCAGCTGGCCAAGAAGGAGCAGTCTAAAGAACTTCAGCTGTAAGCCATCGATCTCATTTATTTATAATCTTTGCAGACACCCCAGATCAACTTATGTTGTCTGTGTCTATATGTGTCATAAAAATAATCATGATGGTACCTTTTTCCAGCATGTCTTTTAAGCCAACATCAATTTTTTTAGCGACTAACTGTAATTAATTGTGCAATTCTGTTTTAACCTTATTTTGATTTAGAAAATTAGAAAAGCAGAAAGAAAAAAAGAGGAAAGAGGAACAGAAGAGAAAAATTGCCAGTTTGTCCTTCAGTCCTGACGACGGAGAGGAAGAGGAGGAAGATGAGGAAAAGATGGAAGAAGAAGAAGAGGAAGACTGTAAGTTATTCCAATCCGATATTATGGTCTGTATAGTCTGTCCACGTTTGTTTTTCTCCCCTCTTTATTAGCTGCAGGTCAAAAAAGGCACAAAACGGGGTTACAGAGACAGAACATCTCTTTGTGTTTCCTTTGTAAGATGTGCTTAATTGAATGTAAAATGGCAAGTAAAGAAACATAATTTGTTTAACAATAATCCTGAGAATTAAAAGTTTACAGATTTGCTTCTGCATAAAAACTAGGATAAGATATCAAACAGTAGATTTGGGGTAATTATATAGTCACAGAACCTCGGGTGAATGGGATGGAAATTAGGCCTGTTGTGAAGCTACATGGCAAATAAATGTAAATGTCTATCAAAACCTCTTTTTGCAATATGCAATATCTCATGCAAGAAAATGCCTGGTCATACCGTCAAAGAGGTAAAACAGTTCCTTGCAGATCAGAGCATTAAAATTATAAACTGATCCAAATCTGACAGAAAATGTCTGGAAAAATATTAAACATTTATTCAAGTATGGAGGAAACCGAAAAAAAGAGTGGACCAAGATCACACCAGAACAGTAGGGGGTGTAAGTGTTGGCCACAGACGTGTTGTAGTTCATATCCCACTGATATTTGATATTTTCATGTGGTAGACCCATATTTAATATTGCTACAAATCTAAAATCCAAATTTAGTGAAGGTTAACAATATTTTAGAGGGGAAAATGTGTTTATAAATTGTTCTCTGAATTTAATCTGCACTGCAGATTATTGATATCTGGTTATAGTTGTAACTGCTTTAGAAAATAAAGGAAATGTTTGTGTGGTGGAAATTATCTTTACAAATAATAATTAGCAGAGTGACCCAAAAAGAGATTATTACTAAATAAGCAGTCCAGTTTCCATATAATGAGCCTATAAGGGAAATGTATAAATGTAATTGTTGTAATTAATTGTAAATTCTTAAATACATTTTAAAATTAACTGTATTAAATTGAACATTATTTGGTTTGTTAAACTTCTACAATATACTTTTCGGCTGCATCCCAGGACATGCTGGAATACCTGGAAATGAGCAAGCAGACAAAGTCACCAAAACAGCTCGTACAGGAGAAATTAAAGAGTGCAAATTTCCACCTTCAGACTTGAAACCACAAATAAACAAATATATTCAAGGCAAGCAGAATGGGATCAGTGCCCGAACAACAAACTCTTTAAATGTAACCTATAGTGGGGTAAAAAACCTTTTAACTCAAGAGAGGATGAAGTTATTAAACATGATGTCGTATCGGTCACACTAGACTTACCCATGGACATTTACTTGAAGGATAAGATGCTCCAAAATGTCTATGAAACCTTAGCAGTAAAACACACTTTTGCAATGTCCGATTTTCAATGTCATAAGACAACGCTTATAGGAGGAACTTTGATGGACTTGTTTTTAAATATGCGTCCATCAAAAACAAAAATACATTACATTCTACATTTTATAATATATATTGTTGTAACTGATGTATTTTTATTGTTATGCACCTGTGCTTTATGGAAATGTTATTTATAAACTGTTTTTACAACTTTTGTTTTGCCATGAAAAGCCACTGAAGCTGATATGGCAAAAAACAATCATTCATTCATTTGGTTTGTTTATCTACGGAGCAGATGGTATAATCTTGTATTATCTCTAGAAATATGTCTCTTTCTGTCCAAAAAAGAGCAGTTTCTATAATTCTGGACAGTTCTACTGTAAGTTAGGACTTAACAAGGACCAATGGTACAGGGACTGTACTGTACTGTGAACAGGAAACAAAGACAATTAATAAATGAAAATGCAGCTGCTTAGGATGCTCTCGGTGGTCCCTCTATAGAACAGGTTGTCCTTGCAGATAACCTGAGTTAAAGAGCCCGTTTAAGTCGTGCGATTTTTCTAATCAGATAGCTGTCCAATCATGAAAAAAACAAAACAAATTTAACCATGGAATTTAACCATGGAAAACATGCACTAACAAACCATGACACACACACACACACACATACTCACACATACTCATTTCAGTAATAAATAAATGTGTATTAATATTTTTGTGTTGTGTTTGTGTACGTATGTTACATGTGTGATGTACATGTGTTATACGACTGTTTGTTTGCTAGACACCCCAGTTAAGAAAAAGAAGCTTGGAAAGAACCCTGATGTTGACACCAGTTTTCTTCCAGACAGGGAAAGAGAGGTAATGTTTGTTTGATATTTCTTACACCTTCCTGAGGGGTAGAATGTATAAAGGAAAGCCGGTCGAAGTGCTTGAATTCTGCAGATCGTTTATTTTATTGTTTTGGGTTTTGTTTTTTTTATTATTTAATTTGGTTGCGTTGTGTTTACTTGTGTATTTACTGTTTTGAGTGCTTTTATGTTTTCAGGAGGAGGAAAATCGCCTAAGGGAGGAGCTTAGACAAGAATGGGAACGGAAACAGGAGAAAATCAAGGGTAAGTATAATAAGTAATATCTGGATTTGTATGTAAAAACAAACATTTTGTAATCCGCTATTACAATTAGTTCTGCTTTAATAATAAAATTAGATGGTTAACGAATAATAAATAATGTTTAAGGTTTTCAGGGGGTTTTTTCACTTTCCTGACCATCATGTAATCAAAAGGAACTAAGATATGTGGCTATAGAGGGACTATGAAACAGCAACTTAACATGAAGCTCGACTAAACAAATAGGTTTTCAAATTTTTCTAGATTTGACTTATTGTATAATTGCAATATAAAAGCTTAGTATGAAAATGTTCTGTTCCCTGTTGTAGTCTTTATTATTTTAGTTATAAACAAAAAGCCTGCACCTTTTGATTGAAACAAACATGGTGGATTATTAAAGCCCAAACATTTTTGCCAAGTAACTGACTTTTAGTGCAAATCCATTTAGAAGTTCTGTTCATATAAGTCTAAACGGGAAAGTGTATTATACAAGAAAAGTTGGATCTTCATCCCACAACTGCGGCTCCTGGTGGCTTTGGAAAAAAATAATGAGAATAAATAATAAGTAATAAATCTAAATTTATCTCATTTTATTTAGTAAATTTTTTAAAAATAATTCTAAAGACTGTGGTGATCTTGTAACATTAAAATAAAATGTGCTTAATGTTTTGTCGTTCAAAATGTGTCACAACCACCTGATTTATGCAACACCCGCCAGCCTATTTAAACTAACAACTATTTAAAAAAAATAAGAGGTAAAAAATTTTAAAAATTAAGGTACGTCTTATAGCCTTTATGTGGAGACCCTGTGTGATGATGATCAAGAGCAAAAATCACATTAACCAAGAAAAATAAATATTTTAATTGGCTATTATTATTATTTGTTATAATATTTATTAATATTTTACATTGTTTAGTAAAATAGTTCTTTTTACATTTAGGTTGACAGCTGACTGTACACAGGAGCGGACTAAAATTTGTTTTAAATGCAATGATGAATCAAAAAAACATCATTTTATACATTAAAATGTCTTTCGCTATAAATTTTTATTGATTTTAAAAATGCAACACACAAGTATTCATACTTGGTATATAGTTAAAAACGATATATGCAGTGTTGTGGCTCCTGATGTTCGATTGTTTTCCCTGGGAAACTGCCCCAAACGGCTCTTAGTGTGTTAAAGCTTGCCGACCCTGTACTAGACATACACCTGTATAATAATCTGCCCTAACTGTACTGTAATGAATAGGTATAATTAAAAGATATTTTTTTTGTCCCTGCTCAGGTGAGGAAATTGAAATCACTTTTAGTTACTGGGATGGATCTGGACACAGGAAAACAGTCAAGGTAACCCATGATGACGGCAAAAAAATACATTTTAAGTTTTTATTTATTTACTGCACTAATGTTAAAACCTATAACTTAAGTTGTAAAGTTTTCCTTTATATTTGATGGTCTAGATATGATGCGGTCCTCTTTAAAGTTCTGGAGTATATTTACTGAACACTAATGATATGTTGCTTTAAGATAAAAGATGAGTACAATATAAGATGTCAAAATTTATAAAATAGGTTTAATAAATTTCTCTGTAAATTTGCAGACAAAATTCTTTTATACACTTGTGAATTTATTTTTAACACCATAAATGAGTAAATTTATCAGACATGCTTAGGCTATAATAACAGTTTTCATTTTTATGCTAACATTTTATTCCTATAGAAAACTCGTTGGTTTACCTGTAGACTGTATATTTATATAATGAGCTGTATGTATGTATGAGGGGCTGTAGGTTGGACTAGCACATTACATTTTTAGTTAGGAATTAGTTATAAATGTGATGCTTTTTTTCCCTTTTTAGATGAAGAAGGGCAATACAATTCAGCAGTTCCTTCAGAGAGCCCTGGAGGTTTTGAGAAAGGACTTCAGTGAGTTGAGGCAAGAAAACTTCAGTATTGACAAATTGGAAAAATAGCCTAAAAGATTTTTTTTGCCTGCTTGATCCAGGATGGAGGATTCAGTTCTATAGCATTCCAGTTTATTTCTGCTATTGAAATAAAAAAAAAAATATATTCATAAATTATAGTTTTGATAATAGCATTGATTTTTTGCTATGTACATACATTCTAATTTCCTTTTTTTGGGGAATCTGTTTGTGCCCCACAGGTCTGCTGGAGTGGAGCAGCTCATGTACATTAAGGAGGATTTGATCATACCTCATGTAAGCACAGTCATATCTAAATTAAAAATCTAGCTTAGATAGATTTATTCCAGCTACCACACAAAGATTCTGTCAGTGTTTTATCAATGCAAAAATCACCAAAAAATGATTCCACCCTACACAATATCATACACATTATGTCGATACAATTTATTATTAGCTCAAATTAGCTATGCAAGTAAACTGATAACGATTTTGCTTAGTTTAAAAGTCTGAGAATAATACACTAGTTTTTATGCCTCCAAAAATAAGTGGTTCGGAAGGATGTTCAGGTAACCAGCCACCCATCTGATTGTCATAACCGCAATAGCTTAGGAGCACGTGGTTGAATATTTGTTGGAGTTATTAATATCCACTAGTTTTTGTATGAATAGTGCATAAACAATGCAAGTACAGGCCAAAAGCTAATGATAATTTATAGTACGAATGGGAGAAAATAAAAGGAGAATTACCAGACAAGTAGGCAAACTGTGGTTACCATAAAAGGATTTCCAAAAACATAGTCGTTAGGTTCCAATCTTGCTAGACAAGAAAAAGAATCAGAGAATATCATAGGAACAGGCTAACTATACTGATGAAGATTTGCTTCTCTTCATACTAGACTAAAAGCCTCAAGAAGATGCTTTTTGTGTTATAAAGACTAATGCAACTAGTGTTGGTGGTCATGAATATTGTGATTCACACCTGTGGACACCAAGATTTGGTCCCCGTCCTCTAATAATGTTAGAAGTAAGAATGAGAAATCTTTTTATTCCACTTCATATATATTTAAACAGATCACAGTGTACATGTGAACATGTTTTTTGCCCTGGTGAGTCCATAGAAATACTAAAACTGTTCTGTACACTTTATCATTTACATAATTTAACAGATGTCCTTATCCAAAATGTTGTACAAAAAGTGTTTTAAACTTCATCTAATACTGGCATGATAGCTTGCAAAGATTAACAACCTCAAATTGTTTGGAAAAAGAGCAACACTGATATAAAGTGGAAGAGTGGAGTGCAAAATACTCCAGAGTATTATTATAGGTGGATGGTTTGTTTTGCTCACTTCTCAGTCCTATAACTTTGTGCCACTCTTGGAAGTTCTTGTTTATCTGAAGACACAAACGGACATTGTATGATTGGCATTTCCTGGGTATTTGTGGGGTTTTTTGCCACATATTGCCTCACATAAATGATGACCAGCGGTGGCAACGTTTTAGTGACTCGTGTCATAGCAGCTGATCAGACACCCCCTATGTGATGGTTGCAGTCACAGATTTATGACGATCTTTGTCCTCCATGTATGCTGTGTTCTGTGTGGGAAGCATGGATTATGGAACATACAGAGATCTCTTGTGCATCCATCTCTAATCCACCTGACTGATCCCATTGCAGACTTTTTTAATCAGTGAATTGGATGAATTGTGGGCAGCTATTTCTTATCTCATTAAGTCACACAAGTACCAAGTGTGGAGGAGATTTGGACTAACGTAAAAATTGTTTAGGTACACACATCCCGAGCCCAAAGATGTATTGCTGACAAAAGACGTACTGTAACAGCATCATATGATAGTCCATAGCCTGTGGGAAAGTTATTCTTTCCTGTGTAAACACTAAAGTATACAGGCTATCCAGTTGATCAGTCAGCTAAAACAAACCAAGACATGATGCCATATCTATCGGTTCTGAGATAATCAGAACAGCATTCAGTTTAACTCTTAATTTATTTGCATGTTTTTTTCAGCACCACAGCTTTTATGACTTCATTGTGACAAAAGCTAGAGGCAAAAGTGGTAAGTATGCTTGAATTAATCTCCAAATCTCCCCCCTGTGTGTGTGTGGATGGATGGATGGATGGATGGATGGATAATTAGTGGTGCAACAGATCACAAAACTCACGGTTCGGTTCACATCACGGTTTTAAAGTCACAGATCGGATCATTTTCCAGCTTGGCAAAAAAGGGGAAAGACAAATATATAATTTGCTTTGCATCTATTACAAGAACACTTAAATCAAATAACTTGGATTTTTTTTTACAAAAATAACCCTCTGGCACCCTGCTTTAGCAAAAAAAACCAAAAAAAAAACCTTAATATAGATTTTTAACAAAATATTCACTCCTCATTCATTAAAGCGGAACGTGTAAAACACCATTAGAACTGAAACGGAAATAAACTTACAATAACATTTTTTTTTTAAAAGATAAGCCTGTCTTAGTCACTATATCTGTGGTTACTAAGATATTTCTATTGTGCCTTTTTAACTTCCAGTCTTGTGTGACTCTTATAGAGGGGACGATAGATGTGTTTATTGCGTTGGCCTGTTAAAATGCTCCCATACATACGATCTACACTGCCCTCCATAATTATTGGCACCCCTGGTTAAGATGTGTGGGAAAAAAAAATCCCTGACTAAGAAAATAATTATTTTCATACAATCACCTGTTCCACGATTATTGGCACCCCTAACAATTCCTAGGAAATAAATGTAATTGAAGTATTTCTGTCATTTCTACAGTAGTTTACACAGTTGATCAGAGTATCTAGGAACATTTTAATTAGTAATTCATCACTTCCTGTTTCCCCTGGGGTATAAATATGACATGACATGACATGAGGCCATTTCTCTTATCCACTCTTCAACATGGGAAAGACAAAGGAACACACACAATTCAAGTAAGGCAAATGTGTGTCGACCTTCACAAGTCAGGCAATGGCTACAAGAAAATAGCCACTCGCCTGCACCTGCCCATATCTACTGTCAGAGGAATCATTAAGAAGTTTAAAACAACTGGAACAGTGGTAAACAAGCCTGGACGACAAAGCTCATGTCTGTTAAAGAATTGCAACAAATGATAGCATCTTGGGGTCACAAAGTCTCCAAAACAACCATCAGGCGCTATCTACATGCCAACAAGCTGTTTGGGAGGCATGCACGGGAAAAACCTTTTTCTCACTCACAATCATAAACGCAAACGTCTGGAGTTCGCTAAGCGGTACTGGGGCTTCAACTGGGACCGTGTGCTTTGGTCAGATGAGACCAAGATAGAGCTTTTTGGCAACAAACACTCTAAGTGGGTCTGTCGGAACACAAAAGATGAGTATGCAGAAAAGCACCTCATGCCCACTTTGAAGTATGGGCGAGGATCGGTGATGCTGTGGGCCTGTTTCTCTTCCAGAGGCCCTGGGAACCTTGTTAGGGTGCATGGCATCATGAATGCTTTGAAATACCAGGACATTTTAAAGCAAATTCTGGTGGCCTCTGCCCGAAAGCTGAAGATGGGTCCTCACTGGGTCTTTCAGCAAGATAATGACCCTAAACATGTGGCCATATCTACACAGAAATGGTTCACCAGACACAGAATCAAGCTCCTCCCATGGCCATCTCAGTCCCCAGACCTCAACCCCATTGAAAACCTGTGGAGTGAGCTGAAGAGGAGAGTGCAGAGGAGAGGACTCAGGTCGCTGGATGATTTAGAGAGATTGTGCAAAGAGGAATGGTCGAAGATCCCTCTTTCTGTATTCTTGTGAAACATTATAGGAGAAGATTAGGTGCTGTTTTGTTGGCAAAAGGGGGTTGTACAAAGTATTAACATCAGGGGTGCTAATAATTGTGGCACACATGATTTGATGTAAAAGAATTATTTCTTAATGTGGGATTTTTTCCCCACTGAATAAATGCACTTGAATTAAAGGTTGGATTTTCCTCTTTTTTTCATTGTGGTCCTATATTATTTAGAACAAAACTGAATTTATTAGAAGCTAAAGAACACATCTTAACCAGGGGGTGCCAATAATTATGGAGGACAGTGTAAATGATGAATAATTAAGTAATTAGAAAACTACTTAAACAGTATTCTGCATTTTATTCTGCAATCTTAAAAATAAAACTATATATCCACAAGTTAAAAAAGTAGCAATTAATCCGAACCAAGTGTGAGTCGAACCGTGGGTCGTGTTTCATACGGATTATGAATCAACTGCAATCCATTGCACCGCTAATAGATGAAAAGAACCTTAAACAGACGGCTTAAACTCAAGTTTCTAAAACTTTATACAGCACTGTAGCTTTGCAGGTTGGTCTCCTAAAGCATGTTTGAGACAGTGCTGTAGTTCTTCTGATTTTAATCTGTCTCAGTTTATTCCATTTCTTCATGTCATTCTAGACTGACTGAATAATGATGATGATGATGAGATCAGATCTCTGTGTGGAGCACTGGCAGTTAGGGTTACTGGATTAATACAGCGATATATATATATAGATAGATAGATAGATATCTATCTATCTATCTATCTATCTATCTATCTATATATATCTATATATATCTATCTATCTATCTATATATATCTATATATATATCTATATATATATATAGATATATATATATATATCTATATATATATCTATATATATATATTTTTATAAGATATATATATAGATATATATATAGATATATATATATATATATATATATATATATATATATATATATATCTATATATATATCTATATATATATATACACACACACACACACACACACACACACACACACACACACACACCAGTTTGAATTTGTATCACACCTGTGTTCAGTCTTGTAATCAGAGAGTTTTTTTTTTTTATCAAGTCTTAAAGTTTTAAAGAAAACAACACTTCCTAATTAAATAAATAGAGTTGGCTTAAATATTTGTAATGATTTCCTCTCCATTTTACTTAATTTTTTCAGCTAACTCATTTATTTAATTTAAATTTGGGGGTTATTTTTTCTTGGAAGGGCAAATAACTGAGAGTACATGTTTGTGTGTGTGACTTTTCTCTAATCATAAAAACTAACATTTGTGTCTTAACCCAGGGCCTCTTTTCAGTTTTGATGTTCATGATGATATCCGATTGGTAAATGATGCTACAGTTGAGAAAGATGAGGTAAAGTCTGGTCTAAAAATCAGAAAAAATGTGTGTTCTTTGGAAAGGACAGTTGACAATGAAGTGTGTGTGTGTGTGTGTGTGTGTTAATGTTTAGTCTCATGCAGGAAAAGTGGTTCTGAGGAGCTGGTATGAAAAAAACAAACACATATTTCCCGCTAGCCGCTGGGAGCCTTATGATCCTGAAAAGAAATGGGACAAATACACGGTAGATATGAGTTGCATTATCTCTCTTTATTATGGCAGACACATGCCCCCATAATACAACCTGTTTTATTGTCTTTTAAGCCATTTAGTAATATTTAATTAGTGTATATGTAGTCAGTGTTTCTCTTTTCTTTACACAACAAATTATCAAATTAAGATACAGAGATGGAATGTGTTTACATATATAGCTATATATTTATTTTTTGTCTTTTTTTTTTTTTTTGTTTTCTTTGCAGATCCGATGAGGTGTCTCCCTGCTTTCCTGTGCTGTTCATATTTTATTTTGTGCTCAACATGTAATTTAGATATTTTTCTTTTAAACTTTGTGTTGTTTTCCTTTCCTGTTTCAACCACGCGGCTCTTGTCCTCCTAATTGTTCTTACACCATGCTGATTCCTAGAAACTACATAGAAATTAAACAGTGTTTCTAATGTAAAAACTGTTAAAACTGGTCGAATTTCACCTGAAAATATCAGTTAAACGTAAGTGTAGTTTTACATCCCAATAATTTGTCTGTGTAGAAAGAAATTTCAGTAGTTTATCATAGATCTTACTAAAGCGGTTTTAAAAAACCTCATGCCTGCAAACGCTTGATTCAGTGTCATTAATAAAAGTTATTGTCATTTTTATTCCATATTTGAAGCTCTTTTTATTTCCCTTTTTCTAATTTGCATGTAGAAGGAAAAGAAAAATGACATCATATGGGAGAGAATTCCATTTGCGTTAGCATTTTACAGGTATAGAAAACGTTGTGTGTCCTTTAAATATTCTCTGTCTCAGAGGCTGAAATAACCAGTACTGCACATTACAAGCTGATTACCCTGCATTCAAGTGCTTTTATTAATCATTACTTTTATTACAGGGTTAAACGATACACAGCTGGTGCTGTTTGTGCCTTTAAATCTACAAAAGGCCCAATTGTGTTCTCATATCAGTACTAAAGACCCAGAGAATCGAGCCAAGGCCAAAGTTGGATGTGAGACACCCCAAAATGTGTAACTGGACTTTTCTAAATATTAACACTAATTGGGTTAAAACATTAGGTATTTGTAGAAAGACAGTCTGCTGAAGACAAGGACAAAATACATGCAATATTGTTAGGGTTGAAGTAAACCAGAAGGACCGTGAATTAGGCTTTGTGCAGCCTGTAGAATAACCCAGTAACTCTGAAGGAAGTAGAAGTTGTGGCCAAGATCAGGTACTGGCATCAGGAAGAAAGGGGGCAACAGACAGCCAAAAAAAAGAGAGAGAGCCCGAAAGAGAGAGGGAGAGCCTTGCTGTAATATACTAATAAAATGTATGGGGTATATAAACTTCAGCATTAGTTAAACTCAAGAACAATAATACAGAAGTGGACCCATTAAATATAAATGTAAAATAATGTTGATTCAGAGATTTGCTCATCATATTCTACAATGCAAGCTATAATAAACAATAATAGGATGAGACGCACCCTTCTTTATGTTCCGCATGAAACATTAGTAGGATATTGTTGTCTGGAAAGGACCCACATTGTTAAACACAGGTGCATCTCTTAAAATTAGAATATAAAGAAAAAAGGAAGAAAACTGTTATGTCTTCAGAAAATAAAAAGTGTGTATATTCTAGACTCATTACATGCAAATGAAAAGGGTTTTCAAATGCTAATTTTAATATTTGTGGCCTACAGCTCAAAAATATTAAAAAGGCCCATCTCATAACATTAGAATATTTAATTCCTACTTTTTATGCAGTATAAATATTACAAATCTCCAAGTCAGGTTTATTACACACTAGCACAATCATGGGATTGACTGATAACTTTGTTGTCCAGAAGAAACTCATTGACTCCATTTAAAAGAATAGTAAGCCACAGAAATGCATTGCTGAAAGGGCCGGCCATTCACCAAGTTGCTTTATCAGAGCAAACTCATGGAAAGTTCACTGAAAGGACCACGTGTGGTAGGAAAAGATGCACAAGCAACAGGGATGACTGAAGCCTTGAGACTTGTCAAGCAAAGCTGATTTTCAAAGGTGGAGCACTGAAGTAATCGAGAGCCACCACACAAAGACGTGTCCAGGAAAGAACCAGAGACAATGTCAGAGGCATTTTAACTGAGCTAAGAAAAAGTACTGTGGCATTACTCAGTAGTCCAAAGTCATTTTTTCCAGATGAAGGTAAATTTTGAAATTTCATTTGGAGATCAATGTTTGCAGAAAGAGAGGAATCCAAGCTGCTTAAAGTCCAGTGTGACGTGTCTACAGGTCAGTGATGATTCTGGGTTCCATTTCATCTGCTGGTGTTGGCCTATTGTAAGTCCAAAGTCAATGCAACAGTCTACCAAGAGATTTTAGAGCCCCTAATGCGTCCAGCTTAATGGAGATGCTGATTACCATTTTCAGCAGGAATTAAACACTACCCACAGTGCCAAAACTACTCAAAACTGACTGATTGTTGTATTACTGTGCTTGACTGACCGGCGAGCTCACATGACCTAAACCCTAAAGAAAGTCTATGGACTATTGTCAAGAGGGAGAGGAAAGAAATCAGACCCTACAATACAGATGAGCTGAAGGCTGCTATCAAAGCAACCTGGGCTTTTATAACACCGTAGCAAAGCAACAGGCTGATCAACTTCATGCCACACTTGCATTGATACAGTAATTTGTAAAAAAAAAAAAAAAAAAAAAAAAGGAGCCCGTAGCCAAATACTGAGTGCATAAATGTACATACTGTACACTTAGTTTGATTTTTGTTTTTCTATAAATCATTTCTTTATTTATCTCTTTAAATATTTTATTTTCTGAAACTGCTGGTTTGACCTATGAGTTGTTAGGCATAATTTTCTAAATCTAAAATATATGAAAGTTTTAATTTTGAATCAAATTGAGGGGAAAAAAATAATTGTTTCCTTAATATTCTAATCCACCTATAAATGTTCAATGTGAAGAAAAAGATAATAGTACGGTAAAATGACACAACAATGATGTAATGGTGTCCTAATATGAGAAACACCTACTTATTTCATTTTCCACCTACTAAAATTATGTCTGTATTGATTAGACTGTTTTTCCCCAAAAAGAAAGACTAGAAGGAGGAGCACAACATAGGTGATTTTGCTGAAGAAACATGTGTAAAAGAACACAGTCATGGACGTTTATGCAAGCGCTGCCTGTACCGTACTCCAGCGCCAATTGACAATAAACCTTTATCTGCATCCATCCAGTCAGTTTGATTGAGTTTTATTTCCAACACGGTTCAGCTGAGCCAATCCGGTCAATGTGGAAACCGAAGTCAACTAAAGTCAAGACTTTATTTTTACAACCACACTACAAATGGAATTGTACTTCTTTAAAAGATTTATAAAGCTGCCTAGATGTTTACTGTATATTATGTGTTTTGTATAGCAATATTTTTACCCATATAGCATCATTTCACTCTGTTAGCCAACAAAACAAGAATGGTGTCCTGGTCAGAACAAGTGCATATTTGACAGTACTGAGCAAATGTTCAACAAGAACTGCTTGTATAGCAAGAAATACCTGGGCTGCCATTTGTGGATAAACGCTTTTTGCCTGAGGCTACCACTCCTCCTACTTCAGTTCTGTTCCTAACCACTCAACATGTTTAATATTTTGTTTCAGTTCTTATGGCAAATAATCTATCTCAATAGACCAAAGGATATAAAGAGGAACAGTGGATAGAATGTTTGCTGACTGGCTGTTTTTGTTGTCCGTAACTGTGTTTCTTTTTGGTCAAGGGTTCCAGACCACATTTAGACCTCAGAACTGTACGCTACAGTGTGTTTGCCAGGTAAGCAATCTGTCTGAGAACAGTGTGATAAAACAGTGTGTCTTAATCTGTGCTGTCTGTAACAGCATCTGTCATAAGCTTATTATGTGTTAACTAATTATCCCCTTCGAAAACATGGTGGTGGTAGTATGCATGACTTTTAGGTTTATACATTTTTGTATTTGCGTTTTGCTTTGTGTGACCACTTCAGACGTAACTTTTGTTATAAGACTCACATTTGTCAGGGTTTGATCATGTTGAACAGGGATTTCCCGGATGTGAATATTGTCGGATCAGTAGAGACGATGTTGAAACCGCACTTGGACTCCCTTCTGCTGAAATCTTTGCAGGTATCTTGGATTCCCCCAAAAACAAACTTTATAAAAAATATTTTCAGGTCAATGTTATTTTGTGAGAAGAAATAAACAGTAAAAATAAACAGATATAAAGAAGGAGGGAGTTGAAGTGCATTGGTTAAGGTTTTGTGCTGCTAAATGGAAGATCAGGGTTTCGATTCCCAGGACCACTAAGTTACCACTGCTGGGCCCCTGAGCAAGGCCCCTAAGCAACAACTGCTCAGTTGTATAAAAGAGATAAATGCAAGTCAACTTGAAACATGTTTTCTTTACAGTTGTTTGGTGGCAGTTTGAGTATAGGAAGTTTGGGTCTATTTAAAAATGCTGGTGTTTTCTTTTTTCTTTTTAACGTATTAGTGCTTTTAAAAGGTAGATGCAATAATACTGAAAATAGCACCCACATGCGCAGTTTTTGCGCTCCGGCGACCAGGGTTCGATTACGGCTCAGATTTTTTTTTGGTCTTACTCACCTCTCTCTCTATCCCCCAATTTCATCACCGTCTGTAAATAAAGGCAAAAATAAAGCCCAAAAATATTTTCAGCTGTTTTCCATGAGTGTTTTTTTGCAATACTGACGCTTTGTTTTGGGCCAGGTTGTATGCCATGGCTGTGTCACTCTTTTTTAGGTGTGCAGAGTCCTGAGGCCTGCCAACACTATGTTCATGCTCCGCAGAATATAACTGTGGAATTTGTGAAAAGTCAAAACCCGAAATATGAAACTGTTGTTGTGTCTTGGAGTCCTAGCCAATATGGTAATAATTAATAGGCAGCCTGTTTTGTCTATATTGAATGTTTATGTTAAATATTTCTCTGTCCTCCTGAGATAGCTTTTTTGGTCAATGTGCTGCAGGTATTGCTTTTTTGCGTGGTTTCCTGGTTTCCCTCCAGATTTTGGGTGGCACTCAGACCACATGTCAGCTCTTTCTTCTTCAAAATAATATGTCACTCTCCGCTGTGCATGCTGAAAGGGTACAGTAATACCTATATATATATAAAATAAAATGGATCTGTATAACACGTTTTGTAGTCGGAAACGATTATAAGTGTTGTGACATTCTGACCTTCTTTCTGTACAGGTGTATTACTCAGATCCTTTTACAGATCTCTTACTGGGTACCCAATATGCTGTGACTGTGATGGCTCTTCCGGTTCCTGAAATCTGGGACAAATTTTACCAGAGTACACATTTTTTCACACGCTGTATGTGCTAGCATCTGTTAAATATTATCTCCCTACATTTGAGTCTATAAAGATTGACAAAAAGGATGTTTCTAGTTATACTGTATATATATAAAAAAAATACTGGTTATAATAATTAAACTATTCTACAATGCTCCACTTTTCTATAGCATGTCCTGAAAAAAATGGATTGGAGCACTGCAAAGCAGGTAATTAAGATTATGATTTGTAATTCTTACATTTTACACATCAGTGCTATTTGTTCATTTATTTATTTTTTGTTTTTAGATAAGAATCTGTTTTAAACCTGCTGCATTTTTGCTACAATTAATTCAGGATCTTATTGTATATAATGTATTATCTGTCTGTTTTTAAAGACTGGTATCCCACATATATTGAAGTCCACCAGGAAAACAAGGATATTATCGTGACTTTTAACTTGGCACCTAAGACATTGGGGATCTATCGCTATTTTTCATCATGCTATGGAGGGGGATCACGCAGCTTTGAAATTCTTCAACCAGTAACTATCTTAAGGCTATATTTTGTCATTAATTCCTGAGAAAAACTAGCAAAGGATGCTAAATGTAATTTGTTTGTTTGCTAAACAGGGAGAAAATACAAATCTGTTTTATTAGAATTACTATCACTATCAGTTGTCTGGGGCAGCATGGTGGCTTAGTGATTAGCACTGTTGCCTTACAGGTTCGATTCCTGGGCAGGGGCAGATTTTTGCATTTTTCCCCTGTGCCTCCTCCAGTTTACTCCGGGTACTCCGGTTTCCTTCCACAGTCCGAAAAAATTGGTTGATTGGTGATTCTTAGTTGCCATAGGAGTGTGTGTGAGTTTGAGTCTGGCCCTGTGATGAACTGGCGACCTGTCCAGGGTGTACCTCTCCTGCCTTTGGCCTTTTCACAGACAGCTGGGATAGACTCCAGCAGATCCCTGAATTAGGGAATAAGCGGGTATAGACGATTAATGAATAAAAAATAGTAAATAAAAGTCTCATATTCAGATGCTCCACTTACATGCAGTGAAACATTTTTTGTTGTGGTTTACCTCTTAGGATTTTAGTGTAAATGACACTCATCACACTTTCCGTTTACTCAATCTCCACATAGAAACCAACTATAGCTGTGAGGTGAGTCATAATAAAAGTCAAACATTTCACTTATAGTTTATTGTTTAAGAACTGTTTATTATGTTTCTCAATATTCACATATATGTCCTGCTATGAGCATAATATAAATTACAATATATTTTCCTCTGGCAGTATAAAAATTAAAATGCTTTTTGTAGAAGAACAATTTAAGCTTAACTCCGCCATCTTTTTATTTGTTTAGCTTGGTGCAGATATTGTTGATGCCGTCAGGAAATCTTTCTTTGTTCAAGTACAGTACAATGTAAAAGGTAACGTTTCTCTTTAAATTATCTTACTGAGCACCTTAATAGCACTTAAATGGACAGTTGAAGTGCTATTATAGACAATTTAAATCAAGATTTGTGCCAGCGTGTGTTGCGTTAGATGTTTTTTTCCAAAAGCTCACATTTATTATAGTTATTATCCACTTAGGGCTTATAATACAACACAATTTACATTTTGCATTGTATTTCAATATATTATTTTATAGTATTCGCTGTTCTCTGCAAATGATTTTAAATGAAATATCAACATATTATATTAACCTTGCAACTTAGACCCGTACCACTTAAATGCGTATGTACCCTCACAAAGCAAATATTGAAGGAACATTATACTAACAATGGACCTCTTACACTCTCCAAAATTTGGGATGAACTATTTATTGTATTTGTGATAATATTGCAATATTATAAAACAAAACTTTCCACTCATAAAAGCTGCGATTAAATTTGGTCATGTAACATAAGCCAGAATAGCGCAATCGTTATAATCGTCATAATCATTGCTGTAGCATGCTACAGGGTACTTCGAACCTGTTACACCGTGAGTTCGATAGAACGTAATTGTTATTATAGCTATTATTATTAAGACTACTTGTCCTCTCTCTTATCAACAAGGTTTCTTTGCCTTCAAAAGTTTCGACCACCAGATATGCTTTTTTAATTTTTTTTTTGCGTCATGTCTTGTAAAACTCAAACCAATTTACCAGGCACCAAAAGCTATGAAATGGTCACAGAAAACACTTTTGTATGTTTTATATGAATATTAATTAAAACCTTCGCTTTGAAAATCTGCGTGATTTGATCCATGTTTTCTTCTGTCGAATGATTGACTATGCATGGGCTGTCAGTATGCTGTTTTTGTCCATCAATTAGCATTAAATTACAATTTGATCATGTTCCAATATGACATAAGTAAATAATATGGCATGTAATGCAAAAACGTCATGATGTTTTCTTATTTGTATTTTCCAGAGCCTTTAGACTTGCACAAAGCAGATGATTCTTTAGCAGCAGCCTTCTCTGTGGGATTTTTACTAACAGCCTTTTTAGCAGTCGTTTTTGCTATATGCTGGCGGAAAAAGAAAAAGAAAAAGGCAGCAAAGACTAAGACTCCAACAGGTGACCAACTAAAGCATTTTTGGTATTTTTTTATGTAATACAATTTTAGGTACCATACATTAGTCTTTTAAATCACTGGTATTTACTAATAATTACTTAAACCTATTTAATACTTCCGTCCAGATATAACTGCAGAATATTATGACAAACCTACAGAGCATCAGTCGCCATCGGTTGCCATCAGGGCCAATCCTCCACAACTCCTGATTTGCTACTCAAGCAGTTATGATTCTGCCCATGTAAAGGTTGTCCTTCAATTGGCAACATTTTTGCAAAAGCATATGGGTACTAAGGTAACACAGCGTTAAACCATTTAAATGATTTTTTAATATTTGACACATTAATAATGATTATAATACACAGTCAATGTTATATGTCTTATGTAGAGATGCTTTAATGAACTGATGATAAATTGCTTGTCAGGTACATTTGGATCTATGGGATGCTAAACATGACACAGGAGGGAGATTTTGGGTGGTACTGCAGGAAGATAAAGGAGAGTGACTTTGTAATCGTCATCTGCTCTAAGGGTCTCAACCATACACATCATAACCAGAACGAAGTGGACGAAAAGGCAAACACCTCTCTGGCCATTATAGCAATGATTGGAGAAGAGATATTCCGTGCCAAATCTCTGGGTCAAGACCTTTCTAAATACATGACTGCCATTTTTGAGTATTCAGATATGTCCGACATCCCCACCATGTTAAATTTGGCTTCTCATTATTCTCTTCCAAAAGACTTGCCACTGCTCTTCTCGCATCTCCATCAAGTGGCGTTGCAAGAACCAGGATTTTATCTACAGATAGAAAACATCTCGGAAAATAACTACTCTAAACTTCCAGCTGGTGCAGCATTATTACTAGCTATACAAGATGCAAAGATTCTTGTTTCCGGTTTATAATCATATATTGAAAAAAATTTAAGGAGCTCCTGGGTGTTGGCTGTGCATTTGGTACCTGGGCCATCAGTGGGGATTTACCCAACTGATACACCTCTAAATACAACCACTATCATGTTGCGATTATAGATTCCAGCAACACTAGACAAAAACGCAATATAACACAGCGTGTCATTACAAAGAGACATTTCACGTATTGAGAGTGAAAACCACTTTTAGTAAACCAAGAAACTGTGCCACCTACGTCACCTAGATCGGTTCAGAATCAATATTTATCTAACAAGGTCACATAAAAAAAATATAAAATAAAATATACAATACATTTAATGGCTGTAAGCCAGCGTTACTGCTCGGTGACACTGGTCTGGAAGTAGTGAACAAACTTTTTCCCAGGCTGAGACAAGCTAGTTAGCTTCGGGATTGGACAGATTTTTAAGCAAACAAAGTAAATTTCTCCTCTGTCAGCCATTGTGGGCATAAAAATTAGAATTCAAATGTACAGACGTGTTTCAAACTTGGCTGTCAGAGGACGGAAAAATGCTGACATTACTGTGGGCCTAATAGTGTTTATTCCAGCAGAGAAGTTCTTGCTGGCCCTGACTGCACACTGCTGTAATGCAATAAGACCTAAATTTAACTAAAATAAGCCTGTCATTTCTATACATTTCTAAGCGATACTTCATGATTTAATACTATAGGTATAATAGATTTCAACCTGGAGAGTTTTAATTTAGTTGCTGCTCCCAGTGTTGAGTCAAACTAAATGATTGTCTTATTACAGACAAGTCTTTAAGTTTTACTTAAATCTTTACCTAGCATATGACTTTTATTCATTCAGTTAGTTGGTTAAATAAAGAAATTTAATTAAAAGTGTTTTTTCTACTTATCTTAGGCAATTTATATTTTGCATCATATTTCAATATATTATTTTGTAGTATTTGCTACCCTGGAAAGGATTTTTAATAACATTAACATATATTTTATTTACCTATACCTGCTCAAAAGCTATTGTAACCTTGAATAATTTTAACCAGTACCACTTAAAATGCCTATGTACCCTCACAAAGCAGATTTTAAATTCACATTGTACTTATAATGGAGCTCTTTTGCTCTCTAAAAGCCTCAACATTTGTGGCATAGATTATATAAGACGTTAGACTCCCTCATTTAAGATTCAGTTTTATGTTGACAGAATCTCATTTTACAATTAATGCTTATTCGGGATGAACGATTAATTGCATTTGCTATAATATTGCAATATTGTAAAACAAGATTTTCTAATCACAAAAGCTGAAAGAAAGAATAGCGTATGCATCAAAAGATTCATTACTTTAGCATGCCACAGGGTACCTCGCCTGTTATACAGTGAGCTCGAGTTGAACAGAACGTGACACCATGAAAACTGAATAGAGAAGCATTATGTTTGATGTGTGGACCTATTTTGACCTGTGCCCTATTTTGATGCTGTTTTGTGCACAGCTATCGTTGCTACCTTTTAGAATAATGCTAGTAACCTGTATCACTGCACTAGTACGATAGTTGCATATCCAAAATCCTGACAGGGACGACACATTATAATTATTTTATAGCCAAAAAGGAATTTCAGCAGTACAGCAGGCACTTCTGCATATATTTTTTTCTTACAGTGTATTTCATAATCCCAGATATTTTAAATCAAATCCTACTACTTCCAAACATTTTTGTTCTTGTTTTTGTGTTGGGTTTCTGACTGAAGATAAGTAGAATTGTAGAAAATATTTTATTTATTTATTTAAAGCCTATTTACTGATTTATTTAAAGCTTTAAAAACGTGCAATCCACATCTGTATGTGACAATCACTTTAAAGTTTAAATAAAAAAGTGATAAAAAGACTGCACATTTGTTTGTTTGATTTGTACTGCCTGATTATCATAAAGTGGTGGTGGGAGCAAGTGATGACTATGGTGGTCTTGAAGAAATAGAGTTAAAAGATAGAGTTAAAAACCAATTGCTGAAATCTGAAAAAAAGAAAACTTATGTGAAGAGTTCAGACAGAAGTTGGGACAGACTCTAAGTGGTCAGGTAGTGCTTCCTAATGACTGTGAAATTACAGCAGACGTGATCGGGAAGACAGAAATAAACATACAGGGTGATGTATCTGGAAGGAGGAATAAGGTAGAATAAGGAAGTTCTGTATAGTATACAGAGTAAGAGGTTAGTCAAGAGGGAGTGGGACATGGAAAGGACAGAATAACTAGACAGGAATACACATTTACACAGAGTGAATAATCAGTGCTGTAATTGAAGGGGAAAGTGGTAGATCAGTGGTTAAGGTGTTGGACTGCAAATTGGAAGATCAGGGTTTGATTCCCAGCACTGCCAAATTGCCACTGATGGGCCTCTGAGCAAGGCCCCAATTGTTTAGTTGTATAGAAGAAATAAATGTAAGTTGCCCTGGATAAGCGCGTCTGCCAAATGCTGTAAATGTAAATGTTTAGGGTGTCTGTGGTCAAACAGAAGGCATGATGAGTGACAGTGTTGGGCAGTAGTATTATACTATAAGTAGTGACACAACTAGTTTAACTAAATGAACAGCATTTGGCAACCAGGTGATGACGTCACTTACTAATTGCTTACTAATTGCTGGACTAACACACTAAAGATCTCTGGATCCGTTTGGTGCACATGTGTACAATCTTTTTTTTCCTACAGAACATACATACATAGTTTAAATCCATGTTTCCACACAAACATTTTAAGTTGCAGGTTTAGTTTCCGTTTTCCGCCTTTGAATGCACAACACATACAGCAGAGACTCAGCTACTACTTAATGTCATTTGTAGATGACTGGGAATTTTCAGTGTTAAAAGAAATGAAAACAGTTGAGAATATAGAATGATTATAGCCAGTTTTGAACGTAGCACAGTGCTCATTTAGTAAATGCAAAACTAAATAAATAGGTTTTTAGCCTGGATTTGAAGATGGCTACTGATTTAGCACATCTGATGTCTTCTGATAGATGGTTCCAACTGCGGGCTGCATAATAGCTAAAAGCAGATTTTCATTGTTTAGAGTAAATCCTTGGTATGTTTAACTGACTTGTTTCTTATGATCTGAGCGATCTGATTGGTTTATATTCAGTGAGCATATCTGAAATGTATTTAGGTCCTTCAGGCTATTGAGTGGTTTATAAACAAGTAACAGTACTCTAAAATCAATCCCAAATGTAATTGGCAGACAGTGTAGAAACCTAATGTGGGTGATATGATCAGATTTATTGGTTTTAGTCAGAATTCTAGCGGCAGCGTTCTATATGAGCTGTAGCTGTGTCTTTTTAAGAAGGCTGTTTAGGAGTGCATTACAACAGTCCACTTTACTGGTAATAAAAGCATGAACAGGAGTCTCCAGATACTGACTGGATACAAAACCCTGAATTCTGGTGATAGTTTGCTGATTTAGTTATTGCCTTGAACCAAGATCTGACTTCAGAATCACACCAAAGATCCTGACTTGATTTTTGGTTGTTTGACCCCTAGAATCAAGATATGCATTCACCCTGAAAACTTCATCTTACTTTTTAAAAATAATGACTTCAGTTTTCTTATTGTTTAATTGAAGCAAGTTTTGGCACATCCAAGTTTTTTAGTCTTTTGGTAATAAGGAAAGCTAAACCTGGGTATCATCTGCATAGCTGTGATAGTTAATTTGGTTCTCATTATCAATCTTATTATTTGACTCAGTGGGAGCAAAAACAGGTTAAACAAGATTGCTGCAAGAATTAAGTTGTGGGACTCCGCATGTCACAGACATCCACTTAGACTTGCTCTCCTTTACTTAAATAATAACCTCTCCCTTCTAGGTATGACCTAAACCATTTAAGGACCTTCAACAAAAACAAGAAGATGTTCCTCAACGAAGCATACCTATCTGTCTTTATTCATGCTCACTCTCTACTCTTTTAAGCCAGCCCTTTTATTCAAGAGTGCTTTATCCAATCAAGCTCATAGAGCTCGGTTAGATGCATTAGCTGCTTACAGCGAAGCGTCTATTGACCTTGTAAAGGCACATGCTAAAACAATTACAGCCAATAGAATCCTGTTTCCAAAACCTGCTAATTTCTCAGTAGCCAAAAAAAAGATATAGAAGTGCACTTCCCGACTGGAACAAAAGCGGCTTGCACAGCTGCCTGGAATACATTTGAAGACAGGTTTGGCAATCGATCTGTAGTTGGCAAGTCATATCATGACAAAATACGATCATGACACCAGATTACTACCAAAAATACAAGGAACCTCCAGGAATTTCTAGATTTCCTAAGCAGCGTTTAATCAGCTATGGCTTTTGTTCAAGGCTTACAAGCTCTGAATGTCTGTGTTGAAAATCAAAGGATATCAGCCAAATTGGCTGAGTTTATGTTGGAAGAGAGCAGTTACCAAGTTCCAAGATAAATACAAAAGATTCCCTGTCTTTTAATACTTTGTTGACATTCACGATACATTTACAGCATTTGTCAGACGCCCTTATCCAGAGCGACTTTATTTTATTTATACAACTGAGCAATTTAGGGTTAAGGGCCTTGCTCAGGGGACCAACAGTGGTACCTTGGTGGTTCTGAGAAATCTAACTAACAATCTTCCGGTTAACAGTCCAACACCTTCACCACTGAGCTAGCACCTCCCCGAATTAAATTTATTAACAAGGAAGATGGCATGCATGGGTGAAAACAAATGGCACATACATCTCATCAATTGTTTCAGTAGATGTTTCATGTATAGGTGACAAAAGAAAGGCGGCTTTAGTGTATGCAAAGTGACACCACTTTAATGGATGTGCAAACTTGGAGCTCAAAAATTTGCCTGACAAGGGGAAGGCAAGTTTAATCAATACACAATAGGGTTTATACAGCGTAATTTTTATGTTGATGATAGGTTGACAAGTGTGGACACGGAAGCAAAGGCTTTCCAGTTGGTGAGGAAAACCAGGGATCTCTGCAGTACTGGAAAGTTAATTTAAATAAAGCCAATAAGCTGTACAAGTTAATTCAATTTATTGACAATCGTGATATCTTTAGGGTGAAAACAAAATTGACACAAGCTTAGCTTTACCCTTATGTCAAGCATTTAGCCATTCTTTCTTAAAGTCATCACATATCTTATCTACTCATCTACTAGTGACGCCCATAAATAAAATCACTCCAATGGTATTCTGGCTCCGGCTTGCTAAGGAAATGCAGGCATGTGCAAAAATGTCTGACTTGCCATTGGAAAGAGTAAAAACTACCCCCCCCCCCCCCCATTCATCTATATGGGCATAGACTGCGTCAGACTGTTTTTGTTAAGAGAAGGAGATAGTTATAGAGATACCACTCTCCCCTGCATCTGTTTGTAAACCGTTTATCTCTAAGGTACTAGATGATCTTGGCACTGATGCTTTTGTTAATGAACTTGGCAATGCAAACCAGCTGTATAGTGCTCAACGTACCAACTTTATCAATGCTAAAAAAGAGCTGATGAAGGGAGTGGACTAAGAACATGTGAAGCTAGGTTGTACCTTTGTCATAAACCCACCTGGTTCCATTCACATTTGTGTTGTCTGGGACAGACAGATCTGGATAGTAAATAGTGTGCAAAAGAATAAGTGAAAATAGCACATAAGAAATGCTAAGTTAAATGACAATGTTTTACTCTAGCCAAAGTGGTAGACGTCTTCCCAGGAACTGCTGCTAGGGTAAGAAGACTTAAATGTCTTGTTAGTGATGCAACAATAAAAAGTAAGGATGCATGCACAAGCAAGTCAGTCTATCTTGAAAAAGAAACCGTTACTATTTGAAGCGACTGAGGGGTTACATTTGGTGAAAGAGATTTAACTGTGTATGTTTAGCATGTACAAAATAACTTATAAGTATTCATAACTTCTAATCATCACACATAATATGACAGTGGGAGTGTATTTGTTTTTGTAATTGCTATTACAAAGTTTTCTGATTGCCTATTTAAGTTATTTTATAATTCTTACTGTGATTTTTACACTCAGTTGTTTACTTAGGCAAGATTTTTTGAAGAGTTGTTGGTCATGTTTTGTCATCTGCATGAAGAGATGGAATGATATAATTTAACTTTCTCTTCTCTTAGCTTACAAGCAGCCAAGTGGTATGTGGATGTGTTTTACGTTCATTTGTGAGTCGTATGTGTGTTTTCAATCTAATGAAATAGGTGACTAATGCTTGTTATAGTCGTCTCATTTATTTAGTTCTACCGTGTTGATGCAAGTGTTGATGTCTGTGTTAATCACCATTGTAAAAAGCGCTATACACATAAAACTGAATTGAATTAAATTAACGAGTGCATTAAACAATGTAAAAGAAACCTCAGCCTTTCAATACTTTTGCCATAAAAAATAGGGCAGCTAGTGAAGGGACATGATGTGGCAGGACATCTAAATCATAAAAGGATGCTGGATAAAGTTCTTAAAATGTTCTATGAAGTCCTGCCTTCTCAGTCACACCTACATATTTGGGGGATAGCAGAGCGCCCCAGCTGCATGCTGTGTGGAAAGAATCTCTAGCATGTCCTCTCAGCGTGCCAGTCAAGCTTAGCAGATGGGGAATTCTTTGGGGAAACATGACAAAATAATGTCTCAGTTTGCAGATGGTGTGGAACAAGCAAGGGCACAACTTTTAATTTGTCAGGACAGAAGAGACCACTGCAGTGGGATGGAGAAGTAGAGGTGTTCTGGCCTCAGGAAATGACTGGAAGATGCGGGCACACCTGAAAAGTGTGTCAAAGATATAACTCATGCAAGCCTTAGACCAGGTATTGTTCTCTGTTCCAGGGGTACCAAAACAGGTGATTGCCTGTAAAATTTTCAGTATTCTAGGAAGAGCGGATGGAGGAAGTATATAAGTGTAAGCTTAAATATCAAGGCCTTGCCCTCGAAAGCCAGCCAGAGAATCTATGTTTAGAGGTCGGCTGCAGAGGTTCTACTGGACAGTCGCTGTAGAGAACATTTGGGCTGCTGGGGAGTGAAGGGATGGCCAGGAAACAGCAAGTAGGCAATATTACCAAAAAGGCTGAAAGAGCATCTAACTCAATCTGGATACAGCAGGAGGTGTGGTGTTGAAGGCCTAGCATGACATAGAGTTTGGATCTGCAGCTAAACCTTCTTAAAGTGTCATGAGCTTAAAGCAACAATATATTGTTTTTTTGACCTTGAAGTAGTCTCCAAAATTATTTCAGTTGTAGAACATCTCATAACCAGATGATTTCTACTGCAGATGCAACCTGAGTAGCCTCCTAATGGTAACAACAACTATCTGTAAGTTTTGTGTTTGAGTTAGTACACACAGCCTCGACCCCTCCTCTGCCAGAAATGCGCGAACTCCTTTATAACAAATATCACATATATTTTACTCGTAGCCTGAATGGAGTTAGCCATGAGTTAATTATCTAATATGCAAGTCTCAAAACCAATGCCATGGCAAAGGCAGCAAAGAGTTTTGTCAGAGGAATCGAAAACTGGTTGTAAAACAGACTCCCATCTTTATTTTCTGATGGATTTGTAAGTCTTATATGTAAGTTTTTTCTTACTGTCCTGGAATTTGACCCTATTTGTTTTGAGTAGGCTGTGATCAGGTTGTTTATTGCCACACCAATGGCTTACAACTTATAACCGTAAGATAGCTAAAAGATTGCCATTAGCGATAACCTGTAATCTTTTTACAGCTATCATGTCATCTCTCATCACAAATGTAGTATAATGCTTGTAAACAATGACTACCAAAGCACAATTAATGTTTTATAAAAATCTGAGATTCCTTAGTTCATGCACTTAATTCAAGTAGTTGTTAAGCAGTTCATTAGTTCCGTAACCTAAAGTTTATATTTTATAACTGAAATTTAGACTTTTTGCTCTGGATGAATAGCTACAGTCATGCTGTAACAAACAGTAGTCTGTTACCTTACAGCCTTATAATTTCATGACAGTGTCCGATGTTTAGGCTATCTTGGACATTATGGCTACATGATTGCGATGAAAAGATTTTATTCTATTATATAAGTAAGATACTTTGCTAACTAAAATACTTTTATTCGTGTTGTTATTGTACTTTTAGGTAAAAAAAGCCCACTGGGGCTATGCTACCAGTGGGCTACACTATGCTACACTACAAATATCATTACATAGTTTTATGTATTGTTACAGGAAACCTTGTATAGCGACAGTATTAATGACACTTTTAAGAGACACTTTTGCTTATTAACCACATAGGAGAACCATGAGAAAAGGGTGTTGCTTTAAATCAGGGTCACCAAACTTGGTCTCGGTTTAAGTATACCTATACCTTGCTAGGTATACTTAAAACTTACAGGCAGGTGTTTTGAGGCAAGTTGGAGATAATCTGTGGGACACTGGCCCTCCAGGATTAGGACTGGTGACCCCTGCTTTAAATCAATTAAACACCAAGGCCAAATATGCCTTAAAAATCTAAATACCAGCTGTAGCTACCATTATCTTGGACAATTTAGAGATGAGAAGCCTTGATCTGACCCAGAGAGAAGGACAGTGCTTGTAAGAAGGAAATAAAGAAAAGAACAGAACATTGCCATTGGCTTACAGTTGCCACAGGCCAGAGTGCCTGTAAAGGTGGGCCAGTTGTAATAATACCATAAGATTTCGCATATGTGGCCACTTTTGCTGTGTTTTTTTGTAATCTTATATTTTTAAACGGTTCACTGAATCTTCGGACCAAGTTTTCAGCGGCCTGTCTAAGATTTTGTTTAAGAAACTTTTGTGCCTATCTTGAAAAAGTGGAGTCTCTAAACCATGAATTACAATTGAAAAAAAAAACTTTGATAAAGCCAATGATTTAACCCAGAAAACGTAACTTTACACCATGAAAGACAAAAATAATTGTGTAAAAAAAAAAATCAGGTTATTGGGTCTGTTTTACTGTATATTAAATCCACATGTGGTGTATGAAAATTAATAAACATAAAATACATTTCTGTGTCTGTTTCAGATATACCTAGCAGAACCTTGATTAGCTAGTTCAGGTGTGTTTGATTAGGGTTATCCAGTGTTAAGTAAAACCTTTTTCTTCACTTTATAGAGTTGTTAGAGTGCATTTGCCGATAGAATTCAGTCGGCCTAATAATAATATGCAGCAGTTTAGCCATTCAAACAATTAAAATTATGTAGCTCCTTTTTAGTGCTACACCAAACAGTAATCTTCCGAATCTCCTGAAGAGCAGAAACCCTTATTTCAGCCAGATGAAACTTTTGTTAAATGAATACCTAGATGCAATTTGTAGAGTAGGTAGAAAAGTGGTAAAATTTACTTAAGTAGTAAAAGTTTTTTTAGACATTTTTTATATATATTTATTTACAGACATCTGAATTGGGATGTTTTAAAGAAGTTTGGTTTGATCAAAGGGAACTTTATGTCTGCCTAAGACTGAGACACCTCAACAAGTAAAGAAGTGAGGACGCTCAACCAAATTAAGCAAATGTGGCGGTATCAAGCACATCAAGACGGAAGCCCAGACAAAAACAGTAGAAAGAAGTCCAAAGAGGAAGAAACTACAGACTCCTTTTGGCTAATTATCCTTCTATTAAGTCTTTGTACAACATCGATAAACAGCTGCCACTGGTAATTAAAAACATCTGGAAATATGTTTGTATACTTTCTGTTTCTTTAAATGTAATTCCTTCTGTTGAATGTAAGCATTCACCAAATCCAAATTAAGGTCCTTGGTTTTAACCATGACTTGCAATTGAACAAAAATTAACTAGCGAACAGATGTGTTAATTGCTCTAGAACATGCTGAAAGTAAGCATAGTGCAGAAGATGGCATTTTCAGAGAATTGTGTGATAAGATCATAAAAATTTGTTTAATATCTGTAAAACAATGGCAGGCAAAAGGGTGGGAAAAAGAGAAAGAGCCAATGACTACAAAATCCTTTGGGTTGGTAAGAGGAAATAATCCAAGTAAATGAAAATTTCCTGTAAACAAATGACAAAGGAGTGATTTGGAACACACAGTGAATTAAAATCAAATAAATAGATTTGCAACTATCTGGATGGACAGATCCACTATAAGTAAACATTATAAACCAAGGGATTTTTAAAGCAAATAACCTGCTGCTGGCAAAGCTTAACATTAGACTGATTATTATTAGTCAATCTCTGGCCACAGATCCCCAACATCATTAACTATTTTTGTTCAGTCATTTTTTTACCAGACAAACCTGGTAATAATAGTTGTGGTTTTTAGATTGATCTACACAAATCTTGTTTTCACTTTATTTCTGCTCTCAATAAAATCACTAAGCAAGTGAATGTTGTATATGGATCAGCCAAATTTACTTTTAAATAAACCCAAATATGATTTATACACCACATTTATTTACTAACTTCTTCCTATTTTAACATTTTTACAAAGTTGTTTAGTTTCTAAAAAGATCTAAAATAATATAATCGCTATTTTTTAAACAATATTGCAAATGTTCTTTTCTGTAAATCTATATGTTATGATTTATTAATATGAACAACATCAGGCAGCTTTCCCACCCAGTATTTAGACTTTTATAGTCATTCTAATAAAGGTGATATATACACTGCTCAAAAGAATAAAGGGAACACTAAAATAACATCCTAGATCTGAATGAATGAAATATTCTTATTAAATACTTTGTTCTTTACATAGTTGAATGTGCTGACAACAAAATCACACAAAAAATTATCAATGAAAATCAAATTTATTAACCCATGGAGGTCTGGATTTGGAGTCACACTCAAAATTGAAGTGGAAAAAACACACTACAGGCTGATCCAACTTTGATTTGTAATGTCCTTAAAACAAGTCAAAATGAGTCTCAGTAGTGTGTGTGGGCCCTCCACGTGCCTGTATGACCTCCCTACAATGCCTGGGCATGCTCCTGATGAGGTGGTGGATGGTCTTCTGAGAGGGATCTCCTCCCAGACCTGGACTAAAGCATCCGCCAACTCCTGGACAGTCTGTGGTGCAACGTGGCGTTGGTGGATGGAGCGAGACATGTCCCAGATGTGCTCAATTGGATTCAGGTCTGGGGAACGGTCGGGCCAGTCCATAGCATCAATGCCTTCGTCTTGCAGGAACTGCTGACACACTCCAGCCACATGAGGTCTAGCATTGTCTTGCATTAGGAGGAACCCAGGGGCAACCGCACAGGCATATGGTGGTCTTACAAGGGGTCTGAGGCTCTCATCTTGGTACCTAATGGCAGTCAGGCTACCTCTGGCGAGCACACGGAGGGCTGTGCGGCCTTCCAAACAAATGCCACCCCACACCATTACTGACCCACTGCCAAACTGGTCATGCTGGAGGATGTTGCAGGCAGAAGAATGTTATCCACGGCGTCTCCAGACTCCAGACGTGCTCAGTGTGAACCTGCTTTCATCTGTGAAGAGCACAGGGCGCCAGTGGCAAATTTGCCAATCTTGGTGTTCTCTGCCAAGTGTCCTGCACGGTTTTGGGCTGTAAGCACAACCCCCACCTGTGGACGTCGGGCCCTCATACCACCCTCATAGAGTCTGTTTCTGACCGTTTGAGCAGACACATGCACATTTGTGGCCTGCTGGAGGTCACTTTGCAGGGCTCTGGCAGTGCTCTTCCTGTTCCTCCTTGCACAAAGGCAGAGGTAGCGGTCCTGCTGCTGGGTTGTTGCCCTCCTACGGCCTCCTTCACGTCTCCTGATGTACTGGCCTGTCTCCTGGTAGCACCTCCATGCTCTGGACACTACACTGACAGACACAGCAAACCTTCTTGCCACAGCTCGCATTGATGTGCCATCCTGGATGAGCTGCACTACCTGAGCCACTTGTGTGGGTTGTAGACTCCGTTTCATGCTACCACTAGAGTGAAGGCACCATCAGCATTCAGAAATGACCAAAACATCAGCCAGAAAGCATAGGAACTGAGAAGTGGTCTGTGGTCACCACCTGCAGAACCACTCCTTTACTGGGGGTGTCTTGCTAATTGCCTATAATTTCCACCTGTTGTCTATTCCATTGGCACAACAGCATGTGAAATTAATTGTCAGTCAGTGTGATTGACTTGGAGTTACATTGTGTTGTTTAAGTGTTCCCTTTATTTTTTGGAGCAGTGTATGTTGATTGCACTTGTTAAACCTGTACCTGCTTAATAATTGGGGTCACCTGGGTACGACTTCATTTTATGTCAGTTGTGGTACCAAAAAAACTTTTTTCTGTCTGTCTGCATTTTTGTGTAGCTTTGGTATGGCAACCAGGGTAAAATATGTGTGTCACTGCATGCTGTACTACTTATCCAGCTAATTAAAGCATTATCAAACCCTTGATTAACGTATCACTATGAAATATACTACAGCCTTAGTAACTGCCATAAGTCATTGTGGAATTATACTTTTAAACAAGACAGTCAGAGATTCCTGTCTGGCGGTTGGTCTGCGTTTTAGCCATGCGGTAGTCCTACATGGCTCATTGTAGTTTTTTTTTTCTAGGCGTTACTCCGTGAGGTAGTACCAGAGGTGTTTCTACACAATACCCATCTTTTTTAAAGCCGAAATAGTTCCACACAACTAACATGTTATTCTTGTTTGACAACCAAGATTCTAGTGTACATCTCCAGGGTACAGAAAGTTGCTTCTCTTTTATTTGCTCTATTCTAGCTTACATGTCATGTGACCAGAGTTTAACCATAGCCTTTTCAATTAGAAAATCTTCTTCTAATTTCATATCACAGTATCATCACAAACACAATTTATTGTTCAGCCTGAGCGTAATGAATAAAATGAAATCAAAACACTGACATAATTTATTAGTAAAACAAAGACAGGTCCAGAAAAAAATTACATTGACAAAGTTACTGTAACCTGAATCCACAGTAAATTGGCACCGAATGTAATAACAAACATACTCACAAAGTAAAGATTTACTGTTTTTCAATAAAGGGTAAATGTACATCCAAATTGGGTTACAAAAGGACAGGCTTCCCAGCTGCTTTATGTCAAGAACCGAAGACAAAGTAGACTCAGTACTGTTGAACAACAGGCCCAGATGACCAGAAGAACGAACTGTGCATTTTTTACCTGCTTAAGACAAACCGTTTGCCAGTTATTGTGGGCCTGTATGACTGCCAACAAAACTAGTTTCATTGTTTTACTGGTGTGACTGCTGACAGTGGGAAACGCATTAGACAACACTATAGTGCAGAGAACGAAAAAAAAGGCTTGTTCTGCAATGTTCATTATATCACCTGACCTGATATTAAAACTGATTCACCAAAATTAAACCGGATTTGCAGATACCACATTAGAACACCATCAAAGAAGAATGAAGAGTGGCTAATGATACGGGTTCTTAATTTTATACGGTTTGGTTCCTCCTAAGAATTCTTCCGCATTTTGTTTCAGAGACTTGCTTTTTACCTGATTTTTAAAAAAAGCAACAATATCAGGTTGTTTTATCACAAAAAAAAAAAATCACTGTTGATTGGATAAACACTACAGACTCTGCACTGTACAACTTCAAGCATCAACCTTCAAAGCACTGTATCCATCTAATGACCTACATCACCCTGTGTATCACTTAACCTTTGTAAAGTTTGTTAATTCTGCAGTAAAAATATTAATTTTATTTAATTGTTCAACCTTAAATGGATCATTAAAGTATTTATATTATTATTATATATGCCTTGTGTTTGACTATAAGACAACAAATGACTTCTCGTCCCAACTATCAACTGCAGGACATTTTTTTCCCCATTAACTAATTAAAGGTGTATTTAAAGAATTTAAAGAATAAAGAAAGAATAAAGGTGTATTTAAAGTATTTCTTCTATTTTACACTATAAAAACATTAAAAAAAAAAGTTCTAATGTCTAATTTAATCACAATAAACAAAATGTTAGAGTTCCATCCACAGTTTCTCTGGAACTTCAATTTTTAGTTTGAAGTTTATGCATTTAAATAATTAAATAACAATAGCCGTTCCTTCAAAACAGTTTTCACTGCAACAAGTGTTTATGCCAAACGTGCATTTACATCATCCAGTTTTCATCATTTAGTTCATCTTTTAATATTGAGAGAGAATATAAGGGGTTTACTAACAAATTACTGCAGTCCACATTTCTTTTAATGACCATTTGATCATTTTAGGTGAGAAATGAAAAATATGTTCCTAAGATTTTTAAATAAAACTTAAATCCAGTATGCTGTTAACAGAAAATGTTATTATTAAAATTAGACAGGTTATGTCTGAGAGAACTCAACTATACAACTCAATTTCCAACTATACAAGGTCTATTAATATAAGTCTTATACCTAGAGCTGGGTTCTCTCAAACCATCCAAATTCAGTCCACTATCTGGTTTTATTATTTAATGCTCTTTTACTGTAAGACGTTCCATCTTCTTCGATGGTTCCTCCTCAGATGCTACTCCCGACTTTTTTTCTGGGCTGGAGCTAGGAGTGTTTGGATATTCCCGTGTTCCAAAAATAGTGCTACCAACACGGATATTAGTGGAGCCTACCTCAATCTGAAAATAAGAAATATATTGGTTAAATTGTTATAGCTTTTATATTAAAGATGTAGATGTGGATGTAATCAGAGTTCCAGTTCAGTCCTGAATTAAAGCTCAGACTGCTCACCGCATGTTCAAAGTCTGTGGACATGCCCATACTCAGCTCAACCTGTTCCAGTGGAAGGTTCAGATTCTCACAAACGTCTTCACGACGTTTTAGCAGAATCTGTAAATAAAGTCATTTTTGTTTTAACAAACACATACCTATATAAATACACCATTCTCTTTCTTTCTCATTTTTACTCTCCCTTTCTATTTATTGTTAATACACTGATTGACTGCTTGTCTGCCAATGTCTGAGCAAGAGAACATACTGAGAAAAAGCGGTAAATGGTTGCCAGGAATGGAGCACCCTCAGCTGGACAAACTAAGTAATTACACAATTTTCTAAATAAACTAAGTAATTTCACAATTTTTACATCTGTTCTGTAAAAAAGGTAACATCAGCAGCATATAAGCAGCTCATATCGGCTGATAAAATCTGCAAATCAGTTGGGCTCTACTCAGTACCCGATAATGGCAATGTGAAACCAGAATTCTAGAAACGTTTAGTATAAGTATAAGTATATTCAATTCATTGTGCACGGTACATGTACAGAGCCAATGAAATGCATTTTTCACATATTCCATCTTGGGGTCAGAGCACAGGGTCAGCTATGATGCAGCGCCCCTGGAGCAGGAGGGGTTAAGGGTCTTGCTCAGGGACCCAACAGTGGTTGACTTGCCGGAGGTGGGGCTTGAGCCCAGGTGTTTCTGGTCTTCAGATTAACAACTCAGCACCTTAACCATTTGAGCCACCCTGCCACTGTTTAATACAGTGAGGCAAAAAATTGTTGGATTTCCTGCTGTTATTGTATGTTTGGCCACTGACAAATACATGATTAGTCTATAATTTTAATGGTTGGCTTATTTACATTAACAGCATTTGGTAGACGCCCTTATCCAGAGCGACTTAAATTTATCTCTTTTATACAACTGAGCAATTAGGGGTTAAGGGCCTTGTTCAGGGGCCCAGCAATGGTAACTGGGTGGTGCAGAATAACAATAAAAATATCTAGAAAAATGAATTTTACAAAAATGTATAAAAATATTGATTTGCATTTTAATGAGTGAAATAATTACTTTTTTTTGAGAATGTGCAAGATTGGCCAAACCAGGTATGACAAGCTTGTTACATGACTAAAAAGACTCTAGACTGTAATTGCTGCCAAAAGTACGTCAACTAAGTAATGAGTGAAAAGTCTTTCGATACATTTCTAGAAATCTGTTCACTGAAAGTAGTTTAATAAAAAAAATAACCAAATGTAAATGATTGTAGTATCAAGCTGCAACATAACAGACTGTATATATGTTCATTATACCTGAAAGTCTGGATTGGGGCCTTCACTGAGATCATAACCATAACGGCCAATAGTCATGAGTCCAGAGAAGACTAAAGCAGGACAGTTAGATACAATGTGCTTCACTGTATCAACAGTTTCATCAGGATGCAGGCCATGTTTATCTAATAGAGCACACAGAATAGATAAAGTAAAAAATGTCCCACATCATTAAATGTTTACTAAGATACGGGTTATGAAACCGTGTAACACAGTGATGTAGTTTTCACTTATGTGCGAAAAAATGATCTACTTTGGCTGTATCTGTCAGGAAAAATATACTGCTAACCAGTTCATAACCCTTCGGTTGTGTTCTGATCAAATCTAAGCCTTTTACAAGTTTTCCCTCGAAAGAATAGTGTAAATTTCAGGAGGTGAAAATACATGGAATGTTGTGGATTTATAATGGAATAAAATGATCCTGGTCAAATGTGACAGTGAACACTATGAAAAGAATCCAGTTATACTGTACATCAATGTTTTGGTTGCCATAATAACACCAGTGTAGTGTATAAATCTGATCCGTTGGTTATTTAGAAGAGGAAACATCATGACTGGCTCAATGCCACTAAAATAAAACAAAATCTATTCTGCTGAAACTAAACATATGCCTGAGCAATAACACAATATTGTCAGATAGCAAATCACTAAAATTCAAGTAATCTGGTATTTAATGTTTACAAAATGTATAACCGAATCCTACTTAAATATAAAGATAAAATATTTTCCATTTAAACCCAGTTGTGTCTACAATACAGCATCATACATGGCAATAAAAGAAATGTGGAATTCTGTATTTTTAAAGTCACATTTAGACAAACTTCATCGATGGTGTGATTATATTATTATATTACACCCACCATAATTGGGTATATAAGTTTATGTTAGAATGAGTTTTATTATCCACCCAGCTCTATTTTATAAATATGTCAGATAAATAAAAAGTGTCTCAGTTAGACTGATATCCACCTTATAATAAAAAACCCATAACCTATAAAAAAAACAAAAAAATAGTATCCATGTACAAATGCAAAAATTCCCCTATAACATCAAACTTCCAAATTTACTTGTAAATGACTTACAGGGTTTGAATTAATTAATTACTTGAAGTATAAAGTTCGACAACCACAGGGTAAAACACACACTACGTAACAGACTATTTGTTAAAAAACAAATACACACTTTCCTCGCCGCTGGTGTTGATCTGTACCATGACCTTTAACCCCTGGGTGTTAGAAGACCGTAACTTATGCCATGAGATGTTAAGTTTGTCAGCCAGTTTTACAGAGTCGACTGTCTCAATCATGTAAAGGTTTGGAACACCTACAAATCAATGCAAAAAAGGTAAAAATCTAAAAAACTCAATATGGAATGAAATACATTTCATGTATTTGGTCTGTTTCTGAGAAAAACGCAAAGAATGCATTTTTTAACGAATAAGTGTATGATGTAAACCAATTAAAACAGCTAACTCGCTTACCTAAGAGTTTATTAACATTGCCTTTCTGTAGATGTCCAATGAAATGCCATTTAATTTCAGGGCACGATGTTAAAATCTAAGATAAAAAAAAAAAAATATCCCAAAAAAGTGACAATTGGTGGCACTAGTTACTGTGCATCAGGTGACGAAGTCTACATACACAAATAACAGTTTATGAATAGAAGAATACTTTTCCTATAATTGACTGGTTTATGAAAGTCTCCTAGCATGTAAGACACTTTTAGCCAAGCAAAACTGGAATCGCCTATGATCAGGGATACATACCAGAGGATGAGAGGCTTTCTCCACAAGCTCATTTACCTATAGGGAGGTGCAAAATTATACATTAAAGGATCTTTACAGCCAGCATACAGAGGTGATATTTATAAACGTTAGACATTCTTACACATTTACTTACATAGTTCTCTCCAAAGTTGCGTTGACCATGTTTATAAGCCTCAACTACCATATCGGGAGGCTTAGTTTTACTTACAGCAACTAACCTAGGTGCAATGCATGGTAATGTCTGTTAGAAGAGAGATAAAAAACAAGATTAAATAGGACTATATTTTAATTATGTAAACTATAGTACATGTTACAACATTTTTTCATTCTGGATTCACATTGAACAAAAGTTATTTTACAACAGTTTTACGAATGGTAAGCTAATAAATATGAATACAGATCCCTTACAAAATATTTTTTGCCTATAAATATGGAGCCCCTAAGACACATTCCTGAAAATGAAAAAAAAAAAAAAACCCAACGACTTTCAAACACTTCGCAACTGATGCATGCGGTTTATCCGTAGCACATGCAATTAGCAAATCTAATGTGCAACCATGCTACATAGTTTCTTGGGCGCAGGGGAAACACATTGCTTGTTAATAAAAAACTTTTGTTCTTTACACAAGAAACATTTCTACTTTAGATGAGAAACTTTTTTACTTCAGACGAGAAACTATTTGTGAGCTCCCACGTGCCACACATGGTCACTCTGCCATCTTACAACTAAGAAAAAAGTACAAGCATCAATTGAGAAATTTTTTTATTGGTCTTTCATGCATGTTTTAGGTAAAACACTTTAGTTTAAATATTTATTGATGTACATCCATGCTCTTGTTTTGTAAATGTGATATTTGCTTGAATCACTAAAGATTCTTCCTCATGTGATGTCTTACAGACTTATCAGCATAATGCCAATAAAGCATTAAACAGTCAGTCATTTTTTTTTTCGCCTGAAAAGTCATTTTAGTTCAGTGCAGCAAAAACAGACTTGCTTCAAGTGACTGAAACTGAATTGTGCCTTTTGTGCTGCTCAATTGCTTTTGTGGTTTGGTAACTTAATGCGTATTGTTTAAAAATCACTAATACAAAACACATTAAGTATGAATGGGCAATCGATTAAATTTCACAAATTAGATTTGTGTTTTATATACAAGAAAGTCAACTCTTTATTGTGTACTGTTTTTTTGTTTGTTAATTTTTTTTTTGTTTGTTAAGACATTTCTGTATTTTGATTTGTTCATTTTTATTTTTTTTGTTACACCATAATCTATAAACAGAATATTACTTAACTACCTGTAATTTTTGCCTGTTTTAAGCACAAACATGGTTGTATTTGCTGTTGTATTAAAATCAAAAAGTATAACTTGAATTTTTTTTTCATAAGAGTGGCGTGTGTGGTGATCATAAAGCGATTATAAGAGTGGCATTTGTGCTGTGATCATAAGGCAATCATAAGAAGGGCATGTGCCGTGATTATAAGGAGTTTATAAGAGTGGCATGTGTGCCGTGATCATAAGTCGATCATGAGAGTGGCATGTGTATTGTGATCATAAAGCGATAATAATAAATGCTTGTGTACTGTGATCATAAGTCGATCGTAAGAAAGGCATGTGCCGTGATTATAAGGCGTTCATAGGAGTGGCATGTGTGCCGGGATTGTACAGTAAGTTGATCTTAAGAGTGGCGTGTGTGTCGTGATCATAAGTCGATTATAACACTGGCATGTGTGCCGTGATCATAAGTCAATCATAAGGGTGGCACGTGTGCCGTGATCATAAGTCGATCATAAGGGTGGCACGTGTGCCGTGATCATAAGTCGATCATAAGAGTGGCACGTGTGCCGTGATCATAAGGCGATCATAAGAGTGGCATGTGTGCTGTGTGATCAAAAGTCGATCATAAGATAGTGGCATGTGTGTCGTGATCATAAGTCGATCATAAGAGTGGCACGTGTGCCGTGATCATAAGTCGATCATAAGAGTGGCACGTGTGCCGTGATCATAAGTCGATCATAAGAGTGGCACGTGTGCCGTGATCATAAGTCGATCATAAGAGTGGCACGTGTGCCGTGATCATAAGTCGATCATAAGAGTGGCACGTGTGCCGTGATCATAAGTCGATCATAAGAGTGGCACGTGTGCCGTGATCATAAGTCGATCATAAGAGTGGCACGTGTGCCGTGATCATAAGAGTGGCATGTGTGCCGTGATCATAAGAGTGGCATGTGTGCCGTGATCATAAGTCGATCATAAGAGTGGCATGTGTGCCGTGATCATAAGTCGATCATCATAAGAGTGGCATCATAAGTGTGTGTGTCCGTGATCATAAGTCGATCATAAGAGTGGCATGTGTGTCGTGATCATAAGTCGATCATAAGAGTGGCATGTGTGTCGTGATCATAAGTGATCATAAGAGTGGCATGTGTTCGTGATCGTGATCATAAGTCGATCATAAGAGTGGCATGTGTGTGTGTCGTGATCATAAGTCGATCATAAGAGTGGCATGTGTGTCATAAGTCGATCATAAGAGTGGCACGTGTGTCCGTGATCATAAGTCGATCATAAGAGTGGCACGTGTGCCGTGATCATAAGTCGATCATAAGAGTGGCACGTGTGGCCGTGATCGATCGATCCGTGATCAAGTCGATCATAAGAGTGTGGCATCATAAGTGTGCCGTGATCCGTGATCATAAGTCGATCATAAGATGGCACGTGTGAATCATAAGTGATCATAGCATAAAGTGTGTGTGCACGTGATCCGTGATCATAAGTCGATCATAAGAGTGGCACGTGTGTCGTGATCATAAGTCGATCATAAGAGTGGCATTTGTTCGTGATCATAAGTGTGTCTGTGATCATAAGTCGATCATAAGAGTGGCATGTGTGCATGTGATGCATAAGAGTCATAAGGGCATGTGTGCTGTGATCATAAGTCGATCATAAGAGTGGCATGTGTGCTGTGATCATAAGTCGATATCATAAGAGTGGCACGTGTGATCGTGATACATAAGTCGATCATGATCATAAGTGGCATGTGTGCTGTGATCATAAGATCATAAGAGTGGCATGTGTGTTGTCGTGATCATAAGAGTGGCATGTGTGTCGTGATCATAAGTCGATCATATAAGGGTGGCATGTGTGCTGTGATCATAAGTCGATCATAAGATGTGGCATGTGTCGTATGTGTGGGTGTCATAGTCGTGATCATAAGAGTGGCATGTGTGTCGTGATCATAGGGTCCGTCATCGATCATAAGGGTGGCATGTGTGTCCGTGATCATAAGGCGATCATAATAAGGTCAATAAGGCACTGTGACCGTGTATCATAAGTCATAAGGGTGGCACGTGCCGTGATCATAAGGCGATCATAAGAGTGGCACGTGATCATCAAGGGTGGGTGTGCCGTGATCATAAGGCGATCATAAGGTGGCACGTGTGTCGTGATCATAAGGCGGATCATAAGGGTGGCACGTGTGGTGCTCATAAGAGCGTGATCATAAGTCGATCATAAGAGTGGCACGTGTGATCATACGTGATCATAAGGGTGGCACGTGTGCCGTGATCATAATCATAAGGGTGGCACGGGTGGCACGTGTGCCGTGATCATAAGGCGATCATAAGGGTGGCACGTGTGCCGGGATCATAAGGCGATCATAAGAGTGGCACGTGTGTCGTGATCATAAGTCGATCATAAGGGTGGCACATAAGTGTGTGCACATAAGTGTGCCGTGATCATAAGGCGATCATAAGGGTGGCACGTGTGCCGTGATCATAAGGCGATCATAAAGTGGCACGTGTGTCATAATCGTGATCATACAGTCGTGATCATAAGAGTGGCACGTGTGCCGTGATCATAAGGATGGAACGTGTCGTGTGCCGCACGAAAGTGATCATAAGAGTGGCACGTGTGGCATCATAATGATCGTGAGTGGCACTTGTGCCGTGATCATAAGGCGAGGCGTGATCATAAGAGTGGCACGTGTGTCCCGTGATCATAAGTCGATCATAAGAGTGGCATGTGTGTCGTGATCATAAGGGGCATGGCGTGTGGTCACATGTGTCCGTGATCATAAGTCGCATTGTGTGTGATCCTCATAGATCATAAGAGTGGCACGTGTGCCGTGATCATAAGGCGATCATAAGAGGTGGCACGTGTGCCGTGATCATAAGGCGATCATAAGAGTGGCACGTGTGTCCGTGATCATAAGTCGATCATAAGAGTGGCACGTGTGCCGTGATCATAAGTCGATTCATAAATGGTGGCACGTGTGCCGTGATCATAAGTCGATCATAAGTCATAAGAGTGGCACGTGTGCCGTGATCATAAGGCGATCATAAGAGTGGCACGTGTGCCGCGTGATCATAAGTCGATCATAAGAGTGGCACGTGTGTGATCCGTGATCATAAGTCGATCATAAGATCATAAGTGGGCACGTGTGCCGTGATCATAAGTCGATCATAAGAGTGGTGCCGTGATCATCATCATAAGTGGCACGTGTGCCGTGATCAAAGTAAGTCGATCATAAGAGTGGCATTGGCACGTGTGCCGTGATCATAAGTCGATCATAAGAGTGGCACGTGTGCCGTGATCATAAGTCGATCATAAGAGTGGCAGTGGCCGTGTCATAAGCCGTGATCATAAGTCGATCATAAGAGTGGCACGTGTGATTCGTGTCATAAGTCGATCAAGTCCACGTGTGTCGTGATCATAAGAGTGTGGCACGTGTGCCGTGATCATAAGTCGATCATAAGAGTGGCACGTGTGTGCCGTGATCATAAGTCGATCATAAGAGTGGCACGTGTGCCGTGATCATAAGTCGTGTGCCGTGATCATAATAGTGGCACGTGTGTCGTGATCATAAGCGATCATAAGGTGGCACGTGTGTGTCATAAGTGATCATAAGAGTGGCACATGTGTGGCACGTGATCTAAGTGATCATAAGTCGTGTGGCACGTGATCATAAGAGTGGCACGTGTGTCGTGATCATATCATCGGATAAGAGTGGCACTGTGTGCATGTGATCATAAGTCGATCATAAGGGTGGCATGTGCCGATCATAGGCGATAGGGTGGCATGTGGGCTCAACGTGTGTGATCATAAGGCGATCATAAGGCGATCATAAGGCATCACGTGGCACTGTCCGTGATCATGAAGTCATCATAAGAGTGGCACGTGTGCCGTGATCATAAGTCGATCATAAGAGTGGCACGTGTGCCGTGATCATAAGTCGATCATAAGATCATAAGTGGCACGTGTGCCGTGATCATAAGGCGATCATAAGAGTGGCACGTGTGAGTGGCGTGATCGTCATAAGATCATAATCATAAGTGGCGTGTGCCGTGCTATCATAAGATCATAAGTGGCACGTGTGTCATAAGTGATCATAAGTGGCGATCATAAGGGTGGCCACGTGTGTCGTGATCATAAGGCAAGGCGATCATAAAGTGGCACGTGGCACGTGTGCCGTGATGCCGTGATCATAAGGCGATCATAAGGCGATCATAAGAGTGGCACGTGTGTCGTGATCATAAGGGTCGATCATAAGAGTGGCACGTGTGTCGTGATCATACATAAGGCGATCATAAGAGTGGCACGTGTGCACGTGTGCCGTGATCATAAGTCGATCATAAGAGTGGCACGTGTGCCGTGATCATAAGTCGATCATAAGAGAGTGGCACGTTATCATAAGTGCACGTGTGCCGTGGATCATAAGTGCGATCATAAGAGTGGCACGTGTGTCATAAGTGATCATAAGTCGATCATAAGAGTGGCACGTGTGCCGTGATCATAAGGCGATCATAAGGGTGGCACGTGTGCCGTGATCATAAGTCGCATAAGATCATAAGAGTGGCACGTGTGTGTGCGTGATCATAAGTCGATCATAAGGGTCAGTGTTTGCTGTGATCAGGGAGTGTGTCATGTGATAAGTGGCATCATAAGTGTGGCCGTGTGTGCCGTGATCATAAGGTGGCGATCATAAGAGTGGCACGTGTCATAAGCCGTGATCATAAGGTCCGTGATCATAAGTCCGCTCATCATAAGAGTGGCATGGGTGTGGCACATAAGTGTGCCGTGATCATAAGGCATGTGCCGTGATCATAAGATCATAAGTGTGTCGTGATAAGAGTGGCACGTGTGTCGTGATCATAAGTCGATCATAAGGCGATAGGGTGGCACGTGTGCCGTGATCATAAGGCGATCATAAGAGTGCACCCGTGGCATGTGTGTGCCGTGATCATAAGTCGATCATAAGGGTGGCACGTGTGCCGTGATCATAAGGCGGTGATCATAAGTGGCACGTGTGTGCGTGTGATCATAAGTCGATCATAAGTCGATCATAAGAGTGTCATCATAAGTGTGCATGGTCATAAGGCGTGTGCCGTGATCATAAGTCGATCATAAAGTATGTCGATCAAATAAGATGGCATAAGTGGTGGCATCAAGGTCGTGTGCCATGACGAGTGCCGTGATCATAAGTCGATCATAAGAGATGGCATGTGGTCGTGAATAGGCATCATGGCATCGTGTGCCGTGATCATAAGTCGATCATCATAAAGTGGCACGTGTGCCGTGATATCATAAGAGTGGCGATCCGTGATAAGAGTGATGTGTCACGTGTGCCGTGATCATAAGTCGATCATAAGAGTGGCACGTGTGCCGTGATCATCAGATGGCATCGATCATAAGATCATAAGTGGCCGTGATCATAAGTGTGCCGTGATCATAAGTCGATCATAAGAGTGGCACTGGTGCAGTGATCATAAGTCGTGTGCCGTGATCATAAGAGTGGCATGGCATAAGCGATCATAAGTGCCGTGATCATAAGTCGATCATAAGAGTGGCCGTGCATCATAAGTCATAAGTGCACATAGTGATCATGAATCATAAGAGTGGCATGTGTGTGACGTGATCATCATAGAGTGGCCTGTGTGTGGCGTGTGATCATAAGTCGATCATAAGAGTGGCATGTGTGCTGTGATCATAAGTCGATCATAAGAGTGGCATGTGTGATCATAAAGTCATAAGTGTGATCATAAGAGGTGGCATGTGTGTCGTGATCATAAGTCGTGTCATCATAAGGGTCATAAGGGTGCATGTGTGTCGAGTAAGGGGCATGTGTGCCGTGTCATAAGATCATAAGTGGCGATCATCAAGATCTAAGAGTGGTGTCATCATAGTGTGCATCATCATAGAGTGTGTCGTGATCATAAGAGTGGCATGTGTCATGATCATAAGAGTGTGCATGTGTGTCGTGATCATAAGAGTGGCATGTGTGTCGTGATCATAAGTCGATCATAAGGGTGGCATGTGTGTCGTGATAAGTCGATCATACAAGTGGCCATGTGTGCCGTGATCATAATGGCGATCATAAGAGTTGGCACGTGTGTCGTGATCATAAGTCGATCATAAGGGAACATGGCATCATAAGTGTGCTGTGATCATAAGTCGATCATAAGAGTGGCACGTGTGTGTCATAAGAGTGGCATAAGGCGTGATCATATAAGAGTGGCACGTGTGTCATCATAAGTCGTGTAAGTCCGTGTGTCGTTATCATAAGGGTGGCATCATAAGTGTGTCGTGATCATAAGGCGTGTGCCGTGATCATAAGAGTGCATAAGTGTGCATCATAAGTGTGCCGTGATCATAAGTCGTGTGTCGTGATGTCATAAAGAGTGGCATGGTGTCCACATAAGTGTGTCCGTGATCATAAGTCGATCATAAGAGTGGCACGTGTGTCGTGATCATAAGGCGATCATAAAGAGTGGCATCGTGTGGCATCAAAGTCATCAAAGTGGCCGTGATCATAAGGCGATCATAAGAGTGGCATGTGTGCCGTGATCATAAGTCGATCATAAGATCATAAGTGGCATGTGTGCCGTGATCATAAGTCGATCATAAGAGTGGCATGTGTGCCGTGATCATAAGTCGATCATAAGAGTGGCATGTGTGTCGTGATCATAAGTCATCATAAGATCATAAGTGGCATGTGTGATCATAAGTGATCATAAGAGTGGCATGTGTGTCGTGATCACGTGTGTCATGTTATCATAAGGCGATCATAAGGGTGGCATGTGTGTGATCGTGATCATAAGGCGATCGATCATAAGAGTGGCATGTGTGTGATCATAAGTGATCATAAAGTGGCGATCATAGTGTGGCACGTGTGCATGTGCATGTCGTCGTGATCATAAGGGTGGCACGTGTGTCCGTGATCATAAGGCGATCATAAGAGTGGCACGTGTGCCGTGATCATAAGGCGACATCGATCATAAGATCATAAGTGGCACGTGTGCCGTGATCATAAGTCGTCAATAGTCGTGTGCCGTATCGAATCATAAGAGTGGCACATAAGTGTGCCGTGATCATAAGTCGATCATAAGAGTGGCACGTGTGTGTCATAAGTCGTGATCATAAGTCGATCATAAGAGTGCATGTGCACGTGTGTCGTGATCATAAGGCGATCATAAAAGTGGCACATGTGTGCCGTGATCATAAGGCGATCATAAGAGTGGCATGTGTCGTGTGGCCGTGATTCATAATAGTGGCGTGATCCGTGATATATACGAGTCGATCATAAGTGGCATGCCGTGTGCCATGTGATCATAAGTCGATCATAAGGCGAAAGGTGGCATGTGTGCATCGTGATCATAAGTCGATCATAAGAGTGGCATGTGTGATCATAAGTCGATCAAGTGTGGATGATCATAGATCATAAGAGTGGCATGTGTGCATCGTGTGGTGTGGTGCCGTGATCATAAGTCGATCATAAGAGTGGCATGTGTGCCGTGTGATCATAAGAGTGGCGATGTGTGGCATCAAGTGGATCATGTGTGTCGTGTCATAAGTGATCATAAGGCGATCATAAGAGTGGTGCATGTGTGCTAAGTTCATAAGGTGTCATGTGTGGCGTGATCATAAGTCGATCATAAGAGTGGCATGTGTGCCGTGATCATAAGTCATGATCATAAGAGTGGCATGTGTGTTTGATCATAAGTCGATCATAAGAGTGGCATCGTGATCATAAGGCGTGTGTCGTGATCATATCATAAGGGTGGTGTCATCATCAAGTGTGCCGTGATCATAAGGATCGATCATAAGGCGATCATAAGTGGCATGTGTGTGATCGTGATCATAAGTCGATCATAAGAGTGGCCATGTGTGAGTGCCGTGATCATAAGTCATAAGAGGGCATGTTGTCGATCATAAGTCATAAGAGTGGCATAAAGATCATAAGTGGCATGTGTGCCGTGATCATAAGTCGATCATAATAAGAGTGGCATGTGTGCCGTGATCATAAGTCGATCATAAGAGTGGCATGTGTGTCATGATCATAAGTCATCATAAGTGATGTGTGCATAAGTCGATAAGAGTGCATGTGTGTCGTGTCGATCATAAGAGTGGCATGTGTGCTGATCATAAGTGATCATAAGTCGATCATAAGAGTGGCATGTGTGTCGTGATCATAAGATCATAAGGCATGTGGCATGTGTGCATCAAAGATCATAAGTCGTGGGCATCATCGTCGATCAAGGTGGCATGTGTGTGTGTGTGGCATAAGTGATCATAAGGCACGTGTGCCGTGATCATAAGGGTGGCGTGATCATAAGGCGTGTGCATGTTCGTGATCATAAGTGTGCCCGTGATCATAAGGCGATCATAAGATGTGTCATCGATGTGGCACGTGTGTCGTGATCATAAATCGATCATAAGGTAAGGGTGGCATGTGTGCCGTGATCATAAGTTCATAAGAGTGTGTGCATCGATCATAAGTGCGATCATAAGAGTGGCATGTGTGTCGTGATCATAAGTCGATCATAAGGGGGTGGCATGTGTGTGTGCGTGATCATAAGGCGATCATAAGGGTGGCATGTGTGTGCCGTGATCATAAGTCGATCATAAGATCATAAGTGGCATGTGTGTCGTGATCATAAGCGATCATGATCATAAGTCGATCATAAGGCATGTGTGTCGTGATCATAAGTCGATCATAAGGGTGGCATGTGTGTGATCATAAGAGTGGCCGTGATCATAAGTCGATCATAAGAGTGGCATGTGTGCCGTGATGTGATCATAAGCAGGTGTCGATCATAAGAGTGGCATGTGTGCCGTGATCATAAGTCGGGGTGGGGGGCATGTGTGTGCCATGTGATCATAAGTCGATCATAAGAGTGGCATCATGATCATAAGTGTCATGTGTCAGTGATCATAAGTCGGAATCATAAGTGGCATGTGTGTCGTGATCATAAGTGATGTGTCATAAGGAGTGGCATGTGTGTGATCATAAGTGATCATAAGATCATAAGTGGCATGTGTGTCGTGATCGAGTGGCATATAAGTCGATCATAAAAGGGTGGCATGTGTGCCATGATGTGATGATGAGTGATCATAGTGGATGTGTGTGTGTCCATGATCATAAGTCGATCATAAGAGTGGCATGTGTGCCGTGATCATGATCATAAGTCGATCATAAGAGTGGCATGTGTGTCATGATCATAAGTCGATCATAAGAGTGACATGTGTGCCGTGATCATAAGGCGATCATAAGAGTGGCATGTGTGTCGTGATCATAAGGCGATCATAAGAGTGGCATGTGTGTCGTGATCATAAGGCGATTATAAGGGTGGCATGTGTGCTGTGATTATAAGGCGATCATAAGAGTGGCATGTGTGTCGTGATCATAAGGCGATCAAAAGAGTGGCATGTGTGCCGTGATCATAAGTCGATCATAACAGTCGCATGTGTGTCGTGATCATAAGGCAATCATAAAAGTGGCATGTGTGTCGTGATCATAAGTCCTTCATAAGAGTGACATGTGTGCCGTGATCATAAGGCGATCATAAGAGTGGCATGTGTGCCGTGATCATAAGGCGATCATAAGAGTGGCATGTGTGCCGTGATCATATAGAAACAACTTAACGAATAACGACATGAAGCACAAACTTCCATTAAACACATTAGCCTGACTGCTCTTCTCCGCTGTGTGCTGATCAAATAGATCTAAACACTCACCTTTGGCCGTCGGATCACCGCCTGATTTACACGATCTACAACCGCCTGCATCTTTTTTCCCACCTCTTCTGATACAGACACTTTCCACATCGCATTCATGGCTGGGAATCGGTTTAAGAGTAGAAACGGTTTAACAGCATGCATAGCAAAAATGGCATGTCCGCTATCGGGCTTGTCAAAATAAAGGTCCCTCCTCCCCCGCCCACTGCCAGTCCTTTATATCGCCTGACAGTTAAATAATAAGAATGGTGGTATTATGAGGGTTTCCAAAACGTAAAACGTAATTTGTACAACGTAAACTCGGTAATGTGTAACGTATATTTTGTGAACATAATGTCATAAAAAAAGAATTAAACGAAAAACAAAACCCTCACAGTATTTAAAATTATTTGCCAATAACAATTAAAAAAAACCCCAAATAATTAATATAATAAAAACAAAAAGCTAATTTAAAAATTAATTCATTAAAAAAAAATAATTTTAACAAATATAAAATGATACATATCTATCCCAGATAGATCCCAGAGAGAAAAACTCCACTGCGCTGGAACCAATCCGTATGTTTTACATATGTCTCCCAAAAGGAGCCCCAAAACAAGACCACTGGATCACTTGTACAAGAATCCTGAAGCCAGACCCAAGCCCAGGCCAGACCCTGCCATAACCATAAATAAAACAGTTCATCTAAACCGGATCGGATTTAAATCTGTTCTTCTACAAAGTTTTCTACATTATCATCACTGGATTCCTTTAAAATACGTTAAGAAGTGCAGTAGCTACAACAACAGCTAAAATGATCAACATTTATCAGAATACAAATAGATTTATTTATCATTGAGATGAGATTCTTTAATACAGCGGCTGTGATATACTTGCCCAGTGGATCCTGTTTCACCCTGAAGATGTTTCTTTTTAAGTAAAAATTAAGGGATGCACCAAGACGAAAATTATGGACTGGAACACAACACAAAAATACACTGCAATAATTATTGAGTATTTTATTAAATAATACAGCACTTTTGTAGAACGTTTTAATTTAGTTCAAGAATTTAAATGGTGCTGCATTTGAAAAGCACAAGCCAAAAAATAACCAAGTATTTAAATAAAAAAACACAATAAAATTGGACGAAGAATACATCCATTCATCTATCCATTATCTATACCTGATTATTCCTAATCAGGGTCACAGGGATCTGCTGGAGTCTATTCCATCTGTCAATGGGTAAAAGGCAGAAGTACACCAGTCCATCACAGGGCCACATAAAGACAAACAACCACACACACTCACTCCAGTGGGCAATTTAAAATCACCAATTAATCTAACATACATGTTTTTGAACTGTGGGAGGAGACCGGAGTACCAGGAGTTACGAACCTTTTTTATTTTTTTTACTTCTGCCATCCAGTAATTAATACCAGTAAGTTAGACACGTACTTTAAGGAATTTCCTTGCTCAAATTTCCAGATCCACAGCTCCAGTTTTCAGATAAATGAACTGACTAGTTCTTCCAGATGTGGTAGGTATTTGTCCTGCCTTTCGCCCTTTCAGAGATGGCTGAGATAGACGCCAGCAGATCCCTGTGACCCCAAATTAGGCAAAAAGCAGGTATGGAAGATAAATGAATGAATGAATAAGTGAATTTTTCTTTTTTCTGTTCTGTTATTGGCCATGCCCATGGTGATATTAATATTACCAGCGATGTCACAAGTTGATTAACCGGTAGGAAAATTTACTCACCGTCACAACCCTAGTCCCAGTACATCTGTTTATATAGTGTTTTAGAGCAATGTTTCCAAATGCTAATATGGCACTCCGACTTTTTTTGACTTTGCCTGTAACCACTCAAGAAAGACAAAAATTCTCACGGTAAGAATATACAACAATATGTAGGTATTTATTATTGTGCTGTGGTTTCATTGCTATAAAAAAGTGTTATTTTGTGCTGTTGATTTTTTGATTGTTTTATACACACTTTAGTGTATAGCACACTTTAGTGTATAGCAGTGGTTTGTGTCTCTGTATTGATGTTGTGATTTTGCCTCACTGATGTAGATGCTGAAGTTTCTACCTGTTGGTTTATGAAGTTAAACACGGTTACTGGCTTGCAGTTACACTGTGAATTCAGGGAATTCTGTTGCTTTTCCTGTTTATATTAGTTCTTTGTTGATGCCGGGCTCTGTGCTTGTTAATTAATTAATTAACGCAGTAACTACTTTCTTAATCGAATTCTTTGGCGGTGATGTAAATTAAATAAATGTAAATGATGTAAAGAAATGTGGGGAAACTGTAGTAATCACTCTCAATGTGTGTGTTTGTGTGTGTGTTTGTGTGTGTATGCCAGTACACCTTGCTATTTGCATACACAACATGTATCTAAATCTAAATACGTTTTTCCAGTACAGTATAATAATTAAGGAGGGGCCTTACACAAAAAGCAGCCTTGGGGCCCCTGACCACCTTAAATCATCTGTAACACCAGCACAAGAATGGATTTCAGATCTTAATTTAAAGCAACGACATCATTACTACAGCATGTCACTGCTGACAAAAGACTCTTAGAAAAATTAACCCTGGTTTTAATTACAATAAACACAGTCTGTGGTAATTAATGTGGAAAAAACACAAAAAAAACCCCTTACACTATATTAAACGTATATCGGCTGTACCAGTAAACAGTTTAAAGTCTATCAACCTTAAATTTTTATTTTTTATTTTTTGTGGTTAGTATGGCAGCAGTAGATAGATTTCGTCACAATGTCAGACGTCACAATTTATCACGAACGCGCATGCGCATGCTTGCCTAAATAAAATCTTAAATATGAAATACATCATAAATATAAGTGAACTACATAGTGTACAAAGTAACAGCTCATTCAACCTACATAGTGCACTTAATGTCTGAAAGTAATTTGTAATCTGCTCTCGTTAAACCGGAAGTAGTGAATCAGTTCGTCATACCGCGCAGTGCTGTTTCAGTTCTGTTCTGTCCACGGTTCATCCTCTACCGTCGGTACATATCAGCGAGGCATCATGGTTCTTGATTTAGATCTTTTCCGGACAGACAAAGGCGGCGATCCAGAAATTGTAAGAGAAACTCAGCGGAAAAGGTTTAAAGATGTTTCCCTGGTGGATAAACTCGTCCAAGCAGATACGGAATGGCGGAAATGTGAGTGAGCGCGTTGCTTGCTAATAACGCTAGTCTATGCTACGCTCCCGTACGGCAATCGAGAAGTACATTTAACATGTTATAGTCGTAGCGTTATTGGTAAAGTTATGCGACTTATTTACCGACAAATGATGACGGGATTTTAAAGGGCTTTTACGCGCGTGTGTGTTGTGTAGGATGGAGGGAATGTAATTGCCTCAGGTTGTTCGAACACCTCTACCAGCAGTCTGATGCAATCCCTCTGAATGAACTACACAGACTAACAGAGTCACAGACTCTTGACTTATTATTGCAAATCAGGCAAATTACATCATGTATGTTTTTATCTTATACAATTGCTTAAAATCGTAACACCCATAAATAGATGATTATTTTTTATTTCCGTACTTAATACTTTATAAACACTTAACTTGCATCAGCAGTCATATGGGTTAAAATGGCCTTAGAGTTTTATAATTTCCTTAGTATTTGTTTGTGTTAGGAACATGTTTATGTCTATTGAGCTTTTAACGTGATGGTCATCAACTTAACACGTTTTTGCCTGAAGCCTGTAATAAAATAATTATACTTAAAAATACTTCCCTATAGAAAATAAAACTACAAAGAGGCAAACAGAATTTGACGTTTGTTTTATGTATAAATAAATACAGCATTTGGCGGCCACCCTTATCCAGAGTGACTTGCATTTATTATTTTTTAATACAAATCTGCAACTAGGGGTTAAGGGCCTTGCTCAGGGGCCCAGCAGTGGTAGCTAGTGATTTTTCTGGTTTCAGTCCAACACCTTAACCTCTAAGCCACCACTTCCCCATATATATATATATATATATATATATATATATATATAGTATATATATCTAGTATATATATATATATATATATATATATATATATATATATATATATATATATATATATATAACACACACACACACACACAAAGTTGAACAGCAGTCTGCTTATTTACATTTTTCTTATTCATAAATAGTGTAATTATAGTGTCATATATGAGCCTGTAGAATGCAAGTTCAAATCACTACATGGACGTAGAAATATGTGACGTCTAAAATCTATTTACACCTTGTTTATAATACGGTAGTATTGACACAAAGAACGTTACCTTAGCGAATTGTTGAATGTAAATATTGTATATTTTAGTTATACAGTTCATATCAGACTTTTATACACAGATCTCAATGTCAAACATGGCAAACAGCAGGAAGACTTTATCATTTGCCGTTGTATCTGAAATCCATGTTTATACAGGAATGTTGACCTGGGTTTTTTTACTCTACAGTTTGTTGTAGAAACAAAATATGTATTTATCTGAATTAAAAAAGGATTTTTAGGACGTATAAATGCATTTACCTTTAGGTCAGGTGATATTTTCTTAACTGAATGAAAAAAACAATGAAGCTCAAATAGCAAAGAATCCAAAAGCAAATATGCGCCTATATTAAGCATGGAAAGAAATCACATCAATTTCAGTCATATTGAGGGGATTGATACGCTGTGCTAGGGGGAAATACACACACACACACACACACACACACACACACACACACATACATAGGTAAGATATAGTGAAAACCTTGCGGTGAACCTCACAAGGTGAAAGTGGCAGTAGTGTATACACAGCTTCCTTATGTATTATGAATAAATAGTGAGAAACACTGAGGTATAATAATACAGATAGAGTCTTGACATTGCAAATAGCATCATGAGGTAGAAAAACTGCTAAGAATGTGTTGAGTAGGTCGACAGCTGATGGGATAAAAACTGTCCCTGAGTGCTGGTGCGATAGCGAAGTCTCTAATAACAGTCCATGGTTAGGGTGAGAGGTGTCTCTGAGGATGCTTCTCACCTTCTTCAGGCAGAGTTTATCTCTTATGTCTTTCTGCATTTAAATAGGAAATATGCAAATTCAGCTATTTCATCTATAGAATTTGACTTGAATGGTCAAAGTTATATTTTAAAAAAATGAATTTTGTTGTTTATTTGTAAACTTTTGGTAATGAAATTAGTCATTATGTCATGTTCTAAGTATAAAGAGTATATTTTAGGGATTTCAATTCAGAACAATTACCAGCCCTGCCGATATCAAATACCCTACCATATCAAATATCCTCTTCTTTCAGGTCGCTTCATAGCAGACAATCTCAACAAGGCAAAGAATTTATGCAGCAAATCTGTTGGCGAGAAAATGAAGGTACATGTTCTACTGTTTAAAGTTTTTCTAGCATCAGCATCATATGATGCATATCAGCATTTTAGAACAGCGATTACCTTTTTATTGTTTAGGTGAACATTTGTACTTGGTGAATTTAGATGGCTAATTATTTATTCTGGACTACTTGGTATGGACAGTCCAGTATTGCAGATACCCGGAGACCATGATAGACTGCATGTTGTTGCTTCATTTGCCTACATATGCCTACTTTATAATAAAAGGATCCTTTTTTTCTTTCATCATGACCAGAGGAAGGAGCCAGTCGGAGATGATGAAACTCTCCCTGAGGAGGCACAACAGCTGGAGACCCTCACAGCGGACATTTTATCAGTGAGCTATATTTCAGATTGTACATACTGTACAGAATTGTGACTTATCATGCACAAGCCTTGGTGATGTAAAAGAAAATTAATAATGAGGTGTTTTCAGTAACACGAAGGTTTTCATCGAACATCCTCTGTTGATCAGTATAGCATGTGTTTGTGATGGCACAGAGAAATAATCGACATCTGTAATATTTGTCAGACGCAGTTATCCAGAGTGACTGGTTTATATAATTTGCCCCCTTACACCTTGCTCAGGAGCCCTGTGGAGGCAGCTTGGTGGTCCTCGGAATTGAATCAGTAGTCCAATACTTTAGGTTCCCACTTCCTATATTCCAATATCTTGTGGATATTTAGTACGTTGTATTTGCTATTCTGAGTTAGTCTTTGTCATCTTTAGTTGCACTTACAATCTTACGTTAACCATGTTAAGGCTTGCAAAATTCCTGGTGAGGCAGGCACTCTTCAGTGTTCCGGGCACTCTTCAGTGTTCCGGGCACTTTTTAGTAACTCTTAAGTAGCTTAAATGAAAATGACATTATTTTTAATATAGAATATTCACTCTAGAGATTTCACTGGTGACGTGAGGATAGTAATGACTGTCGGAGGAATATGTGTGCAACAGCTCTTGTGACAAACAGTGGCTGTTTGTTTATTGGGTTACAGCATAATTTTATAGGATGTTATTTGACAAAACGTTGAAAGTGAGATACAATAAATCACTGTCTATTAAATAAAATAGATGACTAAAGCATTTCACTGCATCTGTTTTACCTGCCACATATAGTTAAACAGCTGCATATACAGACTGAAAAAAGAGCTTTTGGTACTGGGTTATAGTGATTAATAGTGTCCTGTCCATTTCTGTCTCTGCTTAAACAGACACTAACCGTGACGCAGATTAAAAAGGTTCGAACGTTGGTGGATGAAGCAATTCAGAAAACAGACGGTGAGAGACTGAAGCTGGAACAGGAGCGCTTCGAGTCCCTGCGAGAGATCGGCAACCTCCTGCACCCCTCTGTTCCGATTAGCAACGATGAGGTATCTTTTTTTTTTTTTTTTCTCTTTTAATCATCTTAGCTAAAGAAACTGAATGACTCTAGAACACAGTAAAAAGAATCAAATTGAAATTTTGTGTGAAATGTGTGTATATATAGACAGAAATGGATACAATTGTGTGTTATACACACAGTGCTGAAAGTTTGTGAATCATTTAGAATTTTTAATTAAATTGATTTTTTTTTTTTTTTTTTTTTTCATATCTGAGCTGCAAATGTATACGGACGTTTGGGATTAAAAATTAGTTTAAAGGCTCAATTAGAGTCTATCTGTTTGTCATACCATCAAGTAAAATCAGGTATTTAAGTGCTGTGTTTTATTTGAAGAACAGAAGTCGATTCAAGCCTACTCACGATCTGATTATAATCATAAAGAGAACTACAAAAAGAATTGCTGTTGCTTATTAGGCTGGATAATTCTGTAAATCCAACTCTTAATAGGATTAACTTTGGTAAAGTGAGCATAATTTAAGTTTTTACGGGTGCTGTTGTTAAAGATTTCTCTTTATTAGGATGCGGATAATAAAGTTGAGCGCACCTGGGGTGACTGTACAGTGCAGAAGAAGTACTCTCACGTGGATTTGGTTGTTATGGTGGACGGATATGAAGGAGAGAAAGGTGCCATCGTTGCAGGAAGCAGAGGATATTTCTTAAAGGTTGATTATAATAACTAATATTTAATTTGTGCATAATTAGTACAATTCTTCTTCTATTCTTGTTTCTTTATTAGACACACCCATTAATTACTCACAATGCTGGAGGAAAAAGTAACCCAAAGACAAATTAAGTGATGTAGCGGGAGTCTAAGTGTCAAAGTAAATCCAGCACCTTTTGTTGTGGCCCAGACTACATAAAGATACTGTGATATCACCTGTTCACACAAGATGGCAACAAATGTGTCTGAGCTGAAGCGTTTTTAAGAGGAATAAACCCTGTGCATGTCAAGTCATTTTCATTTATATAACGCTTTTTAACCCTCAGTTTAGTTTAACTAGTATCTATAAATTAAGAGTCCCCAATTAAGCAAGCCAGAGGTGATAGCAGCAAGGAACCAAAACCCCATCCGAGTGAAGGAGAAGCACTGTGAATATTTAATGGTGTGTTTGATAAAGACAGTAAAGCGAAATTGTGTGTTATTAGTTTAAGAATATTGTTTGTTTCTATTGTTGAGGTTCAAATTACATTTTATTTAAAAAATTTTGTAATGCCGAAATCCAGTTCACATCTGTTTTGACTGATTCAGTGTTAATAATGTGGAACCACAGTAATTAATGTAAGCTCTCTAAAGGTTTTATACTTTTTGTCAGCTATGGGTAAAAGTCTGCTAAATAAGTAAAACTTAAATATGCAAATTGAAATGTAAATCATTAGGACATTCTTTTACATTTACTTATGGTGTTTGTGTTGTGTTGGGCTTTTCATTAGGGTCCTCTAGTTTTCTTGGAGCAGGCTTTAATAAGCTATGCTCTACGGACCCTTCACAGCAAGAATTACACTCTTCTATATACACCATTCTTCATGCGAAAAGAGATCATGCAAGAGGTTGCACAACTCAGCCAGTTTGATGAAGAACTGTATAAGGTATTCACTACTTCTCATTGGCCAGCCATGTTTCCAACTGTAAAACTGTTTAGAAGTATATATTTACGTAATATATATGATATATATATATTCTCTATGATAAAATAAATTTGTGAGTCTAAGCTAAACTCATAGCACAGTGATCCCGTGGTTTTTTTGTTGGTTTTTTTTTTTGCAAAGGGTTGGCCAAAATAACAATGCTGTCTCTCTACATTCAGAAACCTCCCTTGACCAGACCCTGCTCCACAAAAAGCAAAAAATCTACCTACTGTATTTAAATATCAGCCGATGGCACATTGTACTGGTAGTAGGTTCGCATGCTAACCCTGATAGCATTGTATAATAATTTATCAGCCACTAGTTTCATGTTTGGAAGAATGAATTTTTGTTGGACCATAAATAAATGTATGGTACTTGCCCATTTCCTCAAATTTGAGGAGCTTCGAGGATGGATTGGGACTCACTCTGCTCCACTGATCAAAGGCTACAGTTTACATTACATTTAATCACTATCACTGTAAGCTGTAATTACAACAATCCGTGTCACCTAGATGTGGATGGGTTACCTTTTGAGTCTGGTTCCTCTCGAGATGTTTTTCTTCATCTCAGGGCCTTTACCCTGCCACAATTGCCTCCAGCTTGATTATTAGGGACAAACTTACAATTTTTTTTGTAACTACATTCTGTGTAAAGCTGCTATAAAACAATGTCTATTGTTAAAAGTGCTATACAGATAAAAATAAATTGGATTTAATTATTTAAAAAATTGCAAATTGTCTCCTATATTTAATACATCACCCATAATTTCCTGGTTTCTCATGTTTGCAGGTTATTGGGAAGGGCAGTGAGCTTTCTGATGATACATCGGTGGATGAGAAATATTTAATTGCCACTTCAGAACAGCCCATAGCGGCTCTCTTGAGAGATGAGTGGCTTAAGCCGGAAGACTTGCCTATCCGTTATGCTGGAATTTCTACCTGTTTCAGACAGGAAGTGGGTTCCCATGGCCGAGACACCCGCGGCATCTTTAGGGTTCATCAGTTTGAAAAGGTTAGTTTGGTTGTCAAATTAAAGATTTTGGCAGTTTTTCTTTTATAATTAGTTTATTACTAATGTAATGTTTCACATTTTGTCGACACAGATTGAACAGTTTGTGTATGCCTCGCCTCACGACAACAAGTCATGGGAGATGTTTGATGAGATGATCATGACTGCAGAAGATTTTTATAAGTCTTTGGGAATACCCTACCGCATTGTTAACATCGTCTCTGGTCAGTCTTAGTAATTGTTTTGGGGAATTTGAGGCTTAAAATAAACTAATTTTAAGATGACAAAGGAAAAAAAAAGTTCGTAATAGTAGAAAGTTATTTTTGGAGATTAAAAATGAACATGTAATGCAAATTTGACCTCAGGCAGCTTTGCAAATGAGTTAAATCTGTAATAAATATCATTTTGCATGGTTTGTAGGTTCTTTGAATCATGCAGCCAGTAAGAAACTGGACCTGGAGGCTTGGTTTCCAGGCTCCCAGGCTTTTAGGGAGCTGGTGTCCTGCTCAAACTGCACAGACTATCAGGCTCGCCGCCTGCGTATACGCTACGGCCAGACCAAAAAGATGATGGACAAAGTAAGTAAGCCTTAACTTAAAATTTATTTTTTATAAAATAATAATAATACCATACAATAAATTGGTTTTTTTTTTGGTACAAGGCTGAGTTTGTGCACATGCTCAACGCAACCATGTGTGCTACAACCCGTGTGATTTGTGCTATTCTGGAAAACTACCAGACTGCAGAGGGAATAATTATTCCAGAGCCTCTCAGGGAGTTCATGCCTCCAGGTAATTATATTTATACGTCTGTCGGGTAATTGTTATAGTTGTTTGCTGTTTATAGATCTTTGAGATTCTTATGGTTTAGTGATAAATATCACTCAAACCAACACTGTTACCGTTATGCATTGATTTCTTTTATGTTTTGTTTATTTAGATTTAAAAGAACTAATCAAGTTTGTAAAGGCAGCTCCTATTGACCAAGAATTGTTAAAGAAACAGAAGAAGCAACAAGATGGAGGAAAGAAGAAGAAGCAGCACCATAATGCTGGTGACCTGCAAAACAAAGTAGAGAATATGTCAGTGAACGACTCTTAAAAGCTTCTGTCCTGTAGTGGTCTCTGGGAAAACTCCTATTTCTTCCTATTAGCCTAATAACAATCTTAATTACAGTAATTACACCTCTTTTATTCCCAGCCTCTTGGGTGGTGATCATGCATGTAAACCTGTTAACATTGCAGTTAGTTTCACTGGCATGTTTTAATGGTCAACAAGAATGTGTACAGAACTTGCTTTCGATCTCTCTCTTCAAAATAAAATTAATATGGTGGGACATCCAAATAAATAAATATGAAATGGATGTGGCTTGAGTATTAATTTCATCTGAAGCCGGTCTGGCTTGGATTGTACTTAAATGTATTGCACACAGTTATATTTTTATATAATCGGCTGTTGTGTTGGCACTTTAAATCTCTGAATCTGATTTGACATAGCTGACTGTTAACTTTCTAAATTATTACTTGAAAGACTGTTGTATAGTGGGTGTATTTATGGTAAATGTTGTCACTACTATTCACCGCAATGGTCATGCAACCAGCAATAAACACACTGCTGTATTTTTTTTTATAATACACTCAATTGAAGTGGAAAAACACACTACAGGCTGATCCAACTTTGATGTAATGTCCTTAAAACAAGTCAAAATGAGGCTCAGTAGTGTGTGTGGTGATGCAGTAAGCGTTAGTTTGTGTTGCCTAGGGTTGCAGTTAGGGTTATTGGGAGAGCCTCATCACAGCTCCAGGTTTGGTTTAACCCTAGTTTGTAGTTTAGTATAGTATAGTGTATAGTAACAGACTCTGATTTACATCTGCCCTCAAGTCGGCAGCATCGATGAACTAATCGGTCATGCGCTTAGAATAAGCCCCGCCTCTAAATAGCGCACTTAAATTCACACGCTAAAAATTGTACTTTCTGAAAACAACCACACGATGGAGCAAGTGTGTACCTGAATATATACAAATCACTTTTAATAGGTCCTGTTCAACACAGAATACCATACAACAGTGGGCAGTTTTATTTAAACAGTTAGGATGTCTTGTGCCACAAGTCACCTCGGATTGGCTTTCTGTGATCCTGTGTTTTATAAATGGTACAGAAATTAGATGGATAGACATATTGGATAAATTACATGTTGGCCTGTTGGTAAATCTTGTCTAAAAGCATAAGTTCCCCCAAATTTTTATATGTATTCTTTGTAAAGATTTTGTAACCTTAGTATACATTACTTCACTTCATTTTTAGTGATAGTCCCAAATCTCTGAAATGAAATAAGAAAGAAACCTTTAAAGGAACCAGACTCAAGCAGGAACCCATCCTCTTCAAACGCACACTTGAAAGCACACACTTACCCAGACCGTCTTTTAATATTATTACTTTACTCTAACGACGAGGCCCAAACACTGTTCGAGCATGTCACTTTTGGGATGAAGATTAAAGTGCAATGTAAATAACTATTGTAAATAAAGAAAAAGAAAAAGTCCCATAGCCACGTCAGTAAAAACATTTCCAAAAATTAGAGGTTTTTATCAAATAAAATTTAGACTGAATCTAAAATTGGATGTTTAAACAGCACAAATGTTTAAGATGGTCAGGTGATCCTGTCATTTTGTCCATAGAGTGTGATTGCATACGAGCTGCTCTGTTCTGCTCTGCTCTGACTTGAACCCAGCCTGGCTTTCTGTATAAAGCAGTCATTAAAACAGAAATACAGGGTTTGGGCTTTGTGCTCTGCACCTGTCTGTCTTACACCAGCGATTGCACTGCAGGAGACATGAGATGGATGAGATATTATTATAGATGATCTATAGCACACTTTTATTGCTGCCAGATGTTTTCAGCTATGAGTATGTGTTAATTAACTGTGTTTTACACATAAAGCGTTGAATGTTTTAACTTACTTGATAACATGTTTATTATAGGGTTGTTATCCTGTCGAAAAAAAAAGATGAAACCAATGAGCACAAACCCTATCTGACAAAAATATACTTTATTTATTATATAAATATTATATAAATAATATATACCACAATAAACACCTTCATAATAAAACATCTGCAGCTTGGTGTGATGTGTACAAGGGTGAACGTTTAGACAATTTTTGACACACAAAACATACTATCAGAATCTGTCGAGTCCAGCGATCCTCACCTTACAGTGTGTGTGTGTGTGTGTGTGTGTGTCCATGCTGAATTTCCTTTTAATTCTTTGTTTTGTGTGTGCATGTGTGTGGTGTCCAGTGTCCATTACAGGCAGAGTAATCTCTGCCAAAAGCTATTTTTTTATTTAACCCTAGACATCCTTGGAAAAACTCCTCCAAGACAAAGACCCGCCGACCCACCCCCCACCCTCCGTTCCTGGCCTGCACTAAGCTTTTGTGTGCAGCTCGACTATATTTAAGAAAATAACTGCTGCTTCTGTTGACTCGGGTTTTTGCCTGCATGCCCCGCTGGGGGCAGTAAAGAGCTGGGTAGGGTGTTTGGGTTGTGAGCCGCTATCTGGGCGGAGAGACAGCGCTACATTCACTGCCTCTACATTGTTTAAGCAGAGAGACGAGTGGAAGTGAAACCGGTCGGGGGTAAAAAGGGAAGAACAATAAAAAAAGAACACAGCAGCTACAATGCCCTTGTGAAAAAAGCTTTCACACGTGTCGATTTGCATTGGACCAATTGTTGTCGGTTTTGATTTTATTAGATTTTTTTTTTTTTTTGCGGACGCGCCTTTATTCCAAAGTGGCGATTGCATTGCCTTTGTCCAAAGCTTTCCACCCATTTGTCGAAACTTTCATTTGCATTTGCAGGACCAAATTGTTGTTCGGTTTTTGATTTTTATTAGATTTTTTTTTTTTTTTTTGCGGACGCGCCTTTATTCCAAAGCCGAGCCTCTGCTTCTGTGCGCGGAGGCTTTCATTTCTCTTTCTGTCGGCACTGAAAAGCGGAATGAATGACCAAGACAAAGGCTGACGCCGCGTCTCCGTCTCACTTCGTCTCTGCCAAGGAAAAGAGACTCAGGAGCAAAATGGAAACAGAAAACGGGCATGAAACCGGCGACGGAGGACAATCGCAGTTAATACGCCATGACAAGAAGAAACAGCACCGCGCACCATCGCCTGCCAGACCCAAAGACGTGCCGGGATGGTCGATCACCAAGATCCGCGGAGGAATCGGTACACCGACCCTCAGTGTGAAACCGGGTGTGATCCATTTAGGGAGTCGCCTGTCCAGACGCAGCCCAGTTAGCGGCAAAGAAACAAAAGGAGAGAAGATGAAATCAGCAGGGAAATCCTCCCTGACTGCACTCGCTGCTGCAAAGAGTGGCGTTAAAACCAACAAGGCCGCTCGGAGGAAAGTATCGGATGCCAGTATTGCGTCCGACGACCTCAGCAAAGACTCCGGCAAAGAGTCGAGCAAACTCTCGCCAACTGACAGCAGCTCCGAGCTCTCCGACTGCGCTTCAGAGGAAAACAAGCTTTCCACGGACGCGCTAAGCAGCGACAGAGAAAGCAGCAGTCATAATGGTGAAGCGGAGAAGGAAAGCGTGGAAGCCGAACACTGCGTTTCTCGTCGGGAGAAAGACGGGGAGCAGCTCGCACTGGAAGGAGACCCCGGACAGGACAACACTTCAACGGGGGAAGAGCGCTCGCTCACCTCGCTCGACAGTCGGATGCCCGCTAGCACATCGTTCGCCTTCTCCGACCTTAACGAGGAATTAACGGAGGCTATGCACGAGGAATATCTTCGGGAAATTGAAGAACTAAGATCGGAAAACGACTATTTAAAGGTAAAAGCGTGCGACATTAACTGGGTTTAAATTATATCTCAATCTCGAATTTTGTAGCGTTTATTCGAGTAAAAATGTGCACTTTTTTCAGTGACTGTAAAAGTCTTCCAAGTGGACAATCGCTAAGACTAAATGATTCCAGTTAACCATTTATGTTGGTTAACCAGCATCCAAAATGCTACGCCTCAAAAATGGTCAATAAAAATGTATTTGGTCAGAGAGTGCTGTTATTTTTGGATGTGATTGACATAAATAACAATGAATAGTTCATATATGATTTATAGATGGATGGATGGATATAGATGGTAAATAGATAGGTAGATAGGAAGGTGGCTAGGTGAATAGATAGATGGATGGACGGACGGACGGACAGATAGATAAAGTAGAACTTTATTGTCATTGCAGGGTACAATTACATAGCAACAAAATGCTGTTTAGCATCTACCAATATATGTATATGTAATATGATAAATATGTAAGTATGTACATTAATAAACATGCTGGTTATTGGTTATTTAGATTGATAGATTCATGATGGCCAGATTTGCTCTAGTTTGAATCCACCAACCAGTAAACATGTACAGGTGTTAATACAAAGTATGGTTCAGACCATAAACACACACTATACAGCAAAAGTCCTGACATCCACCCCATCAGCGCACTGACTACATCTTTTGGGTTGCCAAAATGTGCTTTAAACATAACTGCGGTAGAGCACTCAACCCAAAATCCATAAACAATAACATTTGCCTGATGCATTTCACGACCCTAAAGTTTCGGGTCCTGCTCAAGTCCAGGGCAGTTTGACAGGCCTGGGAATTTTAACACAGTCTTTTAAGCCGCAACTCTGCCTTTGAGCCGCTACAACTAATTGTTTACCCAAAAACGCAACAATTGGTTTGTATCTTTGTACGCTGTATGCTGTATCCCCCCGTGTCTTTAAAATCATCAGCCAAATAAGCAAAAGTACTTAATTATGTGTTATTTTATACTATAATATACCATAAGACCCTAATATAACCTTGTTGCCATTAGCGTCCACCTGGGTCTCCCATGAGACAGTGAGTGCATTGTGAATAAACTTGGAAAATCTTATCCATGAAGATGTACTTTACCTACTAACATGAAGACATTGTAGAGTGCACGCATCATTAGGCTTAGTTTGTTGAAAAGTACGCTTATGACGTATAATATGAATTGTCTGTGACTTATTTGGACCCTTGCTTTAATTACTCATAATATGTGCAGTCGTTCTTGATTTCTTATGATTATAATAGCTTGACTCTCTTGTTTATAAGTGCTGCAGCACTGACCTGCATTCCAGTAAACCTTGTATGGTGTGTTAGGCAACATTCACTTGTAAAATAGTCTCTTAGGAGTGACTTACTTAGCTTGTTAATGTTCCCTAAACATTGCTTTGTTTTATAAAGCAGACACAGGGGTAAAAAGAACTAGACCCCAGCCGCTGGCGAAGGAAATAAATCAACACCAAATAGGCACAAATAAAATCATGAACACTGGTCTGGTTACATATGTTGTTTTAAGTGATCTAAGATCGGACTGATACAAGCTGGTGTATTAGCTGATCGTGGGACAATAGATTAAAATACCAGTCACATTGTACTATAATATATAAAGACGTAACAAAAAAACAAAACAAAAGGCCAACCTGAATAATAATCAGGTTATCATATGTAGAATAAATAAAGAATTTATTCTCCATTTTAATAGTTCCTACCAAGGTGTGAATGTATATATTTAAAACGTAATTGTTGACTAATTTAGTTGAAATGTTGACTAATTTAATGTGTTAGGATGAGGTGGAGGAGCTGCGCTCTGAGATGCTGGAGATGAGAGACATGTACATGGAGGAGGATGTGTACCAACTCCAGGAACTTAGACAGCAACTGGAGCAGGCCAACAAGACATGCCGCATCCTGCAGTATCGACTCCGCAAAGCTGAGAGACGCAGCCTGCGTGTAGCTCAAACCGGCCAGGTGGATGGCGAACTCATCCGCACCCTGGAACAAGATGTGAAGGTAAAGAATATACATAAAATACTATTTAGTTGCCTTTATCACATTTTTTTTAAATTATGTACATGAAGTAGTCAGTCCCAGATTCGGCATAAGTCCTAGTTTATTTGTATTGAACACCAGTACAGATAGCATTTTGTGTATCTTTACTGGTAGTAGTTTCAACAAGGAATCCTGCGGTCCCAGTTTCACCAATTGAAGTAGTTTTGCAAGAAGTTGCATTGCAGATTTTGAGGGACGGATTTCTAGTGGATAAAAGCGTATAGCCAAAGGTTTGTAGAAATCCCACCAGCACACTTACGTAAACGTGACTTTTCCAAACTAAAGCCCCAAGGATGAAACCACAGAGTTGTCTATAATTTCTTTGTATTATTCTTTCACTGAAACTAAAAGGCCCAAACACTGTTCCAGCATGAAATTCTCCTGTTTACAAAGCCGTGGAGATCCATAAAGACAAGTTGTGTTATAGTTGAAGGGGGATACTGAAGTGTTTTGTTCAGCGCTCTGAGCTCATCTCCATTGAACTTTATTAGGAGGAATTGGAATACTGACTGCACTTTGGACCTCCTGGCCCTACATTAGTGGCTAAACTTACTATTTGTGGCTAAATGTTTAAGGAGGTGTTGAACTTAAAAAACACATATTGACACATGATACTTTTGTCTATACAAAGTTGTGCAAATGTTTGTGCAAATGCTTTCTATTTACCAAGAAGTAATGCTGGCAAAGTTTTACATTGGCATCACACTTCTTACACCATAGACACCATGTAAAAGTCCTCAGGACAAAGTATGAGCCACTATCATGGCAAGCTAAGGTTTATGTTTTCATTAACTTCAGTCAAGAGGACAATTTGACGAGTGGGACTAGGTGTTAACAGGAAATAAATTGTCTTGAGGACAATAATAAATTGTTAAAAGTACTTTAGAACTTGCCATTTATTTATAGATTCAGGCTGGTGTTAAATGGCATGTTCTTATGGTATAATAGGAAAATTCTGGGACACGTAGTTGTTTGGAAAATAATCGGCCTTGAGTGGTTCTGCATTCTGGCTTCTCAGCTTTGAATAGAAACCCCACCTAATTCAGTAATCAGATCTAACCAGGAGCTGCTGTTTACCAAGGCTTTTAAAAGCATTACATAAAAGGCTTACATGTGAAGCCTCAGTGTCTTGTGGCCACGAGGACAATACTCCTCTTCTCTATCAGCTACGGAAATTTCAGTGATGTCATTCCCTTAAACCCCGTCCTGCTACTGCCGAGTCTTGTTTTAAATAGCCAAGTATGTTCATAGTAACAAACATAACAAAAGAGATCTGTGTTCCATCTTCAGCAAAGTTAACACGGCTGACATTTCAATCCAAATCATTTCAGGTCTGTCCTGCTTGTGCTTTTGATTTGAATCGTGCTCAGCCAATCAAACAACACTCTGCAATCATTGGCACAAGGGACAAAATGGGTGGGCGAGAAGGTTTTAAACGTAAACACTCTGTGTGTCTCGGATTCTTAAAGTGCTAGCAGGAGGCTCTTAACAGTGGGCCAATTGTCTGTCTGTGCTTGGAGTTCGGATTACACTGTTTGCTGTTTCAGCTGAGTTTAGACGGTGTCATGTAACTGACGACGCCACAGAAAAACACTAAATGACTCGCTGTACTGTGTTTAAAGTGCTTTATTTGTTGAATGCCGATATTAAAGTAATAACTACATTTATATGAACACAGAAGAAGAACATGCTTATTGCTAATTTGGATGTTTTTTTGTGGCAGAACTGCAAAATGTTGAAGTTCTAGGACACAGTGTCGATTTGTACATATTTGTATAATATATTTTGATGGTTTTGAGGTGTTTAGACACTTTTACTTCTCTTTTAGCTGATTGACCACCAGTCACATTGGACTCTTGTTAGCTGTGTGACTGTTGTGTTTGTTTTTGAATCATGCTGTTAGTGTTTCCCACGTTTAGCTTCTTCCTGTCAATTTACAGAACAAAATGATGTCATGCTATGTAGGTCATGAGGGAGGCCTTGAGCCATGATGGGTTACTCAGAATTTAGGAAAATTCCAGCACTCTTTGCTGCCCCCTCATGAACTGACCTCATTTTGAAAACCAACAAGAAAACACCAAGCCGCCCCGCTTCTTAGGGAGAGAGGGACAAAGAGAAACAAACAAATACAGTAAAGAAGGACACACTCACACTGAAAAGAGCTTCAGTCAAGCCAAAATTTTATTAATATTTCCATTATCTCCGCCAGTCAACACAAGGCTGAACAAAACATTTGATGGGTTGCTTTACATGTCAGTCCAATTATGTTGTGGCCAATAAAATGAAGTCATTACAATAAACCAGCTACATAAAGTCTTAAAATAGACTCAAATCATTAAAGGTCCCAAATCGAAACAGTTATGTCTTTATGTCATGTGAAAAAGCGTTCAATTTAGAATATAAAAAATACTCAGGGTTGACTGCTTTTGAAAAACAACAAAAAAAATGAAAAGCAGTTGTAACTTGAGCCTTTAAAAGCATCAAAATGGTTAGCAAATGCAAACACTATTTATTTATATATATATATATATATATATACATTTTTAGAATAACTATATTCACACAATTATTGTATAAAAGGCAAAATAATACAGTAGCTAGCTACATATTAGCCATCCTTTTAACTTCAGCTCTTTATTTGTGGTGATACTAATTAAGAAGCAAGATGTTTTTGTTAACGTAAATCAGTGGCAGTCAGTTTTAAATAAACCAAAACAAATCATCCTCTGCTCTGTCAGGATGTTGTGTTCCGATAGTTTTAAGTCCCCTATTTAATCTGCAAGTTTATTTTATGTCCACACCATTTAAAGGTTGGACTGAGGTAATGGCTAATGGCTAAAGTTTTAATCAACAAACAAGCCCCCGAAAAATTAAAATCAATCTCCTTCAGGAAACGTGCCGCCCTCCCCCCTTCCTCTTCCCCTTTAACATTCCACAAACAATAAGAGTCACATGCATAATGTGCTGCATTCACATGCCCCGGTTAGTGTGATCTGACATAACTTGCTGCTGTAATGACCACTGGGAAGCCTGGCAGCACAGGAAACCCCAAATCAAGTAATATTCTGCTGTCTCAGGTATATTAGGCAAAGAGTAGCACAATGAGCACTCCGAAAGCAGTTTCGATTTCATTGTCGTTAAATGTAGTTACGTGGTGTTGGAGAAAAAACGTACGTGTTGGATTAGTAAAGCTACAAGTGGTGTTGTCATGGAAAGTAAACTTTATGGTTAACTCGTTTAAGCAGAGTTTAATTCAGTGAGCAGCTGTTTGTTACACAGGTATAACATTATTTGTCTCCTTTGATTCCTGATATTTTTTATCTATTACACAAAGAAAGGCAATTACGTTTTTGACATAGAAGTGGATTTTCAAACCTTTCCGAGTTCTGTCCCAATCTCCAGAGGAATGACTTCTGTTCCCTCCCACTCCCGGTTTGTGTTTTTTTTTATCTCGACTTTACAATCACTGCACTTTACTCTTAAAGAAATTGCGGGTTGCCTTAAGGGCTGCTTTGCTTGTGTGACGCTGAAGGCCACTCGTGCCTGAGGTATTTAATAATGTGTCTACATGTCCTGCAGCCGATGAATACAGTCTTCATGCCATCTTACCCAGCTCTTAAAAACATCCTAGTTACCTCAGACCTCTAGGAAATAAGACTGAGGTGTCATTAACGTTGCCACCTATTATACAGAAAAATAAGAGGCGCCTGCTAAGTTTAGGTGGTGATGAAACATAAAATTAAACCTGTTTTTATATAATAGGACTGATTTCAGTGGACATTACACTGAGAACCAAACAAACTGCCCTAATGGTCATGTTGTCATAAACATGTATTATAATAATAATAATAACCAAGTAAAAGTCAGAAAACAAAAAGACCTTAAAGGAACTTGTGGGGTGAGACACGTGTGGAATTTAAACCGTATTTTATTACCCTATTAAATTAACATCCATAACTTACTAACTATACATCAACACTTAAAATCAACCCTGTAACTTAAACTATATATTCACATATACAAAACTTTTAAATTTAAGTAAAATAAATGATTTTTGTAATGATTTATTTAGTTTTTTTTATCCTTTTGATAATTCTATAGTATTGTCTAGATTGGTTATACTTATGTTGTTATTATAAGTATTAAACATATATCGCTCCTATGTATTATTAAATGAAAGCGTGTGTTTAACTGCTCACCTCACTATTTATAAAGAAATTTCATCATAACTTAAGGATGTAATTTATTTACATTTTAACATTATTTCTTAATCAATAACAAATAACAAAAGAAAGAAATCTAATGTAAACAATCCAAAAAACATAATTAGAACACTGTCATAACACTTTCTGCCTCAGGAGATGATTTTGGTATGAAGAATTGTGTGTTGGTGCCTTGATTGTTTTAAGCTTTAACGTTCAGGAAAAGTAGCGCCACATAAAACCCAGATTGTGCAGTAGATATTCATTTTCGCTGACTCTTTTCAACCATGTATTTAAATTCTACCAAATTTAATTTAAATTCAGTTTATATTTGCATTGGCATTTGTTTAAGCTTGATGCAAATCCTGAGCTGCCAGCACCATTGTTTTAAATCAGTCCTCTTGCCAAAGCGTTATTGCTAAGAGACGCGCCCTCTTTGACTATGATTTGAACCTGATGGTATTAAACCAGTCAAACTAATAATGGGCCAGAAAGAATAGAACGTGCCTGAACAGAATGCGAGAGGGATGGTTTGCATGAATCCTGAACAATTCAAAAGTACAGGACAAAGGACACAGGACCACTAGAGTTGAGTTCAAAATTATAATATATATTTTATTTATATTAAAAAGGTATATTTGTTTATAAAGTTGGTTGTAAGCAGGGGCAGGGTGGCTCAAATGGTTAAGGTGCTGAGTTGTTAATCTGAAGACCAGAAACACCTGGGTTCAAGCCCCACCTTCGGCAAGTCAACCACTGTTGGGTCCTTGAGCAAGACCCTTAACCCTTCCTGCTTCAGGGGCACTGCATCATAGCTGGCCCTGTGCTCTGACCCCAACTCACTAAGATGGGATATGCAAAAAAAATGCATTTCATTGGCTCTGTACATGTACCTTGCACAATGAAGTTGATTATTATTGTAGTGTTATTATAATTCCCGGCCATAGACATTTTTTCTGAAAAAGGCAGATACTGATGGCTTATTAATTAACTGCATCAAGACAAAGAGTTGCATGTCTGTTTTATAGTATTTGTCTGGGCAAAATGATTAGATACTTGCAAATTTAAAATTGTACAGAATTGGTCAGACGTGTGTCGGAAATACAATGATATAAATCACAGTAAGTGATTAACCAAAGCTTGCGTGAGTCAGACACGCGTAATAGGAGTATTTTAAAAAGTGTCTGGTCCCTTTTCAAACCTCTGAAAAATTCCAAAAAGAAATCACTGATATTTTCAACACATTTTATTTATAATAAAGGAAATTTTGGTTGCAAGATTGTCATGTTATCGTCAAACTTGTGCCTCTCCTAAAGTGTCGCAAAGTTTAATGTAAAATGGATCCAATCCATGTTCGGTGAAAAATGTATGTAATAAAGAAAATCTAGCCATTACTGTATATAGTACTTAGCAGTATCGAAATTGAATATTAATTGGGGTTTTTTTTAAAATCGGTATCAGTATTGAGCCATCAGCGCATCCCTACTTATTACTGTGTTAAAACTGTTTTATTGAATTTATTCATAAGGTCTCATGACAAACACTGCCATTATAAAGCAATAGAAACTGTTGAGCACAGACTCTGAGAGCTTGTGCAATGAATGAAAACATTGATACTAACATAGCCGACTGTGTGTAGCATAAGTGCAAAAAAGAGCCCAACGTTATTGATGGAACGGCGAAACAGTAAGTACTGGTGTGTCTTAAACAGAAATAGTTTACTCTGCAAAATGAGAAAATAAATAGATGCACAAGTAAAAGGAGGGCGAGAAAAATAGGCAAGGCAAGCTCTTGTATGAATTCAAGGGTGGTATTTACACAGAGGGGTATTATGGGTACCCAGCTGCTCCCTGGTCTTGATTCAGATTCAGATCATGGATTGGGAAGAAAGAAAGTTAAACCTCTCTATGGAGTCAGACTTACAACCATCTACTATGCGCTGGTTTTTGCAGCTAATTTTGCCTTCTGAATCCAGTCCTCTTAATCACACACACTGTTATTACACATCATATAATTTCCAGATTATTTTGGCTTTTTACTGAAAAAAACAGTCATTGTGCTTCTAGTAATAATAATAGTGTAGAAATAGTTTATAGGCTGATGAGCTGTTGAGTCATAGAGGCAAACTTATGATTTACAGTCTATACATTTTGTGTGGATGGTGGTGTTATCTGTGGGTGATTAGTTTCCTGTTTCATATGTTGGTTGAATGCATGTAAGAAATCATAGCCAATATCTTGGAGTGCATCTGTGGAATCAGTGTACCAAGTTGGGTTCCTCAGTAATGACTTTGTTATACTACATATTTGGACACTAATGACAAAATTTATAGTGGCATTAATTTTCACTAGTGGTCACCATCAAAACCCAAACACAAAATATTTATAGGTCAATTTTTTTTAATCACATGTGTTTGTCGTTGTAATTTAAAAAGTGAAGGCGTCGAAAAAACCATAAACAAAACATCTAATAAAGTAACATTTAATTGTAATTTTTTTGGCATAAAGGCTTTAAACATTGTAATCTTCATAACATATAATATTGTAATTTATGGAGAGGATAGTGCGGTGGTTAAGATGTTGGACTGCTAACCAGAAGCTTGCGGGTTTGATTCCCAGCACCACCAGGTTACTATTGCTGGACTATTGCTGGACTTGAGCAAAGCCCTTAACTCCAATTGCTCAGTTGTATAAATGATAAATAGAAAAGGGCGTCTACCAAATACTATAATTGTGAGTATGTTATTTTGAAGTCACATTGGCTGACCTAGCTGTAATCGGGAAAACTAATAGTAATTTCATTTTCCTGGCCTTTGTGTAAATTAGTGTAATCTATGTGTCAACATAACTGTTAGGATTTTAAAGGATTTATACCAGTTTTATGACAATGTTTAAGAAATTAATTTGAAACATTAACTGTAAATAATTTCAGTAACAACAATTTCCTAAACGATTGGTAAAGAAGTATTATTTATTGTTTGTTTGTCACTTTCAACATCTAATAATGTATTTTTTATTTTCTAATACGGAATTATCCCTAGTGTAAATTTAGTTTTTATTTTACCTGTTACCCGTAGTTAATGCAATGCGAATTAGGGTTAGGGTTAGCTCTTCTTTCTTTCACATTTACTACTTGTATTTTAGGTGGCCAAGGATGTGTCTATCCGTTTGCACAACGAACTGGACACAGTAGAAAAAAAGAGGAGTCGTCTCGAGCAGGAGAATGAGGAGCTGCAAGTAAAGCTCCAGGACCTGGAGGTGGCCAAGCAAGTTCTGCAGGCTGAGCTGGAGAAGAGTCGAGAGGTAAGGCAATGACCAGGCTTCTAAAACTATATGAGAATAAAATGTTCTCCCACATTCCACCCTTTCGTTTAATTAAGAAAATTTCATTCACACATACTAAAACACCAAAAAGGTCACTTTTCCTTCATTCAGACTCGGGAGGCCTTCCGTCATTGAGTGTGGAATCTGTCAAAACTGAGAAAAAATATGGTTTGACTGGGACATGTTTGTTGGTGCCAGATGGATCCTGAAACTGCTGTTGTCATAGGATTTTCTGAATAACTAAAGAAATTGTGGTCTTCTGCTATTGTAGCCACTCTAATTAAAAAATTGATGTTTGTTTTTAAATGCTTTTCTGCTTAACACAGTTGCAAGAGTGGTCATCTGAGTTAAGACATCCTTCTTGTGCCTTCTTCTGACCTCTATAAATAACAAAGTATTAACTTACTTGGTGCTTTTTTGTTACTTTGCATCCTTTTGTGAAAGCTGTTGCGTGAAAAAAATTGCAGCAGATGCTGTTACATTACTACATTTACAATCCAATCTTTTCTTGCAACCATTTCTTGGTAGAAATTAATTTTGTGGGTACAGTAAAAACTGTACATCTTTTTTGATGTCCAGTGCTTTAGATATTTAGTCTGACACAGAAAAATGCTTTGCATCGTTTTAACATAATTTAAGCAAATTACAATGATTACATTTTTCATAAGTATACAGTATTCAACTGTAGTATTTATTATAGTAGTACTTTTGCATTTTTTTTCTTTTAACAAAACTAACTAACAAAAATAATAATAATAATAATAATAAATACTAAAAAACATAATAATAATAAAACAACAGTTAAATTTACTGCGATCACATTTCTTTCTCTTTCTAATCTTTAATATTAAGCCTATTTAAGCCGTCAGTCTGTCTCAGCTGGATTGAGGAACGATTAGCTGATTATACAGGGTGTCCCAAAAATATGTACTTATATTCTGACTTCCCATAACTCATTAAGCTTTTTGGTCACAAAAGGATTTACTTTCAACGAGATGGAGCACCTCCCAACTACCATTGTGATTGAACTCCATGTTCATTTCCCAGACCGCAATCCAATAGATTTAATTTTTTGTCCTCCAGAGATCTCTAAAAGACGAGGTTTACAGCTCAAAACCAGCAACAGTCAATAAGCTGAAATAAAATTAACGCATTTATTTATTTATGCATTTAACCATTGGTCTTATTTATAATAAACGGTGCATTTATTGTTATTTGAAGGGATAGTGCACCCAAAAATGAAAATTCTGTCATGAATTACTCAACGGTGTGTTTTTTTCAAACCTATAAGATCCTCTTTCATCTTCAGAACACAATTTAATATATTTGTGATGTAATACCAGGGTTCTTTGACCCTCCCAAAGAAAGCAAGGTATCTACCAAGTTTAAGATGGTCGACGAAGTAGTCCAGGTGACAGTGGTTGAACTGTAATAGTACAAAGGTACAAGAGGTTTTTTTAGCAAAAAGAAAACAAAAATAACAACTTTATTCCACATTTTTGTTATTACTGTGTCTTGCTTTTCTTTTTTTTTTTTGATGTTTTATGGCGCTTTTAGTGCATAACTTTAGTGGATAACTAAAATTAATCATTCATTTATTTATCTTCTATACCCGCTTATTCCCTAAAATGCACTGTGTCTTGTTTAATCTCCAAGAAAATAACACGCTATCGAAATGCACACTTTAACTATCGAAATTCACACTTTAACACCATTTTAAAGACCAAACCAAAAACAAAACTCCAAGACATGGCGCATGTGATCAGCGTCATCACAGCACATGTGGGTCAGCGCTGTCACCACAGATCCGGCTTGATGACGTTGAATACATACGTGACGTAATTTATGATAGAATTTTCATTTTTGTGTGAACTATCCCATTAAAAAGTCATTTTTTTGGTACACCCCACCCTGTATAATTGGAGTGTAAGTGAGGAGATGAATAAGTGTTCCTAATAACATGAGAGTGTACATAGCTCAATATTAAATTCACATTCTTTAAAAATTAGTTCATGGTGTGGTTGATATGGTTAGCTTAAGGCTTGTTTGTGCCTGAGTACAGAGACCGGTTCTATGTGCTTTGACAGGGATAAGATGTTGAATTTTTCATTGTAAATGTCATGAAAGGGAAAAGACAATAATAGACTTTAATGGTTGGCACACAAACAGACTTTAATGGTGGATTTTTTTTTCATGAGGCATCTGTCCACTTTCTAGTGTTTCTATGTTTGTGTGCTGGTTTTGTAGGTGAAACTCATTAATTGTATTGTTCTTTTTCAGAATTTGTTGGCTCAAAAAGACAACAGAACGATTACAAAAATAATTCATTACACTTTAGAACATGACCTGACACCAAAAGCTAGCAAAACCTGGGTTGGGATGATTGATGCATTAATCCTGTGCCAATGAAGAAAAATCACACTGAACTTATTAAAAAATAATTTTCCAAACTCTAGCTCTCTCTCCCACTATACACAAACACTCTTCAACTCCTGTCTTCCACAATCCCACTTTGCTATCTTTTCCTTTTTTCCCCTTTTTTTTCGATCGTATTACATCTACATTAATCTTCCTGCTGTTTAAAAGCCCCTTGGGTAATAAATATGGGATGTGAAATGTGTTTGCTGCATCACTACCTTCTTGGGTTCTTGCTGTCATAAACAAGTTGTTTGTTTTGTGATGCCCTTTTCTCTAATGCCCCGTGTTACATCTGACCTTTTCTATTCCAGTTTCTTTTTTTCTGTCTGTATTGTTAAAGGCTAAATCGAGCTTCTCTGATCTTACTGTAAACCCGTACGTTAGTCATGTTCCCAGCCTGGACTCATTTAATCAATTAGAGATTTCAAAGAACGATGTTTTAATCTCTCTTGTCAGTTGTATGTGGGAGGCAAGAACATGATCAATAGATGGATCAACGTGTGTGTGTGTGTGTGTGTGTGTGTGGTTAGAGAGAGAGAGTATGCAGCTCGGAATGCATGTGGCTCCATTTACAGTGCAAAACGTCCTAGTATTTGTGTTGTCAACCTGTGGTTCACCTAAAATTTTGGAATTAGCCACTCAGGCTGGGGCCACCTTAGAAAACTGGAAACTTTTTTTATGGCATGCAACATGCGACTCTGTGATCAACATGTGATGTGCCTGACAGTTGCCTTCCCTTTTCACCAGCATATGATTGTTAACATTAGATATCGGTTAATAACATTTTTTGTCTTGGTACTGAAATGTGATTTCGGTTTATAATAAAATATATCTTTTTGACCAGTGAGGGTTTGCCCAACTCTTGCTGCAAAGCCAAGCAGCTGCTTATCTATTTTGTAAAGATGGCAATGAAAATCATTTAAAAGGGCATCAAAGGGCATTAAAAGCTCTGGTGCTTTTTGTGGTGGGGCTGGACGATTAAAGTAATCAAAACCAAAATTTATAACCTCTAACCGACATAATTTTTTCATGTCAGTTATTTCATTTTGTTATACCTTTCCCTTCAATATCGTACTACTGTGTTTTAAGTCATGTGACTTTGCCTGGTCCAATCAGAGGCGCGGGAGCAACATGGCGTTAAGCTTAAACATCAAGTATGATGATCAGCTGTTTGTTGTCTTACATTGTCTTAAACATTTCCATAGCCGTTGTTATTTGGACTGTGCCTTTGTTATTTTCTTATCATTAAAGACATTAACAAAATGGACGAGAGGTGTTTTTGTTGTGAGTCACAGCCCAGTGGGATACACTGGTGCATGTGAGAGGCTTTTAAATGGCTCAGGGATGTGCTCACTTTGACTTTTTTGGAGTGTGTTGGGAGCTATTGTTGTCTCAGAGTTGTTTGAAGTGCTGCAGGGGTGGGGGAAAACAAGTAAGTGTGTGTATTGATGTGTGTGCATGTCTTTAAGGGTTTAAAAGGATAGTAACAGCCTATAAGCCTTCAATGTTTAAATATGTGTGTTTGTGTGTAAAGCTGTAGCTATCGATTATTTCGAGTATTCTACACATCTATAACCTATGATTCTATAATCAAGTATTTTATAGATTACTCAGTGTACTTTTTTTTTTAATCAACGATAGTAAATACAAAAATAAAATAAGACAAAGTCTAATAAAATTAACTAATTTGTTTCCTTTCTAGAACGTTTTCATTGCTGAAATTGCACACATTAATAACCTTAAAAGCTAAACGCTAACGCTAACCCTCGCTGGTTTCTCCATGTTCCTTCATTTTTCATTCTGCAGAATCTTCTGTGTTTACATCACAGGTCCGAGGTTTAGTAATTTGTGTGTCAGTAACAATGATCTGTGAGGAAACCCATTGCTCCGTGTGGGGTTATAGTAAAAGGACTAAATGAAGCATCAAGGCTAACGATTTACTTGATTTTTTGTTTTCAATTTACCTGAGTTACTCGAGGAATCGTTTTTTAAGCTCTGTATAGATGCTTAAAGAAAGAAAGAAATTTTAAATGAAAAGTATATATGTTTATGACAGCATAGTATTATTTGTATGCTGTGATTAATTGTGTTCGGTGATTTGTTTGCATTTTAAACACTCAAACACAAACCAGTAAAATGTAGAAAGTAGAGCTGGACAATATGGCTGGGATTTTATATCACGTTAAAGTTCTTTAATTTCGGTCGATAGGATATATATATATAAAACCACTGGCTTAACTGTAGTAAACCCATAAGGGCTGGTATATCTGAGACCTAACATGGATTAAGTTTAAAATAAATTACTGAATGAGTCGTCAGTTCAGTGGTGTAAGCAGATATATATGACATACATTTCTATATAAATGCTATACCAGCACTTATGGTTTTACTACAGTTAAGCCAGTGCTAATCAATAACCTATAAAACATAGTTAAATATCGTGTATCTACATTAAGTCCCTATATTTGTCTGTTTGTGCAGTGCATTAATGGTAATTCCTTTTGCCGCCAGACGATTCTGAGCTGAAGCGCCTGCAAACTCCAGTAGGTAAAAGCACGAGTTGAAGAAAGACGGTGCAGCGCATATCAGGTTATTTCAGGATAAGTTATGCCCTGCGTACGCAACACGTCGTTTACACCTGCAACAACTTTATTTTACACCACAGAGTCATATTCTCAGAGTGATACCGTTACCACCAAAAACACAGATGCACGTGTAAGCACGAGAAAAACGGAGGTCAGAAGAATACAGATCATATTTATTTTAAATGAATATGAATTTGCAATTGGGTGCGCATGACCCAAAACTGAGGTAGATCTGAGGTACGGCTGTTCAGTGCAACGCATAGGTCACTTAGCACACTCTGAGCAGAACTTACTTAGCACACTCTGAGCAGAACTCACTTAGCACACTCTGAGCAGAACTTACTTAGCACACACTTTGAGCAACTCAGAACTCACTTAGCACACTCTGAGCAGAACTCACTTAGCACACTCTGAGCAGAACTTACTTAGCACACTCTGAGCAGAACTCACTTAGCACACTCTGAGCAGAACTCACTTAGCACACTCTGAGCAGAACTCACTTAGCACACTGAGCAGAACTTACTTAGCACACTCTGAGCAGAACTCACTTAGCACACTGAGCAGAACTTACTTAGCACACTCTGAGCAGAACTCACTTAGCACACTCTGAGCAGAACTCACTTAGCGGCCATGTTAAATAGAGCTTGGGAGAATAAGCAGGGCAAATGAGAGGGCAGAATTACACTACGCAAGAAGCCAATTGTGTTCTGCTCTTTCTGACGGCTGTGCCCTAAGCGTCATTTAGTGATGGAAATGTGTTTAAAAACTATATCGCTGTTATTGGATAAAGTTCTATCGCGATATTTATTGTTGTTGAATTATTGTCCACCCCTAGTAGAAAGCAGTAGACAGGGTATAACGTTTGTTAAGTAATAAAGCCTTGATTTCCTTATCCTGAAGAAACAAATGAAAGCATACATATACAGACCAAATTTGAAATATTTGGTAGTAAAACTACTGTCATCTCCACAGGTCATCTGTGTGCTTGCTCTCTTTTGCTCTCTTTTGCATAGTACATTATTTAGAACATCTGCCATTTCTATTTATGGCTTCACTGCTGTTCTAATAGTGCTGTCACTTAGCTGCAAAACCAAACAGACTGTGAATCACAGAACTTAAAGCCTAGTGACTATTTTAATGAAATGTATTGAATATCAAAAAAAATCATAAGGCGGGGTCTGGGACATGGCCTAAGGCAGGCTCTGGGCCATGGCCTAAAGCAGGGTCTGGAACATGGCCTAAGGCAGGGTCTGGGACATGGCCTAAAGCAGGGTCTGGGACATGGCCTAAAACAGGGTCTGGGACATGGCAAAGCAGGGTCTAATGGACTGGGCTAAGGCAGGGTCTGGGACATGGCCTAAAGCAGGGTCTGAGACATGGCATAAGGCAGGGTCTGGGACATGGCATAAGGCAGGGTCTGGGACATGGCCTAGGGCAGGGTCTGGGACATGGCCTAAAGCAGGGTCTGAGACATGGCATAAGGCAGGGTCTGGGACATGGCCTAAGGCAGGGTCTGGGACATGGCCTAAAGCAGGGTTGCAAGTCACAATCGCAATATCTGTTAGAAAAAAAATCGCAATTACACATTTTCCTACTGGAAACCAATTTGTTTCTATTGTTGAAGAACCGATCTAAGGAGGCACAGTGGCAATGACATTGGGATTGAAGGCTTGCAAATTGACCTTTAACGGTGACTCAGGATTAACAGTCACCAGTTTGACCTACTGGTATGGCTTTATAAATAACATGCAACATAGGGTAGTTTAAAAGACATTTCTTAAAATTCCCTGTCCACCCAAATGTTGTTGGCCAGCTAAAACCTTTTGTTTTTATAAAACACTATAAATGTGCAACTAAGAAAGCATCAAACTACTTCTTTTTGTTGTTGTCTTAGCTCCCATTTGGATACATTTTACTAAGACTAAAATGATCGATAAGTTGAGTTTTAATAAAACATAAGCAGTTGAATTGAAAAAGCTACTTGTAAGCTTTGGCAGTACATATGGTCACATTTACAGCATTTCCATTTACAGCCTTTAGCAGACGCTCTTGTCCAGAGCGACATACTTAAGGTCCACCTTGCTCAGGCTCCCAGCAGTGGTATCTTGGTGGTGCTGCAAATTGAATCCACAATCTTCCCATTAGCAGTCCATCATAAGATACTTTCTTTTTTTTTTTTAACACATAGATTAAGATCTAGACAATGTGTACATAAATGAGACACAGGTTTTGCTCCATGACAGCTCTGTGATTTTGAAATTATATTTTATTCTTCAAGAGTATCAGGAAAATCTGGTAAAGGTTTCTTTCTAGATTTCTTTTCTGGTGCTGGAAATGCTAATGGAAGGTGGAGTTTTTAGTGAAGTCTTCAGTGCTAATGTGTAATGATTTTCACATAAACAGACGAACAGACAAACTCCTGTCTCCTTAGAAGCAAGTGTGTGTGTGTGAGCAAATGCTTGCTTGGTACGGACACTTTTATACTTGGGTTTGGATTGTGCTTGTTGTGTCTTTGTGCCAGACTGGCTGCATTCTTTTATCACGTGATCTTTTATAAAGCATTTAGAGTTGAGCCAAGGAATTTCACCTAGATCTATTTTAGCAATCCTACTCCAGATGTTTTCAAATCTATTCCTCAGCTCTAAATGCCAGTGCTAGTGTTATTGATAGGAACGTATAGCTATTAAGCTATATGGCTTTGTTGCCTGCAAGTTCACATCAGTGGTTAGCTACTAGTGGGAAACATCGGGCATAATTTCAAATGCTGTCATGGCCTTACTGATTAAAACTCCACTGAAGTAAGGGTTGTAATTAAATATTAAGCAGCAGACCTTTTTGATTCTTTCCATAAACTGTTTCTTATTTCTAATTCTATAAAGTTTTCTAGATACCACAAGGGCAGAAATACAATCATAAATTAGCTTAAGGCCATGACTGTGCTTTCCAGAGAGTACTAACTTGCCACTCTGTGATTTCTGTTATTATTCATTATCACACAGTTCATTTAGGTTTTTGCTTCTCATTTATTAGGCATTGTTGTTATTCATTCTGTTATTCTATTAACAAGGATGTTACTATAGGGGCATTCTAGATCTAGGTTAAAAGACCTTTGATTAAATCCAGTAAAAAAAATGAGCACTATGCTGGATGTTCTGAGGGTTAATTTAACCTAAAGAAAGCCTTTGGCAGTTGTTCTACTTGGAAGCTTACAGTTCCTAATAGTTTTTACTTTTTTATTAAAATATCAGAAATACCTGTCAAACTCACCTATAATTTTGGAAGCCTTTATCTATACAATCAAAGATAAATATGAAATGTGAATGAAATAGAAATCAGTTTGTCCCTGATTGTCCCTGATGAGCAAGCCAAGGGCGACAGTGGCAAGGAAAAACTCCCTGAGATGGTAATAGGAAGAAACCTTGAGAAGAACCAGACCAACAAACAGATGGAAGGATTTATACAGTCACACTGTGTGTGTAAGCAACTGTAGTCACAAGAATTCAAACCTGTAGAATGTGTCCAATTCTGTTATTGCCAGAGACCCTATTGTTTTAAAATGTCCTGCTTTACCTCATCTACACAGTAATACAAAAGAAAGAGAGAAGACCAAAGCACACACATATTAGTGTACATAAGGCTGGAGACACCCAGACAGACCCAACCCTCTCTTTTCTCTTGATAAAATACAGTCAGTTTGTACGTTGTTAAGGAAGTGTGAGTGTTGAATTATAGTTTTATATTTACATTAATATGTAGATGAAAAGAATAAAGGAGGGTTTGAAAAGTGTTTGTGTGTGTGTGTGTGGCATAAACACTCTTGTTACTAAGATATTATGCTAAGTTGTAATGTGGCTTTGGATTGAGTGCATCTTTATTCATCATGCCTATGCTAAGCTAAGGTAAGCTAGTGGTGAGAAAGCTGTATTTTATCAGACTCTCTGTTCATTTCACTTTAACATTTACTTGTTGATGGTGTGGAATGATTACATACTGTGAATGCCAGAAGCTTTTAAACTGCAAAAGCTGAGGCTCTGTACAGCAATTGTGTGTGTGTGTGTGTGTGTGTGTGTGTAGTGTTTATCTGCATGTTGCCGCACACCTCGTAAGCCCTACAGGGATTTAGCTTTAATTAGAATAGCCTTTTCTGGTTCTAGGCCTAACACACAATAGTTTTGTAAAATAAGTTTTAGCTTTTGTTGGATTGTATAGCAAGAGCCTTTTAATTTTGTGCCCCGTGGCTGTCCCTAGAGCTCTATCTCAGGTGTCATCTGTGCAGCTTATTAGGAATAAGGGCTGGATCTGCACTGACCAATCAACTGTAAGCTCCTGTACCCAGACAGGAACACCCAATAAGGGTTTTTGTTAAGAACAATAGAAATTCACTCTAACAGTAAAAACTAGGGAAATGTTTTAGAGGAAGGACCTTTTAATGAATGCAGTGTTCTTTTTTGTGGTTAACGAGAAGTGCATCCACATTTTAGTTCAGTTAATATACAGATGTAAAAGGGTAAAGAAAGGTTGCTTGCTTTGTGTTTATCATTAAAAAGAGAGAGAGAGAGAGAGAGAGAGAGAGAGAGACATGTTGTGTTTGGAAGAAGAGGATCTATCTCCTGTCATGATGACTTTCAAGCTTTCCATTTCCTGGTTCTCTCCACCGCTAAATTCCCCCTCCCCCACCCCTAGTTTGTTCCATCAGCCTCAACTGGCACTTTAACAGTCACCATGGGAACCTATTATGGTCTGTTGCACCCATCTGCATTTACAAGTGTAAAAAATTCAAAATGTTGACAGCTTTGAAACTGTTCCTTTGCTAATGTTGCAGAATGTTTATTCTTGCCTTTCTGTTCTTATTCTGTGGCTTTTGATTCAACACTCTTAGCTCTAAAATCATGAAAGTAACCTGGCCTTTAGCTACAGCACTTTATAGAAACTATAACATGCCGATACCAAAGATCGATACCATTTGTGACATCATTGACAGAACTTTTAGTGCACAGAGATGGCAGCAGCGACAATATGTCAGACTCAGCGGTGTGGACATATCTTAAAATAAATATTGACATGGCGGACTGCAAACTTTTGTTCTGCAAAAATTACAAGAGGAACATAATGAGTAGTTATAATATGAGTAATTTGATAAAACATCTGAAATTAAAACAAAGCCACTAAGCCCGCAGCAAATCCTTACAAGGCGAGAGAAAATGGCAAGAGATAATCCAAGAGTCATATTTTTATCGGTATCTGCGATTATTTCTAATAATTTAAAAATGGTATTGGTGCAACCCTAGTTTTGATAATACATTTTTGTAGGAATAACTTGTGAAATCAACATCGTTTGCTTGCATGATGGCTTGGCAGAGGCTTGAGTAGCAGATCAGCAGAAAATTGTTTAAATAGCTTTAATTGTAAAATATGTTTAATTATTGCTTGGTATTTCTTGTCTCTTTTAGTGAAATTGTGTTTTGCATGTACAAAAAATGAATTGTTACTGCTGAATTGATTGCTGGTTTAAATGCAGGATAAAATTGCTATCAATTTGTTCATCAAAGAAAATTGTGGATCAGAGCCATTAGTTAATTCTAAACCTTTGTGCACAAAACAAACTTATCTGCAACAATCTTAAGATAAAAAAAACCCCATATGTCAGGTGTCAGGGTTCCAATCCCTTATTTAATTTTATCAAGATAAAAAAAGAGTGAGACTCGGAGGATATCCTGTGAGTAGCTGAAAAACAACAATAAGCAATTATACATATTGTTAATCGATATAATATAAACGATACCCATCTCTAATGAAAGCATCTGTGTGTTTAGATGATGTTGAATTTTTAATTTAAAAAACAATACTTGAATTAAAATTTTTAAACATCTTAATTTTTAAAAAACATTTACATCTGAGTAAGTGATATAAACCAAAGAAACATAGAAAATAAATAAACAATTTTCTTTTACTGCAGCGATGTACACAAAGAAGAATCGGTCTTAAGAGGCCTACGGCAGCTGTGTAACTAATCTGTAATCTTATTAGCCCCTTAACGGCTCTGCAGATGCCACAGTGCTGGAAAGAGCTACTAATTAAAAGGCATTTATTATCATTCAGAATAAAAATCTGATTAAGAAACACATTCGTACTGGTATTTACTGTAAATGCTTTGCTGACGGCTTTTATATAAACAATATGGGTTTACAGATTTGATGGTGCACTTTCACTGTAAAAGCCCCTTCAGCTTTGCCCCCCCCCTTCCTTTTTATATTAAGAATATGTGTTTGATATATTTGAGTAACATGCTATGTTGGCTTTGTAGTGTCTAAGAAATGTAATTTGTTTTTGTCTGCACTGACTTGTATTATGATGATCATGTTTTCCCCTCCTATTCTGCAGTGAACAGGGTCAGTGGTTTCTATGGCAACCTCAGATCTTAGACTGCATCAGATTGGGTTTGGGTTTTACACCCCGCCCACGCTCTGTTCATCTTATCTCTAGAGCTAGCCATACTTTACTTTCTGGTCCTTTAGCTGGGATAGTGATGATAAGTGTTTGTATTGGTCTGTAATATGATGAGGATTTCTGTATTTCATGTAATTACAGTTCATAGTTAACATTTACTGTTTTGTTCCTTTTTTTTAGAATTCTCTTAAAAAGCGAAGTGCAAGACCAAACCAAAAACCAGAGAAGAAGACATCGCCACCGGTAGAATGTAAAAATCAATAACCTCGTCTACTGTAGTACCTGTTGGTGAAAGAGTTATAGAGGCCAATATTAGTAGTTGTATGAACATTCTAGATCTATATACATTAGAGATTATAAAGTGTCCCCTGTAAATGCTTTTAACCATAGAAAAATCTTGTCATAGGATTCCACTTTTAGACCATCTTATTCCAAAAGATGATACAATTTATTCTTAAATAACCTTCCTTTAGAATTTTTTTCATTTAGACAGGTATTATACAATTGCTGATATGGGTGTGTGTAAGATTACTGGAAAACCTGACATTTCTTCCATCAGCCTCCAAGGATAGTTCTGACCTAAATGCCAGCTCTATTTTGCCAGGAGGAATCGCACTTATGTGCACGAAACTGACAAATAGTGAAAGACAATGAGTCAGAAAGAAAACTGACTAAATACATCAGTCTATGGTGACATGTACTCCTCACGGCACTGATAGTTGGCTGACTCGCCCACAGGCGTGAAGCTGAGGTCCGAGTTCACTGAAGTTGGTTGAGAGGAAGCTAACTTGCTAAGTCGAAGGATAGTGGAGCTAGATTGAGAATCGTGTCTTCGGGCTGAAATGGATGAGATAAAATTCAGGCGACTCTGAGGTCTTGCAGTTGGTACAGGAGTTGGGCACTGCTATAGCACCTTCCTTGAGAACATTGGAGCTGCAGCGGCCCTGCATTTTGTAGAAGAAGAATCGATCTGCTAAAAAGGTCCTGTTGAAATGAAGAGCAGAACAAGCTTCTGATGAATGAACTTAATCGCTACAAATCAGAACTTCCTCCTGATTCTGATATTGACACATTGTCATCCGCCACCATCCTTCCTCCAGCCATGATTCTGGAGTGGCAGCTACTAGAAGGAGTTTTAACTGAAATTTCCCAAGAGAATCTCCTGGCATCCAGTCTTCAATCATGATCTGAACAGTAAGTCAAAAAGCTCCAATCGAGAACCGCCTCCTGCTGTCCAACCTCCAACGCTGCGACCTGGCCCAGCATGCAGACATTCGTCCTGCACTGGAGACTGATGCAGAGGCAGTAGATTCAGCCGAGTGTGTGCCCAACACTGAATATAACTACAGTCAAATGGATGGGGAAGACACACAGCCTCTAGAGGACAAGAGTGAAAAAGAGACAGAAAACCATTCTGATCAGTGTCTCAGCATCACGACTCTTGGCCATCCGGGACCAGGCCCACTATTACCTCCGCAATTCAGTCTTCATGTCTGCCGTTCCAACTGTCTTTTAGCTGTCTCACCAAAACTCATCTTGGATAAATCACAGCTAAGGAAACCGAAAAGCCAAGTTTCTGGAGAATAACCAAGTGCAAAGTTCTAATCGGTCTCTAGTTGAGGCCTTTTTCAGTAGGCTTCAGTCTCTACAGGTGCAGCTGCTGGCTCTAAGTCAGAGGATTGAAGTCCTTAAGGAGTCCCCTGAGAATACGCATGTGAAGATGCTTCCATCTTTTGCTTTAGTCTCTCAGTCAACAGAGCTCCGCCCCCTAATACTCAGGCAGTCAACAAAAGGTAAAAACTTTATTTCATTTATTGCCTTTTATATGACTGCCAACTTTACTAACATTGCTAACTTGCATGCATGCCCTTATTTTTGAGATGCCTTTGGCCTCTAATGGAGTTATTATGGTTAATTATGGTTAGTCTTGCACAGTTTAATATTATAGAGAGAGTTAAAAGGTCCTTTTAATAAAAGGTTTTTTATAAATGGACATAACACATTTGTAAAATTGTTGAGCCTGTTAGTCTTATTTTATACTATAAAACACAAAACAATCCAAATTAGTTACAATACAAATCTATAAGTTCCAACACAATAAACTTCATACTTTATAATCTAATTAATGTTTTTTTTATAGTATTAAGAATAAATCAACCTATTATTATTTAACTAATTTTCTGATTAATAGTTTTCTTTTTTTCCCAATGTGGAGGTAGTTAATGTGTAACATTAAAGATTAAGTAAAGTTTCCTGAGTAATTCTATTTTTTTAATTTGTAGTAACAATAGCCAGGGCATAAATTGATAATGGGACTTTTATTATATTAATGTGCTATATTTTCAGAAGTGACTAAATTTTGGGGGCAGAATTTTTGATTTATTACAATGACCAAAGTATTGATGTGGACTTTTCCTGAGTGGCTAAAAAGTCTTACCACTCGAAATAACTATTACTACTACATGTTTCAGGTTGTTTCTTCACTCAATTTTTGTGGCATGCTAAAGGAAAGCACAAGATATCAACTATTTTATATCTATTAGTTTGTCAACTATACTTGCAAACATATATTTAACAATATACAGTAGATGTTTTTCCTTGTGTTGAGATTTCTCCTATTTTCCCCTCTGCCCATACAACAGCTGATTAATTACTTAAAGGCCAGTTAAATATTCATACTGCATATGATGTAATTAAATCAATGAATATACAAATAATATTAAAACAAAATTTGGCTGTTTTTAAATATATTTAAACTAAGCTGTGTATTGGCAAGACCCTCAAAATACAATACATATCATGATACATTAGTCACGATTAGAGGCTGGGAGAGTAGCCAAAAATTATACTTAGGTAAAACTACCTATAAAAACAATTAGTCAAGTAAGAGTAAAAATATGAATGTGTAAAGTTCCTTGCATAAGAGTAAAAAAGTATAAAATGATAAGACTGGTCAAGTAGTTAGTTACTAATTACTTTGGAGCTGATTAAAGGAAAAAAAATCCTAACAATCATTGACATAAAATATGCGTGAAAAAGACTCGTAAAGTACCGATAGTTGAAAAACCCCTCTTAAAGTCATTATCATGCACTTTATCATGACATGTTTGCTCAAGTTGCCGCTGGAATTCCTGTTCGCTGATATATAAACTTGTTTTTTTACACATAGAAGGCATCACATTATGTAACTGGGTGGTCTGTCTCCTTTAATATGCTCGCTTCCTCTATCCGAATTTAGCATGCTTTTATAAAATGAGCTGGTTTCATGCGCGTACTTCAGACAGCCGCAGCCTATCGCGAGACTCGACATCCCATTATACACAACATGAGTGAAACTAATTATTAAAACTTTTTTTATAATTAACATTTAATAATTATGGAGCAACTTCATCAAATGTACTGAAGTTAAGGAAAATTTAACTTTCCAAAATCTACTCAGGTAAATAAAGAAAAATAAATATTTAATGTGTTATTATTGAGCTCTGGTCACGATACAGTATATCACAATATTATTGCAATACAATAATGTATATTGCAATACATATTATAAAAAAAAAGGAAAACAAATAACCTTCTATTTTCCTCCATGTTTGCTTCTGAGACAATGTGTCAGAGACTACAGTAGTGGAGGAGTAAGTCGTTTAGGTAAATATTAACATATCAGTTTAAACATAAGTTAAATATGTATCGATACTAGAGGTTAGAATATCGAATTCATTTGTTCATTGTGAAAAAAAATATTGCGATAGTTAGCTGTATTTTTACACAGCCCTGGTTTAAACCAGTTACTTAATAACATGTATGCTTAGCAGATATACAATACTGGCTAACTAATGCAAGTTAGCAACCATTTTTATTAACTATTATTTTCATTGTATTCATTATCAGAAAATAATTTTATCGAAAACGTTTTTGGCTACAGCTATGGAAAAGGTCAAAAGGCTTAATACATACTCTCTAATGTATTGTGCTGTGACTCCATTAGACGTCTTCATTTTAAAATTCCAATCCAGAACATTCTTTTGTTTTCCTTCTTTCTTTTTTTCCTTGCATGGGCACCATGACCTGTGGTTTCTGTCTACTGCTTTCACTCTTCTTCTCTTCTTCCTATCACAGTTAACACTGACTCTACTTTTTGGCATTTTGGTTCTTTTTGGCACTGTGTCTTTTGCCACATTTATCAAGTTCTTCTTTCTTTGCATACTTTTTTTTCTTTTGTGAGCAATATTGGTTAAGTTGGTACCATTTTATCTGTGATGTTTTATTTTTTTTCTTTTATAAAAATGCCTTGTCCTGTCTCATGTTCTGTATTTGACTGTTGACATACCACCACATCACCTGTCTTATTCATTACCTGTTATTCCTGTCTTCTATTCTTGTTTTGTTGTATTGGATTTTTTGTTGCTTTTGTTTCTATCATTAACGTTTCCATGCATGCAACAGCCCAACATTAGGGACCAAGCAGATGACAGATGTCAAGCTGTGCACCTGTGCAAATCTGATGAGAACAGCAGCAATACAGACAGGAACAAAGACCATGTGACAGACTTAACGGAGACCAAGTGTGCGCTGGTAGGTGATGAGAAATCTTCTGATGATAATAACCTCAAAAATCATACGTGTGTTTAAATTGAATCGTTTTAATTAGAAAATTTTATGGAATGCCTTTGTTAGTACGCTGTTGGTACAAGGCAATTTTTGTACTCGTTTTTTTATGTAAATCGGACAGCAAACACAGACACAATTTTTTTTAATAAACAATAGTGCTACCATTTTACATAAACCAAGATTATACCGGAAAAACTACCATAAAGACAGGAATTAAAAATAAAAAAATGTGATTTATTGCCTTTAATGTCCATATATAAGATTTTTGTAGAGAACCTGTAAAAAAGAGAAGATCGGCCTGGGTTCGATTCCTGGGCAGAATGTGGAGTGTGCATGTTCTCCCTGTGCTTGTGTGGGTTTAGTCTGGGTACTCAGTTTTCCTACCACAGTCCAAAAATATGTTTGTTAGGTTGATTGGTGATTCTAAATTGCCCATAAGTGTGTGTGTGGCCCTGTAATGGACTGGCGACCTGTCCAGAGTGTACCTCTCCTGCCGTTTGCCCTTTCAGAGATGGCTGGGATAGACTCTAGCAGATCCCTGTGACCCCAAATAAGGGAATAAGCGGGTATAGAAGATGAATGAATGCATGAATAAATGCATCTGTGATTGTTTTTTCAACGGCACGCCTCATTGTGTTATTTTCTATAGAGGCATTATAGAGGCATTATTGTACGTTCTAACAACTGATCCAAATCTTAGTTAATCCCTGCCGACAAACAGACCGCCAGATTAAACATACAGTAAATACGGTTGGTGTGATATTAAGATTTGCCCTAGCTAATGCCAGTGACTGTTTATCTAGCCTTCTAATTTAAAGTCTCAGTAATGTGTGTTTGTAGTCTCATAATAAGTTTATGAAAAGATTTCTGGGACTGCTGAATTGATTTTTTTTTTTTACCTTATTTAAATGAAATCTTTATTAAAACATGCATTGTAAGTATAAGCTTTTATTGCATCATTTCTGAATTATTTGGTGATACACATTAAAGGATTGTGTTTATAACACACCCTACTATTTCTGAAAGCTGAAAAAATCTAGGTGTGGGAGGCTGTTTGAAGTCGTTTTTATCTATTTTAGCTATAATTAAAGTAGATTCTGTGTGACAAACCCCTGACTGTTATGAACTACACCTGTCTTAGATCTTTACATTGACGGCATTTGGCAGATGCCCTTATTCAGAGCCACTTACATTTATCTCATTTATACAACTGAGCAATTGGGGGTTAAGGGCCTTGTTCAGTTTGGTGGTGCTGGGAATTAAACCCAAAATCTTCTAGTAAAGGAAACACTGAGCTACCACCTCCCATGCCATAAAAACATCCTCTCAGATCATTTTAAGGGATAATAATTCAAAAATTAAGAGACTAATCAAATAAAGTTTAAGACATGTACAGCTGATAGCTGAGCTGTGTATTGAAGTTCGTGGTAGCTCAGTGGTTTATATGTTGGAGTACTGATCAGAAGGTTGTGTATTTAACCCTCAACTTTCAGTTGCCTAAAAGTCCATCTGGATACAAGAGTCAAATGAGGCAAATTAAAATTATTTGAGAAAACGTTCTTTTAAACTTCTGTCTTTTAATAGTGCCTGTTTACTGAAGTTGACTTTTTACAGTACCCTGTTTCTGAATGTCGGTTTCCTTTTCAAGAAATGTCTATATACTGAAATCATGTTTCACCTGAGGTTATTATTTACTTTTGGAATGTAGTTGATATCTAGGCAATAGAAAAACCTTTGGGAAAATCAATCTTTTGCCATGTTCCTAAAAATGTTTTAAGTGTGGTTAAAAAAAGCCACTGCCATTAAGGAATATTGTTGCTGTGAAGGGGTGTATTTAGTCTGCATTAATATATATGTAAGTGGATCACACCGCCTCTCTTGGATTGCCTTCTTCCCATAGTGCATCCTGGTGCATCTAGGTGCCGCCTAAATAAATTAAACATATGCATCTGGTCACCTGGTCAAAAAACATGTTCCATCTAACCAGGCCATCTTTTTCTGTTGCTCCAGGGTCCAGTTCTATTGTCCACATGCCCACAGATGATTTTAGCGATGGACAGGGGCAAGCAGCAATTTGTTTTGCCACCTGTCTATCATAACCAGCGGTGATTTTTTTTTAGCAAACGTCATGGACGTAGGTTTATGTGCTGAAGATGTTTTGTTTCCCTCTTTAGCTTTTGGAACAGGTTTGTGATCTTCAGGCTCTGCTATGTGAAGCAAACGAGAAGGCCAGAAAAACTAAAGAGGAGCTGGCACTAGAGAATCAAGCTCACCAAGATTATACAAAATCCTACTCCCAAAAACTCTCCCAGGTAATTCTAATGATCAAGCGGGCACATAAAGCACCTCAGCATCACTAAGCATACAACATCTTTGTGTTTGTTGCACAAAATAAATTATATGCAAATGCTTCCATCCCCATTATCTCAAGCCTAATACCTCACACGCATTGCTGATATCTCTTGTTTTCTCACTTTGTCTATCTCCTGATTTTAGCTGCAAGATGAACACAACAAAGTGTTGCTTCAACGGGATTTCCAGCTGCAGAGCGTGAGTTTGCAGACGCGTTTGCAGCAGAAGCTATGGAGCCAGGAAAAGAATATTTTGGTGCAGGAATCCCAGCAACTCAAGCAGATTCTACTGCTGGTCAGCCTCAAGCTGCGTTGGCTGCTCAAGCAGTGGAGGCTTGGCAAGAATTTTAATCCAGAGGGCAAGGACATGTTGCAGGTACCAAAAGACATTTTATACAATCATTTTCTATGCTTTGAGGCATAGTCGGGTGGGTTTGTTGCCACCTTACAAAGACAAGGTCCTGAGATGTTTCTGTACACTTTTTTTCTGGATTTTTTCCACAAAAAAAACGTTAGGTGGATTAATGTCAAACAATCTGTATAAAAACTATCCATCAATATGATGGCATCATGATTCCACACCTATTTCGCAACAATTATACTACTAAATTACTGTAGTACTGTAACTACACATAATACAGATCTCTGAAGCCCCCAAAGTGCATGGGCCCCTAGAGTCCTATCCGCCCCTGGTGAAGCTGACTGGGCACATTTGAGCAACAATTCCTGAAATTTGAACACTTGATGGGTTGTGTGTGGGTTCACAATGTGCCAAATTCCTTATTTTTTAACAAATACAAATGTAAATATCAAAACATAAAAGGTACAATTTTGACCTACATCCAACATTAATCCAGTCAGATTTTTCTTACTGAGAAAATAAAGCTATTCAAAAACAGTGACATTTTGGTTATGTAATGCGGTCATGTGACCTGTTCAGGTGTTCCAGATGTACAGATATTTTATTTTACCTTGAGCACATGGGGTTTCCAGATTCTAGCCACCATTTAAACAATGCTTTTATTTATCAGTATTTCAAAAACATTATATCAGTCAAAAAAAATATGTTTCCTCCTTAGATTAATAGCATTGAGGAGCTTCACCTCCCTCTGGAGGACGATGGCTTTGCCCCTCACTATGGAGATGATAAGATGGCAGATTCCAAAGAACAGCCACCAAGTCCCACAAAGAAAGATATCAGCTTTCCAGCGGACAAGCTTCAGGTAGAGGACTCAGGTTTTAACAACTGTGTGCATGCAACCATAAATGCAAATTTGTATTTTATGCTAAAATATCTGTACTATTTCTTACTACCAGCAGGCTAGTGGTTTAAGTGCGACTTTGTCTGACCTGAAGGTGGCTCTACAGGATCTGAGCACCGAGCTGCGAGAGGAACGTCAAAGCTCCCAGGAGCTAACGCAGCAGTTTGCTCGGGCCAAGGCCTCCTGGGAGGTAGAGCGCACTGAGCTCAAAAGCCTAATCTCCCAGGTACTAATTTAATAACGATTTTATTCACTGATTTATAGAGCTGTGATTGAGCTTCTAGTGTAGTCTTACTAAATCAGAAAGTTATTATTTTTAAAGGTTGTTCGCCATAGACCCAAGGTTACTAGTCAGCTTAAAGCACGGTGACATTACCGGTGACTCTTACATTGATTTAGCTATGGTTTATTAATAGTTGACTTCTGCTGACTTTTCATGTTCATAACTTGTTTTATTAGCACTATTGACACTTTTAGTGCCACTACTGACAAATGAAAATATTCATTTTTGTAAAAAAATTAGATTTGTTGTATTTTTTCTGTTCCCCCTATATTTCTTGTTATAAACTGTTGGGAGGATTCATAGAGTGTGAATTTCAATGTATGGTGCAATGAACATTTCCAAGACACATGAATATAAACTTTTAAATTGTACAGAAGAATGAATCATTTCTGCTGCACAGTCAGCCAGACATCCCTACAAGTGCTGATAAACAGGATGTGTCCAAGCCACCAATCAGCAATAAACATAAGCAGTCATCATATAGTAAATCTTTGGTTTTAACTAAATCCATTAATGAATACAATTCTGCCTATCTGCCTACCCGTCTATCTATCTATCTATCTATCTATCTATCTATCTATCTATCTATCTATCTATCTATCTATCAGGTCTGGTCGTTATGACAGTTATATATATCATTACCACAGAATAAATTGTCATCCCTTATAATTGCTACATGTAAATAAGGGCGTGGAGTTCGAGCAAGTCCATGGTTGGCAGCCCGAGCTAGCTCAGTTGGCAGCTCGGGTTATCTCATAGAGAGGATGAATATTTGTAATGCTTTGTATTTCTTTCTTTCTTTCTTTCTTTCTTTCTTTTATTTTTATTGACAGTATAAACAAATCAGAGTAGTCCACAGGAATATCATCTTAACATTAAAAAAGGATAAAAAATTAAAGAGAGAGAAAAAAAAAAAAAAATTAAAAATAAATAATATATATATATATATATATATATATATATATATATATACTAATACATACAAATACATACACACACAAGCATGCATACATAAACAAGAAAAATGAAAACGTGAGTATGAACAAGAAAAAATATATACACACACACTGCTTGGCTGCATCAAAACTAAGAGAATTTGGTCTCAGGATATGTAAAAACAGATGTACATGAAAATATATTGCAACATCCATGCCTTAATTACTGCAAAAAATGTTAACTGATATGAGAGATCTTTATTTTTCCCTTTTCCTGCCACATCTTATCCGCCCCATTCGCCCCTACCTCTTCAGCGCTGTGCTGTGTGTTTACAGTAAAATAAAATAAACAGGACACTACTGAGGTAAAAAGACAAGATTTTAGATTATTTCTAGTAACTCTATAAAGTCTTTTAGACACTAATGACAAAACTGGTAACTACATCCATCTTATGATGTATGGAAGTGTGTGTGTGTTATATTAATGTTAATGGGATGTTCATGCATTTAAAATTATGCAAAGATCATATTAATATTGCAAACACAAAGCCACTTTCATGTTTACTGCCTATTTATGGTGTCACTAACAGACAAATATCTAAAGATCTGAAATTGATCATCCATCAGTGCCCTTTTCCAAGTTATTCTCCTAACTTTATTTTAAGCTAACGTGTGTGGCACATCTTTTCCCAAGCGCCTCAAAAGTAATGGTAATAATGGCATATTTCTAATCTCCCGTCATTTTCTACTTCACATGTCATCTGGATTTTCTCCATAATTCTAAGTAGGTTTTAGAAAGAGGACACATGTTTGGAATAAATGACCTGTCCACTAACACCTGATTTTAGTTGTGTAAATAATCTTACAGGTTGACTTAATTTGGCAGACTTGCTGGGGTGTGTTATTAATAATCTTCCCAGAAGGTTTTAATCGCATAACCTAAATAATCTAATAAAAAGAGTTTCTTTTGTTTGATGGCCCACAAAAAAAAGAATAAGCAAAACAAATAAAAGTATATAAAAGTTTGATATTACTATGTGTTGTGGGGTTTTTTTTGCATAGCATTTTTTGCCATCATAATTACTATTTCTTAATTAGTACATAAATCTTCATTTGTCTCCCCGTTCTTTCTAGCTGGAGGGAAAGGCAGGAAAGATGTCTGCAGCTGGTCCGGACATAGATCCTTCAGATATGAAGGCAGCACTGAAGAGGGAGTGTGAGGAGCACCAGCACCTGCTGGCAGACTCTTATGCTGCAGTGATGGACCTGACTAAGCAGTTACAGATTAGTGAGAGAAACTGGAGCAGAGAGAAGCTGGAGCTTCTGGAACATTTTAATCAGGAGAGGAACCAGTGGGAGCAAAGGCTCCATGATGCCCAGAGCAAAGGCACACAGGTTAGTGGTCACACTCAATTCTGTCGTCCGTAAATATATACTACTCCAAAAATCAAAGAAAGTTACTCGTAAATCATATGTTAATACAACATTAATATCAATATAACAATATATCAATACAACATTATCACTAAACAGTTCCAAATATTACAGACAGAGTAATGTGCCATTGCATCGTTTAGCTGTGACTGTGGGGAGAAGGGGCATTATTTTCTTGTATAATTCCAGTGGTATTATTGAAAATTTAGCAACATTAACTAAAGTTCATAAGTCCTGTTCTGATTTGCTAATAAGAACAGAACAATTAGCTCAACCCTACCACTGGTTTTTCACCTTTCCAAATGATCTTTATTTGGTTAGTTTTCTTTGAAGTCCAAGATAAATTATGTTAAATTATGGCACACTCAGTTACCTCCAATAACATAAAATACCGCAAATTACATATACCAGTATGGGTATAATGAGAGTTTTCCATTAGCTATTAATATAAACTGCATGATCAGTATTTGACCAACAAATTGCTTTAAATGATTTTGCACAAACAAGATATGTTCCTTTTTAGTCTCCCAATACCAAGGAAGTATCTATAGAAGCAGCGACAAATGAAACAACATTACAAAGGTAAGATAAATTATCAATTGTAACCATAATTTGTTAAATTATAGTTGTCAGTTTCAATAACATATTATTAATTGTTGCTTCTCTGTATGTCCAAACTTCTTTACTGTAGATCCCATCTGATTTCCACCTTGTCAGACCTAGAGAGTTTGTTGGATGTTGCATCTTTCCTTCCAGATCATGAGGTCAATGAAATTGCTGAGGTGAAGGATGAAAAGCACCTTTTTTTCAATGACCTTGCAAAGTGCACAGACCTGAGTGCTGTTAACCAGAAAAACTGGAAGTATCTAAGTAGTGAGTCAAATCCTCTGAAGAAGGCTGAGCCTTTTAAAACCTGGGACTGCCCCAGTACGTACTTTCCAGATTTACAACCAGGTGTAGAGCATGTGCAAAGGAGTTACACTGCCCCAGACAAAACAGGTATACGAATATACTATAGTCCGCCAGCTGTCAGAAGGATGGAACGAAAGGTCAAGGATCTGAGCTTAAACGATACCCCACTGGAACTCAAATGTTTTAGGGCATCTAACTCAGACCAAGCTATACGCCCCCCAGCAATACAAACTTCTTCTTTACATTTGTCATCCTCATATGAGCAGTGGCTAAGCACACTCTCCCAGCAGCACAGGGGCCTACTGGACAGCAGAACGGGCAGCTCTGGGGCCCTCCATACCCTTGAGATTTCTGCAAACCTAAGTGATGACATGAAGGAGATGACCAACTGTGTTCGACAGGCCATTCGTTCTAGCTCTTTAGAAAGGAAATCTAGCAAAGATGCAGGAAGTCAGACTGTGGGCTTTACCAGCACGGGAACACAGACTGCTAAATTTGTCAGCGTGGGACTGCAAACAGAAAGTCCAACTTCTTTAACATCTAGAGGAGTGGGATTACACGGAAAGGTGTGGTCACCACGCCCATCCACCTCACTCACTTCAGCACGATCACGCCAGATATCTTCGTCACTGGAGAAGGTGCACAGCCGCATTGACCGGCCCTGCTGCTCACCAAAGTATGGCTCACCCAAGCTCACTAGAAGAGTTTCTGCTTCATCCTCATCCTCCAAGCTAGAGACATCCTCCACCTCCTCGAGGGATCGAAGCATGTGGAATCTGCCAAACCGTAGTATTGCCCAGAGCGGATCTGCATGGGCTCGGTCCACCACAACCCGTGACAGTCCTGTACTAAGTGGTCTCAATGATGGTCTGTCCAGCCTCTTCAGCGTTGTGGAGCACACTTCTAGTATGGAGTCAGTCTGGAGGGGTGACACATGCCCTGAAATGCAAGCAGCTGGTAAGCCCTCTTGCCCCAGTGTTGGGATTAGCCTTGGTGACCCTGGCACTCAGAAGTATGGCATTATGCAGGAGTTCTTTCAAAATGTGTGTGGACAAACAGTACCAGGAGAGAAGACTGGCTCTATAGATGAGCCCAAGCCTGAGTGTCTCACTGGTGCCCTGATGGGAACAGACAATGTCACTAGGATTGTGAATAGGAGGTTCATCAGACAGACATTGCGGGATGAAGCTGTAATCACTGGAAAGGATTCTAATACAAGCCCCAGTAGCCCAGAGGTAAGCAGCTGAAAAAATAAGTGGGATTTTTTTCTTTCCACCAAAAATTTATGAAATTAACTAAATTACAACTTGTATATTCAAATTACATATACATATATACACACACACACATATATATGACTATATATATTCACTTAGCTTGACTAAGACTAATATTAACAGAATTTTAAAATAATCCATAAAAGGATTTATTGGGCCTGTAATAAATCTGTAATTAATTTCATTGTGGCAAGTATTCTTTAGAACCCAAAAGGTGCAGTTTATTTAAACAGTGACAAAACAATAAACATAAACTAAAAAAGACTTGAATTAGCTTGGCTTAGCTCAGGTTAGCTTAAACACTAGCGCAAACATTATCAAAGCAACAAACATAAACCTGACAAGAGTAAACTTCACTTAAAGCTTGACATACATAGACTCACAAAAGCAGTACAGGGACACAACCAAAATCCTCGACAAAGACAAAAAGAAACACAAGAGTTATAAATACACAAGACTGACCAATGGAAAAAGACACACAAACAAGGGGATCACATGACAAGGAGCACATGAGGAACAAAGATCACATGACAAGACAGGAAACAAACAAAAAAAAACATAAACCACAAACTCAAATTATGACGTGATATAAACTAAAACAAGAGACAAGATTAGAACATAAAACATAAAACAAACATGAAACTTTAACTAAATATACACATGAAACATGATCAAACAAAACATGAAACGAGATAAACATTAACATGTAAATGCCTTTATTTTGTCACATACTTTTTACAGCACAGTAAAATTCTTTTTTTGCATATCCCATCTTAGTAAGTTGGGGGTCAGAGCGCAGGGTCAGCTATGATGCAGCGCCCCTGGAGCAGGAAGGGTTAAGGGTCTTGCTCAAGGACCAAACAGTGGTTGGCTTGCTGGTGGTGGGGCTTGAACCAAGGTGTTTCAGGACTTCAGATCAGAAAACTCTGCACCTTAACCCACTACTGCCCACATACATGAACATGAATTAAGAACAAAACATAAAAATAACCCAAACATGAAATATGATTATAACATAAAACAAACAGGAAACAGAACATAAAACATGAAACCCAATCGTAAGAGCATCGTGTGTAAATGGTAATCTGTGTCAATATAAACTGAGCTATAAGTGTTTTAGTTCTTTTACACAAAATTGTGTTTTGTTAGTGCTGGAGAAAAAAGTATGTGAATATTTGGAGTTACTAGCTGGACAAACCTCCTTTGGCGACAGTGTCTTTAAGCAAGTGAACAAGGATCAGAGGGATTTTTTTTAGATCATTTCACTTCATAAAATAGCTTCCTATGAGATTCTTTTGTGAACAGTTTTCTTAAGGTCATTCCACAGCAACTGTAATCCACAGGTTCTAATTGGATCACAGTGTCTTGACTCCTGCAGACAAGGTCTTGACATCGCTGTGATGAGGTTTCATTGTTTTCACAGTGCTTAGAATTTTTCACAACAATTCAACTGTTATTTAATCAGTCTATAAAATCATTGTCTCAGTTGCGTGGTGGTTTTCCAAGGTGTTCCTTTTGCAAGCACACAGCAATATCTGTTTAAATAGACCGAGTCAGTTCCAGTGATATCTTTCTTCCTGTAGCCGTTACTATTGTGCTCTTTCATTGAATTGGGCTCCATCAGTATTCAGCATTGTGACTTTTCAGTCCTTTTTTTCTGGGAACAAGTAATTACTCTAAGTTTATTTACATTTTCCTTCAGCGTTGTTAATGCTAATGTTTTTAATAAAGAGAAATGAGCTTAAGCTTACTTAATATATAACAACATTATTTAAGATGTAGAAGAAGGAACGTAGCAGGAACGTAGCAGGAACGTAGCAGGAACGTAGCAGGAACGTAGCAGGAACGTGAGCTCACCAAAGTGGTACAGAGAAACAACAAACCATCAAGACAAGACAGACAGAGGGGCTATAAATACACAAGACAAAACGAGGAACACCTGTGAACACTTCCAAATAACCAATGACAAGTTCAAGGGGAAGCACATGACAGGAAGACATGAGGAACAAGGAAGTAAACAAAACACAGCCTAGGCTAGCTAAGCTAGCTAGCATAGCTAGCATAGCTTAGCCTAGACACAAAATACAGTGAAAATAAATCAACATAAAACAAGAAAAACCAATAAAACAAACATGAAACAAGAAAACTAAAAGACAAGAACATCTTAAAGACAAAAAGACAAGGAAAACCTTACAGTGCCAACATTTTATACATTGTTTTCATGTGTTTGATTTGTGTCTAGTTTAAAAGGAAGTAATAGTTTAGTAGCCCTTAATTTGTAGGGAAAAACATAAAGAAATCTTTTCAGGTCATGTATTTAAATGTATTTAGTTTTACTTTAGTGCTAAGTTTGTGTTATGGGTGAATGAGTATAATTCAGTGATAATTTGTTTATGACGTTAACGTCATTTTATAATTTGTAATAAAATTTCCTTTCTTCCTAGGATTCATCTTGTGACTGCAAATCACAGTCCCCCCCGGCTTGTTTTGCTCGTGCCTCCCGCTCCACTGTTCGACATGCTAACAGCCTGTGCAAGCACAGTGTGCAGGAGACCTTCTTGGGAAATGAGGAGAGATCAGACATCAGCAATGAGTGATGGGAATTAGCCACAGCTTCTATCACCGTTTTTAAACAAACACCTGCAGATACTGCCACTCACATACAATCACATAAATCATTGCACATAAACAAGCACACAAAGCCACAGTAACATACACATCTGGGCCTGTAAACCTGTGATTAGCACAAGGATCAATGCCAAGAAATATCATTCAGCCAGCCTGATTTTCCTTATAAGGTCACCAGTCTGTAACCAACCAGCAGCACAGCTTACTCTGCCATCTTAAACTGACACATACTGGATTAATCTTTGGTCTACACAGTAAAAGAATAAAAGCGTGATGGCAACTTCTTGTTATAAATGTTTGGATTTAATACATTTACAAATTTAATTTCTAAAGACTTAGACAATAAAATAAAGGCCTTAGACATTTCCAGCCTTTATGTCTACCCCATCATTATTTTATTATGGGGTGTATTACTGTAAAATGACTAATATGTGTGACAGACTAAATGTTTTTATTCCGAAAACATGTTTAAGTTCATTCTAATGTTTATGTGGGATCATTAAAAAAGGTGCTGGTTAGACACAATGTTGTAATTTTTATAAATGCAGCTGATGCTGACAGGTGATGTGCACGTAAATTCACACTGTAATTACAGAAGAATGTTATTGTATAAGATCCTGCTTTTTCTCATATGTCTTAAAGTTTTAATTATTATTTACTTTTATGAAGCCATGACCGGAGTTTTGTAGCCAAATGTACATCTCCGACACTATTTTTCCACCTTGAACCATGTATTTATCACTGCTTATGAGAAAAATGGTGCTATACAAATTAAAATCCTTCTTTATTATATAATTGTGAACAGTGGCATTTTGACATTAAGGTAAATAAAAAATAACTGCTAGTAATTAAATACTTAAAATTTTTATCTTTAATCGAGGTGACTGGAAAATAGTGCAATCAGCATTAAACACTAAAAGTACAGAAGCTCTTGAGCAATTGTAAATGCTCCTAGCAAGTGTGTATATATATTGTGTATATATATATATATATATATATATATATATATATATATATACATATATACACACACACACAGTGAGAACAGAGGCTCTGTAAATAGCAAGCCGTGATGGTCAGGTTTTTATGTATGTGTGTAGCCGTTTTCTGCCTCAGCTTTTTAATAATGGGCATTAATGCTGAGCCACATTTCTTCATAGCCACTACTATACTGTCCTCAGTGTCCATCACCAGTCTAACAAGACTCTTGCTGCTACCTCCTTTCTGTATTTTCAGTCTTACTATACCTACAAGTTCATGTGATCATTTTTGTATCAAAGGTCTCAAATGTGCCTTTGTATCTTTGGAAAAAAAATGTTTATTAGCCAGTAAACATGCAGCGAGAGCATTGGTTTGCAGTAAACTCAGTAAAGATCCATATTTAATTCTTTGGTTAAAGGTTAGTTGATGCTCCAAACTTCGATTGCAGCCATGACCCACTGAACAATTTCCCAAACATTAACTACCAACTTTATATCGTTGAGCTTTGATCTAAACAATCCCTGAAAAATACACAAAAATACCCTTCCGTTCGTCTAAAGTATGTACTACATTTAAGTGAGTATGTACTTGCCGACTGTTGAACAAGTACGTTCTTATATATGGTTACAGGTAGAATGAATGAAATTCGGACGTACTACATCCGCCGTTTTGATATTGACAAGTGACATATGATGTCACAGCTGTGTAAATTTAAAGTTTGATCAAATTTAACTTGAATGATTTTAAATGTGTGCAATTTAACTACAAGAGACAATGTATATTTCTTTAAGTATTTAAGTAAAGCTACTTAAAGCAGCCACTTTCGTATATGATGGGTCGTCTCTCCCGAGGCCTCCTGGGATAGAAAAGTGTCCATCGTATGCACACTTTAAAATCCGGAGCAGAGTAGTATGTCATTCGGAAACCTTTCGTGTACTGTATTTTGCACACTAAGTATTCAGAGATGCTAATCACCTTGCATACTCAGTTTCGCCTACCATAGGGCCAGAATTATGGGGGGAAATCATACTCAACTGCTTTGACCTATTTAAACTCCTGCAATGTTTTTGGAAGCCACAGACTACTTCAAAATATATATTTTTTTTTTCAATTTTGGTTTATATGGGAAAAAAAGACAATTTATCTTAAACAAGCCCTAATTTGTTCCCCACATCATTCCACACACACACACACACACACACCCTTACAGAATATCTAGCAATATCTAAATGACAGTAGCTTAAAACCATTTTTTAAATTATTGAGAATGCATGTATATTTTGTTTTCTTTCTACTTTGTAATCATTTATTAAATAAGTAAGAAAAACTCTTAAATGTTGTAACCTTAATGTACATATACAATTTATACTCTTTCTATCTTAGTCTAGAAAAACTCTGGAATGTCTTAAGCTCCGAGTTTATATCCTTTCCTGTAAAATACCAGAAACTGTTTTTTGTGTGGAATTTGCTGCATTCTGGGGAATAGAATATGCTACAAAAATGTTTGAATTTGTTTTTGGTCTGGTAAAGATTGGTTTGGTTGTTGCCTCAAACGAAACTTACCTGTTTGTTACAATTTACAAATACATGTTTGTTGGGAAAATGTTGCAGTTTTGAAGTCATTTTAGATTTAAAAGCGTTTATCTTATCTAAGAACATCTTATAATCTTACTAGCGTTAAAAATATAGTATGGGTAATTCATAAATGCAGTTTTGAACTGTACTATTTGGAAATAAAAATAACAATTTAACAAATTAAACTTTAAAATGTATACAAATCTGTGATATTGACAATTTAAAATCCTTTGAAACAAAATTACACCTAGATTTGCCAGTTTTGTTTTTCAAAATCTTGCAAATTTGGCCTTAAAGCCCATTTAGATAATTGTGTACTACCGACACACATTTCTTCCCCACAGTCCCAGATGTTTTTCAAGTGGCTGATTTGAACAGCTGCAGGCAGACATGATGAAATAGTTTGCAACACATGCTGATAGACAATGAGGGTGACGGAAATAGAGAAAAATAGAAGGTTACATTAATCTAAAAATGAGCAAAATGTGTGTAGGAGAGAGAAAGACAGAGAGAGTTACAAAGAAGAAGGAGGACCATGTGCTCTTGTTAAGCTTACTTTCTGGGAGCATCTGTGATTCTTCCATGAAATATTTTTTAATCTCAGCATGTGCATTACAGGATATGTATGACCTTACACTACAGCTAAAAAGGAAAAAGAAATTAGATACAGTCATGAAATTACGCTTAACTAAAAAAGCAAGAACACACAAACACATGAATATATATAATATTAACACTGCTCCAAACAGAAACCATTTTATGAGGATATTTTCAACTTTTGTGTTTCAAGACTTTTTACAATTACACCAAAACTAGGGTTAAATTAAAACATCTCTTAAATTAAAACAACCCGAAGGTAGTATACATGAGCACAAAAGCAAGGGGGCCTAAAACAGAACCTTGTGGAAAATTAACTTTATTTTAGCAAGCATGGAGAAGTCACTAATTACAACTGAATTCCAGAAAAGTTCTATAAAATATGACGTTGCTGGATGTTTTTTTGTTGCAATAAAATTAATGTAGTGCAAACTGCACACAATGTACCGAACACTATTAACTTTCCTCCTGTCTAAAATGTTGATAGAAATTATCAAGCAATAATCGATAGCTTATCTATAATGTCAATCAGTGGCTCTCTGGAATCTTATCTTATTTAACAGTAGCTGTCATTGACTCCAAAAAGCTGACAAAAATAAAACACATGCAAAGGTACAGTAAAAACGTTTAGCACTGTATACACAAATGCAGATGAGAGGCACAAATGCAGATGAGAGGCATTTATGTATACTAAAAAACATAGCAAGTAACTTTGCAAATAACCTTTTTTAAACCTCATTTTTATAGACAAATTCAGTGTCAACATCCACCTGTATATTTATCTGTTTAACATTGATAAATGTAATATTTAGGTTGTTTAGAAATAAAATAGAGATTCAAAATATTCATTGGACAGATTAACTATTGGGCGAAATGGGTAAAAATTACATTGTTTTATTTCTATGATAAACGAATGAAATCTGATAACTAGATCCAATAAAGTAAATCAATCTAACTCTGATTTATCCAAATTTTGATCAAGTCAACCCAGAAACAGAAATACTGCATTGGGCTGGTTGATATTTGGGCTGCTTCTTGATACAACTAGCAGGTGTTTAGTTTTATCTACAAACATGTGGTTTTACTAATTTTTGAATTAATCATTTACAGTTTTTACAAAAATTTACAATAAATAATAAATGGTGTTTTACACAAAATGTCAGGTTTGCTATTATTATTCCAGAGCTAATAAAATAACAGTTTCATCAGTGCATCTTAGAATTATATTCTCCTAAATGAACAAACTGCAGATTATATGAAAAATATCAAAATAAAATATGAACTCATCAGTATCTTTATCATAATCAGCCACAAGAAAATCTTAATTATCGGTTAGCAATATCTGATAAAAGTTTTCATATCGTGCGTCCCTAAGTAAGTGCATTAAGTATGTTTATATGTGAATATTCTATTCCGAAACATGTTTAAGTTCATTCTAATGTGTATGTGGGATCATTAAAAAAGGTTAGACACGATATTGTCATTCTTATAAATGCAGCATGTGCTGCCATCTGTTGGCATGTCTCGAAACTTTTTGATATGCCCTCATTGTATTTCAAATTCCTTATACAGCATTTTATACACATAGTACTTCACAAATAAAAAATAAGGACTGAGAAAATGAACAGCGAAAATATCCTTAAACACAGCAATTAAAGTTTGTAAAGTTATTTAAAGGCCTTTCTCTTGCAAACCAACCCAGGGTAAGAGATTGAAATATCTTTGCCCAGGAAGGAATCAGTTGTGGACAGTAATAAAAACAGTATTAGAGACCATCTTGCTGACTTGGGCCACAAGTGACATTCATGGTGTTTGGAAATCTATAGCCTCATGTCTAAATCATGGTGGCCAGGTAGAAATGTTGATTATATGCCGTTATCAGGATGAAAGAGTCTCTTAGACATGGATGTAGACATAGAATCCTCATGCTACTATTCTACCATTTAATACTGGTCACCACTGGGCAGTAAAGAGTGCTCTGTCAAGGGGCAAAAGCTATTCAATGGTCAGTTGAAACAATTTACATTTGGTTTATAAGATACAAATAGAAAGTCCTCATGTGCACAAGCAGGAATCCAGGTAAATCTTACCTAGGGGTTGAATTTTAATATAGTTTAAAAATCTTTTAATAATTTAATTAATTAATTAATTGAATAGTAGGAAATTACATTGTTAAACATGCATCCTATTTTAGTCAAGTCAAGTCACCTTTATTTATATAGCGCTTTTGTAATGACGAGGGCACAGTAGGATCCATAATGCAGGTAAGAGTTGAAATCGCAGTTCACAAGCGTAGTCAGGAAACGAGCAAAGTTCGGTACACAAATATCCAAATGAGAGAAGGCAAACAAATCCGAAACGTGAGACAAATAAACATAATCAGGAAACAGGCAAGGATCAGAAACCAAAGAGTCAAATAGCAAACACAAACGCTCGGTATGCTGCATAACAAACAATATGACAGTATGAACAGCCAACTTAAATAAGGCGCCAAACTGGAAGTGGAACTGGCAGCACTAGAACTCAGGCAATGGCGCCCTCCGCTGGAAGGAGGGTGGAGTCAATACAGTACCCCCTCCTCTATGAACGCCTTCTGGCGTTCTACATGGTCGTCTGCAGGGTCATGATGCTGGGCGTTCCGGATGCAAAGCGTGGTACTCGCTGATGAGTGAGGGTTCAAGTATGTCCCGAGCTTTTACCCATGAATGTTCCTTAGGACCATACCCTTCCCAGTCTACCAAATACTCCAGCAGACCCCTCTCCCCTGAGAATCCAGGATCTTGTGCACCTGGTATGCCGGAGTACCCTCAATATCAGTAGGGTGGTGCAGACGGCGTGGGCTCATCATTGGGATTCATGTGGTGGGGTTTGAGAAGTGAAACGTGAAAAGATGGTAAATTGCGGTACAAGGGGGGGAAGCTCGAGCCGAAAAGTGACTGGGTTGATCTGCCTCAGAACCTTGAATAGACCCACGTACTTAGGGCTCAATTTCTTGCAGGGTAGACGAAGGCGTAGGTCCTTGGTAGACAACCACACCAACTGGCCAGGTTGGTACTGCGGATGGGGCGTCGTGGGACTGAGACCGGATGGCTCGCTGTAGCCTCACATGGAAGCTCTCCCATATGCTGGCACTCCTCCTCATCCAATTCTCAACAGCGAGAACTGAAGAAGGCTGACCAGACCAGGGAAACATAGGGGGTTGATATTCCAGCACACATTGGAAGGGGGTGAGACCAGTGGAGGAGTGACGTAGGGAATTTTGTGCGTATTCAGCCCACGGTATGAATTCGCTCCATTGTGACTGTTCCCGAGTGCAGTAGGATCTCAGATACCGGCCCAGCTCTTGGTTAAGCCTCTCTGCCTGCCCGTTCGATCACTGTGAACACTGTGGTAAACCCGTGGGAGCACGGGAGGTCAGTAACGAAGTCAATGGCAATGTGCGACCAAGATCTCTGAGAAATAGGTAAGAGTTCCAGAAGACCCTCAGCTAGTTGCTGAGGGGTCTTGGATTGGGCACACACCCCACAGGCCTTAACAAAGTTCTTCACGCCCCACTGTATTCGGGCCACCAGTATGCATTCTCCACCAGCTCCTGTGTGCGTCTTATCCCAGGATGACCTGAACTAAGCGAGGAATGAATCCACGATAGCAGCCTAGTGCGTAGAATGCTGGGCACGTACACATTATTAGGAGGGCAGGATGCTGGTGGTGGGTCAAGACGGTATTCAGCGGCGATCTCCTGATCCACATCCCACTGGATGGGACCCTGAACCAACTGAGGGTTCAACATGGGCTGGTCACCTAATGGTAATTCGATGGGGTCATGTCTTCTGGAGAGGGCATCAGCCTTACCATTCTTGGTGCCTGGACGATACGTTACAGTGAAATGGAACTGTGTAAAGAACACTGCCCACCTGGCTTGACGTGAGTTCAACCGTTTAGCAGTCTTGAGGTATTCAAGATTTTTGTGATCCGTGAAGACTTGAAAAAGGTGTATGCTTCCCTCTAACCAATGCCTCCACTGCGACAGTGCTTCTTTGATAGCCAGGAGCCAGAATACCCTTGTTGCCTACAATGTAATTGCGTTCCGCAGCAGTAAGCTTTCTAGAGTGGAAAGTACATGGATGTAACTTTGTGAGAGAACAGCCCCTATACCACTGTCCGAAGCATCCACCTCTACCACAAATGGTAAGGTTGGGTCAGGGTGCTGTAAAACAGGAGCTGTCATGAATTTATGTTTCAGATGGGAAAACGCTTTAAGTGCAGCCTCATTCTACTGGATCCTAACTGGTTTTTCCTTAAGCAGCGAAGTAAGAGGCGCTGCTGTGATGCTGTAGTTTCAAATAAAACCCTGGTAGAAATGGGAAAAACCTAGAAACCTCTGTAGTTACTTGGTGGTATGAGGAAGAGGCCAGTCAGTGACAGCTTTAACTTTACCAGTGTCATTGGCGACCCCCTGTTGGCTAATGTGGTAGCCTAAAAACATGACCTGATGGAACTCACACTTCTCCAACTTCACATACAACTTGTTATCCAGGAGCCGTTTTAGCATGGTGCGAACTTGTTCCACATGTTGCGAATAGGTACGGAAATAGATGAGAATATCATCAATATAAGCAATGACAGATACATTGAGCAGATCCCGAAGCACATCATTGATGAAGAATTGGAAGACAGCTGGGGCGTTACACAACCCATAGGGCATGACCATATACTCGTAGTGTCCTCTGGTGGTAATGAAAGCGGTCTTCCACTCATCTCCCTCGCGAATGTGAATGAGGTTGTATGCACTGCGCAGGTCAAGCTTAGTGAAGAACCTAAGAAGTTCTGTGGCTTTGGATTTGCTAAACACTTCAAGCAGATCATGGTATTCTCTGGGCACCCTTTCAACATCCAGTTTAACTGTGTCCTTTACTTGTACCAGCTGACATGACAGGAGATTGACCGGAGGAAGACAATGCTCGTGACAAAAAGTGGCTTGTAGTTGGCTTAGATGTTGGCTAGTTGTTCCTGAAAAGCCTGCAGAGCACGAGTGTGGTAATCCACTGTGGATTGTGGTTGAGCCAAATGCAGTTAAGAGTTTTATTGAAATCGCAGTTCACAAATATAGTCAGGAAACGAGCAAAGTTCGGTACACAAATATCCAAATGAGAGAAAGCAAACAAATCCGAATCGTGAGACAAATAGACATAATCAGGAAACAGGCAAGGATCAGAAACTAAAGAGTCAAAGAGCAAATACAAATGCTCGGTATGTTGCATAACAAACAATACTTCACAAAATGAAGTATGAACAGCCAACTTAAATAAGTCACCAAACCGGAAGTGGAACCTGCAGCACTAGAACTCAGGCGATGGCGCCCTCCGCTGGAAGGAGGGTGGAGTCGTTACAGCTTTTAACAATCAGGATTGTTTCAAGCAGCTTTACAGAAATACCTCAGAAACAACAATATTAATATTAAACAGTATTATAACAGTCATTAGAACAGTCGATTTAATTGATATCCATAAATTTAGAGTCCCTTAGAAATACTATAGTCTTTCACAATGTTAGGTAAAGACCTTACTGCACCAAGATTGTGGGTGTGATATATAGAAACTTAGAATGCAGGACAGAGGAAAAACAATCCATTTTAGGTCACAAGCTTCACACGTTTGGCAGGAGTGAAGTGACTGAGGAAGATATACTTCTACATATATTTTATGCACTAAAAATCTTAATTAATATGTGTGAAAATCTTAAGATGATGTGCAAATAAAAAGCTAAATATAGCAAAATGAGAAGGATTTTAAACACACACACACACACACACACACACACATATATATATATGATGAATTCAATATAGGAACATACAAAACTGCACCTTTCGATATAATAAATACAACTAATTAGAGTCAGATTTTGGCACACACCTTCACTTGATCATGGCTAAGCTAAAAACGTATTATGCCATCCTCAAAGATAATTTTTTCTTTAGGATATTCAAATGAATTCTTTTATAAGGGCTAGCAATAGCTCATCTACTTTATAATTCAACACTGCCACCCATAGTTAGTTCTCTAAAATAACTAAAGCACTCAAGACTCTCCCTTTCCCTCCTCTCTCTCTGTTACCATAGAAACTTTTGTCAACGTGGAGAGAGCTACGTGGCCGGATATACTATTTGGTTTTTCCCAGCATACACTGCTGCGGATAAAGATATCTCTCACTGGGAATTCCAGCATAAGACTTGAGTTGAAACTTGTAGTAATTGTTATTGCTTACAATCTGTGAAACCTTTACACATGGCTTTATTTGTTAAATATTGGGATTATACAATTTTCCCTGCTTTTATTGGTATATTTATAAATGTTTAACTTTGCTATGCATAAGACTAGTATATATATACTGATATTTATTTAACAGTTTGATGGTAATGACATGTAATTACTTTAAATTTTAATGGCTGAAATGATAATGGGAAACTAAATAAATACATGATTTTAATATGTTACTGCAACAAATATTGCAGAGTCGAGTGTGGGACTGCATGCAGTGACCAAGTTGATTTCTCCTCCTCCGTCAGACATTGTGGGTGTAAAAAATTTAATACTAAGTATTAATGTGTGCTAATGTGTTTCGCTAGTTGAACTTGGCTGTAACAGCTTTGCTCTGATCAACCAATCAGAGGACACAAAAATGACGTTATTGTGGGCCAGCTAGCTGGCCATGAAAGCTGGCCTGAATTTAAAATTAATAGCTGAAGATTAAAATGATTGAGATTACAGAAACAGCCCCAGTGTTAAAATAGGTTTGCTATATGGGTAGCACTACTGATTGTGAAGGCACTGGGCAAATTAGACTGACATGGCAGCGCATCCACGCATGGACATCCACACATAAAGAACATACATGTACTAAAAGCAGTGCAGCCAAAAGAAACACTAAGAAATGTAAAGAACAGAAATTAGAAATTAAAGAACAGAATGTACTGTTGGAAATAAATTAATACAATCTTATGGAATATTAGAATTTAGGTTAGTAGGTCAGAATGTAGGTCAGTTTCTGATATTGTTTGGCCAGCATGATATTGTCCTTTGGCCAGCAGATAAGTCCTTGCTGGCCCTGACCCGACGCCACTGATGAATACATTTCGCACTAATGTCAATCTAAGATTCAAAAAGACATACACTTTTTTGCTTATAAGACAATCTGGCCATAAGATTAACCAATAAAAGAGCAGGTAATCTAAATCTTTTCGGAAGTCGACAGAAAATTAATTCAGTAAAAAGAGCATACAACTTTTTTGCTTATAAGACAAGTTAGTTTACCGACTTTGGTGGCACTAGAGCGATTTTGAGCTTTACTGAAAGAATATGAGGTTTCCAGTGAAGACATTTTTTGAAACCGAGAAAAGTGACTAGTCGACAGTCTGACATATGGGAAGTTCATGAACAAAATTTTACCACTTTGGTGGCAACTAGAGATTTTGAGCTGCTTATGAAAGAATATGAGGTTGGATCCCAAGTTCAAAACAAAACGAGAAAAGGTCTGAGGCGGAGGGAAAGGGGGTTTTAAAACAAAGTTTTAAAACCGTAAACAAATAAGTATTATAAGTTTGGTTGATTCAGAAACCGACACATTCACATTGATCATGGCCCTTAACAGAAACAACGACACATTCACAATTATAATACGACGGGATGGCCCTTAACCCCATACCCCATAAACCGCGTCATTAGTATCATCAGTCAGTCACAGTGCTTCACATTTTTCACATCTTACCTCTGCCAGGTCACTCTACCTCCTCTGGAAAATGATTCTTAATGTTTTGCTTTTACACTAAAAGAGCCTGCCATTTTACCAGGTCTGAATGGACTTTTTCAATATACCGTGTGCAGACTACCTAGACCACCTACACAATCCATCATTCCCTCCATTATCTATACCCGCCTATTCCTAATCAGGGTCACAGGGATCTGCTGAAGTCTATCCTAGCTGCCATTGAGTAAAAGACAGGGTTACAACCTGAACAGGTCGTCAGTCGATCACAGGGCCAAGTACAGACAAACAACCTCACACACTCACTCCTATGGGCAATTTAGAATCACCAATTAATCTAACATACATGATTTTGGACTGTGGGAGGAGACCGGAGTACCAGGAGTAAGCCCACACAAGCACAGGGAGAACATGTAAACTTCACACAGAAAGACTCCTGCAGGGGATATAAACCTGAAACCTTCTTGCTGTTAGGCAACAGTGCTATTCACTAAGCCACTGTCCTTCCCTACCCAATATCCAGTCTAATTCCAAAGATATAATTATAGAGGTTGTGGCACCATGCATGTTTAGATAGGGGTAAAAGAGTCAAGAGTGGTAGCAAAAGAAGTGAGCAAGTATATAGAGTGAGTGTTTAGCCAGGACTTTGAGAACCCATGCAATGTATAAGTGGTGTGTAGGCTGTGCTGCAATTATTTGTGGTTTGATGAGTCTTGCCTTTTAAGCAACCCACACAAGTGCATTAGCACAGTGAGTTTTTAATGAATTAAATGCATAGCCTGGGTTTTGATGTAGACTCAGAAGAGCAGAACAAGAGCATCACTTAGGAATAAATGTCGAGATGTAGTATCCAACAGTTTATTCTCTTCATTTCGTAGCGTTTCTTTTGGCTGCACTGCTTCCAGTATGTGTATGTTAGATTTCTTTTCCAATCAGATTTCAATTTCTATGTGCTGTCATGTTAATCTAATCTGCCAAAGCCTTTAGAATCAGTAGTGCTACCCATGTAACTTAAACTATATTAGCAGTAGCAGTTTGCTAATTGGTTATTATTAAAGACTGTTTCAGACAATCATTTTTAAGTCCGCCTCCCGAGGCCCGCTAGCTGGCATATAATGACGTCAGTATTTTTCTGTCCTCTGATTGGTTAATCAGAGTAAAACTGTTTCAGCCCAGTACAGAATTAGAAAGGGCTTTATTGCCAGGTTTATGTAGGTTTGCACCTACAAGAAATTTGTTTGCAAAACACGTCTGTACAGTAAAATTTGAATTTTTACACCCACAATGGCTGACTGAGGAGTGGTCTCGACATACTTAAAAAAAATCAGTTTTCAAGGACTTCTCTGGAAAAAAGGCATCGTGAGGAGAATTTGACTAACCCTGAAGATAACTAGCTTGTCACGGAAAAGAGTTTCCAGACCAGTTTCAACGAATGGTAACACTGGCTTACAGCCTTTAAATGTTTTGTATATTTTATTAATTCATTCATTCATCTTCTATACCCGCTTATTTTCTAATTCGAGTCACAGGGATCTGCTGGAGCCTATCCCAGACGTCTCTGATAGGGCGAAAGGCAGTGGAAGGCGAAAGAGAGGTCGCCAGTCCAGAGCCACACACACTCGCTCCTATGTGCAATTTAGAATCACCATCAACCTAACATACATGTTTTTAGACTGTGGGAGGAACCCGGAGAACCCGGAGTAAACCCTTGCAAGCACAGGGAGAACATGCTAACTTCACACAGAAAGGCCCCTGCCTGGGAATCGAACCTTTCTTTATATCATTAATGATTTTGTCATGTTATTACCTGAATAACTATGTCTTGAACAGTTTGCTTTTCCTAATTTGTGTAAAAAAAAAATAGAGAGAGAGTATATATCTTAATTCTAGGGATAGTAAAAGGGAGAATTCCCCTTAATTTAAAAATTGGCATTATATATTCTGTGTTACCCAGGCATTTAAACCTAAAACAAGATTATTCAAAACACATTTAACAATAACAAATATGGAGTACTTTAAAGCAAAGATTAGAATTTTTTTTTAGGGATTGATGGCATACGACATGCAATGGCAATAAAGTGGCCTACTCTCAAAAGTAACAAGTATGTCAGTAAAAGTCCCTAATAATCACAAGTGCAGGTGGGAAATCTTCAAATCAAAAAAGGGATCAAATTCATGGTTCGCCAATCCCTTATGACAACCAAGCCAGAGCACCAACTGAAAACATAATCATAATGGCCTACTAGATATGCTTTGTTATCAACATTGACATTTCACAGCATTTAGCAGATGTCCATATCCAGAGCGACTTACATTTATCTCTGTTATACAACTGAACAATTAGGGGTTAAGGGCATGCTTAGGGACCCAGCAGTGAAAACTTGGTGGTGCTTCGAAATCAAATCCCGTTCTTCTAATTAGCGGTCCAACATCTCTACCACTGCACTACCAATTCCCCACAGTGTCACATGTTTAAGACATCAAAACAACATGAGTTGTCATCTATTCTATGTCCTGTTTGAGATGACAAACACTGAAGAGAGCTAGACAGCTAGACCGAGGGCAACAAAACACCTGGATGCCTACATAGGGCTGTTGCTACTTGCTAGGGTGTACAGATCCTGTAATTAGGCTATAGCCAGTTTTTGGGATGGTGAGTCAGGCTGAGGAATTTTTCAACCACTTTGTCACTTTTATATGTTATCAGACGTTATCTGCTTTGACAATCAAGATACAAGAGCTGGTCACTGTGTGATTGATGATAAGCTTACTGCCATAAGGGATGTTTGGGACAAATGGATGGAGCCCTTGACAATTTTGAGCAAAATTTGAGTTTGATTTCATAAAAGATTAATGGGTTTAATTTTAACCTCTTTCTTTACATAAAAACTGTGTGGGTCAATTTTATTATTTAAAAAACACACAATTAATTTATTTTTGGAGATGTGTTCTAATATTCATCTAGTATAGTCAGATAACATAAATACCCACTCTCACTATGAAAAATATATTAGGTGAATTTTTTTTAAATGAAAGACAGTGATCTATTCCTAAATAAATAGTCTAAGTGACCGACAAAAAAAATCAATGTAATATTGGGCGATAATCATTGTTTTTTTTGAGCATTTTAGGTTGAGTTAAGATATGGTTCAAATTTGACCCACTAACACAAAACATGTGAGTTGTTTTTTTTAACCCATTACGAGGGTTACGAAAGTAGAAATGAAGAATACTCACAGCTGAAGCTTCCACATGCTTATATTGGTGTGATTAGTATCTCTCTTCGTTTCATATAAGCATAGACCAGGCTCAGTTTAAATTCATGTGTTCAGCAGGTACACAAAGGCACCGTAACTGATGAGACACAGGAGTCGATGGATATCTGCCTATTTGAACAATTATCTGGTGTGCACTTACTCATGAGAGCATGTGCTCGCATCTTATCTCACAAATTTGGGATTCAAAATTAACTAAGCCAAAAGCCGCCTGATTCAGGTGATACAGTATTTAGATCTCGGTATAAAGATGGGATTGAGATGAGGGATTTTAATTTTTTTTTTTATATATCAATATCAAATTCACTCCTCATCACATCCACCACGAGTAATGAATCACTGTTTATATTTAATTGCAAACAAGCTTTTGATTGTTTTTTACCTGAAAGATTGATTACATTTCGAGGGGCTCAACATTGCTCCACAAGGCTCAGTACTAAGTTCTCTAACTCTGCCTTTATACTCCTTTAGGTATCCTTGAGAAGATACTCAATTTATACTCTTCTCATCTATTTCTTCCTTCAAAGCCTAATAAACTAGCAATCACATATTAAAAAAGTATGTGTGGCTTTTTCTTCCTACATTACCTTGTAGACCGACAATATTGTTAGTGCAAAATCTTTTACTGAGGGAGACTTCTGTAAGTCAATCTGCATAAGAGGTATACGAATTTAATCAAGACCAATGATACTTTGGTGCAGTCTTTGCATTGATAGGAAGCCAGTGTAACTGGGAAAACACAGGTGTAATGTTATTACGCGATGAAGTCTGAGTAGGCACACGGCAGAATTTTGAATGTACTTTAGATTATTAAAGACGTATAAGAATTTCTGCATCAGCAAAAGAGAAAAGGTCTAAGCAGTGCAATGTTCTTAGGATGTTAAAATAACATTTTAGAAATGTTTTATGTGTGCATTAAAAGTTAGCTGAGGATGAAAAATGACATTCACAGCTAACTAGGATTCACAGCTGTGAAGAAGGATGTACGATGCGGGAATCAACAGCCAAACTAATGTCATCAGCCATATGAGTGTCAGCCAATGTACTGATTAACATCAATTCCGTTTTAGAACTGTTCAGTTTACACTGCATCCAGATTCTGATCTCCTCTTGCCTCTCATTCAGTGTCGATAATAAGCAATGAACATCAGAACTTGTGGTGATGTAGGACTGGGTATCATTCACATAGCAGTGGCATTCAAGACCATTTTTTCCGATGAACTCCCTGTCGAACAGGCACGATATCAGATCTATAGTTTTCTCTGCTAACAAACTGAAAATGATTGGTTAGATAAGATGAAACAAAGCTAGAACCATTCCAAAGAAACTCAACTAGACAATCTGTTAAGCAATAAGAGTGATATATGGTGTCAAACGCAGCACTAAGGCCTAACAGGACCAATATACTGCTTGTCCCTTTATCAGCTACAATTAGAAGATTGTTTAATACCGTCATTAAAGCAGTTTCAGTACTATGCCCTTTCCTGTAACCAGACTAAAAAAGCATGTCAAGAATAAGGTAATTGTTTACGCTCCAAAAGGGTTGAAATTTGTCCTGTAGATAAAAAAATAAGATTCATAACCACCAGGCTTTGTGGGGACTTGAGTAATGGCAGCTATACACCACATAATGTATAAATTAATATATATATTTTTTTAATGCATTAGACAGTTTATGGTGGGTCTGTTGTTTTTCTATCACACTACTACATGCTAATGACAGTGATTCATCAGGTTAGTGAGGTTGTACTGCTATTTTAACACTACTGTGTATGTGGGTAGTAGTCGAAAATGCAGTAAAAATGTTTTTGTAAGCACATTTAAGTAGTGTAAAGTATAATGTTTAAAATGTTTATTTTTCAATAAACTTTATTGCTGAACTGTACTGTAAAGGTGTCCTATAGTGGGACATGACAAAAATGAAAATTATCCTTAATAATATAGAAATAGTACAAAATAGCTTCATCTTTATTGTTGGACACATTTTTATGTGGAGGTATTTATTTAAGATTTAATATGGTTATAAATACTGCTAAAATGATACAATTTTACAATGAGTGATAATTAAATCTCCTATACTACTATAAACGGCAGGCGCCATGGGTTAGTGGGTTACGGTGCTGAGCTACGATGACTGGGGCTCGATTCCAGCTCAGGTCCCGTCCAGTCCCACCCCTCTCTTTCGCCCGTTTCATCCCTCTCCGTCTTATCAATAAAGCCACCCCCCTCATATAAAAATATTTTGATAAAAAGTGTGTCACACTGTAGGTCATGCATAGTGTCACACTAAAGAACTGAAACGGTAGTTATTGCTTTAAAAAGAAGGTAATAAATATTTGTACATAATTTTAAATATGGGGAAAAAAAAAAAGTAGGCATGCTTTTAAACAGAACAAAATAATTTTAAATGAAATGATAAACAAAATGAACTATGACCCCTAGACTGGAAAAGAAATTACACTTCAAAATTTAGTTAACGCATTTTATTTCATTTTAATAGACACATTTCCTGAATCGTTTTTAAACAGACGCTTGATAGAATTTCATAATTCCACGTAAGATAAGGTGGCGTCGCCTTTACTGATCATACAATTTATCAAGTAACCTGCAAGAATCACCAGACCTGACCAATATATCGCTTGTCATAATATTCAGTTTTTTTTCCAGTCCATATTGCGCTGTCCTCTTCCATTTTATTTCTGTCTCAAAACTGATTTAAATGATTACATTTTATAAAAACACAAAAAATATTTTTAATTAATGCAAATTTTGCATTTAAAAACACTGAAAAAGCCAAAAAAAAGAAACAAATGTTAAACGAATTTAGTTATTTAAAATACTTCTCTCTAGTGTGACATTGTCATCTGGTGTGACAGTACAAGTGTCACCCTAGCTGATACCAAAGGATGTTTCAGCTTTTAATGCAAGTTGACAATCTTACTATTTATAGAACACCTGTCATTAGTATTAAAGAGTGTCGCGCCAAAGAACAAGCCAAATCAATGTTAGTGATTCAAAAACTTCCTGTGAAAATTTATGAGCTTCACAGGAGGCTACGGTAACATGACCTTAAATGTGGCCTTTGACAAATTAAAGCTTCCATACAAATCGACTGACATAAAATTGCATGTCACACAAGAGGACATGGTTTTTAGTGTCAAAATTTTTATGCTTTTGTTTAAAACAATTGAAACATGCAGGAGACAGTCAGACCATTGGACATGTATATAACACAAAGTAGGCTGCATCGCTTTTTTTTTTTTCCAGTTAATGTTTAAACATTAACTGCATTTTAAATAATGGCAATTCTGATTATATTATTTTTTTCGTGTTCAAACAGGGACCAGTGTATATTTGAGTATCAAAAAAATTAAAATATGTTGATTAAAACATCACAAAAATACAGACAAACGATAAAAGTACACAAAAGCCACAATAACCAACCTGAAGCTACTGTAAATACTGTCATTTTTAAAACGGTCAGTTAAATCCTACAAAAAAAGCTCAGTGTCTGATGGTCTACACGATTTCATCATCTAGGGTTAGGTACGCATTTAACTTTACAAACCCACCAAATAATGGGGATAGATATTAATTTGATTTTAGAGATTGAACTTTCTAATTAAAACTTTTTGCAAAACTGCTTTGAGAAAATGTCTATTGTTAAAAGCGCTACACAAAAAAAATTAATTAAACTGAATAATCCACATTTCTCGATTGCTATCACAGCATTTGTCATATATAAAAGTCAAAAAACTACTACCAAAACTACTATATAATTCAGTATATACTGTATCATAGGGTTAGGGTACTAAATGTTTAACCCAGTTTTTCTCAGTTCAGTTTAATGACATAATAGCTTATGGTAGAACCGCTATAGATGACTGCAAAAGAAATGACTGTTTTCATGAAAAATACAAGTGATTTTAGTACCCGATAATCAAAAACATTTTGTACACATACAACGTCTGTATGAATTATAATTCTATCAACAGCTAAATTTACACGTTGAAAAACATCAGTCCTGCAATAAAATTAGACTGTTGGCTTTTTTTTTTGGATTAAATACATGATTTTTGAGCTTGGCACATGAAATTATGTCATACAGCAACCACCAATAATGAAGTAATTTGAATAAAAAGTACTCAATTTCTGTGCTTAAAATACAGAGATTTAAAAAATAAACATTACTTTAATGGCAAAAAATCAATCAAATGTGGGAAAATGTTAGAATGTCCAGTAAAAACACTCTTTTTACATCCCAGAAATTACTATCATTACACTCAGTTTATTTTTATCCATGTGCCCTGAAGTTAAATGGTTTTAGTAGCGTCTCCTAATGTTCATACAGCAGTGCAGCAGCGGTTTTCAAACAGTTGCTCAACAACTGAACTGTCTGCTAGAGTTGACACGTCTCCTAAATCCTGTTGGTTAGATGCGATCTTCCTTAGCACACGTCGCATGATTTTACCTGTAGAGATTATTAAAAAAAAATTATTCACCGTCTTAGAACTAAAACAGAACATTTTATAAATCATAGGACATGTGCGTGCACTTACACACAATACACACACACTCACGACACGACACACACACACACGACAAGACACACACACAGCTTAAAAGAGCTTCTCTGGTACCTGATCTTGTTTTGGGAAGTCCAGGTGCATTTTGTATGTAATCAGGTGTAGCTATGGCACCAATCTTCTCTCTTACTGTTTGTGTAAAATGTTAAAAATGGTTATAATGTGTTGGTTTAGAAAATGTTTTGAAATGAATTCACTAAAATAGCTGGTTTCATCCTGCAGTTTGGGGTTTTCTAAACAAAATTTTTCTGTGCAATGCTGTGCATTAGTCAAAGCGGGGGTGCATAAGATTTTGAGACTACCATAAGCTAGTATTGTATAGCTAGATAAGCTAGTATTGTAGCATACTTTAAACTTGCTGACAATTTGTGTTTAATGAAACCGAATTCTGATAAAACATACACTCTTTTTGTATTACTCTACATGCGGAAAGGAAGTAAACAAGCTGTTTAATTTCAATACTAAATTTTAATTTTTTTTTTAAAGGATATTTTTGAGATTACAGTTTTGCCCAGAAGGCAATACTTTAATTTACAGTATGGTTTTAATGCATCACTTTTTAATACAGTTTTTATTGTATGTTAATATAAATTGTGCTAAAAAAAAAAATTTTAACTCACAGGTATACACTGAGATCACAAAAACCAACACGGACGCACCTTGTTTCTTGAGTTCAGCCTCCAACGTGACAGTATAAGTGATGCCATCATTAAGTGTGACAAAGCAATACAGGCTTTCCCCTTTGACAGGGTGTGGTGTTCCTACAACAGCTGCTTCAGCTACTGCCTCATGTTCCACCAGCGCAGATTCTACCTCTGCAGTGCTCAGTAAATGACCTAAGATTTCAAAATCCATCAGCACATGATAGAAAAAAACCCCAGCTGATAGCAGCAAAGACTGTTGCTACTTTCTCTCACCAGAAACATTTAGCATGTCATCAATTCGGCCTGTGATCCAATAGTACCCGTCCCTATCCCTGCGGCAACCTGAACACACAAAATATAAGCATTTATAAGTTTATATAAGCATTTAATCAAAAGATATTAAAAATGAAGCTTTTTCAATGAAAGTAAAATGTAATGAACTAACTTATAGAAACATCTTATTAGAAGTTTTTTTGATCGGGCATAAAGTAAGTCAGAGTATAAAATTCTACAGTTTGTACATGTATTCCTAGCAATCCATGCCACATGCATACAGAATCTAGGCTAAAACAGTTAATTGTTCATATAGCAGCTTAATAAACACAATCATTTCTGGACAAGTGTTGCTCTGTACATTACCATCTCCAGTTACATAATAGCCAGGAAATTTCTTAAAGTAGGTCATCTCAAATCTCTGGTGGTTCCTGTACACAGTCCTCATCATTCCAGGCCAAGGCTGCTTAAACACCTTAAAACAACAAAATATACTGTAAAAAAAAATACATGAAAATGCAGGATACCTATACTGATATAATGCAGGGTACACCAAACCTGTTCCTGGAAGGTTGGTTTCATGGTTTCAGAGTTTAGCTCCAACTTGCCACAACGCAAGTGTCTATAATGTTCAAGTATACCTAGGACGTATAACGTGTTTATGCTGTTGTGCAATTTGTAGCATCTTTTTACAGATTAGGGACCCTCTGCCCATTTTCATTGCTAAGATGCTCTAACAGAATTTGTTGCAAAATTTTAAAGTTACAATATATATATACACACACAGACACATGCCAACTAGAGGGTGTGCAATAGTTCATGCTGTTATCTCTGAAGATAATTTAAAATAAAATTATACAAATTAAAAAAAGCCTCCTACCAGGTAACCTTCATTTGTTCCTTCAAGTTCCTCTCCTGATTCATTTAGTATTGCAGGAACAACTCCAAAAAATGGAAATGTCTGGGGGCACAATAAAACAACTTTGGGCCAAAATCATGAACTTTTAACCCAACAGAAATACATTCTAATCTGGATATATTTAAAAGTGTATATTCAAAGCCCCAGCACTAATATTACCACCATAACTAAATCTCAAAAGCTAGATACACTCACTGCAGATCCTGGCTTAAGAGGCGTGGCAGCTGGAAGAGGGGTTAAAACATGTCCTCCCTGAAAAGCAGAAACGGATAAAATTTACACTAAAATAAATCTAGCATTATCTTGCTGTAAGAAACAGGCCACTCATGCATTAGGAATCAAGCGTATGAACACACAAATTGTTATGGGTCATGTTAGATGCTTCACAGTAAAAAAATATATTGACATTAAATTTAATAATTATACAGAATTTTAAAGTTGGTTGTACCAGTTTTCATTTTTGGATCACAGATAAAAACTATGGTATATTTCTATTGCAATTACTTTAAGGTATAATCCATCAAAGGAAAAACAGGTACTTGTCTGGACAGTGGTGCACCCCAGTTTACACTAACATAACCAACAGCATAATTTTATATTCACACAAAGCTTTTACTATAATATGAATGTTTTACATATACAAAAGATGTAATAATGCAAAGCTTTACTAAACAATTTCAACAATATTTTTAGCATTGTCTTTTTTAAAGATGGAGACTAATGACTAAAAAAATATCGTTTATCGCATCCATATACCTCCTCTTTGGTCTTCCTCTTTGCCTTCTGCCTGGTAACTTCATTTCTAACATCCTTTTACCAATATATTCGCTATCCCTTCTCTGTACATGTCTAAACCACCTTAACCTGGTTTCCCTAATTTTTAACGAGCTATCCCCCTGATGAACTCGTTCCTAATCTTGTACAACCTCGTCACCCCCGAAGAAAACCTCAACATCCTCGGCTTTGCTACTTCTTGCTCTGCCCTGTCTCTTCCTTAGCGCCACTGTCTCTAAACCATACATCAAAGTTGGTCTCACTACTGTCTTGTACACCTTTCCCTTGTACAACACTCCTGACACGTTCTTCCACCCATTCCAACCTGCCTGTACTTGCTTCTTTACCTCTTTTACACATTCTCCATTGCTCTGGACTGTCGACCCCAAGTACTTAAACTCCTGTACCTTCTTTACCTCTTTACCCTGTAATCCCACTGTTCCACTTCCCTCCCTTTCATTCAAACACACATACTTTGTCTTGCTACGACTGACTTTCATTCCTCTTCTCTCCAGAGCAAACATCCACCTCTCCAGGTTTTCCTTCACCTGCTCCCTGCTTACACTACAGATCACAATGTCATCTGCAAACATCATCGTCCCATGAGATTCCTGTCTGACCTTGTCTGTCGATCCATCCACAGAGCAAACAAGAAAGGCCTTAGAGCTGATCCCTGATGCAGTCCCACCTTTACTTTAAACTTCTCTGTCTGACCTACTGTACACCTCACTACTGTCCTGCCTCCCTCATACATATCCTGCACCACCCTGACATACTTATCTGCTATTCCTGACTCCCTCATACAATACCACAGCTCTTTGCTTGGTACCCTGTCATATGCTTTCTCCAGGTCTGCAAAAACACAATGCAGCTCCCTACGACCATCTCTGTACTTCTCAAACAGAATTCCCAGAGAAAAGATTGCATCTGTAGTGCTCTTTCTGGGCATAAAGCCATACTGCTGCTTACAAATACATACTACCCTCCTTAACCTAGCCTCCACTACTCTTTCCTATACCTTCATTGTATGACTTATCAACTTTATTCCTCTGTAGTTGTTGCAATTCTGCACATCACCCTTGTTCTTAAAGATAGGCACCATTACACTCCTCCTCCCTTCCTCAGGCATAATCTTACTCACTAAAATCCTGTTAAACAATCTAGTAAAAAGTTCCACTGCTGCCTCTCCTACCTTGACTGGCATTTCATCAGGACCAACCGCCTTTTACTACTCTCTCCTCTGGGAATACTCACCATCTAACTCACGCCAGAACCTTTTTTTCTCTTCTAACTCACAACCTACTTGTGGGGCATAACCACTTACAACATTCAGCCCTTTAATTTTGAACTTCAGACTCATTACCCTGTCTGACACTCTTTTCAACTCCAGAATATTCTTCACAAACTCCTCTTCCAGGATCACTCCTACCCCATTTCTCTTCCTATCCACACCATGATGAAACAACTCGAAAAGCTGATCCAATACTACAAGCCTTGCTACCCTTTCACCTGGTCTCCTGTACACACAATATAGCCACCTTCCTTCTCTCCATCATATCCACCAGTTCTCTATCTTTCCCAGTCATTGTTCCAACATTCAGCTTCCCTATTCTCAGTCCTACACTCTTGCCTTTCCTCTTCTCTTTCTGCCTAATCACACGTCCTCCTCCTCTCTTCCTTTGACCAACAGTAGCCCAATTTCCACCAGGACCCTGTAGGTCAACGGTGCCGGTCGTTGGTAACCCGGGCCTCGACCGATCCGGTATGAAAATCTGACGAATGATTCACATTCGCATATTAAGATTTGTTTTATGTTGGATGCTCTTCCTGACACCCTTTTGATTGGGAATGGCACCTGAATGGGAATGGTCACCGGATTGTGACCCCTGTGGCTAGATTAAAATGTGAACAATAAAATAGTAAACAATAATGTGCATACAATAGATTTCTCTGTGGTTAAATTAAATGAGTAGTTGATTAAAATAAACTTGTACCCTAATAACCTAACACAATATAAAGGGTAGATATTTAAAGCACTGCACTCATTTTCTAAAGATAAATAAAACTTACATTGAGTTGTTTTGTCCAGTAAACTTTGTATCTGATCAGGTGGGTAGTAATGAATTTCATTTACTTGAGAAAATTTTTTGGGTGACTTATTTTTTAGAGTATATTTGAAGATGAGTACTCTCACTCAAGTACATTTTTATTTAACAAAAATTTCCTTTTACTTCGCTACATGTAGCGGTTACTGTCAAATGGTAATAAATATGAATATAAATTGTTTGCAAGCTGCTCAAGACTTCACAAGAGGCTGTTACAATTTTAAAAGTTTAGCACGTTTAGTTGAAGCAGAGGAAGACATGCATGCAGGTTATCGGAGGCAGATCAGCCATGGCCTTGGGTTCAGTCAATGTTTTTACTCCAATATGTCAAAAAGAATAGTTTCACCAAAACAACCAAACTAAATCACAGCGTACAAGAATTTTAGCTCCAACCTGAAAAAACACATAGCGGTAGGCGTCAAAATGATGCCTACTTGAACCCTATTAATAATCATTTGGTATCTATTGACACTTTGACCTTATTGTCAAACCACATTTCACACACTGTCCGAATATTTTTTTTTATTTTATTTTTTTTTTTACAAACATTCATTCTAAACAACTGTTCATTTTTATATAAATTTAACACAAAACTGAACAGATAACTGGGACGTCCTGCACTTATACAACAATCCGGACACCTTACAAAACCCATCCAAACAGGACTGGAAATTACCTAAATAACGCATCTACATAAAATGTTCAAATACAGTATATTTTTAAAGTAACTGCTCTCAAATAGTAAAAACTAAAGACAGAGTAACTGTTAGAAAGAGTTACTGTTTGAGATTTTATTGTACATGACAGGTGATTTTTGGCATTTAGTTTAATATCCATCACAGGACTGAGATTGACTTTACTTTAACCTGTTTTATATAAGCAGAACAGAGAGACTTGGAGAAGACGGATGTGACTTTTAAGATTGATACTTTTACTCTTGAGTATATATTGCCATAAGTCCTTGTACTTTTACCTGATTACAGATTTTGGATACTCTACATACATGCCAGCACAAATTTATGTTGGGTGCTATAGGAACCCAGGCCTCACTCAAACGTCTAATGGAAGTGAAATTAATTTTTAATTTGACTTTTTTTCAGTCTTGTAAACTGGCACTAAAAAGTGGGAACCTACTGTCTCAGTCTGCCAGAAAGTGTCCACAATGGGGCATCTCTTCTCTCCAACTACATTGTAGTACCATTGCCAAGCTTCAGGGTTAATAGGTTCCCCCACTGTACCCAGAATCTTCAGAGAGCTCCGCTTACACCTGAAAACAAACAAGGAAAGTGACTGTTAAATATTAATGGTTTAATATTTATGTTAAGATAGCATTCCCAACATGTGAAACACTGGTCTAAGCCATTTCTGGTGTTTGTTTCATAACTACAGTGGCACGATGGTCCAGTAGTAGAGCTTTTGCCTAAGATTACTAAGGTTTAGGGTTCAAATCCAACTTTGCCCTTTTTTTCCTTAATAAAACTAAAGGTGTTCATTAATGATTGCATATCAACAGTAAGGACACACGTGTGTGCATTAGTTTTGCGCTTTTACCTATATTATTAAATTTGTGCCTTTAAAATCAATATCCTGGGTGAAGACGGCAGGTCTTGTGTGAAGTCAGCATTTAACTTGAAACTGTTCTATGAGATTGAGGTCAGAGCTCTGTACAAGTTCTTTCACATTAACCTTGGCAAACTATGTCTTTTTGCACATTGTGCCTTTTACCTGTAGTAAAGTAATAATGTGATGCTACAACAAACAAACAACTTATAGACAATTGTGTGCTTTTAACTTTCTGGCAACAGTCTGGGGAAGACACATTTATGTGGGTGTACTGGTAAGTTATATTGTGGGTACATACAACATGTAAAATATTATTAAAGTAAATACACTGCCCCATGCCCCAGGCCAGGCTTAACACAAACACAAAAAGGAAGTACAAATATTACACAAATTAATTAAATAATTTTTTACACTAACTAGTCTGTAATATATTTTTAAAGCTGCAATCTGCAGTTTTTGCCTCTTTGTCACCCTGCAATTGAAATCATTTGCAGAATTATCTTCATGTAGGTAATGCATTGAAAGGCTTATCAACGAAGATGAATCAACTGTTTTCCAGTGTGCGTGTGGGCTTTCGGTCACCGCACCGTTGTGGATACTGCATTTTGGAACATAAAATTCTATGTTGTGAAAGTTTGACCCAAATAAGGATTTTTACAGGAGAGAGTCAACTGAAGTAGTAAGTAAAATGTCTGCTACACTTTCCTTTGACTGAGAGAAAAAAAAATGTATTGCATTACAATAAGTTGCACCATCAATAATAATGAAATCTAACGAGGTGAATTGATTTCTCATAGCTAGCCAAAAATAGCAAAACGAGAAAATAAAATAAAATAAAGAAAGCTGCAGAAATGTATGGATTAAGCAAACAAATGTTCTGTTTAAGCTACTGGTACCTAATTACCCAATAAAACATTGAAATGCCAGCAGGAAAAACATCTGTTTTAAACCTCTTTCAAAACAGCTGACGCCACCTTTCAAAGGCACTGCATTCTCTTAGTTCTATAGCCATGCGAAGTCTGATTTTTTTATTTTGACTATGGGTAAATCTTCATCACTGATGACTATGGTTTTGGATCCAATACTACATTGAAATGATATAGCTGGGATATGTTTACAGACATGACGTGATGACAAACACAAATGGCTCCATGCTTTTATTTCTTGCAAAAACCTACCAGTACCACATAAATTATGAAACTTACAAACTCACTGTTGTGAATTGAGGAGTTTTAAACAGTAATGCACATGCTCCTTAATTAATTTTGGATCTTTTTTAACCAAAAATAGTTAGGGACTGTAAAGATTGTATTCCAAACTCAAGCATGTAAATTAAATATACTACATTTTCCTACAGTGTTGAGCATGTGACTTTAATAAAGAAATTAATTAGAGTTACTGGTTACTTCTCACAAATAGTGATTCGGTTGCATTATTATAAAAGTACCTAATTATCAAGGAAAGTAAATATTTCTTTACTTTAAAAAAAAAACAAAAAAACAAACACACATTTTTACATTAATTGATAATTTATGCATACACAGAACCCTGTCTGACACAACATAAATACTCTCATAAAATGAAAATATTAAATGAGGTAAGAAAATAGCATAGCAGCTGTAACAAAGAACTTACTTTTGGACCGGCTCACTGCCGTACTTCATAAGAAGTCTAATGGCTGTGGGTGCTGTGTAAAACTTGGAGACGTTGTATTTATCCACTATCTCCCACATTCTACTAACATCGGGATAGGTGGGCAAGCCTTCAAACTGTTAGAAAGGACAGCAGAAAATCAAAATGGTAATTAAAAAATTATTTAGGCAATTTATTTTTTAAATTAAAAACTGCTCTTACCAGAACGCTGGTGGCTCCATTAGCTAGTGGCCCATAGGTGATATAGGAGTGGCCTGTAATCCAGCCTATGTCTGCTGTACACCAGTAAATGTCATCAGGGTGGTAGTCAAACACCATCTTAAAGGTTACAGCGGTATAAAGCATGTAACCACTAACAGTGTGCAACACACCCTGGAAAAAAACAAAACAAAACAGTAGAACATTTTGACTCAATGTAACGGCAACACAATTTCCCCATACTAGTTGGGCAATGACAAAAGTTATGCAACACCACTATTTTCACTCCTCTGTTTTTAATCATGCTTTAGAATCTTTTGTGGCAAATAAAATTCTATTGTCATAATTAGAATTAAAAAGGTTTTAATTGCTTAGATTGCTCACACATACAGAGAAAGTAGAAAGATGCACGAAAATATACATTAAAAAGCAAAAAGGATAATTTATACAAACTATAACAGGTGTATTTGGTCTCTTATTATTTCCCCCCAAATTTAATGTCAGTTAGCTAGCTAAACCCAGGAAATTTCTCTATTAACCATTACAGTTTATAAGGAACAGCACAGCCTACAATTAAACAATATTTTACCAGTATCATTTATGACCCATGAGCAAGCCAGCCACCACAACAGCAAGGATAATCTATATTAGATAGACAGATGGAGAAGACAGCAATACATTTATAATACAATACCTTTGGTTTGCCAGTAGAACCACTGGTGTAAAGGATGAAGAGAGGGTCCTCAGAGTCACACCACACTGGCTCGCATTCATCTGATGCCCCGTCCATCAAAGTGTGCCAACATACATCCACCTCTGGGTTCCAGGGCACCTGTGCCAACCATATAATTAAGGGTTAAAAAGATACAACACAAAATGTTGTAATGACGCTCCAAGGATAAACACCACCAACATACAGAACACACACATACGTATATTAGGGGTGTGACGAGACGAGACTGGGTTCACGAGAACGAGACAAGATTTTTTTTTTTTTAAAGAAATCCTCAATTATGAAATACATAGTCTTTTAATTAGTTTAGACTTTTATTCAACACAAAATGCAAACGCACAAAATGGATTTTAGAATCAACTTGTACTTTATATCTTGTAACTTCTATCCAAATGAATTTTATGCAGTAAATAACAACATATAAACACTATGCAAAATGTTTTGCCACAAAACTTTTTTTTGACACGTCTGTTATTAATGAGTGGTGGCAGCTGTTGAACTCGTGGAAAAAAACTAAACAAAAAAAACAGCCACACGTCTCACCCGGCTGAGCAAACGAGCAACACGCGCAACACCAAGCTTGTGAAGCGAGGTTTATTGTGTGTACAAAGCATTTGATGTGCGGCTCAAATCCTGCCTCGCGTACAGCCACGTCCAAGACACATTGTCTATGTCTTGTCCAACATTCTTTTGCCGTTTCTTAAGTAACAGACTAAACTGGATACAACAACTGACAGTGTAAGCAGGAAAAAAGCACATGGATTCCAATATTTTCAGTTGTATGTGGTAATAAATCAGATACATGCATTAGAGTGTGCAGTGTAAGCAGACAGATTGAATTTTCACCTGCTAATGCAAGTCAAACGTCACTGAATAAGCAACGATAGCACATGACCAACAGCGATATATGACTTACAACTTTGTATTTTGATATTAATTTTGTTTACTGTAAGAAATGTTTAAGATCCAAATCAGAGGAAGTTAAGAATCTTCGGTTAAAGTGTTTTTTACTCTACCGCGCGCTGCGGCTGATTGGAAACACACACACGGTTCTCTTTCTCTCTAAGAGGTTGTTCACTAAAGAAAGTGTTGTTTTGCCGACCTGTAAACATGAGGTGAAAGCAACATATTAAATAAACATTTTATTTTTGTCCGTTGTGTGCATTTGATTTTTTTTTCCCGGTCAGTACGTCCACCTTGGGTCGTTTTGCCGTGTTTAATGTAAATGCAGGTATTCAAGTGTTTGGGGGGGAACTGTGACGAACGCTGGTTACACTTATTTTCACTGGAAAACCAAAATGTGGCCACACAAACGTTACATTCTTACGAGACCAGTCAGATCTCGTCACACCCCTAATATATATATTATATACACAGTGTTCAGCGTAAATGAGTACACCCCTTTTAAAAAGTGACATTTTAAGCAGTATCTCAATAAACACAAAATCTCCAAAATGTTGACAAGGCTAAGTTTTATATAACATCTGTTTAATGTATAACATAAAAGTTAGGTTATTAATACAACTTAGAGACCAAAATTTCCAGTTTTACTCAAATTAGGGGAATGCAAAAATGAGTACATCTCACTGAAGGTCTCTGAAGCAAATATACATTTTAGACTACAAATGTCTAATTTAACATAAATTCAACCAAAGGAGAGTCTAATTATTGATTACACGGGGAGTATAAAAAAGGTGTTACTGAAAGAAAACCCAATGGCATCACATAAAAAAAAAAATTATTTCTTTACACAAAAAAGGTGAGAGCTACAAGAAGTTCAGCAAACTTAAATCATAAGTCCTTGAAGAACAGCTGAAACGTCTTATGGCATGTGATCATGTATGGGTTCTTTTGGTGTCAGGGAGCTGCAGTTCAATGATGGCATTATGAATTCACAGAGGCACTGCTCTATACTAAAGGAGGAGATGCGACCACTCTGTGCCCTTGGTCATCATGCACTTCCAACATGATCAATAATCCTAAACACATATCAAATGTTTGATTTCTGAAGAAGAACAGGGTAAAACTGATTCAGTGGCCAAGTTTGTCTCCTGATCTGAACCCAATCGAACACCTATAAGGAATTCTGAGGAGACAAGTTGAGCATTATTCTCCATCCAGCGTCCAGTCTCTAAAAGAGGTCATTATTGAAGAGTGGAAAAATTTCAGCAAATTGTTTATTCCATGTCTAGAAGACTTGGTGCTATCATTAAACATCATGGAGTCCATACAAAGTAGTAGCTTTTGTTGTGGGGTGTACTAAGTTATATTATTACCCTACATTTATGCTATAGGTTAAACAGATGTTATATTAAACTTAGTCTTGTAAACATTTTGGAAATTGTTTTTGTGTTTATTGAGATATTGTTTAAAATGTCACTTTTTAAAGGGGGTGTATTATGTGTTTTATATTTATATAAACTACACAAATATATAAAACACATATCTACTCTACTACATGCAAAGTAAAGTGTTTTTAAGCTATAAACTTTATATGCCTACTGTATAGGAACATAAGCAGAATCATGTTGCTTGGATTCCAGCATGCATGTCAGTGGCTGCAAGCAAGAATCACAGAACTCGAACAAGAATCTACATTTCTGAGTCAAAAGTAATGGAAATAAATAGCAGGTTAACAAGAAAATGGTCGACTTCATGAGACAGTAGGCAAGAAAATGTCAAATAGTCTGGTTCTATTATGAATACTGTGGTTCCACACATTTCCTCTTACTCCTAAACCGGTCTGAGCAAAGTACTGTTTAACTATAATATTTAAAAAGATAAATAATTCTGAAACACTAGTCAGACTCATTAGAGGTAACTTGGGCACCATACTTATTTGGTGCTTCATTTATCCAGCCATTGCAATTTGGAGAAATGATTAGATGTGAACTGTGTTCTACGAGTTTTCTTGAGTTTAAAAACACGCTATAGACATGGTACAGCTTTTGCATTCCCTAAGGACAAAAGAAAAAAGAAAAATAGATAAAATAATTTATTGTATATATATATATATATAATATATATATATATATATCTATATATATATATATATATATATATATATATATAATATATAATTTTTAGTTTGATGATGCCTGATGCAGATTTTTAAAAAATTCAAAAACATATGTACAGGCCTAGGATACGCTTAGGATATGAACAGTGGGGAAATGTAACAAAATTGTTTCTCATATTTTATAGAACATATTTCATATACACACCACTTTCAAAAGTGCCTCCAATCTTTTCTATGACCTTGATTCAAAAAGCATGGATCGAACCCTTGCACTCCACAACACTACTCGGTCACGAAAACAATTCACTAGAAAGAGACTGCAAATTTAGCCAGCTAATTAGCTTCTAACGAAATGAAAGGACATAAACCAGCATCCTCAGCTAAGCTTAAAAGCACACAGGACAAATTTTACATATTGCAGTGAATAAATGTCTATACTGTATAATACAACACAATGCTGTGTGTTAAAATATGTAACTCAGCTTCTGCTTTAAGCAGTTCAGCACACTTTCTGTGACTGACTGAGCAAGTAAATGTAGTACTACCCACATTTAAAAATGACATTTTGTCAGAAAAAAATAATAATGATGTTACATATTTGAGAGCCACAGTATTCACATTCTAGAACATGGGAAAAGTCTGGATTCCCCCGCCCAGACAAAGTGGTAAGCAGGTTTCAGAATTGGTACGCAAACAAATTATACTATTTTAGTTGAAACACATGTAAACCAAGTTTGTTAACAGTAATAGGGCCGTGTAAATACAGTATATGGTTACAACTAACTATTGCAATCATTTTTACAGAAGTGTATTGATATTACAACTTCGATATCGATATATGTATTTCGATACATATTTAAAAAAAGTTTTACATGAATGGATTTAAGTTAACATAATATTAAATTAAAAATAGGTGCATGTCAGATGTAATAACTTGTAATATATCATCATATATTGTATCATGAACCATGTTTCATGATATTTTCATATCATATTGTAAGGCCCTTGACAATAAACAGCCCTATTGTTATTTTTTTTTAATTTTTCAGCTTTCTATTTAACGCAGTGTACCAAATCTGAAAAGTGGGTACATGTGCATAAGCAGCTTACAAAAGACACAATATTAGTATTTGAAGACTGATGCAGGCCTTCAACTTCTGTTATGGTCTCCAGGAAATGGGGACCACTAAATGTTAAAGTGTGGGGAAAAAACAGAAAAGATGTCAAACAAAGGGATGGATTAAAATACCTTGGGGACTGGATGGACCTTCCTTACTGTGTCATTTTGCTTCTTCTGCTAAAAGTGTGGTTGAGGAAGTCAAATTGAGGATTTGGGTAAATATAGAATAGCTACAATAATTTAATAATAATATAAAATTTTGATATAATAAAAGTTTAGGAAACAATAATAAGAGCAAATTAATGAATTGCTCTCCCAACACCAATTTTTATAGACGGTGCTTTTACATTTAAATGTTGTTTCAAATAAGAGCACTAGGCGATTTCACTTTAGAAATGCTGCATTTCTATACAACATGGACTGATGATTTATTGCATTATGACTTACAATTTTATTATTTCATATTATTTCGCCTGATACAGTGGCTATAATAATGAACCTCTAATATTTATGACCATATAATTACACACCTTGTAATTAGGATATAACTACAGGAGTTGCTGTATTTTAATTGCAAATTCTTAAAAATGCTGAAAAAAAAAAAACAGTTGTTGGGCAAAAAAACAAACAAAACCAAAAAACAACAAACAAAAAAACCCCCACATACTAGGTCAGCATTATAAAAATCAAACTGCAGTTTATGCGGTTAACGGATAAAACGTTTAGTCACCTGAAGGTCAGGGCAAGCACGTTTTGCTGGTGGTGACATGGAGTCTGGTGGAGAGCTCTCAGTTTCCTCTTTTGATAAGTGTTTCAAGACAATGCATCGCTTTACAGGGAAAGACCTGACATACACAAAGTGTATACAACAAACATTTAGACTAAGTTAAGAGCTCACACTTATAATTTGGTGTAAAGCTTACTTGTCTCTGCATTTCTGTAGTGCTTCATCAGCAATAACCTTAAGACTTATAAGCTTATCACCTCTGTAAAAGCCATCTGAGAGAGAGAGAAACACAGAAAAGAACAAATAAAAATCACATTATCATTAGAAAATAGTGAAAAATAAATGTTAAATAATTAGTTGTTTCAAAACACAAATCAATCAATTTTAGAAGCAAATGTTCTAAATTTATGTGGGTGAAATACAGTAAAATATATACACACATTTTATTTAATTCCTTAGAACTATTAACCATATAACATCCATGCATTGTATGTGTATAAAAACTTGTTTATAAAAACAGGATGAAATTTGAAATGCAAGAGTTCTTACCAGATGTAATCAGCAGAAAACACTGAGAATCAATAATTCTTTCACAGAGTGATTCGGATGAAAACCCTGCAAACTGGAGCAGAATGTTTTTTAATAAATTACCAAAAATTGGTATTTTTATTTATTAACACACAAGTATTAATATACAGTGCTTTACAAAAGTATTATGACTTTTATGAATTCTCTTATATTACAGCAAGTCTAAATTTTACCAAAATGCATGAGTGAACCAGCTTCTATATACGGGAGAAGATTTTGTGGTCAGATGCAGGGCTTGCAAAATGTTACAAGTCCTGGTAGCACTGCAGGCATGCTTCGGTTTTAGTAGCCCAAAAGTTGTTGGAATAACTTATAAATAATTTTTATGTAGAATATTGTAAAAAAGACAAATACTAATATTTACTTTAAACTGAACATCCTATTTCAGATGTCAGAGACTTTCCCAATTCTCTTTATTCTATCTTGTTTTAGTTTGCTGTGTGAGTTTTAACTTGTCACGGAATTATTGTATAACAGATCGCAGAGCGTCACTGACAAATATCTTGTAAAATCAGTATTGCCGCTCCCTATGCACAGTTTGTGCAAATGAAAATTGAAAATAGAAGTAAAAACCGAAGTTTTAGTGTGAACTTAAACAAAATTTTAATATCAGATATTTGGATAGTGGCTTCCTGATGCCTGAAAATTAAACACAACTTGTTCACCCAACTATATTTGTAAAAGAATGTAAAATAACCCATCCCAATACATTGTGGTGATGTAGCATACAGCAGGTTATGGTTGCTGAACTGCTGAATGACAAGGTAGTGTTTTAAAAACAATATGGACTTCATAGGCTGGACTGTCAGGGCAGGGCTGTGTACATCCCACTTGGGAGGGCGCTGCTCTTTTTCTTGCAACATAGCAAATAGTTTCACAGCAGGCCTAGTTAAATCTGTGACAATCTGAGGGCAATGGCAGGAAATTGACTAAACTGACTGTCATCACCCACGATTGGACAGCCATCTTGGATCACCCACATGCATGCAAAGTTAAAGACAGTCTTCCCTTATTGCAAAGTTTGCAACTGTCGAAGAAAGACCGTGAAGACCGCATATCTTAGGAAACGTTATGCCCTGTGTCGTTAACATCTTTGCAACAGCTTTATTTTACACACAGAGTCATATTCTTCAGAGAGTGATACCGTTTTTATACCGTTTTCGCTTGCAAATTGCAGTTTACAGACTTGCAGCAAATGTAGATCAGAATAAATACAGATCATAATTTATTTTAAATTAATATAAAAATTGCACTTTTTCAACACATGATTTACACTTACAAAACTGTTTTCTTAAGCTTATAACTTCATTTACACCTTTACAAAACTTATTTTGCGCATGCAAATTAATTTTACGCTTGCAATGTCATGTACACAAATATTACCCTGAGCATGCAAATTTTTTTATGTCATTTTACGCTTATAAATCTGAGAAACGGCTGCTCCGTGCTCCCTTTTATTTATGCCATCATAGCTGGTCTTGCTGCAGTTCCTGTACACGTACATTAGGCTTACACATTACATGATCATAAGCATACCCCAATACTCTGTTGTCTTTCCTTCTTTCTCTTAATTTAACTTTGTCTCTGCTGAGCTAAATATGCTGCTTCCAAGCTGCCAGTGTTCATAGGCAATATTAAGTTACACCCCACAGCTTACTTAAGTCTAAACTGGAATTGTATTTTACTTTATTCCTACCTAAATAATGTTTTTAAGGAGCTGATTTTAAAGAAAAGTTTAACTGTTAGAAAAACATGAGTCTGTTAAAGATTTTATTCTAAATGACAGGTGATGTGATTTTACAGGACTGAGATAGGCTTTACTTTACTTTAACCTGTTTTATACTTTGAAGGAAAGGGATGTCGCAACACACCAAGTATTTTGAAGTTCAGGGTTTTTGGTTTGTGTCAATCAGATCAGAAGTAACATCTCAGGTTACTTTCGTAACCACGGTTCCCTGACAGTGGAAAAGGGACATTGCGGAGCATCCGCATAGGGAAATTTCTCACCTTCACTTTCTAGGTGGAGATTATTGGCTCACTCCAGTGCATCAGAATGGCCTATTGCCACCTGTACGCAAATGACCCATAAGCACAAGTTGCCGATTAAAGAGTATTTAAGGCAATATTCAGAATCTGAGACCGGAGACGTTCCCTTTTAAGCTTCACTCGAGATTGAAGAGCATCCGCTATGGGAACAGTGTATTAAATCACGCTGTGCAAACAGACACTTGCAACAAAAAAAAAAAAAATCCACTATTCATAAACCAATAGCCCCCTCCTCTGGCAAGTCTAGCAAATGAGCTACTTGGCAGAAATGTACTAAAACAGATTAATCCGCACTCACCAGGTGGAAGAATACATGCCCAAAAGAGCTGCACAAACCGGGCAGAAGTAAACATCACTAAACAGCCCGCACCAAGAATAGCGGAGCTATTCGCCATATCGCCAGGAAACCGCGCTAAAGACAGAGGATGTATTGCCATAAATTACCTGCACTAAGCAGAATGGCGAATAACCTGATAGTAACTGCACTAATAGGGCAGAGAACACACAAGTTGATCTGAACTCATTGCGAATAAAAGAAAATACTCTAAAAGGCGGAAATCTGACAACCTACATGTAGAGGAGACATAATAAAATAACCGCTACTGCGCTGACAAAGGGCAGGGCGAAGAGAAATACCGTACCGCTAGCTACGGGACCAGTACATTTCTGCCATGGCCTTAGAGCACGAGTGACCACAATGCGCATGCGCTTGCTCCATGCTGCCCTGCACAGCTGCGCCGTATCTGCGCCAGATCTCTAAAACTTGCGCCTCCATAAAGGATCTCTAAAACAATCTGGCTGTGCTCCTCAATCCTTGCGCAGGATCTCTTAAAACATTAACATCCTTAATAAGCATTTTCAAAGCGCTCTGTTTAGCACTCTCAGATCCAAAATCAGACAAAACTCTCTTGTCCGTTCAGGAACCAGAAAGTAACAACTGTAGAATCTATTTTCCAGCTCGCTCTCGGAAAATCGCTTGAGGAGATCCTCCTGTCTCATAACTAAGACGTTCTGAGATGAAATTAGTGACTGCATAACACTGTTGAATGCCGTTTAATCATTATTAAGTGCCAAAACACAGATGCATGCTCTTGAGCTTGTGCAGCGTGCAGCACTTGCGAGCTGGGGCTTCAAACTCCTTGCTGGCGTCAGGAAGAAGGCTTAGCGTTAGAAGAGGACGAGCGAACGTCATTTACATTTACAGCATTTGGCAGACGCTCTTATCCAGAGCGACTTACATTTATCTAATTTATACAAGTGAGCAATAGGGGGTTAAGGGCCCTGCTCAGGGCTTTGCACAGCTTCGAAGGCAGGCCACCGCTGGCACCGAGAATCTTTAATAAAGGTGTGTACAGAGATATTGGCAGAAAAATTGCTCTTTCTCTGAAAGAGAAGATTCTGAATATTGCTGCCCCACGCCGCCTTATATACTCTTTAATGGGTGCCCCGTGCTTATTGCTCCTTGACATAGGGGCGGCAGTTGGCCCAGTCTGATGCATTGGAGTGAGCCAATGATCTTCAAAGGGACAGTAAAGGTGGGGAATTTTCCATAGCGTATGCTCGGCAATGGTCAAGTGAAGCTTGAATAGAAACTAGTAACAATCTAATTGAGTAATTGTTTAATTCGATACTTTTATACTCTTACTTGAGTAAATATTTATATTGTTACTTTACTCTTACTTAAGTACATAAAAGTACTTGTACTTTTACTTGAGTACAGATTTTTGGATCAACATACCACAATCGAATGCACAGCTCCAATTCGGGCACAAGCCAACATGGCGACCACCAGTTCAACTACCATAGGCATGTAGATGGACACACGATCCCCCTTCTTTACTCCTTTAGGATAAAAAACACTGTTGGATTTTTCTTATTTCTGATCTCATTTTAACAGCCAGATTTTTTCTTTTATGTACCTTGTGACTTAAGAACATTGGCAAACTTGCACACTTGCTGGAGTAGTTCTTTGTATGTCACCTTCTGCTCCACTCCCGGCTCATTTCCCTCCCTAAACAAAAACAAAACAAAAAACCTCCCATAAAATAACAGATTTACAAAGAATAAAACACAAAGAATAAATCAACAACCTACAAAAATACAATTCACTTACATAGAAACTTTACTAAATCTTCTTCCAACAATCTGCACTAGCGCGTCCGTTACATTTAACAACATTTAAAAAAAGAATTGTATAAAATGCATAGTGTTACCAGCAAACCAGCATGTGGCTGCAAAAAACATCAAATAATAACTGTTTGCATGTTCTGTTAGGAACAAGTTTAACGAAGTACACAAAGTTTTTCCAGGAATTATGCATCACCCACATATAACTCTACAATATTTTATCTAGAAACAATGACCAAGTCTTTTTTTAATGCTTACTACAATGAGCAGTAATAATAAAATAATCAATTTATTACAAAACAAAAAAAAAGCCTTTTAGACTGCAAAAATCTCTTGGGTGCTCTTGAGTATTCCTAAAGAAACTTACTGCAGTTGTGAAGTTCTAAAGCTGAGATTTTGGCGTTTAGCTACAAAACATTGAATTCTACCCCTCCTTCCTTTAAACATTAGAAACCTGTGGATGAAGGTGTGCAGTAAGTGTGTAGTAGGGGAAAGATGAAATTTAGTGACCTCCCAGAAAATTGTGTCAAAACCAGGCCTGCCCGGATTGATGTACAATAAAGTAATCGGATTAACTTGATTAGATAGTGGCTTTTTTTGTCGGATGGATTTGTGAAAATCTTTCTCCAAACACTTCCTTAAAGGATTTCACATGGAGTATTATCATTCGACTTAAACATAAACTGATTGTAATCGGAAAACAAAGCCTCAAGTAAATACACCTCCTTTTTTGATTGGACAATTTGTTATATTACCTATTATGTTTGTGAAATTGATTAAGTCTATTACTTTACAAAATACCAACAAAACCCTGGTAATATAAAAGGTTTACTTTTTGTCAGAACCAATAGCAAGGAAACTGGTAAAACATACAAAAAGTTTTGAGATGATGTTAATTTATCTTTCCAAATATTTGAGACCTTACAGAGTCTTTTTTTTAGCAAATATAAATTTTAAGCAGTAATAAGGAACTACTTGTCCAGCAGGAATAGATGGCAGACAAGCATCTTATATTAACTGCATTTTTATGCAAGAATTGAATCAATTATCAGGATTTTCTAATTGAAAGCGCGACGCTGTATATTGCGGGGGGAAAAAAACCAACAAAAAAAAACACGAATCTAAGTGCTTCCAAGCTGTTTAATTATTTATCGCCTGTAATGACACATAAATAGATTTAACATTACAACTTTTTTTTTAATTGATCTTTATTGTGATTTTTAAATAAATGTGTAAATTATATTCATCCTCAATAAGCAAATATGAGTAGAGATCTAAAGATGTTTTTAATAGACATTAATATAAAATCTATTTTTAATTTATATATTATGCTCTACACGACCACCATTGTTTTATAATCAATGAACATGTATAAGCACAGCTGGAGTTATGCTTGTAATAGCGTTGGTGATATGTTCCTTGAGATGATTAATGTTTTGTATAATGCATGTTTTCCTGAGACAAAACAAACAAAACAAAGCCCTGGCGGATGCATTATGTGCTTCTCTTAATCATATACTATAGATCGTGTAGTTCTTACTCAATAGTACATGATTTAGCACACAGTGATATGTGATGACTCACCAGTAAAAAGCGACTTTATCTGCCAGCTTCCTCTCATAGACATTGTGGTCCAGGACATTGTAGCAGATGTTTGTGGTGGCTCCTTCCATGCACTTGATGTAAATTTCCCCCTGAGTCACATCAAAGTTATAGTCCAGAAACTTGCCGGTATGTTTGGTCTTCCAAAAGAAATCCTTGGCTACATCTCCCCAAAACTCTAAAACACAGGGAAAAGAAAGTTTTACTAAGCAAATGTAAGATAATGAAGACATGATGTTCTTACATGTGTGACATCCAGGGTAGGACACGCCTGACAGGGTGTGAACTAAAGGTGGCAAATTGGTGGTTTACTTTTTAAACTGTGGACGTGACAGGACAAAATAGGGCAGAAATGCACCTTGAATCACTGGCGTCCATGCACGCGCACGCACACACACACACACACACACACACACACATATATTTCCACTATAAACGTATAAGAAGAAGAAGAAGAAGATAAAGACAAATAATTAGATGAATTAAAAAAAGAAGAAGACAGCGACAAAGAAGAACAATTAGAAGATGAATTAGAAAAAGAAGCAGAATTAGAAGAAGAAAAAGAAGAAGAAAAAGAGGAAGAAGCAGAATTAGTAGAAGGAAAAGGAGGAAGAAAAAGAAGAGGAAGAAAAAGAAAAGAAGAGGAAGAAAAAGAAGAATTAGAAGAAGAGGAGGAAGAAGAGGAAGCAGAATTGGAAGAAGAGGAAGAATACCCTCTGGAGACTCGACGGATTTGTTGTAAAGCTCTGTATATTTCTCGAAGCTGCAGATGTGAGCTTGTTTCTTCAGCTCCTCGGAGGCGTGCAGCGTCTCTTCCGCGGGAATTTTATCGGGTAGCATTGTGAATAATCCGAACCTCACTTTAAAAAAATCCAGAAACAAAAACCACTGCGTCCTTTCTTTGACTTTTGTACGTTGACCCCTAAGTAAATCCTGAGAGGGGAGGAAAGTGTAAAACAGAACTAGCCTAGCAGCTGGCTCACTTCCTTCAGTCACTTAAACGTGCCCTGCCTGTGTTAGTAACTTCCGCATACAAACACTGCAAAGAAGCTAAATTTCTGGGTTTATGCAATAAACCAATCGAATCTGCTCACCAAAATCAAGTTAATAATCACGTGTAATAGTTTAAGTGCACCGGCGTATTCAGTTAGTTGGTTCAGTATCCTGGTAATGTAACACAGCTATACTTGCACAATGCACTTGAAGGCGAGACGAGGTTTTCGACATGAACTTGTCAATTGCGTTATCGTCCTCCCTATTCACAATTTCCGTTCAAATGATCAGCTTTTTATTAATAAAAAACAAACAAACAACGTTTATTATTAAAACCTGTTATCACATCGGTCGCATGTCTAAAAAAAAAAAACCTTTCTTATTTTTGACAGACTACAAAGACGAACCTTATTCTACGTCACAACGAGGAAAAAAGATGAACCAATCAGCATTTAAAACGTCAAAAATAAGGCGGGGTTTGAAGACGAATGTGAAGGACATGTCAAGAAGTTATTAATATTAATTAATAATGTAATACAAAACTCCGAGAACGCATTAGCTAAGACGAGGACGCGACGTTGCTTCATTGGCGAAAAATAATTTAGTAACTGAATGAACAACAGCGCAACACACACTAACCACCAGTGCAAAATACATTATTATTTTGACACAAAAGGTCACATCATTACCACGTGACTAGAAGTAATTAGAACTTTACCAATAACACACTGTTTGCAAAGTACTGAGGACAAAATAAACTAGAACTCAATACAGTCTCGGGCTCTTATTAAAGTGAATTCTATACTCCCGGAAGCTTTATTCTTTCCGGCTCTATTTTTCCCAGCTTCACGCACCCACTCTAACCTTTACGTCATTTCCTTATCCGTTCTTCCTTTTCCGTCAGCCACTAACAGTCTACGGTAAGAAGAAAACGTGCTCCTTAACAATTATCCTGTTTTGTTGATTCTGTCCCGTAAAAAGTAAATATATTATCAGATGGATCTGTTTGTAATGTCCATGTAATGAATTTAATGTAAATATGGGTGGACTAATAATGTAGTAAGCTTTACAAATGTAAGGCAGTGCACAAACTGTTTTATGCTAACGCTATGTAGCATTAGCCCATTTGCTTACTTTCTCCATAACGGCAGTTCTCGTCGGTTGTAATGATTAGTGTGTGTTTGACAGAGAGAAAAAAAAGAGAAACTTGTGATCCGAATAATGAACGGTTGTAGTTACTCACATTGGTGTGTGATGTGTCAGGTCACAGAAAGACTTTACGGCCGGTCTATAACCTACATCATGCAGAACGACGCTGGAGAATTCGTGGACCTTTACGTGCCTCGTAAATGGTAAATAAACAGGTTTATCATTATAGTGTAATGTGCAAACTGTTTTATTGTTTGTTGGACCTTTAAAACATTTCAAAATTCGCTGAAACTTTAACACTAAATTGGTTTGGTTATTTTTCTCTGCAGCTCTGCGAGCAACAGAATTATCGGTGCCAAGGACCATGCCTCCATCCAGATCAACATTGCTGAGGTAAAAAAGCTTAACATCACTTTAATCCTGCAGACCGCCTGGATTAAGGTTTACACCACCTTTAACATCTTGGGCATCAGTAGTAGGCTGCATTTGCACTGCAGATCTTAATGCCCGATTCCGATTTTGTGACTCTGTCGATGCCCTGCTCACATCATCTTTAAAACTGTCCATTTTCCAATATCTGCATTTGCACTATACGCAGCAAAACAACTCAACTCAAAAAATAATAGGAAAATGCTTCATATTCTAGACACAATGGACTAAAATAATGGACACAGTGGATGAAGACAAATCTGATCTAACGCAGCAGACCCTAATGCATTAAGCCCATTTATATCCGATTTTTTTTCTACATATGAGTGACGCCTGTAAACAATCTAAAAACATGGGAATCCATGTGCTTTTTTCCTGCTGACATGACCTTCGGTCATATCTGTGACACGCTGGAAGAAAAAATCTAATTCTGGTTACTTGATGCATGCGTTGTAATTGTGGCCATAATGTCCTGCCTTTACCTTTTAGACTAACAGGGTGTAAGCACTAACCTGCTGTTGTTACACAGGCTGTGATATATATATATATATATATATATGTTTTGTTGCACTTAATTTGCATGACAAAGGACCAATTCTTTTCTGTACCTTTCCATTTTTTCAGGTTGACAAAGTTACAGGCAGGTTTAATGGCCAGTTCAAGACCTACGCCATCTGTGGTGCTATTCGCAGAATGGTAAGATTTAAATTAGCATTAAATTAATGTATATAAAGCACGGTCAAAAATTTCCCACCACATTGTCTTCAGGGTTTTTCTAAACTGAAACGTTCATACCGTATGTGTCTAAAAGATTGTGGACACATTATAGCACACTAACAACAGTGTGTTCCCAATCTGCCATAAAACTAAAACCATATAGTGTGTGGGATTTTGGTATTTGCTGTTGCTTTAAGACTTCCCTGTATCAGTGCTAACAAACTCGCACTGTTCCACAAAGCCTCTTTATGGATACATGGAGCTTTTCCTTAATGCATGAACAATAACTGTGTGCTCTTAATAGCTATGTTTTTAAAGCAATTGTATTTTTCACAGGGTGAAGCTGATGATTCTCTCCTGAGGCTGGCAAAGAATGACTCAATTGTGTCAAAGTAAATGTAGTTTTATCTATCTCTATCCATGTGTGTGTTTGTATGTATATAATATTGAAACAGTCATACACTTGGATGTAAGTTTGCTTGGGCAGTTAGGAAACTTGGCTGTTTAAATATTTAATGAGTTTTTGCTGTACAGCTGAAGGTCAGACAAAATGCAGTGCAAGAGTATTTTTGTGGTTTCTGATTGCTTTCTTTTCTTTTTGCAGGAACATTTAAGTTGACGAAAGAACACTTGCTGTTTTTTGTCAAAAATAAAATGTAAAAGAAAAATTGTGTGGTTTTTTTAATGTTACCGTGTGTGTTATTGTTTTGGGAATTATGTTCTATAATAGATTAGTTTCTGAATTCTGACTTTTACCCAGTTTTGCTCTGCCCTCAAAAATGTACATCTGATGTAGGTTCCAAAAGTGGATGTGGTATAATAGCTCAGTAGCACCACATAGTCACTATTAATGAAGCGCCCCTTCTGCTACATTTATGTATGTGTATGAAAATTGGATAGTGTGTATATATACTCACACATACATGTGGGTTATCAGATTTACTCTTATTCAGGATGAGTGCTAAGCAACTTGTGTTCTCTGCCCTATTTACTGCAGTTACTATCCGGTTATGTGCCGTCCTGCTTAGTGCAGGTAATTAATCACAATACAGCCTCTGTCTTCAGCGCGGTTTCCTGGAGGTATGTTAAAGGGGGTAGACAAGCACTTGGGCCTCGGTCAGAGCAAAACACTGCACTCGCCAGGTTCAAAGAACAAACATTTAACAATTACTGAAAACGTGTGGATTTCTTCCACACGATTAGTCGTTTCTAGAGCAAGCAGAAGGAGAGCCCTTATCTGCGACAGATGCCAAAGGCTCAAAAAGAGGCTGGGTAATACCTTTTTAAGCGCCGAAGGCGGGATTCACGCTTTCTCCAGCGTGCCATGCACGCAGAGCATCCAGCTACAGCAGCCACACTTGTAGGCTACACAGCTCTAGCCTGGAATGCCAGATCATCCCTGCTGCCTAATACAGAAAGTCTTTTCTGATGGTAATCAGCCAAGGATAGCAAATGATAAAGAGATGTGCAGCCCTCACGCAGAGTGCACGCCACCCTGGAGATTTATGTACGAAACCATTGACATTGTCTGTACGAAACCATTGACATTGTCGGTACGAATCAGTACATGCTGCTGCTCCACCCGAGGTAGAAAAGCTATCAAAGCTGAAAATACTGCCCCAAGCGGTTTATATGCCTGCGGACTTGACCATGGTCTTGGCCTTGGGTCGATGCGTTCATCATGATGACTACTTGTGACGTCACTACCCCAAGGGAACTCCTTGGCTGTACATTTCTGTTTTGTGCGCCGGCCTCAGCTGCATAGCTGCCCTGCCTGAAAAGGTTTAAGGTGGATTGGATGACTGCTCTGTACTGCTGAGACAGGCGAGCATGCATCTCCAGCGATTTCTCTGCATGTTCACGCACAGCGTTCCTTAGGTCTTAAGTTGCAAATCAGTCACCAGGACGCATCTGCGCCAGGATCTGTTTTACCTTTTTTACATCCTGAATAAGCGTTTGCGAAATGCTCCGTTCACCGGTCTCAAATCCAAAATTGGAGAAACCCTCCGTTTGGGGACCAGGAAGTAACGGCTGTAGAATCTAGTCTCCGGCCTGTTTGGGGAAACTCGCTCTACGGCTGTCTTCTTGAGGAGATCTTAAACCTCCTGTCTTATAACGGAGACGTTCTGAATTACACTGTTGAAATAGGGTGGTCTGCGTCAGAACTAACAACCCAGTGTGACACCCCTGGGATAGCCAAGCTTCCATAAAATGATTTAACAGTCTCAGCCCCTCGAGTGCTGAAACACTGAGCAGGTGCTGAGCATTTAGAGCCAGCGCACACACATCCCTAGCAACGAGATGACGCAGGGAACAACTGTTTTATGACAGTGTGCGAATTAAAAAATTGGTTTTTTGCAGACTTTGAGTGGCAAAATACAGGCGCACACTTGAGTTCACGCAGCGCGCTAAGCTCTCCTGTGTTTGTGAGCTGGGGCTTTGAACTCCTCCCTCCTCCTGCCAGCGTTAAGAAGACTCCGATCACATCTCTGTTATGCTAATTCCAGCATACAGGCCGCTCGTCAGACCCTGGAGGAGTACACATCAGTGACCAGCTACATTGGCAAGTGCATTGGTGACATCACTGTCTCTAAAACCATCACCACACGCTCAAATCAGAAACTGTGAATGACCATAAAGGTGCATGCACTGCTTAAGTGCAAAGACTCTGCCTTCAGAGCAAAGGACAAGACAGCTCTAAAAACTGCAAGGGCCAAACCTTCCAGAACCATGAGAGAGGCAAAGCACGCATACTCCAAGAGGACACCGGAGACACCTATGTGGCAGGCATTCAGACATCTTCACCTGCTTGTGACAGTGACGCCTCCCTCCCAGATACGCTGAACGAATTCCACGCCTGGTTTGAGGTGCAGAATACTGTGGCAGCGAGGAAGACCATTCCTTCTCCCAGCGACCAGGTGCTCGGCCAAACCACGGCTGATGTGAGGAGAACTTTAAGCAGAGTTAAGCAGCATGGAAGTCTGCTGGCCTGAACAACATCCCCGGCAGAGTGCTCAGGGACTGTGCAGAACAACTAGCAGATTTTTTCACTGATTTCTACACAGATTGAGTAAATTCTGTTCCGTAGGATTAAATCCAATCTGCGTACCAGTATGGCAGTGAACAGAGAAGTAACTGCTCAGTAGACACAGCGTGGTAGTTTACCTAGTGGGTAAATTTGAATAAGATACTATAAAATAATTTTACTTTAATTTTTTTGTAATATTTTAGAGCATTTCTCTAATTAAACAACCATCCAACAACCATTGCAAGGCCACTGGTACCTACTGCAGGTTAGAAAGTGTTAATACATGAACATACTCCTATTAATCACTACAAAAAATGATTTAACATGACATTTCAAATTAATATAAACAGTCATATTTGTTGCGGTTTTATAATTCTTCTCTGCTTTTTGCATTGTGTGTGTACGGTGGAGTTCCAAAATGAGAAAGAATTAGAAAGTTCACACACCTGCAACAAAGTCTATCTTAATTTATGTAAATTACTTAAATATTATATAACTATATGTTTAAAACATTCTTGTGCTGTATGTAATTAATTATGCAGCAAAATTACAACATTGTACAAACAAATACACTGACTGAGAAAACATTTGTGAGTTTTAAGTAAAAAGACCCTTTCCTATACACTACCTCACCCCATCATTTAAAGGAAAAACATAACATTTTCAGCTGACAAAATGAGAAGTGCGATATTAAAAACCTGAAGAACCTGATTCTACTCATTATATTTTGTAGCAATTAAAACAATATAAGCATGGTCATTAAATGCAGAGTGAGTAACAAAACAGACACACAAACAAAGTAAAAAAAAACTGCAAAGATGGTAAGAAATTCTACTTAGAGTACTATTATTATCTGTGAAACCTGACAAATAAGATAAATATATAAAATGAACACAATTATATCTGTTTAAATAGTTAATACTTTATTTACCAGAAGCATCACTATTTACACTTTGAATATTAATTGTAAAGTATAAAGTATTAATTATGTCTAAGTATTGTTACTATTGGTTAAATGGTAAAAGTATTGACATAGCTTGTTGCCCTGCCCCAAATATCATAAATCATTAAAAATAGTATAAAAAGAGGGAAACCAAACTTTAAGACTCTTAAATAAAACCTAAATGTTATTTCTGTATAGTTTTCCTTTCATTTTGCTTATCATTTAAAATCAAAAATGTATTTGTTATAGTATTGTTATGGTACTTCTATGTCTAAATAGTTTTTGGGTATACAAATTGCACCGATTTCATAAAAAATGCTTTTCTCCAAATATACTTTGCTCTGAATATGCTAAGTTGACTTAAATCAACAGGGGATTGTCAAGCACTGCGACTCCTGCAGCAACACCTCCATCAGCATGTTCCACACTCTTTGTCCTGAGTAGGTGACCCACACATTCATTCATCAACACCTCTGTTCCTCTCCTGTATAGTGGTGAAAAAGGTTAGAGACAAAATTTTGCGTTCATATGAAATATAAAATATTATAGTGAAAATCATTTTTTAGAAAAAAAAGTTTAAAAGCAGATTTCCACAGCGTACCTAACATAGACTCCAAAAGCACCCAATTCACTACAGCACATCTTTGGCTTCAATGGATCTCCCTCTCGGCAAAGATAGTTACATATGGGTTTGGGCTGGATTTTGTTCATCAGAATGTATGCAGTTCTCTCAGTGCTGTTCTTCATACGCTCTAACACACAGCGAATCTCATCCCCATAAATGTTGTTCCCTGCAGAAAGAGATGTGCAGTGCATTTTTGTGCAGCATTAACAGCCAGTGTGTCTAAATAAATGTTACTTAAATGTAACTTAAATGTTTGTTCTTGTTAGTTACACATATGCGAGCACACACTAGGGGTAGACTGATTATCAGCCTGGCCATTTACTGGCCCAGAAAAAGTATTTTTAATAACTATCGATCATTTTTAAGACCTGCTTTTTTAAGATTTGCTGATAAAATAATTACATTACGTTGCTTTCTTCTTTTAAGTTTCAGTTTTTGGTCCAGAACAAAAAGAAAAATTATACATTTATACGTTTAGCGAACCTAAAGACAGTGATCGGTTTGCAACCTGATGTATATTTTCGGGAAAGACGCGTTGCACTGGATTAAACACGCTCATCATGTGGATGTATACACGGTTTTACTTTTACCAGCTGAGAACTCAAAAAGCTCCTGAAATGTTTAAACAGCACCAGAATTTTCTTTGTTGTAAACAGAAACAAGGAAACGACTTTTTTTTTTAGACTTTCTAGACTAATAGGCAACATAAAAGTCAACATTCTGGTCCTTTAAAATTGAAGAATAACAATCAGTATCAATATAATCCCAGCTCTTGACCTACTCTGTAATAATCGGTGAAAAATATATTTTGTCTAGAAATCCACTTTTACTCACATCCTCAAAAGCTGTAACCTTTTTATTAAAACTCCAAAAAGTGGTTCTGTTTGCTGTCTTTAGGTGGAAAAGAATACATCAGGTTATTCTTTACTCTTTATTAGCCCCAAGCTTTGCTCTAACCTTGCTGATCTTTATGTGCAGAAGTCGTTAACAATATACATTAAATTAATAATTCTACAATTCTAATTCGTCTGCCTGCTGCCGATATATATTCTTTTAAATGTTTCTAAAGAAAGCTACTTTTTGTGGAGCTGTAAAGCCAAGTGTATAATCTACAGAAATGTACAATCAAAATTTGAACTGAAGAGCAAAGTCCATTTGCAGTTTTACATTTACAGCAGTCGTCAGACACCGTTAACCAGGGCGACATACAAAAGTGCTTCGGGTCTTTAACAATGAATAGATCAATTCTGATTTTCTAAATAACAAACTAAGTGTAAAATAAACCAAAAACTATTACAAAAAGAGCAAGGTTTTTAAAAATAAATTCAATGTTTATTTTAAATACATTCAATGTAAATGCTAGTTATTTGTATAGCGAAGTCTTACCTCCTCCTTCCCTCTGTGGCTTCAACACATACTGGTCTGGTTTGGCCAAAGCCATAGCCACATTTTTGTCCCCTTCCTCTCCCTTAAAAGACAGAAAAAGGTTGTGTCACATATCCTTTTTCATAAAATGTTACTATAATTGTGCAAATTGCTGTACTACCATGTCTAATGAGTAGAGGCCAGCAAAGGTGGCACGAATCTGAGCCACTGTTTCAGGTTCATCAGGAAAGAAGGTCTCGAGGACACCTGGCCGAGCCAACTCCTGCTGGACCTTTTTAGTTCCAACAAGGTGGGTGCTAATATCTGGACATTTTACAGCACTCGAGCGTTCTATCATCAGTCGAGCCTCCCAGCTCTGTAGGCCACACACACTTTTGATTGATATGCCACATTCCATATTCTTACAATACATAAACTGAAAGTGGTATTATTGACTAGCAAAATCAATACCACATGAAAACATTAAGTAAAGGTAAAGTCTCAGCTGTTATGTAAAATGACTTCCATACTTCCTCTGATTTGTAATTTTGAGGCATGTATCCATTACGGAAATAAACAATTGCAATCTCCTGCCCATCTCTGAAAACAAAACAAAAAAATCGGAGGTTTTCATCAGATTTGTTATAGCAATTGATTTTTAAAACCTTATTATTATAGAAAAAAAACACTTACACAAACAGCCTCTTGTTCTTGTCTAGAAATCCACTTTTACTCACATCCTCAAACTGCCTTCTTATTACACGAATATTTCTGAGAAAACACAGAATGCAAATGTTGTACAACAATTCGATTTTCCCCTGTAAGTCATCTACACCAAGTTTGTTTTATGTTGAAATAAACCAAATCTATACTTTAACATGAACTTTTTTCATTTATTTGCTTCTTGATATAGTAAATGAAATATGAACTTAGATTAACTTTATTGTAACAACAAAGTCCACTGTATGTCATATTTCACAGTTATGTGGACAAACATTATTATAAACACTCCTCAATTTACATCTTTTTACAGGTATAAAATAAATAACTTAAATAACAGGGGGAAGGTTTAAATCTAAAAATATAAATATAACAAAGCCTCGGCTGTTCGTTTTTCATTCTACATGTTTTTGACAAACTCCTCATGTTTCCCTCGGTCTCACATGGAGCAGCATCACGGCTCACACACACACTGAGTTAGCCACATCCAGTTTCCTTAGTTGTTGCAGAAAACACTTAATAGACAAATCTTAAGTGAGCTTCAGATCATATTTATCGCATATTACCTTGCCCAAAGCTCATTTTCTACATATCGATGGTCATAAATGTTCCTCTGTACGTCCTCAACTAGGAACATCACAACCGCCCTATAAAAAAAACATTAATTTACTATTAAAAAAGAGAAGGGAAACATTAAGCATTATTGTTAAACATAGGCTGCCTGGTCACCACTTGGATTTAACTAAGCAAAAACATTGGAGCCTTGTAACTAATATTTCCTATTAGTTCCCATATGGTGGCAGCATCCCCACAGCATGATGCCGCCACCACCAAGTTTTACAGTGGGGATGGTGTGTTCAGGGTAATGAGCAGTGTACTTCGCCACACATAGCGCCTTGCATTTAGGCCAAAAAGTTCAGCTTTGGTCTCATTTGACCAGAGCACCTTCTTCCACCTTGCTGTGTCTTCTACATGGCTTGTGGTAAACAATGGCTTTCTTCTTGCCACTCTTTCATAGAGGCCAGATTTGTGGAGTACACAACTTAAAGTGGCTGCTTCTCCTAACAGTGCTCTCCTTGCTCGGTCTGTCAGTTTAGGTAGACAGCCATGTTTAAAAGGTTGGTAGTTAGGTTTGCAGTTGTGGCATACTTTTTCTACTCTGGATAATGGATTGAACAATGCTCCTTAAGATGTTCAAAGCTTGGTAAAAGTCTCCACAACTTTATCCCTGACCTGTCTGGTGAGTTTCTTGGTCTTAATGACGCTGTTTGTTCACTAGTGTTTTCTAAAAAACCACTTTACAGAACAGGTGTATTTATACTGAGACTAAATTACACACAGGTGGACTTTATTAACTAATTAAGTGACTTTTGAAGGCAATTGATTGCACTGGATTTTATTTAGAGGTACTAGAGTACAGGGGTTGAATACAAATGCACTTTTCAGATTTTTATTTGCTTAAAATTTGGAAACCATGTATCATTTTCTTTCAACTTCACATGTGTTATGTGCTTCTTTGTGTTAGTTTATTTATTATTTATTTAAGTTTGTGATTGTAAGATGACAAATGTAAAAAGTTCAAGGGGTATAAATACTTTTTAAAGGCACTGTAACTAGTTTTAAGAAAAAGATTTGATTTAATTAGAAGTCACTGAGGTCTGATCATCTTTCAAGCAGACGGTATACCAATTTGTTAGCTCTAGAAAATAAATAGTCTTTCTGGCCACAGATAAACATATTCTATAGTGTAGTGTACAGTAACTAAACATGTAGTGAGGACCAACATTACAGGGACACAGTAACAAAAATTGTGAACCAAAAACAAACACATACACAGGGAAATACCTAACAAAATATGACACGTACACAAAGCCGTATTCATTTCTGTTGAGGCACTAAATCTTTTAGAGCCAGATTTTCAAATATACAAACAAGAATAAACATAAGGGCTCGCACTCATTCACTAAATTGCAAACAAGATATTGGCTGCCTCACTTAGGGCTTTTTAGTGCAGTTTTATGTCAGCGAGAATACATTAGCTAGGCTAATGACAAATAAGTGTCTACAAATATTTCAATGGTGGCATACAGAGAGATAGCAAGAGGAACATGACAACTGCAAACCCAATTTAGATTATGAGGCATTGCGTAGTCTGAAGGGAGGCTGAGATTGTGGCTGCCTCCCATTGAGTCACTGCCCTGTATTTAAACAGGAAATTTAGCCAATTTGACTATAGAACTTTATTAAAATTATCAATCATACAGTAACTAAATTTATAGCACAGATAAGAAGATAAATGTTAATATTTATTTCATCATTATTTGTTTTCTTACTTTTAATGATAACCTCCAGTGAATGCAAGTCTCTGTTGCAAGCTGACAATGACGATATTCATCTTAAATTGTGAAAGAAGGGTCCAGCATATGTTTTCACCTTAACCATAACAGTCTATAAATTAAAATCTCTATCATGGAGAAAAATTAGTAATAAATAGAATCTGTATGAGTAAAAAAATGTTTTGGATATTTTGAGAAATTTATAGGCCGACTTGTAATTTGGTGATAAATTAAATCTAGATTAAATCAAAATCGACATTTCATAAGGGTAGTTGAATGATGCCACAGTGAACACGTGTTAATCAAAGCAAAAGATTAAACAACTCAAAAAAAATGTGTAAACTTTAGAAATTGAAGGACCATATATGTTAAACTAACCTCTTCGAGCCATATAGCTCCCAGGCCAATGCCAAGCCTTTTGCCAGACCTGCTGCTGGATTGTTATCCAAGATCAGCTTGCTTTCCTCCAACAGGTTTGCAACCTTCAGAATATGCCTGGGATAGAAACATGTCATAATGTGTATAAAAGTTTTTGCAACAAATAAAGTTTGAATGTGAACCGCTAAATTAAAAACAAAGCTTATTCACGGTTAGCTCTCTTGTTAAAGCACTAATTAAAGACATAAACTCACCGATGAACATTTGGTGTACTTGTGGAAAGCCCCCCAAAACTGGCTGCAAAAGTATTAATTTCAATCTGTTTTAGGGTGTCTTTTCCATCAGCATGGTCAATCATGTAATCTGAGCGATTTAAGGTGAGCATTATTGCCTTAAATGAGAAAAAGCATTAGCATAAATTCAATCCAATAGTTTGCATACCCTTGAGATTACAAGAAATAAGATTCATAGCAAGAAAGCATTTAATGTGTTTTAATGTGATTTTTGCAGCAGGAATGTTTAGATAATGTACATTATTTTTGATCTTTTTGATACTGTAGCTACCTTTAAATTGTTTCATATCCTAAGAATGGCGGATCTGGAGGCCGAACGCTTACAGTAAATCTACACGCATTTTTCTGTTGATTTTCTCTGTTGTTATTGTCTTTTGCATACTGAATTAAAAAGCTGTTTTAGTAGATTTTTATGAAGATGCCATAGAAGATGAAAGCTTCCAAGCTGTAGATTTAATTCTAACTATACAAAATGAAACAGTACATTTACTAAAAATAAATATCCTAAAATTAATTTAAATTATCCTGGTTATCATTATGTTTTATTACCATGTCCAAAGGCTCCTGCTGAACTTGTCTGTAAATATTGAAGAGTTTTGCTGTAAAATTGTCAACCTTGATGGTGCTGTGAAGGTATATAGGTAATTTAAAACAGTTAATGCACACAAAAACTTTCACCACAAGCACATTTAACTTTTTCCTTAAGTTACCAGAAAGGAGTAATAATAAAATTTAAACTCAGGGTAGAACAGAAACATTTAGAAACAAGTATTGTTCTACAGCATCACCATATGAGCAGTACCTTGCAAGGGCTTCCTCAAGGAAATGTGGACTGTGGCTGACTCTGTCAATCAGCCGATTAAAATGGGTTGAAATGTCAATAGCCTGATTAAAGAGTACTTTGGGCACCCGGGAAGGGAAGAGTGTAAATGGTGCATAATTTACTGTCTACAAGCACACAAAATTTACAGTTAGAATATTAAACTTACAGTAAGAGAAATATATCTCTTTAAAAGATTTCCCTGCTTTTTTTGTACATTCGCTGACAAAAAATGATCAGTCTATATTTTTAATGGTAGGTTTATTTTAACAATGACACAAAATAGCACCAAAAACATCCTGAAAATCACATTTTAAAAAAAGTTGTTAATTGATTAACATTTTTATAAGTGAAATAAGTATTTGACCCCTATGTAAAACAAACTTAGTACTTGGTGGCAAAACTCTTGTTGGCAATCACAGAGTTCAGACGTTTCTTCTGGTTATCCACCAGGTTTCTACAGACCTCAGGAGTGATGTTGTTCCACTCCTCTTTGCAGATCCTTTCTGAACTCCCTCCACAAATTTTGTAGGAATTTCTGTAGGAATAAGGTTTGGAGACTGTCTAGGCCACTCCAGTTTTCTTGAGCCACTACTGTTGCCTCAGGTGTGTGTTTTTAGTCACTGTCATGCTAAAATATCCATTCACAACCTATTTTCAATATGCTGCCTTAGGAAGTTTTTACCCAAGATCTGACAGTATCCCTAATCCCAGTATGTTTATTGTCCCTTTATTGCAATGATATTGTTCTTCCCCCTTAGCAGTAAAGCCCTTCCATAGTATTATGTTTACACCTCCATGTTTGCCAGTGAGGAAGGTGTCCTTGGGGTCATAGGCAGCAGTCCTCCTCCTCCAAACATGGCGAGCTGAGTTGATGCCAAAGAGCTCGATTTTGGTCTTATCTGACCATAGCATTTTTATCCAGTTCTTCTATGAATCATTCAAACTTCAGACAGGCTTGTACATGTGCTTTCTTGAGCAGAGGGACTTTGCTGGCGCTGAAAAATTTGATCATTGAAACGCCACGAGGTGAGATTAACAGTTACTTTGTGTTTCTTTCATCTGTAAATAACCACACCAACTGTTGTCAGTTTCTCACCATTCGATCTCTGTGTAGGTCTACAATTTAATATATCCTAATACCTGCACTTACTCCATTTAGGCGTTCCCGCTAAAGGGTGCGAGTGTGTAGGGTGTCTCTGGTCACTAGTGAGCTTCTCCACTTTGCCTGCTTGTGTCCTTAATGCGCATTCTCTCTAGGTGCGGGTCTAAGCGGACTTTACTATAGGACATTACCCAGAATTCCTCTGGTGGAGTGAAGTTAAGTGTAAATAAAAAATTATTCATGTAATTATCATTTTAAGCAGCAGTACTGTGAACAGCATGATTACCGGCACTGCCATTTTTTGTCTAAAGGGTGTCACAATGATGACATAGCAATGATGTTTGACGCAGGTGGGTGATGTGCCGTAAACTGTCCTCTTATTAACTAAATTGTGCATTTCCAAAATTTTTAATTAAACATTATTCTATAATGACAATATAAATACATTTATATAATAAAAATACATTTCTAATAGGGTTAGTTTCTTTAGAATACTTTAGGTATTGGGGTGTTACATGTTTGCACCGTTTTTCATACATGTACATAAAATGCAGTGGACATGATTTAGCCAAGGAGGATGTTATTCTGTGTTTCGAGTAACCCGCCTCAAATCACTTTTAAATCTTTTTTTGTCCACAAACAAATTGAAACATTTTAACTAAATGCTGGAAGTTAAAGACCGGAAAGTCATTAATTCTAGAATAATTTCATTAAAATTTACAATTTAATAACAATTCCTGGATTGGATCACAATGATAAACCTTGGATCACAACATAAAATTAGACAAACTATAATACACTTATTTATGATAGTCAATGAACAACATTAGTGAATTTAGAATGTATTGACGATGATCCAATTTACTGATGATTTTACTATTTAATGTAAAATTCTCTGAAAGGGTGACAAGCTACATTTTTTATAACCATGAATTTTAAAAAATAAATTATAAATGTAATTGTTATTCATGCATGCACACCTTGATACATTTTACTGCACACACATCCATTTTTGGTCACATAGGCGAGAGAAATGTTTACACATTAACTAAACTGCACAGACATGTTGTATGCAATGGTTTGGTACAGCATAATACTACTACTATAAAATAAATTTATAATATTGCATTTCAAAGAAAATTCAAAAATGGATTGAGGCGGTTTTCGTCGGCACACATTGATATGATAAATGATTGAAAGGTTGATCCAGGATTAACAAAGGATGCTAATCCAGGAGCACATTCTACACCATGACATGCGGCGGAAGGGGCACTACTTTGAAAGTGAAAAGATGGTGACCAGTTTATTCCACCAATAAATTTATAGACGTATCATTTCTTTGTCAGTGGGCAAAAGTACAAAAATCAGCAATAATAATAATAATAATTTTTCGTATCTAATATATACAGATGGTCAACCTCTGGTTAATGTACTAGTACTAAGCTTTTCAAATGTCATAAGAGAGCCAATTTCTTTTAGATATAACATATATAATTTAACTGTATACATTCTGCTACAGTATGCCAATTTTTTTAGGTTTAACAAATAGAACTGTGACAGTCAATAATGAAGGTTTACTTCTGAGGAGTTTGGTGAGTCTTTGGTGCGCATTAATACTCCGTTCATCAGTGCAGCATCTTTAGCAATTGCTTCCAGCTCTTTTATTAGCTCCTCATTTTTTAGGAGCTCATCTGGAATACGGGGAGAAGCCATTGTATTCAACCTGGAATAAAGCAAACAAATGTAATGAAGGAAACAAACCATAGTAGCCAAGTCAACTGCGGTCACTTCTATGGTAATGTAGTCACTCAAAAACAGAATGCGGTTTCTTTTAAATAAATGTTTCTTTTTGATTTTGCTAATTAACAAAAAACCCCCCAAACAATAGCGATGGCGTACTTCTGCTAAAATCTTAGCCAGCTAAGCCACTTCCGCTATCACACCCCTTAGGTAAACTAGCAACTGTGAAGCTACACAGAATATACATCCATAAATACAATGTGTGTAAAATTGTGGCCATTTTAATTATTTATCATCATCATCATCGATTTTCACTTTAATTATCTTAATAATGGGATACAGAACATGTGCAAGAGAAAAGCATTTTAAAAAACATTTTTGCAGGATTACACGCGAAGTTTTACAGATACTTTATTTGACAAACGAAACCTGTTTTATGAACCAGTTTGCTTAAAGCCCACAGGATATATTTATAATAAACTCAAGCTGTTTGAAATTAACAAAAGGTGTTAGGAAATTTTTGTGATTGTCATCAACAACCACTGACTGCGTGAAGCAATTTGGAGCTAAACTCTGGCCTCCAAGACCGAGATTGGTGACCCCCTGACATACTGTTTCACGGCTAAATCCAATTCTATTAAAAAAAAAAAAGTTTACCACAAAAAAAACATCAGTGCTTTATTTACCAGTTGTATTTTTTTCATATTTTTGTTCAAAGCATATTAATATTTTATGTCCAAAAATTCTTATAAAAAATATATATAATCTCTAATCTATTAAACAGTCATAGTTTGGGAAGTTTACTGTAAAACTGTATTATGTTGCAAATTACCTGCTTCCCTATTTAAATGTTATAAGAAGTGTAACTATTTCAGTTAATTTATGTATGTAATTAGAACATAACTGATAACTTTTTAATTAAGATTTGATAAATTACATTCTAAACATTTAAACCAGGCAAAGTTATCTTTATAGTAATACTCAACATAAATTACTATTTATTTATTTTAATATTCTTCTTCTTCATCTTATTATTATTATTATTATATTGATACAGGTCATCTGAAGACGATTTGTTTCAAAATGATACAGTAAAACTGCTGGATTTTTATGGGGACTATAGAATGTCCACCTCTGTATGGGTGGAGCAGGTTTTGAATTAGGTTTTGTATGCTATGAAATGGGTTAAACCTGAATGAATTATATCTGAATAAAGGAAAATTATTTGAATATTATTTAAAATAACCTTTTGCACAGTTACAAGCAAAGATTTACAGAAACCTGAACTGATGAATGAAACCAGTTTTGTTCGAAACCAGTTTTATTCGAAAACAGTTTGCGTAAAACCCTCAGGATAAAGTTCTATTACACTCAAGCTGTTTAAAATTATACTAAAGACAGGCGAGATCACTAATGTTACACTGCGACACTAGCGTGAGACAACATGTATGATAAGGGCATAAAAAGACACACTACACGTTCGAATCTTGTGTGGATGTAGATTGTGGATGCAGCTTCAAGTCCTACTTCTTCTTGGTTGTCGATGAATGACAGTGGATGATTGGATGATCAGACTTACTTCGTTGACTCTAACCCTACGCAGATCTTAGTGCGACCGAGTAAAACGCGCCATAGTTGCTATAGACACTACGCATGCCGGAAGTGACTGAGCTGAATCAACGCGGAAGAGAGCGTGCATGAAGTCCATTTGCTTTCAAACTAACCATTACAAACATGGTGATACACAGCAATGGCTGTTATTTCGCCATCAATTATTAATCAAAAATAAAATTCCTATGCCAAATCTGAGTTTGCTCTCATGAGAAAACTTCAGGGTTTTTAATACCCGTTTAGTAGTTCAAAAAGGAAGGGGTAAAAAAAAAAAAATGAGAACATGAGTTAATTTTGTATTTGGGCAAAACAGCAAAAAAATAAAAACATTACAAACAAACATACAACATAACTATAGATATTTGCCGGAAACTGTCCGTGCCATCAACAAACTAAAAAATAAATCTGTTTCTGTAAATTCTGGAATATAAATTGTTAAATTACTGATATGCTCATCATTGTATTTAATAGCGTTAGATAACTTACTGATTAATGAAGCTGGTTTCGAGGCTGCTATTGTTGTCTCTGATTTTAGTCAATCTTACGAGTATTGTTGTCAGTGCAGGTTTTGTCCACTGAACAGAAGCTTTAAACAAACCTGACTAAAACCGGCAAACAAAAATGACTCAACGACGTTCAGTCTTCTTCTGCTGCTGGGTTTAACTTCACATATACTTACCGTTACCCACTGTGGCGCCACCTACTGACTGAAACACACGAAAACTTTGTGGTACAAAGCATTAATTTGTGAATTAGTATAAGGAAAAAAACAGGATATTATCTATATCGTATAATTGAATCAACTTATCCTAATAAATGTTTATAATAGCATTGTTTCCTTATTTTTGGGCCATCAATTAGGATATTATTTGTTGTTAATCTATGACATCTTATAGATTTCAATTCTTTCTTCTTCTTTCTCCTTCATACAATGTTCATGCCATCATTACATGGGCTACTGTTTCCCTTGTGAGACAAACATCACATATGCCTGTATTACGTTTCCATAAAGTGTATAATGTATGATAAAGATTGTAAATGTGTAAAGCTAATTTGTTTCTTTTTACTGAAGTTGCGGATGATTTAATTTTTCTTTAAAATTCTTTGTACATTATAATGAATTCTCCCTGTTTGACCTGATCCGCTGGAGGAAAGTAGGTATTTTTTGCTTACCTATATTTAATTATTATTTTGTCATTTTCTCAGTGTTTTATCTTATTCATTCATCTACTTTACCCGCTTATTCCTTAATTCAGGGTCACAGGGATCTGCTGGTATCTATCCCAGATGTCTCTGAAAGGGCGAAAGGCAGGAGGGGTACACCCTGGATTGGTATTGGTAACCTTGTAACCAACTTTAAATAAAACAAGGCATTTGAACTTGTATTGTACTTAAATATAAAAAGTATTTTATATTTAACATACCTAAGTATTACAAAACATACAAGCAAAATGTACAAGCAAATGCAAAAGCAGGTTTTAGTTCCAACTCTAATAAAACACCTGAACTAGCTAATTAGTGTTGTTAGCTAATAAAACTTAAAGGCATGTGTGTTAAGTAAATAATTACTTAAAAGTTAATAATAATAATTCTCATTGGCAATAAAAATACTTTACCACAAAAACATCATCTCCTTCCCAATCTCAAGTCTTTTGCAGCCTCCAACAGATTTTCTTCTAGGATTGCCCTGTATTTAGCTACATCCATCTTCCCATCAACTCTGACCAGCTTTCCCGTCCCTGCTGAAGAAAAGCATCCCTGCAGCATGATGCTGCCACCACCATGTTTCACAGTGGGGATGATGTGTTCAGGGTAATGACCATATCACTTTTTCACCACACATAGCGCTTTGGTTTTGGACTGTCCAGAGCACCTTCTTCCACATGTTTGCTGTGTCTCCTACATGGCTTGTGGCAAACTGAACTTCTTATGTCTTTCTTTCAACAACTGCTTTCTTTTTGCCACTCTTCCATAAAGGCCAGATTTGTGGCTTACATGACTTATAGTTGTCCTGTTGGACAGATTCTCCCACCTAAGCTGTGGATTTCTCCAACTCTCTCCAGCTCTACTTGTCTCCTGTCAGTTTAGATGGACAGCAATATCTTGGAAGGTTTGCAGGCATATATTTTTTATTTTTGGATGATGGATTGAACAGTGCTCCTTGAGATGTTCAAAGCTTGGGATATTTTGTATAATTTAATCCTGCTTTTATAACTTTATCCCTGACCTGTCCGGTGAGTTCCCTGTACTTCATGATGCTGTTTGTTTACTAGTGTTTTCCAACAAACCACCAAGGTCTTTACAGAACAGATGTATTTATACTGAGACTACGTTACACACAGGTGACTCTATTAACTAATTAGGTGACTTCTGAAGGCAATTTATTGCACTGAAATTTCTTTAGGGTATCAGAGTACAGGGGGGCTGAATACAAATGCATGCCACACTCTTCAGATTTGTATTTGATCAAAATTTTGAAAACCTTATATCTTTTTGTTCCACTACACAAGAGTAAAGAAGAGTGTGAAGAGTAAAGGCGTGTAAAAGCACGTCTTTTTTTCATTTTCAGTGCCATAATGTTTAAGTATTTAAAAGTAAGTAACTGTAAATTTATTAAATATTTTTCTATGTTCTCATGCACAGAGGAGAGAAAAAGAAAGAAATAGAATGAATGAAATAGAATGAAATAGAATAGAATGAATCCCCAAACGTATATATATAGTTTTATGCAAAAGTTTGGGCACCCCTGAATATAATCATAATTTCTGCCACATCTGTCTTTCAGCAGGAAAAACATTGGCCACCCCAGTCCCCAAACTTAAACATCATAAAAAATCTATGGATTGATTTGAAAAGGGCTGTCCACGCTGGCCAGCCATCAAACCTGAATGAACTGGAGAAATTTTGCAAAGAAGAATGGTCCAAAATATTAGACTTTTGCATAAAACTGTATATAACTGGATATAAATGTTCTGTGATGTATATTATTCAAATGCAAACCAACCAAATGTGATGGAATTTCTCTGTCAGAGAATATAACAGTAACCGTTTTTAATAACATAAGTGATACCAGTTCTGATACCAGTGAACTTTATTAACAGCACAATGTTTATGCTGTTTTTTTGTATTTTGCTGTAAATTTTAAATTTACCACCTTGAATTTTATATTCTTTTGCCTTCTCTCCAGACTTTTAGATGTTCATTTGCTAATAAGTTTGGGATTATTGTCCTGTTGCATGACCCAATTTTCATTCATCTTAAGATGCTCAACAGATGCTCCTAATTTTGTCTAAAAATATTATGGTATAAATTGCAGTTCATATTTGTCTTGTTGAGTATACATTTTGTGGCTTATTAGCTGCAAAATTAGTTAAAATCAACACCCCTCTGAAACTATACTTTATACTCAAAGGAACATACATTTATATTGGTCATACAGCTGAGCAATTGGGGGCCCAGCAGGGGCAGTTTGATGGTGCTGAGAATTAAACCTAATTAGCAGTCCAATATCTTAAACACTTCGCAACCACTTCCAAATATTCTTCATATTTAGTCCTCAATATGAAAGAACAACAGCATCATATTATACATAAAGCAACAAAAACAGCTACTGCAGATAATCACACAAACATTTATCATGCTGGTAAGTCTAAGACATTTTTTTTTACAAATCTAAAATTAGATAAATGCAACCTCTGAAACGGTTTACCAGCAGAATAACCACTACAACCAAACCTTAGCATCATACAAAATCAGTGTAGGTTGCTTTTTTATTAACAAGACAAGCTTTTAAAGAGATATTTTATATAAAGAACTATTTTTTGTAAATTTGTTCTATTTACTTTTATCTGTACATGTATTATTTCAATTTAGATACTGATGAGTGTTTACTGTATTGCCTTATTTAAACAAAATCTATTGTTTAAAAGTGCTATAGAAATAAAGGGGCTTGACTTGACTGAGACATTTGGAAAAAGGAATTTAAAAGTAACTTTCCAAGGTAAGATAATTACAGTGGATATTAATAAGACATATATAGGCCTAAATATTTGCCATTTAAACAACATATTAAATATTGAAAATATGCATGGCCCACATGCGGTGTGGTAATTGGCACAGTAGATGGTCTATTTTTATTAGTCAGACACCCTAAGAGACATCTTATGATATCAACCATAAGCATGCCTTTCTGAGCATATTGAGTTTAGACAGATATGGCCAACTCTCAGTAGCATGGGTTAAAATCTATTCCCGAGAGCTGCTTTAATGTCTTCAAACAATTAAAAATTCATAATTTTTTCATAACTTTTTTAATGAGTTCCTAATTTTGATAGTTCTGCCTGTAGATTAGCTTGTTTCATTATTGATACCTAACCAAAATACGAACACAGAGCTGCATATGCTGTGTTCAGGCCGTAGATACTATCGTGCACAGTGTCTATGATGAAACAATGAGTGCAAAAATGCTAAAAAGGTTTGTTAGAAATACTCTAAAGTTTCATAATCTCAATGAAGTACTTTGTTACTTTTTTGCATTATTGTTGCATGTTGCATCATTAGCATCTGCTTGGTATATTAGTTAAACATAGACTTGTGTGTATTTTCCATATAATTTAATAACTTTGAGAAGGTATAGTAAGTTTGCAAGAATGGAAGCCTAAAAGGGGGTGACACCATGGGCCAAAGAGCTGGAAAAACAGCACAAAAAGAAGTGCCTACATTCTTGGAACAGAGGTACTGAATGAGTGTGTGTGCCACCTAAAGAATGAGGAACTTGCCAGTGGATCAGGAATCACAGTGCTCAACAATTTATTTATTTTTTTTAAACCAGTGATGCCTTTTTATTGTAATTCCAAACAATGCCAACTTACACATAAAAACAAAAAAAATACAACAAAATAAAAATACACGGACGGGTCATCCTGAAATCTAGATTTCATCACATTACATCCACATCCATGTAAATCAGATTTAATGCTTTGCTCACATCTTTAGACAAAGCATATCAATGTTTACAAGAAACTTAGACCCTACAGACAAAATGCAGTAAATACCAACTAAAATAGGCCAGTGAAAAACACTGTGAGGTTGTTTTCAACTGAGCCAACAGGGCTAAAAGCAAAAAACACAATGAAAAGTGTTTAATAAAACTGATTAAAATGATTACGCATCTTTGTTCTTTGTTTAGCAAAGTTGTTTGCGCTGTTACACTTTTTTTTATTACACGTGCTATGTAATATTTAAAAATGCAAAGAAAAAAATGCACATTTATTGGGTGTTTAGCTTAATTTTCTGGGTAGAGCCTGACAGACAGACAGACAGTGTCAATATAATTGAGAAGACAGACAACATATACAAGCAGTCTCTTGGAATGTGTAGGACAGGACCAAACTTAAAAAGCATAAAAAGTTATTTATTGGTTTAAGCAGGTCCTGTCTGGCAAAAGTACACAAATATACATTTTGACTTAGACTCAAAAATTTTTGGAGAGAAAAATATGAGTAAGAACAGATTGAAAGTATTATATATGCCAGCAGAGGAAAAAAAATAACACTGATAAGTTTCTGACTACTGTTTTGCAAATATAAGTGCTAAAGGATGTGCGTTATGCAAGACTGTAGAAAAGATGAATAAAAGTTAATGCTGCATCCCGTAAAATTGAAGCTACATTCTATTCACAACAGTTCTAGTCCTTTTGCTGCTAAACAGCACTATATTTCACATCGTAGAAGGATAACATCTTTCACAATGAGAAGATATAGATTATGTTTTCCTACGATGAAGCTTTAAAAACAGTGCTGGGTGGTTATAGGGGCTGTATTTTTTCTTTTTAATATTTAATACTTATTCTTGCATTCATTTGTACTCAACAAACACCTTGAATTACAATGTATCCTTACTTGATTTTTAGTTTCACGATGTCAAGTTTTACATATTAAATTTACATTGTAAAAATACAGATCGCAAATTGGCCAGTAAATAAAAAGTACCCAAAAATTTTGGAGAAAAATTAACAATGCTATGTGCATTTGTAGTGCCATGGCCTTATGCCTCATTCCCCCTTTTTGTAAAAAAATTTGTGACACTTCACAGTGACACTTGACATACAAGTACTCTGGACAAAAAAAAAAATGTAGGTCAATTTAATAAAAAAAACCAAACAAAAAAAAACAACAACATGATGACAGTACTGCCAAGAAAGGTTTTTTGAGCTTATTGTTTTGAAGCTTGTGTAAAGCCTCCATCCCTGAACCTATAGTTCTATATAAAAATTGACATATGTTTGTGTGCAGTACAAGTTTAGTGCAAATCGTTTAGTTTTGTCTTTTAATAAAAAAACAAAACAAAAACAACAACCCCTTTTTGTTATTCTCATTGGCACTTAGTGAAAGTTAAAACCGCCAGAGGGGGCCATTTCTTTTATTAGAAACAAAAACAAGCTCAGGCTGCTGTGTGCTTAGATTGGGCAGCATGTCTGCCATATAAAGGAGAGTAAGATAGTTTACCAAAACAATTTCATGATATCAACAGCAGCTCTGCAAAGTGAATCACGGCAACAGTGTAAAGGGTCAGGAAGACAGCATGCCTGCTTTTGAGTACATACAAGCAACACGAACAGTTATCATTCTGGCCGACAGACCAGCAGACAGACAGACAGGGAGAAAAAAGAAAGTAAGAAGAAAGAGGAAGGGATGGATAAGGGAGGGAAGCAAGGAAAAAAGAAAGAAAAAACAAAATGTACATTATTTACAAATTACATTCTAGAGTGAGCTCCTTAACACTGTAGTTCACTACAAAAATACCAGGTCATCCAAAATAATTGAGAGATATGCTTCACTTTGTATGACAAGAATAAAAAAAGATGACATAAAACTGATCAGAAAATAGACACATTTTTATGAAAACTAACAATTTTTAACTAAAGCAACCTGAAAAAGTCTAAGATATGCATTTAAGTGTCCAATTATAATAAAGCTACATGTAACTTGTTTAGGTAAGGCAAAATTTAATTCAATTTAACAAATTAATTTGACATCTGCTTCAGAGGACAAAGCAACAAAATGCAGAGTTAATCCTGGCTTTAACAGTTGACTACATATTGAACTTAACTCCAAAAGTAATCATTATACAGATGTCAACAAAAATATTTTGATTAACCCCCTAATCATTAGCTTTTTTTTTAGAATTTTTTCAGATCTTGTTTTGCTTTTATCTGATTATTAAAGCCAGGGAATGAAAAGATCTTAAAAAAATATCTTAACCTACAATTTGTTGGACTTTAAATTTGTTTTTTTTTTGTCATGAAGCAGCAGAAAAATATTGGCAAGTGGTGTATTAAAATAAAAAATATTATTTTAGAGGTGTGCAGTCTTATGCCACCAGGCTATAGTAACTTTTTATTTACTTCTCCTAAAAATGTTTCGGATTGATATTCACTTAAATTGTATAGGCTGAAATCTCAGAAGCGTGATTAATCTTAGGCTGCATTTACACTATAGGTCTTTGTGATTATATCTGCTTACATAATCTTTTAAGATTGACCCGTATCCGATATCTGCATTTACACTATACACGGTAAAACAACACAAGGTAAGTAAAAACGGTAAAATAATGAATGGATGCAACGAATGAAGACGTAATAATTGTTTAGTATTTTTCTTTCTGCATCATATTTAAAGATCAACAAGCAGTGCTCTTTTTAGGTGGAGAAAAAAAGACTAGAGCCCTTGTTGCAGACTGAGAGAATGTAGCATTGATCGCTTCAATACAAGTCACTGCTGGTGTCACTGCACTTGAGTTGACGTCATGCATCCACGTTGCTTATTTAATGATGTTTGACTCGCATTGACAGGTGAAAATCCGATCTGTCTGCTTACATAGCAGACGCTAATGCAAGTAACTGATACATTTTTTTACTTATGGATAAGGCCTGAAACTGATCTCAGTCCATGTGCTTTTTTTTCCCTGCCTTCACGATTGTGGCCTCTATCCCTTTATGTGCCACATAAAAAAAAAACCTAATTTAAGGCACTTAATACATGCAGTGTAAATGCAGCCTTAGGTTAATTTCTTAAATCACACACCTTCTACCAATCAGACATAAAATGTTGACCATTGACAGATAAAATAAATAACAGTAATTATCTCTTTATCATGGCACCTGATAGTGGGTGGGATAAATTAGGAAGCAAGTAAAAATTTTGTCCTCAAGGTTGAGCAGGTTTTCCTCTCCAAAACTGCAGCTCTCATGGGCTGTTTTTACTGCGCAGTGGTCAGTATCTAATCAAAAGTGGTCTAAAGAATAAACAGTGGTGAACAGACAACAAGGTCATGGGTGGCCAAGGACCTTTGTTACATGTGGGGTGTGAAGGCTTGCCTGTGTGATCGGATCCAGACAAGCTACCGGAGCTTACATTTCTAGAGATGTTAATGTTGGTTTTCTTTAAAAGGTCTTAAATTACACAGTGCATCGCAGTTTGTTGCATATTGAGCTACGTAGCCACAGGTCAGTCAGTGTGCCTGTGCTGACCACTGCCCACCAGAGTAAGCACCAACTGTTGGCACAGAGTTGCACCACTGAGCAATGGAAGACTGGACTGATGAATCATGTTTTGAACACATGGATAGTTGGTGCATGTGCATCATATACCTGGCACCAGTATGCCAGGTATATGATGAACACATGGCACCAGGATGCAGTATGGGAAGAAAGAAAGCAGGCACTGGCAGTGATGATGATTTGGGGCTTGGGTCTGGCCATGCGTAAGTTACTTTGGCACATACCAGTTACTTAAGAGTGTACATGGTCTGCAACAATGCTAATGTGTATGGTATTTCCTAATAACTGTGGCCTATTTCAACAGGATAATGCCACAAAGTATAAATAGTTAAAGAATGGGTGGAGGAGCGCAATAACAAATTTGAGGTGTTGACTTGGCCTACAGATTGCCCAAATTTTAATCCAATCGAGTATCTGTGGGATATGCTGGACAAGTCCAATCTATGGAGGTACCATTTTACAAATAACAGGACTTAAAAGATCTGCAGCTAACATCTTCAGGGGACTAGTGGAGTCCATGCATTTATGTGTCAGGGCAGTTTTGGCAGCAAAAACAGGACAAGCACAATATTAGGCAGATGATCATAATGTTATGCCTGATCGGTACAGTGTATCGATACAATGTATATATATTTTCCCTTCTGTCTAAAAGTAGTGTTGCCAAAACTAATGCATATTGTTATGTTATTTATTTATTTATTAAGGCTTTTCTGTTTTCCCCAATGTTTCTTCAGAGTGACCTGTTTTCAGCGTGGGGACACAAAACAGTTTTTTACCCACCTGTAGGGAAACTCAAGGTATAAAATCCTTTAAGGTGCACAATAGGGGGTCAATAATGAATCAGTATTTCAAACACTGATGTTTAAAGAACCTGCTATGTTTGTGAAAGAAAGAGTAAAATCAGTCAGTAAAGCGCTGACAAGCTTTTTTCCAGCGGCATGCCGTGCACCATAGATCTTTTTTCTCCATTCCGTACACTTTGCGACATTTCTTGGCTTCTCCTCTGGGTTTTCTAGGTAATAAGAATTAGAGTGTTTTATTGAATTGTCCAATTTTGTGAATAGTCACATTCAAATTTACCACAGATCCCTATATATAAACACAGTGCGTCGTCGTACCTTGTTCCAGAGGTAGATTTTGGTGTAGATATGGTGGTTGTGGCTGTGTGTGCCTTGCTGCTGGCATGCGTGACAGGCTGTCTTTTCTCCCCATTGCTTAAAATGCCAACATGAGTTGGTATACCCTGCAAAAAGCAATGTTCAAATATAATGACTATAAAACCTATAGTCTATAACCTAGTAATCTGTAATGAAAATATAATTCTATTAATTATTTGACAATTAATTTGAGACCTTACAACAGTGTTATTTTTAGTGTTTTATACTTTATATTGCTTGTTGTTTTTCCAACAAATATTAAAAATAAAAAGTATTAAAAGTAAAATAAATTTTTATATTACAATGCTGCATATTACAGATTTTGTATATTAAATGCTGCATATTACAGATTTATAAGAATGTTTTAAAAAAAGAAAAAAACATGCATGCGTTCCTACCGGTTGGCTTTTAAAGATAATGGAAGGTGACTGCCAGGAGACACTGATGGGACTGTGGCTGTGCAAAGGCTCAGAAGAAATGGTAGGAATGCTGAAAGAAGCAGTGGCCTGGAAAACAACACAACACATGGTAAGTGTAATAGTCTTTGGTTTTGTACTGTAAACATCTAGTAAAATGCAACTGAACTGATTAAGACCACAATGTTATATCATGCATGTCATGCTTTTGACCAGATTGATGTGTAAAAAAGATAAGATCTACCTGATAAGCATGGTCAGTTTGGATATGGCACAGTGTGGAGGGAGCCGACTGGCTAAGCGGACTTTGGATTACAGTGGCAGACTTAGATTGTGCCATGTCGGTACCAAGTGGAAAGACCGGTGGCGGGCCAATAGTGGTGGGCGAGGTTGGCGTGAGGTTTGATAGCCCTTCAGATAGAGTGTCCATATTCACTTCAATCTCTGAGTAGTAGAAGTCCTCCTCACCATCACTGTAGTCAGAATCTCCATTCCGCCTATACATGTGTACACACATGCACACACAAACTGTAAACGCAGAGATTGACTTGAAAACTTTATTCATGCTTTAGTATCATGACTTTGTCATGAGAAGCAACATAACTGAGCAGCAACCTGTAATCTGTAATTTGCTACCAAGACATTTCCAGCAGATTTTTAAAGTCATGTAGAAAAATTCTCATTTTAGCATATAACCCAGATGATCAGCCAGAAATACCATTAACTAATCATGTTTGGCAAGCCATTGCCAGGCTTCTATTATTTAAAAATGACACTGATTAACTGCCTTAATAGAATGTAAATAATCTGCAATAATGATGAGTGAGCAGGTGTTAAAATAATATTCGCATACATTTCCAGACCTAGAAATGAAGTGTTTGAACATTGCCCACAGCATCATATGTTTTCTTTCTCAGTTATTTTACTAACACAAATGCCTGGCCATCTATGTGATTCTGATACATGCCCACTATAAGTGCTTCAAATGTGGACACTGTATGGAATACTGACTTATATGTGGCTCTGAAATACAATACAATTACAAAACAATAATCTTGTGGCCATCACTTAAATTATGTGTGACTTGTGGCATAGATGACTTTCTGTTGATATTGACCAGACAGGTTGGCCCTTATTCACCTTATAAATGGAAAAGACTTGGGCTACCAGCACCTTGTTGCCCATTTCTGGTACTCAACACTGATTATTATAAAATCTCACAAGCGTTGCCATTTCATTAATGCTGTGACGATGTTTAGACCCCTGCCTATTTCTTCTGCACCCATTACATCAACATAAGAAAAATTTATCCCAGACTTGTGCCCTATTTAAAAAAAGATATTTTTAATTATTTTTTAACTTTATTTGCTGTTTCTGTGAGTGGCCATAATATTTTGACTTATCTGTGTATGTAATACAGTGATCTTGCAGTAAAAATAGGTTAAGGTTTTCTGCGAATTAAAAAAAAAACCATTTATTAGCACATAGAACAACCATATCTGCAATAACAGACTTGATTTAAACTGGAATCAAAGCATGCTGTCTTTACAAAAAACAGATCAACCATTAGGTGGTTTGCATTGGAGATAATGGCCTCAGTACCCCTTCCACTTTTCTTACTTCGTTCTTCTTAATAGATACATACCCCAAGTGTATGGTGCGGATGTGCCGCTGGATCCCTGAGGAAGTGCTGAGAACTTTTTCACAATTCTTCCACAAGCATTTGAACATCACCTTCATGGAGTTCTGTGCCACAAACCAAGAGAAACAGAAAAAGGCATGACTGAATAATAAGAAAATGAACAATCAGTCAGAAATCATCTAATCTACTTCATCCTAATGTTCAACTTATTTTTTTTTCATTTTTTCTTTTGCTCTCAGATGACAAAGATGCAAATAACTGTTTCTACAAATAATCAGACATGCAGCTGCTAAGATTTAAAAAAAAAAAAAAGATCTACATTTATATTTATATTCTAGATCTATTTCACTGCATATTTTTAACCATTACTAGGACAGTTTTTATGCTAACAAACTGCATTTTCTATATTTCAACAAAAATAAATATATACATGTATTTTAGATTATTATTAGTATTCAATATTTATTATTGAATACATATCTACAAGTTACATATTATTAGTATTATCAGAAACATACTATTCAAATTCCTGTTTCTACAGATAACGAGACTTGATTGAATACTCTGAAGTGGCCGCACGGAGGTTAGGATGTATTCAGTCTATAGTGCAGTATTTTCTCTCTTAATCAATAAAAAGTGTAGGTACCAACAAAAACAAAAATACTATTGAAAAATACTTCATTGCGAAATCATTGCTCATACCACACAGCACTACCACATTCCACTCCAAACTCAACCCAGAATGTATTCATCACTGATATACTGCAATAAAGTTTTATGTAAAATCTATAATGCTCTAGTCATTTTATTTACAATACACAAGCTGCAATGCAATGTGTGATCTGGCACATTTCCATCATAGCCAGCACAACTTTTTCATCAATTTATACTACAGTAGCACTTCTGTAGAGCAGACCAGACAAACTGTCCTTTACTCCACTGGTTGTCCATCCATGGGACAATTTTGGTATGTACATTGCATAAAAAGAAAACCAAACAAAACTAACTGCTTTTAAAAATCTCTGACCTAGTTGTCAAGCCATTAAAAATTTAGAAACTGGACCAGGAAAATAGCCAATTTTTCTTCAAAACTGTTAACTGAGTAATAGGTACCAATGTGACGAGATAATCAATAATGATTACCTCACTTATTAGAGGTTTTAATGTTATGGCTTATGGGCGTATATAACATAACAAAATATGATGAGACTTTCTCCCATGTCTGGTTGATATTGAATTAGATGTTTTAGCCAAACATCCTACCACAACAAATTTTTATATATTGACTAACTAATGTGACCTATCACTCCTAAAACGTGTGAAAAGGCTAGGTGCACCTTTCCTCCTAATTTTTAATGTGATCAAGCACCCTGAGGTATTGACAACAAGAAACAAGGAAATTGCAACAAGCATATTTCAGCAGTGAATTTTTAACTCTTGCTGGAATCTGCTACAAACATTCTTTACTAAGAAAACCCTGAGGTTCCAGTGCAACAGAAAAGGTGAGGAAGGTAATTGGCTGGTTCTTGTCACATGATTTTTGAGCTTTAATTTCAGTCTACGATCCAAGTTGCAAATTGTTTTAATTGTGTTTTTTGAGTTAAAGTTACTTTAAAATGTGCTGCATTCTGGGAAAACCTGTCGGGTGTTGCTCTGGAGCGTTTTCGGGGAATATAGTTAAAAAAAAAAGGTTGACTGTAAAAAATTTTGTGAGGGTTTTTCATTACATTATCATTCTACAACATCTTGTCTATTATCTCTGGAAAATATTAAAATGCACTTGTTTAGTGCAGAAAAACAAGGATTAATGGTAGCAAACTGATGTTCAAGTACACGACCGGCAGAGATGCAAAAAACGCAAACTTTTAAAAACCTTAAATTTTGGATAAAGTGATTGAAACTGCCTGGAATTGTTGTTACAATGCTTTCATAATAAATGTTTGTTATCAAAGCCACTAAAAATACACGTTGGCGCCTGTGATTCACACCCCTGCAATACCATCCACATTTCACAGCCATTACTATAAAGTTGACTATAAAGTTGATTATAAAGTTATAGAAGTCACTTATAACTTTAAAATACTTATTAATATATTATAACGCATAATATTATATGTTAGCCAGACATGTTGCAACGTACAGCCCTGCATCGGATCGTTATGTCTGACCCAGGACATGGGTATCACAAAAACTGAAAAAATATAATTATTTGGGTAAAAAAAAAAGTTGCTTGAGTTATATTGTTTTAGCTAAATTGGTAATAATACATCACATCACATTTACATTTGCGTTTTATTTCCTCCACGTAATTAGGATTACTTAGAACTCCTACCTTCCGTTTCCGGGGAATAGGATCCTCAAATAGGAAGTGGGTGTTTTCTGCCTCAATGTTGTCCTCCCCCTGTGAGTAGATAAGGAAGCTCTTGTTGACATCAGTTGATAAGGGTGGGGATGGTGTAGATGGAACTGACTGGTCGCTGGCATCCCAGCTCCAGTTGCCACTGGTGGAACTGCTGTAGCTGGCTGACAGGCTCTCCTTCCATCCCCTGCAGGAGCTCTCAGATCCTCCACCTGCCAGCGCCCAGAAAATTTTGTATTTAGTTTTTACCACTCTCAGAACACAACAATTAAGAGCAGTGATTCTCAACCTATTTTGGACAAACACACTGTAAGTCAAGTTAAAATCTTGGTGAATTTTCAATTAACACAACTGTTTCTTTAGCGCCCACCATTAGTGTTTAGACACCCCTTAGGTAACAACAGTTTTTCAATGTCCCCTGACATTGTCTGAATGCCCACTAGGGGTGCTACTGCCCCATAAAAATTCACAAATTTAAAGTCTCACAGCTGTAAGACATTTACATTTACAGCACTTGGCATGTCCAGAGCAACTTACGTTTATTTCTTATACAACTGATAATTTTGGTTAGAAAGTCCAACCTCATAACCACTGCGCTGTTACTTCCCCTAGGACAGAATAGCATCTTTTTCATGACCAAAAGTTTGTGTTTTTCTAAATAATCTTTCAGTTGTAAAAGAAATGAGAAGCTACTTGCTGTATCAGCTAGGGTTAAATAACTAAATGCCAGCTGAAATCTATTAATCATTTGTAATAATTTGTGTGTGTTAGTTTTGCAAAGACAGCAATCGACCCCTGCACTCTTGATAAGAGAAATTAGCATTCTCTGCACCATTCGTTAGCTTAAACAATGAACATTACATACGTTTAACTGTCTAAATATGTTTTTAAAAGAAAATAAATAATGTTTATTACATTTGGTGTTAGCCTACATGTATGTACTCTATTCCTATTTGACAGTGCAACATCTAATAGCAGACCTAAACAAGCAAGAAAATTTAAGTCTTTCCTGCCTTAGCTGCAAAACAACAAAACAGAAAAATAGGGCAGCAACTCATGATTATTTTGATAATCGATTAGTCAGGTGATTTTTTTAATTAATCTGGATAAAAAAATATTTTTTTAATTAGATGTTTGGATTATTATAACTATTTAAAATGTATTTATGTATAAAAGTGCACTTAAAAAAGACATTAAGTTTAACTATCTTTAATTTAGACATTTTAAAACCTAAAAAGTTTTTAAAAAGTTAAATTCTTTAAATATCAAAATAATTTAATTATATAATAATAAACAAACAAAAATAAGTTACTGTTTAAAACAGTAACAGTAACCATGCTCCCATGGAGTCCCATCATTGCGATGTTCCACCGAGATTTCCTCTTCCATATCCCAGAGAATGGGGCCTAAAACAATCCGAGGGTTGAGAATGGTCTCTGTGCATACGCTTTGTTCTGGCGGATCGTGTCGACGGGACAGAGTGTCAGCTCTACAGTTCTCGGTCCATAAGACATGGCATGGTGCGTACATGAGAGAAACTTGAGAGTGTTCATAACCGTTGAGTAATGTCTTTACAGGTCCATGATATGGTGGGATTATGGGTCTGGAGTCAAGTGACAGGAATTTTGGGTGATGAGATGACATGAAGTAAAATGGTTTCTCTATGGATAACTCCCACCCGTAGTGTGATGGGAACCGTGCATGTAATACCAGAGCCTATGGGCTGCCCACTGATGGACGAGATTAGATTGAGTGCCGCCCTGGAATCTACTACTAATGCTGGAAACAGATGAGGAGTGAAGTCAATGCACAGGTAAGAGGAGACAGAAAGACACATGACAGCAGTGACTGAGCATACCGGCTGACTCACTTTCGGTGTTAACTGGGTAATTTTTTTAGGGCAGGCTGCACTGAAGCCACAATAGAAGCACAGTCTCGCCAGAAGACGATGTTGATGATCATGAGACGACAGCTTTATGAACCCCAACTGCATGGGTTCAGGGACTTCACATGAAGCGCATACTGATGCGTTGGGAGCGCGAGCTGTGGTAGTTTGGTTAGCTTCAGGACTGTTGCGTAGTAGGTTATCAGGGCACACTGCCATAGCCACGTAATCTGAAAAGAGCCCAGTGTCATTTTGACAGGTGTGTCTGGCACGGAGATCTGTGTTTAAACCATCCTTGAACATGGCTTTTATGGCAGTGTCATTTCGCCCTATGTGGGCGGCTAGCGTGCGAAACTGAATGGCGTAATCTGCTGCTGGCTGTTCCCCTTGACGCAGTCTGATAAGTTGTGAAGACACATCCAGCCCCCCTGGGTATTCAAACACCTCCTGTAACTGAGGCAAAAAAAAATCCACAGAGGTTTGAATTCGTGTGTCAGAGTCCCAGACTGCGGCAGCACAATCCAACGCCCTTCCCGAAAGTAGTGATAAAAGAAAAGCACAATTCTTACTGTCTGAGGGGAACGCGTTGGGATGGCTCTGGAAGTAAAGCTGTATGCTAGCAGCGGAGGAGCCAGGCTGCTGCTCCTGCAGCACGGAGAGCTGCGCCTAGAAGGCTTGTAAAGCGTGTGCGTGGTAATCCACTCCTGCTGGTGCTAGTATTTAGGAGATGGCCCCCTTTGGTGGCGGGAGTTGACTTTAAGGGTTAAGGGTTTAACGGTACCTTTATGTTAAGTTACTCATTACAAATGTTCTTTTGCATTTTATAAGATGACAGTATAATTAATAAATGTTAAGTGTAAACATATATAGTGGAGAGTGCATGTTAATTTGATAGTTTGATAGCTTTATATCAAATTTAAATCAGAGTTAAAAATGCCGAACCATTTTATTGTATTCGATTGGATCATAAGCAAAATAACCTGTATAATAGAATAACCTTCTTCATGTAAAGCTTCATAACATACAGCAATGCCATGCAATTTTAACAACTACTAACCCAAATAGTGTAAAATAACAGAATCAAAAATGAGCAAAGCAGAAAGTTGAGACATCTCACATAGAAGGCTGTATTACAGGGGACAGCTTTGCCATTTTATGATTGTCCAATATCTGAAAATCGTATCTTACTATCTGAGAAACCCCCCACCCACCCACACATGCACAAACACATACAATATTATGAAACACACTATGAGCAACAAATTATTAACTTGCTATAGTCAAAGTCAGAATCTTTCCAGTAGGTGTATACTGCTATGCAAAAAATGCACTATACCATTTGTATGAAAGTTCTACATCATGCTAATGTGGCAAGTATGGCAAGGCAAAGTTTACAGATACCAGGTTTCTGCTGTTAAAAACTGCTAAACACAATTATTCTAAGTGATTCAATCAGTGGTGTTAAATTTTGATAACTACCTGAGGCACCAGGGGAAGGGTTGCGCACCAAAGGACTTGTGGACAGAGTGGTCAGGACAGTAGCTGCCATCACCTCCTTATCAGCATGGCCAGAGGGCTTTCTATGGATAAAAGATTAAAAGAAACAGATATATGCAATTCTAAATTGCAAGCTATCAAATATTTATCTTTATTAAAATTAACATTAAACATGCATCTGAATGTATCTGTGTGTGTGTGTGTGTATAAAAGCAGCAGGCTCTGGGAATGATACAGGCAGAGTTAGAGGGGATAAGAGAATTCTGCTGAAGGATACTCGAAATGCAGTACACAGTAAGTGTTCAGCTTTGCATGCCATTTTCAAGACACCATAAATAGCACCTTTTGGGTAAATATCACTTGTGTTTTTTGATACGTTTGGCCTGCCATAAACAGATCTGGAGCTGGCTGATGATGGCAGTGAGTGTTACGCAATCAGAAGATGATTAGAATAAGTTTTTACAGAATGCAGGTGGGATGGTTTGCATGAATACTAAGGGTGGGTCTCCTACGCCAGTTCAAGCTGTGGGATTGCCGAAGGCCTAAAAAAAACGTTATCAGCACAATGGTATAAAACTGTACATTTCTTGTCTATTACCACCCACTGCCAATTATAACAACGACAGAAATAAGCGCAGTTATAATTGCTAAATATGTGGGAGAGCGTTGCTATTAAGCAATTATATTGTATTGCATGAGTTGGCACATTATTGTTAAGGTTGGGTAAAGACTAGTTAACACAATTTATAACTGAAATGGTTTAATGACAATATTTTACTATGGTTACACTTAAATCTGTTACAAAATAGATGAAGAATAGCAAAACATAGACAATTAATTGTACCCTTGTATGTATGCAAAATGTTACCTGAGAAGGAGAGAGAGACAGGAACAGAAACAGAGCTAGCCAAGGAAAAGAGAGCCGAAAAAGCCCCCATAGCACTAGTTACAACCCTCTTTTATCCCTTCCTTGACCATGTGACTAGGAACCAAATGTGAGCCATTCAAACTGACCAATCAGCAAATTACAGCTTCACCCACTGTATAAATAAGTGACCCTCAGCGGACCCCAGATGTATACACATGTTGTCCTAAAGGCCTTGATCGCTATCAGCACCTCTGTGCTTTCAGAAATACCAAATGACCCTTTTATTACCCATTGAGGTAGGAAAGCAGAGGTCTGATCATTTTCAGCCTTACAACTGCACACAGCAAAAATACAGGATAAACTTTGTCCCAAACAGGTCACGTCATTTAATTCTCAAATAGGCCATTGTTTAAGCGGCGTACACTGATATTGCGGTAACCAAACGTTCATATTACAACATAAACACTGGTATTTGGTATGAACACTACCTACAACAATAGCTGCAACTTCTGGTTCAGAAGTACATATGCACACAGAACACATGCTTAAATGTAAACAGTATAAAATACTTACAAATTGTTAAACAACTTTAGTATAAGTTCTGGATGTAAAATTGCAAAGAGTGAAATCTCTTGTGCCAAAGGCAGTGCTTTCAAATGGCACTGCATTAAACAGGCATAATTTTGTGATGGACATGACTGCAATACTTCCAAATAACGCATGTAAACAGTTTACAGTGCCCCCCAAACATGCAAAGAAGAATCCATAAACTGACATTATCCACTGCTGTCTCCTCTAGGCCAATTAGAGTGCCTTGAAAAAGTATTCATAGCCCTTGGACTTTTACATTTTGTAACCTTACGAACTTAAATGTTTTTTATTGAGATTCTATTTAACAGATCAACACAAAGTACCGCATAACTGTGAAGTGGAATGGAAATGATACATGGTTTTAAAAATTTTAAGCAAACAAAAATCTGAAAAGTGTGGTGTGCATTTGTATTCGGCCCACCTGAGTCAATACTTTGTAGAGCCAGCTTTTGCTGCAATTACAGCTGCAAGTCTTTTGGGGTTTGTCTCTACTAGCTTTGCACATCTAGAGACTGAAAAAGTCTTTTGCAGCCTCCAAAAGTCCTGCCCTGTATTTAGCTTCATCCATCAACTCTGACCAGCTTACCCTTCCCTGCTGAAAAAAAGCATCACGACAGAATGATGCTCCCACCAACATGTTTCACAGTGGGGATGGTGTGTTCAGGGTGATAAGCAGTGTCACTTTTCCGCCACACACAACGCTTTGCATTTAGGCCAAACTTTGTTAAATCTGACTAGAGCACCTTCTTCCACATGTTTGCTGTGTCCCCTACATGGCTTGTGGCAAACTGCAAACAGGACTTCTTATGTCTTTTTTTTCAACAATGGCTTTCTTCCTGCCACTTTTCCATAAAGGCCAGATTTGTGGAGTACACAACTTATAGTTGTCCTGTGGACAGATTATCCCACCTGATCTGTGGAATTCTGCAGTTCCTCCAGAGTGACCATTGGCCTTTTGGCTGCTTCTTTGACCAGTGCTCTCATCGCTCAGGTCTTTTTAGGTGGACAGCCATGTCTTGTTATGTTTGCAGTTGTGGCATACTTTTTCCATTTTCGGATAATGGATTGAATGGTGCTCCTTGAAAAGCTCCTCCCTGTTCAAAGCTTGGGATATATTTTCATAACATAAAAACTTAAAACTTCTCTACAACTTTATCACTGATCTGTCTGGTGGGTTCCTTGGTCTTCATTATGCTGTTTGTTCACTAGTGTTCCCTAACAAATCACAGAGGTCTTCACAGAACAGGTGTATTTATACTAAGACTAAATTATCCACAGGTGGACACTATTAACTAATTAGGTGACTTCTAAAATTTATTGCACTGGATTGTATTTAGGGGTATCAGAGTACAGGGGTCACAATACAAATGCAAGCCACACTTTTCAGATTTTCATTTGCTTAAAACTTTGAAAATCATATATAATTTTTCTTCCACTTCACAATTATGTGCTACTTTGTGTTGGTCTATTACATAAAATTTCAATAAAATACATTTAGGTTTGTAGTTGTGTTTAGGGTAGGTTTATTCTAACAGTGAGAGACAGAACGACAACAAAAAAAAACAGAAAACCACAAAAAGAAATTATTTTAATAAGTGAAATAAGTATTTGACCCTTTTACAAAACAAGACTTACTACTTGGATTTTGTCCCACTCCTCTATGCAGATCCTCTCCAAATCATTAGGGATTCAGGGCTGATGTTGCGAAGCGAACCTTCAGCTCCCTCCACAGATTGTCTATGGGATTAAGGTCTGGAGACTGGCTAGGCCACTCCAGTACCTTAATGTACTTTTTCTTTTTTACCTTCGCCGTGTAATTTTGGTCACTGTCATGCTGGAATGCCCATCCACGTCTCATTTTCAATGTCAAATTCATGGGTCCATAACTGCAAAATGCTACAAGTAAAATTTTTGTTTTTTTAAGGTGATAGACAGGCACACCATCTACTAAAAGCCAGCTAAGATACAGTACCCCATTAGGGCAATCAGTGCAACGACCCATACAACTGTATTGTCACACTATATCAATAGGTCAATCTTGGTATTGAAAAAAAGTTTATATGTTTTATACATAACGCAATGGCTCATTCAGTTTAATTCACATGCATTTGTATAATGCATTTTACAACACAATGATTAACAAATTATGTAATTAGATTTTATGTTGGTAGCCCTGTTATAATTTAAAAATTATCTATTGTTTCTAAAAAAGACACACAGACGGTACTCAAATCGAGCGTGAAAAAGAAGCGGCGAGTTTTAGGTGGAATGGATAGAATCAATAAGAAGCTGAATTCAACCTCGTCAACCAAAATGCTTGGCATCTTTATACTTTCCCCCCGCTACCTCTAAATCGTTTGTGTGGCAACATTGGCTGCATTTACAATGCCGTTCTTAAAGTTTAATTCCTGTAGGTTTTTTTGTGACCCCCTTATATTATCTTTTAAAACTGACCCGTATCTAATATTTGTCTTTACACTATACATGTCAAAACAACCCAAGGTAGACATACTGACCGGAAAAAGAAGAAAAAAATGGCGTGATAATCAATAAATGCAATGGCCGAAAATACAATGATTATTCAATATGTTGCTTTTGCATCATATTTAAACACTGGCAAAACAACGCTTTCTTTGGGCGGAGAACCGCTGAGTGTGTGTGTGTGTACAAAATTAAAAAACTTTAATTATGTACTGTTAAAACTGCCTCTGATTTGTTTCACTGAACAAAAATAGGAAATATCAACAAGAATATATCGCTGTTGGTGTCCACCTGAGTTGATGTCATGCCCCACATGAAAATCCGCCTTTACACTGCACACATTAGTGCATGTATTCGATTCACATCCGATTTATAACCACATACAAATGAGGCCTAAATCCGTTTTTCTGCTTACACGTTCAGGAGTCAAATTAGATCTGTGCCACACTGAAGAAAAAAAATCGGAATTGGAATACGTGGAGTGTAAATGCAGCCGTTTTAGTTTCCCGATGGAAATAAGAAATGGAGAACTATCATAGCCACGACAATATAAGGACAATATGTAAACATTGTTAAAAAAAACTGTACAATTCTACTAACACAATCTGCACCGCTATTGTAACAGATAATGCACGTATTCTGGATGTGGCTGTGCGTGAGGCAGGATTTTAATTTTATAAAGTACAAGTTGATTATAAAATGCAGTTTAAAAAAAATACTATTTTTCCCTGTATTTTATCATTGAGGATTTCTTTAAAAAAAAAAAAAAACCTCATCTCGCCTCGTTCTCATGAACCCAGTCCTGTGTCTCGTCACACCACTATAGTTACGTAACAATAAATCCCCTATCTGCCTTTTACTGTCTGGCTATCTGCTGCTAAGTTTTTTATTATTTGCCTTACTGCCAAAGCCGCTGCTCAAAGTAATATGTGGCAAGGAAACAAAAGGTGTTGCATACTTAACTCAGAGAAAACTACAAAATGCACAGCTGCACCAATGTAACACACGCACACATACACACACTTTAAAAGCTGTGGCAGTTGTAGGTCCTATCAGCACTCATCTGCATGACTACATAACCAGAACAAACTGGTTTGAAGCTGCTGTGCAAACCAAGCCCAAACTGACTGTTTCTCAAATTGAGCCAAACAGAGAGAGAGAGAGAGAGAGAGAGAGAGAGAGAGAATGAGGGTGGGTGGATAAGAAAGCTGGAAAGTAACCGCATGTCTGGGTGCCCCTAAATGCAGCACTATGGTAATTGAGGAAAAGATATTTTACATTCTTTTATGCACTTCACAATGTGGAATTTGATTTAAACATGATCTACACCTATCATCCATGTAATAAAAACTACAAACAGCTAAAGTAAATGCATCTTCAAACACAGCATACAGTGGTTAGTGCTAGAGTTGCAACAGCTTTAGATCACATTACACTTTTTGAGTCACAAATCAGATTTTTTTTCCGGATTGGGAAAAAAAAGGAAAAGACAAATAGACTTTGTTCTGCATTTATTACAAGAAAACTTACATCAAATAAATTTTAACAAAATTTACCCAATGTCACCTATAGTTTTAGAATAAAAATAATAAAAATAAACAATTAACTGAATAAACAAAAGCAGCTTTGTAATGCTTAGCTAAAAACCTTTAGTGCTTTTTAAAAGAAAGATAAAATGTTTTGCGAATATGGGCTTACAAAATTATCCCCACCCTGTCCGTCCAGCTAATTCTATAAAGGAGAAAATATAATTTCATGCTTTTGAATTTTCTTACGAATATAGTTGGGTAATTATGTTGCATGTCATTTTCTGGCATCGGATAGCCGCAATATGTGGGGTACTGAAATCGCTTTTAAAGAGTGCAATGTGTGCAAATGAGGCGGAAGTACTGATTTTACACGATATTTGTCAGTAATGCTCTGAAGTGAAATTTCACACAGCAAACTTAAACATGGGATTATATGCGCAATGGAGAAAAATGTAAAAAACGCTGCCATTAGGAATAGAATGTTAGAACCAAATATTTGAATTGACGATTGCAATTTGATTATGTAATTATGATTTTTCTTAGGCCATTTTCACACCACACTTTGGCCTGCAAAAAACTGAATTAAAAAAATTTAGCAAGGCCTTTATATATTTACACTCTTTTATGCTATTTCCTAATGAAGATGGCATTGACAAACATGAAACAAGAGTTCAGTGTTCAAAGCAGATACGCTGAACAAACAAGTCAAAATCACGCAGACCCTACCTTTTAACTTACAGGACTAAATGATTCTGAAATAATAAGTGCCAGATACTACCACACATCTTTATAAGCACAGGGTTTTGTACAGTCCATGCTTTGACAGATTAGAGCTGTTTGGGTGGCACAAGAACACCTACACATTATTTGGCAGGTAGTTTTAATGTTATGATTAATCAATGCAAATATCTCTATTAACACATAGTTGCATCACAATGTAGAACGAGCCTTATACATCAGTATATGTAGCATTCATGGACAAGTATATTGCATCAGTATATGTACCATTCATGCATATGTAAGTTAGCAAACCTCGTCTAAATCTTCTTGATGGGGATGTGTGTTTGTCAAGGATTTTAAAGTAATATTTTGCCAAATATGTATTACGTGTTATGTATAAAATATATTTAAGTGTAAAACGTTAAACTTCAAAGCCCATGTCATTCATTATATGTAACATGACTTTTCTTAAACAATTTTTTGAGAACTCAATAGTCCCCAACTGTCGCTGTGTCCCCTTGCTTTTCTGAGGATACCCCTCTTCCGCCTACCTTATCTGCCCCTAGCTTGTCCATGGGCTTTTCCCCTCCCCTCACACCCTCCATGGCCTACCTCTTGCTTCCCACTAAATGAGTAGTGGCGCATTAAGAGCCATTTCTTTAAAAAGGGATCTGTCAGGGAATTGGGGGACAGCACCCTGCCAGGCCACCAGAGGGCAACCACATCATTTCGTCAAACATTTTTGCTATTCTTTTGTTCTTTGCGCCATGTGGGTCTTGTGCATCATGTGTCTGTCTTGTCAATGGTTGGTTTACATATGTTCTCTACACATACAGTATTTCTCTACTATATACAGTATTTGTTTTTGGTTCAATTTAAATTTATTTTGCACTTATATTCCGTTAAATCTCCCTTCACTGACAACTAATTGATAATGGCATTATCATTACATTAACATAATAAAGTAATAACTTATTACAGTAACATTTCATATTTGAGCTATGCCAAAGTCAGGAGGTTAAATTATTTATTCATAAATTTTGAGGGGATTTATTGAAGTTGATGAAAGTCATTACCAGATAGCATATGGTACTTTACAAGTTTATCATGATGGTATATGAATTAAGTATATGTTTTCTGTTTAATACTGATATTTTAATTTCCAAACATTTTAGATACAATATATTATCTGTTAAACAACTTGATTTATATTATGTGGCTTGAATAAGCCAACATTCCTTTTTTTATTATGTTGGCTTAAAGTCATGTCAGCACCTATCCTCAAAAAGTCAAAAAATTTACCAATTTGGCCATGTAACATATAAAAATGCTAAGCATATTAAGGGGAACTGCATGAGTGGAAAGCAATATGGCCAGGTGACCTATAAACACAGCACTTTGAGGAAAATTGTGTAAAAGGTATTACAGGGATGTGGCATGACATCATGTGACCTCATAGCAGTGTTAAAAAGTAACACCATGAAAACATGGACATGTGACATAGTAAAAAGTATGATGAGGCTAACTGCATTAAGAAAGTTGTATCACCAACATCAAAGTTTCTGATGACAAACCTTACATATCTAGTTATTATTTTTACATGCCAAATTTTAAAATGCTACTTTTTTCAGAGCTTTTGAAAGACATGCAATGTTGTTCAGCCTATTCGGTTTGGTATGACATTTCTAAATATTAAAAAATTTGGGAATTTTTGATATGGAAGCTTATAACTGGCAAAAAACTTATGATAATGGTATTGTAATGGTTTTTTAAATTACTAAAATTAAAAGACAGTAATTATTATTTGTTATTTACTAAATTAATAGCCAAAGCCCCAAAACAGGCAATAAATGATCATAATCACAAAAAAAACTGTTCACTGTACTCTTACATGAGCAGAAATGCTTAATGTGTGGGTGGCGTGAGTTGTGCGAGTTTTACTCCCACTACTCTTTCCTCATTCAGGCATAGACTTGCACTTTCCTTTAGAAAGCCTTTTATCTATGTTACTGGTGTTTGTATAGCATTGCATGTGTGGTGTGTATTATATATATATAATATATATATATATATATATATATATATATATATATATATATATATATATATATATATATATATATATATACATATATATATATATATATATATATATATATATATATATATATATATATATTATATATATATATATATATATATAATATATATATATATTATATATATATATATATACACATATACACACACACACACACACCACACACACACACACACACACTACACACACACACATAACACATCACACACATATATATATATATATATATATATATATTATATATACACACACACATATACACACATATACATACATATACATACATATACATACACACACTATTTTTCTGTCCATTTTCTGTCAGTAATAGCAGGCACATTCTTCACCTTTCTGTCCCTTTACCTCCTCCCCAAACAGTCACAAATGTTATGTAATTCTGCTTTCTAAGGCCAGATACAAATGTTTGCAAGCAGGTTTACACACAAATACACACGAGTATGCTGTGTTTATTACAGCAGAGCAATCTCTAGGTCGTTGTCTAAGTATATATAAACTACTAGCCTATAAAAGTATTTAGCATGGACATGTAGATAAGCGCCCCTATGTAAGTCCTTTGAGATTACACAGGCCTGTACAGTGCTCTTTAAACACACCATTCAATGCAAAACTTTAAATCCTAGCCTTTGTACACTGTCACAGCTGATTGAAAATATTGACGGTAAAGGCCCACTGGAAGGGACATGCACTTGTACACGTTGTTGAACACCATGTTTTTTTTAATTACTTAATTAGAAGAATATATTAACTGTATAGTGCTAGGTCTTGTAAACATAAAAAATGAATAGGCTATGCCCATTTGTTAGACTAAGAAAACACTCTGCTCTAATGCTGCTCTCGTGGTTTTTTTTTTTTTTTGCTTTTTGGTGTTAGGATCATCTGCGGCCCCTCTTTCACCCTCCTATTGTCCTACACATGATGTCATCTCTATTGTTACAGGAGCGGACCTTAGAGTGGGAGCGCTGATAGTGAGTGTCAGATTCTGGTTTTATCATTGTTTGGCCAACAGTGTTTCACTTAGATTTTTTAAATATTTTAATATTTTTTTAGTCATTTTATGTAATTTTTAAATAAGCATTGATGACTTTTGGGGCAGATGAGATACATTTTGTCCCCACCAAAGATAAAAATAATTCAGCAGAGGTAGGGATATTTGGTATTTTCTGATACCGGCAGTATCAGAACGCTCACTAGGAAAGAACTCTACCAATGAGAGGTTTTCAGCAAGGCAAAAAACAGCAGTCTGCCCAGGGGGAAAAACAAAGTTAACTGGGGTTTGCTATGTTCCAAGGTACGAGGAAAGTACAATGATTAGTGTAGGAAAACTCCAACGTATTCCAGTTACCGTAAACGGTTGTGAATTAAATGCTTTGTTGGACACTGGGAGCATAATATTATTGAAACAAAGTCATGCCCAATTTAAATCCAATGTGTGCATGGTAATGTTAAGCAGTATCCTCAGGCTGAGGTTAATGTTAATATTAATGGACACACTTTTTTAAAGATTTTTTTTTGGCATTGTTTGCCTTTACTGGTAGTACAGAGGGACAAAATGGGGAAAATAGAGAGAGAGATAGGACCGGCAAGAACCTGAGCCGTAATCGAACACGGGTTGCCGGAGCACAACAACTTGCGCATTTGGGTGCCGTTGCCTTACCCTACTACATTAAAGCGCCGGCCTAATGGAAAACCTACCCTCTTAAATGTAGCTATTATAAATTACTTACCTGCTGACATGATTTTGGGTCACCATGTCACCACTGCTTGCCGAACTGGTACAAACTAATGATGAAATGTTAAATACCAATATCGCGTTATGTCCTGTCACACAGGACCAAGCTAAGGCAGGAGGTGCAAAACTGGAGGGTACCTGAAAATAGTGTAAAGCTGAAACGAGCCGACGAGTCGTTAAAACCTTTGTTTGAAAAAGCGATGCAATGTAAACAAGCAGAAAAAAAAAATGTCAATGCAAATAATATATTGTATTCATAAGCTTCTGATGTAACCTTATTGATAGCGCCAAAATGTTGTCTCCCTGTAGTGTTACATCTGCACATAGTGCATGCATCAGTTAACGATTTTTTCCCCCCCATTTCAGAGAGCTAAATCCATGACAAAAATGCTGCAAACATCCACGAATAAGCTTCCGGTGAAGGTGGTTAAAGATCCCGAGAAGTATCAGCTGATCCCAAAGGTCAAAGGGCAGGCCCAGCCAGCAGAGGAGAACCTGGAACATCTGGAGGCAACCCAACAGGCTGAGCTACAGAACTTCTTTGCTCGGTACCCGGTGTTGTTTCGTCAGAGGCCTAGACGGACCGACCTGGTACACCACAAAATCCGGCTAAATGACTGGACACCTTCACAACAACGACCATATTGAGCACCTGAGAGGCTGGTGGCACCATTGAATACTGAGATCAAAACAATGATGGAGATAAGCGTAATCAAGCCGTCTAGTAGTGACTAGATGTGACACATACACATTTCATTTCACTGTTCCGATCCGTTCACCGCCAGGGTGCTGTGGATGCACACACACACACCATTAGCACGCCGGCACGAATACACGCCACACACACTCGCGCCTTTTTTCCTCACCTCCAGTACAAGCACAGCTTTAGATTTTTCAGGTTTACTTAAATAATAGTGATGCAAAAGTACACCACACACAAAAAAAAGTTACTACATCTAGTCCTTTGTATGGCCTTCAAGATATTTAATGACCGCACCAAGTCTTCTAGACATGGAATGAACAAGATGATTTTGGAACATCTGTCTTTTTCCATTCTTCCTTAATGACCTCTTTTATAGACTGGTTGCTGGATGGAGAGTGATGCTCAACTTGTCTCTTCAAAATTTCCCATAGGTGTTCAATTGGGTTCAGATTGGGAGACAAACGTGGCCACTGAATGTCTTTTAGCCTGTTCTTTTTCAGAAATCCAACAGTGGCCTTAGATGTGTTTAGGATCATTGTCAATGTGAAAAAGTAGATGACACGCGGCACAGAGTAATGGTAGCATCTTCTCTCTCAGTATAGAGAAATACATCTGTGAATTCATGATGCAATCAATAAAATGCAGCTTCCCGACACCAGCAGCCCCTATGCAGCCCCACATAAAGACACTGCCACCACCATTTTTCACTGTAGATACCATGCATTTTTCTTTGTATTCCTTACATTTATCTCGGTCTTATCACTACAGATTATAGAGTCCCAGTAGTACTCATTTTGTCAGAATAGGCTTTTTTGTGCCAGGGCTTCTTTCGAGGATGGCATTCATGCATGCCATTTCTTTGCAGTGTAGGCTGTATTGTGTCACAAGAAACAGTCACGCCAGTTTGGCTTTATACTTCTTTAGATAACCGCACTGAACTTGCACGTTGATTTTAATCAACCCTTTTCTTTAGAAGACTCTCCTGTCAAGGTGTTAACTTCTGTGGATGAGTTAGACAGCTCAGTGAGATGGTTGCACTTCCTTTTTTAATTTTTTACCACTTATGCTACAGTATTCTGACTGATTATAGTGATTTATCCCCTCGACATGCCAGTGTTTAAGTCCAAGGAGAGGGGCTTATGCCTTATAAACCTGTTTCCCACTTCAGTTCAAGGTGAGAGTAGTAGAAGAGTTAAACGCGTGTTGTTGGAGCTAGATGCAAGATGATTAACTTTATCAGATTAACAGAGTCCAGTGCTGACAAGGTGGTGATGCATTTATGTTCCCACATGGTGATTCTGTTAATAACAACAGGAGCTGTCTAAGACAACAGGAGAACAACATTATCACACTGTAGACTTGCCTGGTTCTTTCCAGCCAGACCAATTGTGAACAGATTGCACACCTGTCTTTATGACAAACATGTGGTCATGCTCATTGTTTTTAATAATAACAATAATATTGATTAGTTTGATTAGTTATCACTCAAATAAGTCAAAAAGAATAGTTTCATAATGAGATGCATGCTGTGTTCACCAAAACAAACTGACATTAAAGCTTACAAGAATTCCATCTTACACCTGAAAAACACGTAGCGGTGTCAAAATTCGGTCTATTTGAACCCTATTAATAATAATTTGGTATTTATTTGCACTTTGACCTTATTGTAAAACCATATTTTTAAACAGTGTCCGAATATTTTTTCTCATATGCGCTCTCATGCAAGAAATGACAAACATCTGGTAAAACTACGAACACATTCATGAACAAACGTTCATTCCAAACATCTGCAAATTTTCATTTAACACAACACTAAATAAACTGAACAGCAACCCGGGACCTCCTGCATTTATACAACAATTCGGATACCTCACTAAAGGGTAGAACCTCCGTACAAAATACAAACAGGATTGTATTTTATTCCTACCAAAATAACGCATGTACTTATAAAATGTGAAAAAGTATATTTTAAAGGAACTGCAATTAAAAAGTAGAAAATTAAAAACATAGTTAACTGTTAGAAAAACAGTGAGTATGGAATTGTTTTGCAGATGACAGGTTATGTGATGTTAATGTCCATCATTAGGTAATTGACTTTACTTTTACCTTTTTAATATAATCAGAATAGAGGGATTTTCCAGGAGGGTTAGGGTTAGGGGTCCCGAGTGGAAAAATGCGTTTGCCCACACACACAGAATGAGTGGTGACACCATCAACATTAAATTTAAAATCAACTGTGTGGCAACAGGATTCCACAGGATTCTATGAAAAAAAGGTGAAGTGAATTACTAGGTCGGTAGCGGGTTTTATTATAAAGGATTTGTGCCTGTTCCCTGTTGTGGATAACCCAGGGTTCGCACACCATTGCAGGTGCTTTAGCCAAGGTACAGTGTGCCCTAACAGCGTTATATAAGTGTTGTTCATAACTGTTATAATAATCTGGCGTTTTGATGTTTTATGCAAAGCTTCTTCATCCTGAACACAATCCTGAACACAACCAATTCTGGTTAAAATGATAATTAAGAATAGATTTTGGAATTGGATCATGACTCCAAGAATTTAAATCTAATCAGAAAGTACCTGAAGATTCCTACCCCTAACCTCATTCATATACAGTGCCTTAAACGAGTATTCATACCCCTTAAACTTTTTAAAATTTTGGCACCTTACAACCACAAACTTAAACCTTTTATTGAGATTTTATGTAATAGACCAACACAAAATAGCACATAATTGCGAAGTGGAACAAAAATGATACGATACATAGAATGATACATCCCCACAGCATGATGCTGCCACCCGCATGTTTCACAGTGGGAATGGTGTAGTCAGGGCGATGAGCAGTGTTACTTTTCCGCCACACATAGCACTCTGCATTTAGGCCAAAAAGGTAAACTTTGGTCTCATTTGTGTAGAGCCGCAATTTTTGAATGATTGATTGAACAGTACTCCCTGAGATGTTCAAGGCTTGGTACATTTTTTAATAACCTAACTCCGCTTTAAACGTGTCCAAAACTCCCTGAACTGTCTGTTGAGTTCCTTGGTCTTTGTGATTCTGTTTGTTCCCTAGTGTTCTCTAACAAACCACTGAGGCCTTTACAGAACAGGTGTATTTATACTGAGACTAAATCACAGAAAGATGGACTCATAAGTAATGACTAATTAGAATAATTAGATGACTTCTGAAGGCAATTGATTGCACTGGATTTTATTTAGGGGTATTAGAGTACAGTCGGCTGAAAACAAATGCACACCGCACTTTCCAGATTTTTATTTGCTAAAAATTGTGAAAACGGTATATAATTTTTGTTCCACTTCACAATAATTTGCTAATTTGTGTTGGCCAATCACATAAAATCTTTAAAAAATACATTTAGGTTTGTGGTTGTAAGTTGACGAAATGTGTGTTAGAATACTTTTTTAAGGCACTGTTGTAGTATTACAATATTTTATTTTTTTGTATACAATAATAAGTGGAAAATTACAAAACAAAATAAGAGATTTTATTATTTAAATTTTTTTAAAGAAATTTTTCGCAAAAAAAATGCATGCAAAGTATTTACCAGTTAGCCTAGCATGTGCATCTTTATGTATTCATTAATCTACCTACATGTTTAGACATGTTATATTTTAGTCATTCTCTAACAAAAATAAATTGTGACTATTTAGTGTAATATAAGATTTGCTGAATTTTTTTGTTCTTTTGCACTGGAAATACTATTTAAATCATAGCAAGGTCTCACATTTAAGGTGTATGTTTAGGTGTGTGTGTAATATAACTTAAGACTGGAGACAAGATTTTAACAACTGGTTAATTAAAAGTGCAGTGCTTGCAGATATGGTAAGCACTGGAATCTAAGAGTAGAAAAACCACCCAAACCCGTTTCAAGTGCGTCTATGGTCTGTTGCCACATAGGGTGTTTAGGGCTGAATTGCACAATTAAAAACAAATGAAGACCAACAAAAACTGGCCTCTGCATGACAGATCCAATTCCTGAAATACACCATCTTAAGACAATATACAGTGCCTTGAAAAAGTAGTTATATCCTTTGAACATTTTTAGATTTTGTCACCTTACAACCACAAACCTAAATGTTTTATTGATATTGTATGTAATAGACCAAAACAAAGTATTGCATAATTGTCAAGTGGAACGAAAATATGATTTTTTTTTTTTTAAAGGAAATAAAAATCCAAAAGTGTGGTGTGCATTTGTATTCAACCCCCCTGCATCAATACTTCGTAGAGCCACCTTTTGCTGCAATAACAGCTTCAAGTCTTTTAGGGTATGTCTCTAGCAGCTTTGCAAATCTAGAGACAAAGTTTTGCCCATTTTTCTTTGCAAAATAGCTCAAGCTCAGCCAGACTGGATGGGGAGCGTCTGTAAACAGAAATTTTCAAGTCTTTCCACAGATGCTCAATGGGATTTATAGCCACTTGTTGTGGCATACTTTTACCATTTTTGGATGAAAGATTGAACAGTGCTGCTTGAGATATTCAAAGCGTAGGGTGGTAATAGGAAGAATCCTTGAGAGGAACCAGAATCAACAGAGAACCCATCCTCATTTGGGTGATAAACAGATGGGAAGAATTATGCAGTCACAAGCAACTGTGGTCGAAAGTTCTCAAAAAAACAGCAGAAAGAAAGAAAGAAAGAAAACAAACAATACATAACAGTTTACATAACAGTTGTATTCACAGGTGACTAAATTACACACAGGGTGACTTCCGAACGCAATTAATCATACTGGATTTTATTTAGGGCTATCTTAATAAAATTAAAAATAAAAATTTAAAAACCTATTTTATCTTATTTTATTAATTTAGCTTTATGTCTATAGAATTTATTTTAGCATATAATGCAATACAATAGGTAAATCTAAAAGATCCAAAGACCAAGTTTTTGAAATGTAAATGAACATATTAAGGTTAAAAACATGCATCAGATCAAGTTTATGTGGGGTTTTTTTTCCAAACCTACAACCGGGTATCACATCACATTTCTGTTCGATTCTTGATTCTTTATTTGATTTTATGAATATAGACTAATACACATGCTACTGATGTTTCTTAAAACAGCTGTTCACATACAGTTAATTGATTAAAAGAAGCCTGTTTTTAAAACTAGTATTATTGTGGAGATTTTTAATGATTTTAAATTTATTTATTTTGACTCCTAATGCTAGATTAACTGTTGTAGTTGTAGACTATTATGTTATACTAAACTAAAAAAATGAACACATCACACCTGTCTTATCCACACTGTATTGATTTCCAGTGAGATACCGCATTGATTTTAAAATATTACTCTTGACCTACAAAGCACTAAATGGTCTCACGGCGCAGTACCAGAGTAACTTCTAGTGTCTTACGTTCTGCCACGCCTACTTCGATCAAAGGATGCAGGCTGCCTGTCAGTACCGCGCATTATAAAAACTACAGCAGGGGGCAGAGCCTTTTCTTACAGGGCCCCTACGCTATGGAATAACCTCCCTATGTATGTTCGAGAACCAGACACAGTCTCAGTGTCTAAGTCCAGGCTAAAAACTTATTTATTTAATGAAGCATTTTTAGATAAAGGAGCAGATCTGGGGGACTCATGGGTGTTGAGTATTATGGTGATCTGGTATGTTTAGATGCTGTCTTCCCCTCTCTTATTGATCACGGTGTTGATGATGAGAGCGGCTGGTTGCTTAACATATCAGGGAGCCCTTATGTCTGTGTTTCCCTCTGGTTCTCCTTTTAGTTATGCTGTCCTAGTTAGTCTTGCTGGAGTCCATGCTTGCACTCTACATTACTGTTTTCCTTCTTTTTTTTTTTTTTTCCTTGCCCTCTTTCTCTCTCTTTTTCTCTCTCTCGCTCTCTCTCACTGTCAAGCTATGCCACAACTGGCTGCCAGTAATTCAGACCCCATCTCCACTCTGGACCTCTCAGACCCTTCCCTGTGACCCGCTCTAGTTGATGATCACATCAACAGGGTGACTGAGGACGTTTTCACTCTGCCATAAAGATGTTCCAGCTGTTCTTCAAGGACTTATGTTTTAAGTTGATTACACACACACAGTGTAACTACATAATTTCTTCCTATTTCGTCTCAGGGAGTTTTTCCTTGCCACCGTCACCCCGGCTTGCTTATCAGGGACAAACTGATTTCTGTTTCATTTTCATCTTATAATTTCTTTGATTGTATAAAGCTGCTTTGTGACAATGACCACTGTAAAAAGTGCTACACAAATAAAAATGAACTGAATTATACAGACAATTGAGCATTGCCTTTTTAAGATATATATATATAGCCTAATAAAAATGAAAGATAAGATCCATTTTTTGCACTAAACAAAATAAAGAAGGATAAATTTTCTGCATTCTGAATCAACTTTTTTCTTCAAGATTCAAAGCTTTATAGTCTTATGCACAGTGAGAAATACAACACATTTATTTACAAAACATTTCACCTACATTTTATAAAGTAAGCACTGAGTCAAAAAGTGAATGACAGAATCCATTGTTAATTATTAAATTATTTTAAAATGTCTGCAAGGACAGGCGACAAACAACAGACTTGAGTTTAACGTGCTTAGGCCTGTCAAGATAGTAGCAAAATGGCAGATAACTAACCATCCATCTTACCATCAAATCCCTAATTAAGGAGCCTGAAAATTTCAAGAAAAGACATGACTGGAAAATTCTCTGCATGTCTAAATAGTTCCCTGAACCCATTGGAATCATTTAAAAACACAAACAAACAACAATCAAAGAGATAAAAGTGGGTCTTTTAGGGGCCGAATAACCAAATTGTGTGAGCACTCTTTGGTCAAAATTTGCAAGCATGAAAGAGAAAAACTTGGCTTTTAAAATTAACATGATAATTAGGTATAAATGTAAGTTTCAGGAGTTGACAGGTCTACGTAGTTAATCTTTGTTGTAAATGGATGTTCTCGTCATGCTCAGAAAGGCAAGCTACAGAGTTGCAAATTTATGTTTGCCCATAGAGTATATGTATGTATATGGGTTTCACTTTATTTCCTTTTTTTAAATTTGTTTTCTCTTTTCTTTCCCCTCTACAACATCTTTTTGATTTTGCGTCTCATGCTTTTTCCCCTTTTTACTTATTATTTCTGTATGAGGAGCTAGTGCATTATAAAATTAAATTTGTCACCTGGAATGCGAAGGGCCTAAGTGGGCAAATTAAAAGATCAAAAGAGCTTTCACATTTTAACAGCCTGTCCACCGATATTGCTTTTCTATAGGAAACACTCCTCAGGATGTGTAATCAGCCTACACTATATCAACCATGGATTAGACAAGTTTTGCATTCAAATTTTAACAGTTTATCTAGGGGTACTGATAAATCTACTGCTAGATTTACTGTTTTACTGTGAATCTAGCGTCTAAGTCCCTAATTATGATACCATTGCTTTTACAACCACGCTTTACTCCTATCCTCCAGATTTAGATACCAATTTTCTTTCTTCTTTTTTTTTAAATGTTAATTATGTCTATGTACATAATGATTATTTTTATAGACAAAGCTCTTTACCTTCTGTTAAATCAACAAACTACTCGGCGATAATAATCTTAGATCATGCCCCAGATTTTGCGATTTTGGATCTGTGTTTTCCCCAAAATCCATGTAGACATGCTGAAGGCTGGAAGCTCAATACTTTGTTGTTGGCTGACAAGGAATTTTGCAATACAGTGAGGAAAAAATTATTTGATACCCTGCTGATTTTCTAATTGTAACAACAAAGCATCCAGAAAAAAACTATTCAAAAAAATTTAACATTTATACGCATTTTAAAGAGCGAAATATGTATTTGACCTTTTTCATAAAACAAGACTTGCTGGCAAACCCTTGTTGGCAATCACAGAGGTCAGACGTTTCTTGTAGTTGGCCAGCAAGTTTGCACACATCTCAGGAAGGATTTTTGAGGCTGATTATCTGCGACTTGAACCTTCAGCTTCCTCTAAGAATTTTCTATGGGATAAGGGTCTGGAGACTGGCTAGACCACTCCAGGACCTTAATGTGGTCCTTTTTGAGCCACTCCGTTGTTGCCGTGTCCTTTGTTTCCGTGTACATAATGATTGTACCTCCATGTTTGACAGTGGAGATTGTATTCTTGGGATCATTTGGTCTTATCTGACCACAAGAACTCCACTCAGTTCTACTATAAATCATACAGATGTTCATTGGCAAATTTCACATGGGTCTTTACATGTTCTTTTTTTAAAGGGGGCCTTGCAAGCGCTGCAGGATTTCATTCCTTACGATGTAGTGCATTACAGCTGTGGTCTTGGTGTAGATTTCGGAATCTGATTAATTGATTGATTTACCTATACAGGTAACAAGCTTGTTAATTTTAAAGAGTCTCTTTAAAAAATGCATCTGATCTCAAAAAAGACAACCTGGGAGCAAGAAATCTTGCTGATTGATAGGGGATCGAATATTTATTTTACTTAATAAAATGCAAATCAATTTATAACTTTTTGAAATGCGTTTTTCTGTATGTTTTGTTGTTATTCTGTCTCAGTGTTAAAATAAACCTACTATTAAAATTATAGACTAATAATTTCTTTGTCAGTAGGCAAACCTACAAAATCGGTACAGGACCAAATAACTTTTTTACACTCACTGTATCTCTAATAATTTTGTTTTTTAGAAACCAACAAATCAGAAGAAAATTAAAACAGCAGAAACTCATTGAAAAACTCATTGAGAAATGTTAGAGATAGACAGATTAAACAACAGGTCACAAAATCCAGAAATCGAGACGGAATGACTAAAATTACTAAAAACAAACAAGGCAGAATTGTTACTAAAATACAATACACATCTGTTATTTCAGCTTAGATATCAGTTTGCTGAGAAAAACAACAAAGTTTGCTGAGGTCAGAGCGAATTTCATCTCACAGATTTGTTTACTATATTCCACTCCCTCATCTTTCTTATGGCACCTGTCAAATGGTCCCCACTCTCACCTTGCTTTGCTTATGAAGCTTCTCTTTAGCCTTGAAAAAACATAATTTTTGGTTATTGATTACATACATTTTTTGGTTTCAGACTGTTTTTTTTTTCCCCCACAAAACTTTTTTTTAGTCACGTGATTTCATTATATCTTCATATATTTGGCCTGTAAAAACCCCACATGCTCCATAGTCAACTTTTCAAAGAACCAAATGGGATGGAGGTCTTGCCCTACTTTTATACTATTGGACTATCTTATTAGTGAGGCCCCTCTAAATACATCTGTAATCCGATTGTGCAGTTTCAACATCACTTTAGTTTAAAAACACTGTCCACTTTTGCATCTGGTAACCATCTGTTTTTGGCTTCAATTTTAAACTTAAAGGGATAGTTCACCCAAATATAAAAAAATTTATCTTCGGAACACAATTTTAATTTTTTTCAAATCTGAGGGTCCTCTGACCCTTCCAAAGACAGCAAGGAAACTACCATGTTTGAGTCCCAGAAAACTACAAAGAGGATAGAAAAAGTAGTCCATGTGACATCAATGGTTCAACTGTAATATTACAAAGCTACAATAAGCTATGCTGTAAAAAAGCTATAGAAATCTATATTCATTGAGTTTTGTTTTTTCCCCATTATTTTAGGATCTATTTTCCTTCTAAAATAAAACTGCATTGCCTCTATCTATGAAAAAGAATTGCATAAGAAATGCACAAGCACTCACCTGCTGCGAGGAACAGGGATATGCGAGGATGCATAGATCTCCTTCGCTGAAACATCTGTTGCCCCTATGTAAAGTGGCAACATGCTCCTTAATGAAATGAGAGACTCCACTTGCATGTTGTCATCTTGCCTTTGTCCATTTAGAAATAGGGGATGAGTAGAGCTGTTGTACTTTAGGACCCCCCCTAAACCCACCACCCTCTCATCCTCCTCATTTGCATAGATGGTCTGAAAAAAAGGAAAAATGCATTGTACACAATAGAGTATAAATACACATTACAAAAAGTAGCATTTTTTATTGGTGTAAGATGGTTAAATAAATCTACATATATTTTTGCTCACCTACATGAGGAATATGTACATAGACACAAACCTGAAATCAGACTACGCCTCCCCTTTAACTTTCTCAATTATATTTGCTGTTGTATGGCTAATCAAGAGCATAAACAGTCATGCATACACTCATCAACCACTTTATAAGAAACATGACAACTGCTCATTTATAAAAACCTAATCAGTCAATTATGTGGCTGATGTAGAATGCCAATATAATACAGAAAAATGTCAAGAGCTTTGATTAACTTTGATAACATTGAAGAGAATAGGAGACAAGAGATTTCGGACAAAGTTTTGTCTTTGTTTGGGCCATATGGCTCGTTTAAGTAGTTCAGTGTAGTGAGGGGAAAAAAATTTGATCCCCTGCTGATTTTGTACATTTGCCCACTGACAAAGTAATGATCATAATTTCAAGGGGGGGTTTATTCTAACAATGACTTACAGAAACCAAAACATCCAAAAAAACGCCAAATGTTTTTGGTTTTAAAGTGTCTTTATATAGGTAACGAGCTGAGATATTAGCTGATTACTATCATAAAAAACACCTGTCCACAGAATCAATCAGATTTTAAACTCTGTACCAAAGCCAAGACCAAAGCTGTCCAAGGATGTCAGGGACAAGACTACTAAACCTACACAAGGCTGGAATGGGCCATTGGCAAGCAGCTTGTTGAGAGGGTGACAACGATGAGGAATCGGCCCAGAACTACATGGGAGGATTTTGTCAATGACCTCAAGTCAGCTGGGATTATAGTCACCAAACAATTGGTAACACTACGCCGTAAAGGACTGAAATCCTGCAGTGCTTGCAAAATCCCCATGCACAAGTCTATCTGAAGTTTGCCATTCAACATCTGATTGATTTAGAGGAGAACTGGGTGCCACGCAACACGCTGTGGCTATAGCAGAAGGATTGCTGCCTATGATCTGGCTAAGACTAACTTACTTTTGACGTTACTTCCTGTTTGCGGTGCTGCTCAGCAGTTTGCGGGTATAGTTTCGTAACTTAGATCCCACCATATTTCTGACATCAAAACTTTCCTAACGTTCGCAGTTAATTTAAAATCGTGTGTGTAGCGCATCAGCATCCGTTAGCCGGCTTGTTATTTGTATACGTTTCTAGTTGCGTTTCTGTTCGTGCTTACTACTGTTCTTCTTTCCCGAATACCTCAAAAAACAATGTTAATTCGGAATCATTCACCATTTATAGTGAGTAGTAGCTTCCTCTCCTGCTATTTATTGCTGTCTGCACCATTTGTCACATGTACAGTATATTTCTCTCTGTCGGCAGCGAGGTCTTCACGTGTGATAAATGTAGGGAAATAGGCAGGCTAACAAAGAAGGTTTTAGAACTAGAGACACACATCCAAACTTTAACTGAGTATGGTAAGCATGTGAGGGTTGTAGATTCGTTTTTGGATGCAACTAGCTCAGGTAATCCTGTACATGGTTCTAGTTTCAATCAAAACATCCAACAGGTTCTCCCCACTCAGTGACACACCTACATAAGAACCTGATGAAAGAACTCTAGTTGGGAATTTTATTGTACAGAACGTGAAAATAGAGACTCCAGCTACCATGGGCTAATGTTTACCGAGAGAGCCAAAGCGCCTGACATCTTGGAAAGTGCTGGCTAATGCTAAACGTAAATTCAGTAAAATCATTATTCCCGCCGGCACTAATAATATTCGACTTTGCCAATGGGAGATAATTCTTAATTATTTTTAACACCTATGCAACACAGAGAAACAAACAATAAAGGTTGCTTAATTAAATATCAGCTTCCTTTCTACAAAAGCCCTTTTTGTAAATGATATGATCACTAGTTATAATCTAGATAACCTAGCTCTGTTTGTCAAATTTATAATAATATTTTGAGTATTTTTCAAAGAGCTGGTTTCAGGTATAACTCTTTTAAAGTATTGATGCTTCATATAACATTATCTGGAGAAATGGAAGTTAATAATAAATACTCTGTGATGTTTGTACTGACTACTGTATACTGGACACCAGGACACCATACAGATATTATTAAAGAATTTGGTGATTTTCTATCAAATTTAGTGCTGGATGCAGATAAAATCTCAATTGTTGGTGATTTTAATATCCATGTCGTTAATGGAAAAAATGTTCTGGGATCAGCGTTTCTAGACATTCTGAATTGAGTTAGACAACACGTCTCAGGTCCTACTCATAAAAATCATTATCTAGATTTAAAACCGTCACATAAAATTTATGTTAATGATGTTGAAATTCTGAATCAAAGTGATGATATTTTAGATTAATATCTAGTCTTGTGTAAACTCCAAATAGCTAAAACTGTAAATTCTATTACCTGTTACAAGTATGTTAGGACCACAAAAGACTGTTTTAAAAGTAATCTTCCTGATTTATCCCAATTCATATCCCAGCATATCCAATAGCTCAGAAAAACTTGATGTAATAGAAAATATGGAATTTAAATAGAGTTGCTCCTTTACACGCAAGGAAGATTATGGAAAACAGTTTGACACCATGGTATAAGGAGCACACATAAAGCACAGGTGAAGGAAAACTAAACTAGAGGTATTTGATATTACATGGCGGTGAAGTAGTCTAATATACAAAAGCATTACAAACTGCTAGATCTGATTACTTACCACTTCTGAATGTTATTAATTCGTCATTGTGATTAGGATATGTCCCCAAAACATTTAACTGGCTGTTATTGAGCCGCTGTGTTGAGACACTACTTAATTCCAAAGAGCTAGTAAATTACAGAACAATCTCCCGTTGCTTGCTCTTCCAACCTCCCATTGCTGTCTGAGATACTAGTTAAGTTTGTATCATCACAATTAAATTTCTTCTAAGAAAAAAATGGTATTCGCTATCAGCTGGGTTATCTTTTCTTGTTAGTGTTATTGAACCTCAGTACTGCATTTTACACTGTAAACCACAACAATCTTTTGAATAGATTAGAAAACTTCTAGGACCAATTTTTTTTACAATTTACATGCTACCTTTGGGAGATATTATTAGGAAACATGGTGTTAGCTTTTACTGCTATGCTGATGACATTTAGCTATATATTTCGCAGCCCAATTCTTCCTAATTAAAAAAACTAACTAAATGCATAGTCGATATAATAAACTGGATGACAACTAATTTTTTTTTGCTGAATCCTAAAACAGAGTTGTCAATTATCAGACATAAAGCCTCTGCGTGTAATAATCTAGATCACTGCCTAACACTTGATGGCTGCTCTCTCAACCCTTCATCATTAGTTAGAACAAGAAAGTATGCTCATATTAGTCTGGTTCTGTCAAAACGGCACTGGCTTCCTATTGAATTGAATACACTTCAAAACCTTGTTAATTACTAATAAAGCCCTGAATGGTTTAGCACCTCACTACCTGAGTGAGTTCTTAGCCTGTTATAGTCCTCCACGACCACTGCGCTCTCGGAACCGGGAACACCACTAATAATATGATATGATATACAAATATATTGTTAGTCAAATGGTATCTACACTAACATATGTCTGAACCAGTCTGTTTATAGTCCAGCTGGCTTTTTCCTTGCTCTTCTTTTTCTATGCTCTCTCTTATTGTGTTGGGGCTCTATTCCTGAGGCGCTGCTTTCTCTTTATTTTATTCTATTTCATTTTATATACATTCTGGGTACAATTAACTGTCTATAATTTACTATTCTTCTTGTATTTTCCAACCAATTTAAGTGTGGCAAAATATTTTAATTTACTAATTTTAATTATAACTTACATGCTAAAGAGTCATACTACCTATTGCAATACAATATAATTACTATATAATATATTTACTTTATAATTACTCATTAGCAACACTCTCCCACAAATTTAGAGCTTATTTCTGTCAATAGTAGAAGCGGCAGTGGGTGATAATAGACAAGAATGTACAGTTATAAATGGTCATGCTGAAACAGTTTTTTTAGTCTTTCGGCAATCCCACAACATAATTCAACGTAGGCAAACCACCCTTACACAATGACCCAGAACACACATGACCAAGGCAACAAAGGAGTGGCACAAGAAGAAGCACATTAAAGGTCCTGGAGTGGCCTAGCCAATCTCCAGACCTTAATCCCATAGAAAATCTGTGGAGGAAGCTAAAGGTTCAAGTTACCCAATAGTCAGCCCCGAAACCTTAATGATTTTGAGAGGATCTGCAAAGAGGAGTGAAACAAAACCCCAAAGCTGGTGGCCAACTACAAGAAATGTCTGACTTTTTGTGATTGCCAACAAGGTTTTTGACACAGAAGGTCTAGGTCTTGTTTGCCGAAGGGTTTAAATGCTTATTTTACTTAAAAATGCTAATTAATTCATAACTTTTTTTAAAATGCATTTTTCTGGATGTTTTGTTGTTATTCTGTAATAAACCCATAATTAAAGTCATAGACTGATCATTTATTCTGTCAGTGGGAAAACTTAGGGGATCAAATAGACAGATAAACAGAGATAATTTTTTTGTGCAAAAAAAATTATAACAACATCTGACACGTAAGAGGTCTGCATGTAAAAACACATTGTTAATAACATTACTGCTATACCAGATGTTTATATTAGATAAGTAACATACGTACTAGATCTCATACCTACATTTTTATAAACATGTAACACCGATAGTACCTTTTCTAAATTTGAAAATTGTAATATATTGGCAGATTTTTACTTAAGGGAAAAAAAGTATTGTATCATTAATGACTGTCAACATGTCAAACTTCAATCTAAGGACTTGGTTTGTGCTCTGACATGCAGTTAACTGTAGGACCATATATAGACAGGTGTGTGCTTTTCCAAGTCATGTCCAATCAAATGAACTTATTACAGTTGCATATTTCTTGTTGTAGAAATATCTCTAGGATGATCAGTGGAAACAGGATACACCTGAATTTTTAATTTTGAGTGTCATGGCAAACGGCTGTAAGTATTTATATACATGTGATTACTTTTAGTAGCACTTCTTTCATATTGCCATTACAGGGTATTGTTTTGTAGAATTTTGAGGGAAAATAAAGCTGTAACACAAAACTTTATGCAGAAAAGTGCTGTGAATATTTTCTGTATGCATTGTATAATGAACCCAAAGCCTACACTGTATTAACACTGTACAGTTATACTGATTACAAATCTGCAAAACAGCATCAGTTAATCTGATAAAACAGGTAGATCTTTTTGACATTAGTCCCTTGTGACACTGGCTCTTTGCTTTTAGGTTTGCAACTTGACATCAGTGCTGCCTTCGATACCATTACTCATGATTTGCTTATTTCCTGTGGGTATTTCTGGTACTGCTCTTTCGTGGCTCTGTTCATACCTATGTAGTACATTTTTTGCTAGGAATTTTAGATCCCCTTCTGCCCTCTGAAACAAGGTGACCTTTATTTAATGAGCTGTTTATTATTTACATTTTTCCCATTGGGTCCGATACTACATCTTCATTGCCTTGCCATTTTTATGCTGCTGACATTTAAAATTCAAAAGTTTTAAAATTACACAGTCCTTTTCTAACCACCCAAATAAAAAAACTGATTGCATGCAGGATATAAACATGACTTAATTTTCTGATAGATAAAATTGAGATCATTATTGGTACCCAATTACTTACTACCACAAGTTCTCACTGACTTTAATTGCAATATTACTGACACTCTAATTGCTCCATCTAGTATAATTAGAACTCCCTGCACCATGTTTGACTCCTTTCTTTCAGTCTTATATTAACTCTCTCACTAAATCAGCATCCTTTCATTTACGACAAAATGTCCAGCTCTATCCTTTCATTAGTGACAACGATGCTGATACTCTCATCCATGCTTTTGTTTCATCTTGTTTCGATTTCTGGAATTTCCCTTTCCATTGGTTTTACCATCTACCTTCCCTGCCAAATTACAGTATATTCAAAACTCAGCTGCTTCTATGCTTCCTCGCATTAAGCATCCAGCCCACATTACCCCTATTCTAGCTAAAGTGCATAGGCTACCAGTGAACTTTCGCATAAGATTTAAAACATTTTTGCTTACTATTAAAGCTTTGCATGGTCTAGCTCCTTACATTTTAGTAATCTGCTCCTTTCCTATTCTCCACCTTGTTCATTGCAGTCCTGACTCTTGACTAGTAATGCTTCTTCTCCATGTGTGTCTTATGTTTTTTTTGTTTTATTTCTGATGGCATCCTCTCTATTCTATCCTCTTATTTTTGATGTTAATTGCCTTTATGTTACTCCAGATGTTATTTTCGCCTTCTGTGTTGTTCGATGTTACCCTATCAGTTCCTGTGCTATAGAGCTCTAAAAAGGCGCTATATATATATATATATATAAAAACACTATTATTATTATTATCATGAAGTACCAATGAGATTATTCTTTTTCATGTAGACTATACCTCAAAACTTGCCCAGATTAAATTTGGGGCAGTCATATGATTCCCTGACTGTATTGCATAATGGATAAGTGTTTACATATGCAATCCATATTCCCAAAAAGTTGGGACACAACATTATAAAAACATAATACATAATATTAAAAATATATTAAATTTGGAAACTGAGAAAATGTACCATTAAAAAAAAGGTAATTAAAATATTGATGGGAGTAACAACTCTCAGAAAAGCTGTAACCTTGTAGCAATGTTCAACCTTCTTTTTTAACAGTCTGTAAACATTTGGGAACTGAGGAAATAAGAATGTTGTCCCATACCTGTCTAATATAGTCTTTTAAAAAATGGTCAACAATTATGGGTCTTGTTTGTCTTATTTTTTATTATTTTCAATTGGTGAACGGTCTGGTCTGCAGGCAGGTCAGTTTGGCCCCAGACCATTCTACTATGAAGTCAGGCTGTTGCCATAGATGCTGCATTCAGTATTGGCTATTAAAATACCTGAGGTCTTTCTTGAAAAAGAAAGGTGGAAGAATGTGCTGCTGTAAGATCTGAATATACTGTATCTTTCAACATTAATGGTGCTTCTCTAGATGTGCAAGCTGCCTATTTCACTGACATTAATACTACAAACCCTATACCATTAGAGATGTAGGCTTTTAAAACTAATTGCTGATAACATGCCCAGAAGGTTCTTCTCCTCTTTGGTCGATAAAACACAACACTCATGATTCCCAAAAAGAATGTCACATATTGAAATGGAGAACATTTACTGTGATTACAATGTCACTTAACTGTTTTCCTTCTTTTTTGTCAACCCCCCCACCCCCCCGCCTCTCTCTCTCTCACTGTCGAGCTACATATGCCACAAAAACCGAGCGGCCAGTGATCCAGACCTCATCTCCACTTTGGACCTCTCAGACCCTTCCCTGTGACCCTGATCACATCACCAGGGTGACCGAGGACGTTCCACTCTGCCATAAAGACGTTCCAGATGTTCTTCAAGGACTTATGATTAAGTTTCTTAAATACACAGTATAACTACATAATTCCTGATACCCGTTTTTCACCCAAATGAGAATGGGTTCTCTGTTGAGTCTGGTTCCTCTCAAGGTTTCTTTCTATTCCATCTCAGGGAGTTTTTCCTTGCCACTGTCGCCTTGGCTTGCTTATCAGGGACAAACTGATTTCTGTTTCATTTTCATCCTATAATTTCTTTGATTGTGTTAAGCTGCTTTGTGACAATAACCATTGTAAAAAAGCGCTTCACAAATAAAACTGAATTGAACATTCTTTTATATATTTTGATAGGGAATCATGAGATCTACAATACATTTTTGGAAAATACCATTCAACACTTTAAATCTTGAAATCAATTCTAAATTTTCCAGACAACTGGTGTAAAAAAACCAAGGCAGCAGTTTAATGCTAGGGTATGTACACATTTTCACCAATAAAATTCAAGAAGTTTTGCCAATTAATCAGCATTGATTGGTGATTCCCAGAAATATCGGTTATCGATAACAATCCATGCTAATAGTTTTATTTCTGGGTAATGTTGCTGGGGCATCTGAGAAGGGTCTATTGTCATAACATAGTGCCAGAGCTAGCATATCTATTGTGAGAAGCTATAGAGACAAAAATTACAGGCAGCATGTGCATTTGTTTTCTGACACGTTACAGCTCATCTCAATAATATACTTAAGCGTGTTGCCTTGTTCCATTGTTACCTAGTGTCATTTAGGGCGCATATAGTCACAGTGCAGAATGTGCAATGTCAATTCGGAATTATAACTGACTGTGCCACAGTTCAGAACATAACTGCAAAGTTAATTGATTGACTGAGGGTTTTGCATTTGTGCAGTTTAAAAGCCTGCAACATAGTAACAGAATAGTTTAAAGAATTCAGGTGCAAAAACTATTTCTTTAGCTTTAACAATGATTGAATGTAGAAAATTTACACAGTGAAGACTATATAGTGTGATTTTACACTTGATTATTTGATTTCTGCATTTGAATCTCCGTTTATTTCATTTTCATCTTTGTTCATGTTTGTTTATGATTATAATTTCTGTACTATATTTCACTTAAATACACTCTTACAAAACTCACCTTAAATCATTCTAAAATAGGGCTATTCAAGTCATCTGGTGAAATTTTTACATTTTTTTTATATTAATATATATAATCGCAGAAAAACAAAACATCACAATGTCAGGTTTTTTTCCTGAGTATCATGCAGCCCTAGTTACCAACAATAAAGGAATAAGAAATTCATCGTTACTATTTTATTATATTATTTCTCATTATAAGACAGTATTTAAGCAACAAATACTTATTACTATTACATCTTCCGCCCTTGCGCCACCAGAGGGCACCACCTCCAGAGTACTATAGTCAGCGAACAACTTCCACTATGACTTCCTGGTTAGCTGCTATTACTATGCTTTGCGAAGTATTGTTTGCTATGCGACTTTCTAAACTTGCATGGCGTTTATGCAGCCAAAAAAACATAAAATCAGCTATTTTTATCAGCTATTTTGTTGTTACATATATTTTGCTATTTTTAATTAGGTAATTATCAAGTGTACTAAAATATAAGTGAATAAAGTAAGAGACTTTACCTATTATATGTACGTAATTAGCCAAACACTGTAATGCAATCCAGGAAACCCATTGGATGTCATGTTGGGATGTTTCCAGTATTGTAGAAAAAAATATATAAATTTGTCGTTGTAATTGTGTTTTCATTATATTATTTTTCTTCAACATCTTGTATATTTAACACTACAAATAAAGCAAAGCTATTAAAATAATTTTTTGTGGGCATCTATAAAAATATTCTGATTCTGAAAATAAAGTACAATGTGCTCCACAATTATTGGCACCCCTGGTTAAGATGTGTTAAAAAGCTGTAAAATAAATTACATTTTTATTGCAGAAGCATATTATCACAATGAAAAAAATCATACCTTTAACTTAAGTGAATTTACAAAATTTGTTTTTAAAAAATCATGACCAGAATTTTTTTTTTTATTAAATCAATTGTTCCACAATTGTTGTCACCCCTTACAATTCCTATAAATTAAATATTTTTTGTAATATTTACAGTAGTTTTTAAAGTTGAGCAGAGTACCTAGAAACTTTTAATTAGTAATTCATGATTTCCTGTTTCCCTGTGGTATAAACATGACGTGACACAGAGGCCTATTTCTCTTATCCACTCTTCAACATGGAAAAGACACGGGGACACCACATTCAAGTAAGGCTGATGTGTGTCGCCCTTCTTAAGTAAGGCAATGGCTACAAAAAATAGCCACTCGCCTAAACTTGCCCAGTTATATTTAGAGGAATCATTAAGACTTTTCCAACAACTGGAACAGTGACAAACAAGGCTGAACGAGGACCCAAGTTTATCTTGCTACCATACACACAGTAAGGAGGATGGTAGGAGAAGTAAAAAAAAATTCCAAAACTCACTGTTACACAACTCACCTACAATTACAAACGCAAACATCTGGAGTTTGCTAAGTGGTACTGAGACTTCAACTGGGACTGTGTGCTTTGGTCAGATGAGACTAATATAGAGCTTTTTGGCAGATTAGGTGCTGTCTTGTTGGCAAAAGGGGGTTGTACAGAAATATTATCGGGGTGCCGATAATTCGGCCTGAAGCACAGACAGACAACCCTAGAGACGTTCCCTATTTCGGGAATTTGAGCTGCGTCAGGACGCTATGGGAACAAGATGTCAACACTGCCATACCGCCCAATCATGGTCATGGTGTGATGGCTGACATACTACTTACCTGATCTTAACTCCACCACCTGAGATACTGACTGGCGTGACGGTTCTGTTCTAGCGCAACCAGTCAGCTCATATCAGAGTCTTTGCATAAGCTAATGGGTGCCAGGCCTCTTTAGTAATGGCTGCCGGGTTGACCGGGGAACGGGGAAGAAAGGTGGAGGTACCTGAAGCACCAGGCCTCCTCTGACTAAGGGCTGAAGGGACTCGTCTGTAGCCCCCATTAGTTTCTTCGGTCAGAAAAGCCTGCAGCACTGTGACAGTCAACGCTCGCGATAAATGCGGAAGCTGGAAAATAGGTGGAGGCGTCTGAAGCCACCAGGCCTCCCTGGGTACACATCATCGGGGGAAGCCAGGACGGTATGGAAGTGGACGTAAGGTCCGGCTTCCTATGGTCGACAGCGGTCAAGATCTCTGACGGGGTGCTGTATGAATACACCAGCAACTAACTGTGAGCCGTCACACATTAGCTTATCGAGGAGCTTAGATGCCATGTCCAGCTGGTAAAAGCGGACGAAAGTGTGGCGTGAGGACCACCCTGCCACCTGGCATACATCTGTAAGTGGGGCATTGAGGTTCCATGCTGGAGAGGCGGACACTCTAGTGGAATGAGCTCTGATCCCTCCTGGTACCAGGAAGCCTGCAGTCTTGTGTGTGAGAATGATAGTCTTAACCAGCCAGCTGCAATCCTGGGATGCTGGCAGCTCCTTATACTCTGGGGACAGTGGCGGTGGCTCCACAGGCGCCCCAGTGCTGGTGCTCATCTGCTCTGCCTCTTTCTCGTGAGTCTGTGACCCCCTCCATTAGCATTGAGTTAGCTGGATGTGGCTGAGAAGAAGTTGTCTCCCCTCCGCTAGATCCATCTGCGACCCCAACGATCTCAGTCTCCGCCGCCCCTCAGCCGTAGCAGTGTCTAAATCGCGGGAAAGACGCAGTTTGCCGTACTCAGCGAAATCAGCGAGCCAAGATCTAAAAGAATTTGCTTCTTTTTTTAAAATCTAAATCTTGGAAGCGCTTTTACAATAAACCAAAGTCTTCAGTTTTATCTCAAATACTTAAATAAAATTATTCTTTATGTCTATGCCTGAATATTCCTTTAATTAATTGTTTTATGTTTTCTCTGTTGTTAAGCTGTTTAGAACTAATAATAACTAATTTATGCTTATGTTCCAGGTTATGGGTATATTTTGTTAATTTCTGTTTTTTGTTCTAGAAAAATGTAGCCCTATTTTCAAAATGCTGCTAGAATCAATTTGTTTCTAAAAAGTTCCTACATACACTTATAGCGATAAATGCAATTTGAGGCAGTACTTTTAAACAACAACATGCTGAACAAATATGCACTAGTCACTTGTATGATATAACAGGAAGTGTCCATAATGGTCACATGCATAATTAAGGTTGTTCACAGTAAGTGATATGAATATGATTGATCATTAGTATGGACTACAGCGCAACGATATATCGGTTTGTTAATTTTATCAGCCGATTTGCTCTATGATACAGTGCTGGCGTATATGCTGCTGATATACCGCCAATGTTAACTTTTTATTTTACAGAACGCAGACAAAATAAACTGGCATAATTACTTTGTTTAGAAGAAGGCTCTCCATTGTTTGCTACTGGCAACCACCTAACTCTTTCACTACAGTAGAGAGATATCTTGTTCGGGCAGTTTGTGAAATACATAATGTAAAGTTAATAAACAATGATTCTATACGTTTTAAATATAAGTCCAACATAGCGTTAACACAGTCCCTTAAACCTGCCATATCACTCAAGTTTATTACACTGGTCACATCACATTTCATAATTCAGCGTAGTTTTTCAGTAATATTACAGTCAGTCAGGGGTTTTCCTGCATTGAAATTATTTTGGCAAATGCTTGTTTCATGTTAAAGACCTGTACTCGTGCAGGAGTAGTGTGGGACTCAACACAACCAAGCACAATCTGGTAAGAACCTTGCGTGTGCAGGTTGCGGAAGAAAAAATATATTAGCTGGAAAAAGAAAAAATCTTAAAACAAATAAACTATTATTTACCTGCTGCAAAAAAGGCTCAAATAACTCAAATAAAATAAAAACAATTTACAGGCACAAGAGTCCCCTTTTTTAATTGTATTAACTGTAGGAAAAGAAAGTAAAAACAAATAGCACTATAATGAAAATAAAACTTAACGTTATACATATACCTGCAGGCTTTTGCAGGCGGGAGAAAAACAAAACTTGAATACTGCGGGCAGGAAAAAAGAAAAAAAAAGATGGGGGAAAAAAAAGAAACAAAATCCTTTGAGAATAGAGAATTTCTGTCCCATGAATTACATATGGGTGTGAAACGTTATCTTCTCTGACAGGCAAAACTTTTTACACATAAACCACACTTTTAATAAACTGAAGAAAAAAAATCTAGATGCAGTGACTAAATATTTTCCGTTTTGACAAATCTTTTTTGATGTTTTAACAGCCAGGATTCGTGCACAGCGTGTCTGCTTTATGACCAATTTATCGCCTAGCAACTCCTTTGCACTAATTAATTTTATGGGTAAAACAACTGATCTGTTTATTAGTAAATTTATGATACATCACTCACTGTCTGAAGTTTGTACAAATAATTTATTCAGAAAACATCAGAGATTCTAAATGTGTTTGCCCTATTTAGCAAGAGTGGTTAGTAAGATTTAGCCTTAATAATCCACAATATTTCCATGCATTTTACAGTTATAAAAACAGAATTTACTGTTTAGGGCATAATTTTATTTGATGCATGAATTTAAAAAAAGGGGTACACGTAAAATGTTTATGTATATATATTCTGTTTATGTATATACTATATACTTAATTGATTGTGTCCAAATCATTGTATTATGATAAACCAAAAAAAATCAGCAGTTTTTTTACTTCCTAATATCGGTATCGACATCAATGAATATAAAGCTTCATATTATTTGTACTAATATTTATTATACATTAAAAAAACCTTTATAATGTTAGTGTGAGGTTTAGGGTTTAGGTTTCTAGTTTTATGTTTTGTTTATGCTTTATGTTTTATATTGTTGTTGTTTCAGGTTTCTTCTTGTTGGTGTTTTTGTTCTTTTTTTTATATTTACTGTAAATTATGTCTGTGTTAAACATAAAGTTGATGCTTTATGTTTTAAGTTCTTGTCCATGCCTTTGTTTACTTTCTCTGTTTTGACTTCTTGTATCATTTTTTCTTTAGTTAGTTTGGTCATGTGTTCCCTATTGTTTTCAGGTGTCTCGTTTGGTTAATGTGTTCCTTTTTAGTCGTGTATATATAGCATTCGGGTTTCCCTTTGTCTGGTCTTGGATTTCGGTTTTGTCCCTGTACCACTGCAGTGAGCCAAGTCAATGTCAATGTCAAGCTAAGTCTAGTTGAGTTAGTGTTTTCTAGTTCATGTTTGTTGTTTGCTCAAGTATTTATGGTTTCTGTTCACTATTGTAATTAAACTGCACCTTTTGGTTCTAAAATATTCTTGCTTAAGTGAGGATTCATTACAGTTAGGCAGTGCTGTTATAAAAAAGTAAGTGTGTTAATGTCTCAGGCATGCCCCCATCCTTTAGCTATAAAAAGTCTTTGATCCCAATTGTGAAAGCATGAAATATGATTGATTAAAAATCTGTGCACACCTCATATGTGATGAATAAACAAAGCTATTACTTTAAAGCAATACAATAAAATGCAGGCCTAAATACACAACCTACAAAGTGGTTTAATTTTGGTAAGAAGGTTATTTTTCATGGCAATTTGGACAGTTGAATGAAATTGTGCCTGATCAATCAACGGCACCAATCTTATGTATTTATATAAATATCGGTATCGGACATTTTTAATGATAGCTCAAATAATTTAATTTTAAAATGCATCACTTGGCTTTATTGCAGCCTGTTGTAGCTCACCACTCTGTGCCTACAGCAATCTTTGCCTACCACCCATCAGATTTGTTGTGAGTAATAAGTCTAACCAATCAATGCGGAATGCTAAAGGAAGTCAGACTGACAGCTCTTTCTAACTGGAGCATAAGTTCAACATAAGTTGTCTCGTAAAAGTAAAGCAGCAGCCATTGCTGAAGTTGAAATAAATCACAATGCACTACACTGAAGTTGCAAAACACCTTCAAGTGGTCAATAAAATGACACCTTGGTCGTACAGTACAGTTTCCTGTCTGATATTTAAAACCTTTACAGCATTCTGGAATTTTAAACTATAAACAAAAAGCATAGAAAATAATTCTGGTTAAAATATAAAGATGTAAACATGTATTTACACAGCAGAAGAATTAAAAAAGTGTAGATTAAGAATCGATTTTGGAATCAGATCGGAATCGGAATCGTATGGGAAGTGGTATTTCATGGTTAAGGGATTGGAGCTGGATTAATTCCCAGCTTCACCAAGCTACCACTGCTGGGCCCATGAGCCTTATTAGGCTTTAATCTAATTGCGATTTTTTTAAACCAATGCTGCAATTGCAATTACTATTTTGTTATACGATTTATTATGCAATTATAGACAGGTTTAATATCTTTTGAGTTTTTCAACAAACACACGCCATAAACAGCCAACACAACAAAAATTGTTCTTTCCTGTAGTTTAGGATACTTTTAGCACAGTTACCTGACTTGTTAAACCTCTAGCCTTGAAAATATGTAATAATTATTAGGCAAAAATTGAATTTTTAAAAGCAGCAGGGTATTGCGCCACTGTATTAGTGAAAATCTCTGTCCACAATTCTTATGTCGAGCCCGAGTCCATTATACATGTTACGTTATAGCAAAGCATGCTTTACGCTTGCTTTATGCTTTCTCTGCAGATTGCGCCACTCTGGTTTATGTGTCACGTGATCAGAATTTATTCACAGCATTTGCAATTAGAAAATCTTGTTTTATCACAGCAAATGTAATTATGTTCAGCCCTAGTGGATTATTCTACTGCGTAATCAGACGAGACTGCAAAGTTGTTGCATGAGTCACACTATTTAGCCATGCTGGTTTGTGATCGCAAAACGTGTTCTATTTTCAGGGCATATCTGGCATCAAGTAAAGTTAGCAGAAGGGCACTGGGCTAGGTTTTCATGTCAGTCATCTTATTCAACTCAATTTTATTTTATTTGTATAGTGCTTTTTACAATGGTCATTGTCACAAAGCAGCTTTATACACTCATCCACACAGGAAGTGACATTTGCACATTCCATAGATAGTATGGAATAGTATTGCTTAATCAACATCACAAATGCATTCATTAAGTAAAATAGCAAATAGTTGGCATCGAGTCTCATCTCCACAGACCATTACCAAAGCAAGCATCAACAGTAGACATGCGGCTAAGCCAGGCTGACCTGCTTCTTATATATCAAAATACCCAAAGCATGTGGACACTAAGCTAGTATGGCTTGTATGGCCTTAAACCTTTTAAAAACCTAAAAATTATTTCTTACCCTCAGGCATAGTAAATTCACAATCAATGCTATGCAAAAGAGAATTTTCACTTTTGCGAACTGCACATTACATTTTAAACTTGGGTCACTGTAATTTCAAGGCTGGCTGTCACAGCTATTATTGATTATTATTGAGGCTATAACAAAGCATGGCAGATTATTTTATGGCCATTGTTAGGCTTTTAAAACTCTAACGAAGCTAGCCGGCACCAAGGAGTCCAATAGCATTCTCCACAAAACATGTTAGAACATGAAGTTAGAAAACACTCTTAGAGCTAAAGAGAACATAAAATAGCTATCGGAGTTCCGAAGCCCTGATTGTAAAAACAACTTTTCGCTAACCACAGAGTTGCACTTTTCGGAAGAGTTTTTGTTACACAACTTTATTTTAAGGATGAATTTAGTATTGATAAAAAAACCTGAATAACCAAATTTTTTTTGCCAAATTTTTATACATAAGTGCAATTTTTTGTCCCTAAAACCACTGTTTATTGTGTTTAGCAAAGACTTGATATATTATTTGGATACCATCTCCACTTCCAACAATTTTAAAAGTTTTAGAATCCTTTATGTGGTGTACAAAATATAATATTTGTGCTTTCCTATAATTTGATTTTGTTATTATTGTTACTTTTTGTATTAAAGTTAAATTATTAATTTAATTAGTAACCCCTGCTGTATGTTTGTATTTTCCTGGCATATTACCTACTTTTTGAAACTGTATTGATGTTATTTGTACGTTTAATTGAATAAATTTTATTTAAGTATTATAATAATAATAATCATCATCATCATCATCATGCGTGATTTTATTACACAAAAGCATGTAAGCGATTGATCCCCCTGCTGGTTAAGATGCGTACGACAGGAGGTGCATGCTCGTTTTTTAAGGGGGCGTGAAAGATTCAGACGCTGCTTAACAAAACTTTAACAAACATGAGTATTTAGTTTAAATATGTTTAAACACACAGACAATGCTTTATCCATCATTTGTTTTGTTATGAAACACTTTTGCCACTTAATACTAGGTGTGCAAGCAGGACACCGGCATGGAACTCAGCATGGGGGAGGGGAGAGACTGTCCGGCCCTCTTTTCCTTTCTTTAAACTTTGAACAAGATTAAGTCGCCATCTTAAAACAAACGTACATCTCTTGCAAGTGCAAGTTATTAAATAAAATAACTGTCATTATATTATTTTTAATAAACAAACTGTCTTTTTAGCATTTTGTGACGCGTTTGTGTAGTTCTAGAAGAAAATTGTTCATTTTTTATTTGCGGTTTTCTGCGCAACCGGTGCATTAAAAAAAACTACATTCACAGCCAGGTATATTTTTAGAAGAGCATACAGCCGAATAATTTTCTTACCTTTTTTTTGGTATTGTGCTTTTCTCGACCTAAAGCCAACTGGTTCGCATCAGAACTGGTTTCGTTTCTAGTCTCTTGCAGGAAGTATGTATCAACTATTTGAGTATCAACCCCGTTTGCCTTCACGGGTGCTTTCTTACTCGTTACGCCTCCGCCTGCAGTCGCTAAAACCCGCTCGTTCTGTTTAGTGCAGTAGTTCCCCTCATACACCATGTTATCGGCGCCGGTCACTTTCACACCGACTGGGTTCTTATCGAGGAGGCGCTTCGAAGTCATTTTCAAACAGGCCAAGTGCATCTAAAAAAAGCATAAGATGGTGACAGATTTACAACTTACCCGGAAAAGGTACATTTAAAATCAATACTGTGTCTATAAACAACAGCTGTTTCGACGGAGACACAAAATTGCACTACAAGTCTAAAACAACCTAAAATGCAGCTGGTAAACGATTGTTTTGCTTTCTCCCTGTCCGAGTCACCACCACGCCCACTCTCAACTGCGCTTCAGCCGTGCGGATTTCGCATAGCTCCGCCTTTCATTGATTCCAATTGGCTTTTGCGTAGAGAATTATTTTTTATTCTGGCACGCGGCCACTGAAAAACGGTCGCCGATTGGACGACTTGTAAAACGTCAACCTGCTTCTTTTCAGCGGGTGATGGGGGCGTGGTTCTCTTTTTGCCGGCCGGTGCTGACTGCTATATATATATATATATATATATATATATATATATATATATATATATATATATATATATATATATATATATATATATCTATATATATATATATATATATATATATAGATATATTATGACTGCTATCTATCTATATATACAAACTGTCTGCTATCTATCTATATATATATGCGCTTTAAAAGACATATTCATATTCCATTCTGAAAAACTGTCTTTTATGGATGCACATTAACAATGCTACTAAATTGCTTGTTGCTTTAGTGGTGTGCATCTATAGCTTACTGCTTGTAACCCTCATTCTTAAGTGTGTAAATTTGGTTTTGGATTTTATTTAAGTTAAAAATGTTCACTATTAATGTTTTGTGTTTGAAAAAAAAAAAAATAATAATGTGGGATTCAACTATTTTAAACTGACCACTCGTTCGTCAGAGATACATCCACCAAACTGAAAAACAACAAAACAGAAAAAAACAAAAAGTGAACAGTCTGAAGTAACCTAGCAACATTAAAAGGTGTAGACAGATTCTGTCTGACAGAAATTATGACTATCCCTACCTGAGCTAATTTCCTAAATCAACTAACTTGCATCTTCTTTCTTTCTTTTTATCCATGATGACATTAAAGTAGTTATCTGTTGCGGCTTCTGTGCCACAACAACGATACCGTCATAATAGAACTTCAGTAAGGTACTTTTAGTGTCAAAACAATCAGGTCAACCTGTGGTACTTGACAATTGGTCCCCAGGGAGAAACCATCACACGTGGAACATTTTTTTACCCCTGGCGAGGCGCTGGTAAGGAAAAAATGTCTGTGGTTGTAACACACCAGAGATTCTTTCTGCAGTGCTGCTGTCTATAGACTGGGCTCCATACTTACTGAAGTTTGCTTTTACTATAAAAAATGCTGTTGTGACCTATTGTCCAAAATAAAATACGACATCCTGAATGGCAAGGTGTAACAGCCTGATGGGTTTCTAGAGTTTACTAGTGTTCTTTTACAGATGTAGAAGCTTCATTCTAGTAGCAAGCAACAAAGTACAATTTCTGAATTGTTTGCAGCTATTACACCACATAAAAAGTTGTTACAAAAAAGTAAGTTAGTAAGTTTCTCAGTTTCACTGCGCCTTATATTAGTGCTGACCTCGAGCTTAAGACTTGTTGTCTGCAAATGGTACACTTTCCTGTAGACCGCACTGGACAGAATATGCGCATGGACTAAGAGAGTGTTTATCCAACAGGAAGGGACAGACAGATTTGCATAACTATTGATAATGTAGTATTTTTGGTTTTTTATTGGAAGTGGTTTGCACTAGAAAAAAAAGATATTTTGTTCGAAGGATATTAAAAAACTAATAAATGCTGAAATAATTCAACATATTTTCTGGGTTTTTTTTAAAAGTAAAATGCATTTAGGCAGCACTGACTGCATAATAGCAGCGATAAGCACACTGTATCTGATAGATTACAAGGAATTAAGGCATATATAAAGAATGTGCTGCACACTATTAAAAAGACTAAATCGCAACTCACAATATTTGTCCGAAAAATCGCACAGCCCTAGTGCCTAGGGTCCCAGTTAACCAGGGAGCTGCCAAGTAATACCCAGAAAGTTTATATTTATATATATGAATTGTATGGTCATGATATAAACATTAAATTGAATGTTTTTATTACATCTGAATAAATTTTTCTCTCCCGCATCAAAAATAAGGAATAAACAGACAATAGATGTATTGAAAATAAAAAATATTTTCATTTATATTTGTAAAATCTTTAACTAATATATGGGAAATGGTAGTGCAGCGGTTAGGGTGTTGGACTGCCATTGAGGAGATCAAGGTTCAATTCCCATCACCACCAAGTGGACCCCTAAACTTTTTTAAAAAATGTTTAAATTGTTAGTTAATCAAAACAACTCCGATAAATTTAGGAAGATACAATTTATGCTCCCACAAAATATCAAGCAATTTTAATTATACATTTTCAAACATAAAATAACTGTCAATATAATTGCATTATAAACTGATTTTAAATGATTAGAAAATTCCGATTTTAAATTGTTAGCTAATTAAACCAACTCAGATCACTTCAGGAAGATCCAGTTTATGCTTGACTCACCATAGTTCTTAATCTAACTGCATTAGTGTTTATTTTAAATAAAAAGGAATTTCAAAATTTTAGATGATTAAACTAACACAGATCACTTTGGGAATACCTAAATTATAGTCTGACAAAAAAATCAAGCAATTTTAATGTGGACATTTTTAATAACTGTAAATGTTATTGCACCATAAGCTGATTCTTACTTAATTTAAAAAAGAGAGATTTCAAGTTGTTAATCAAACCAGAGAATGTGAGCGGAGCAGAGTGGGTCGTAGAGTGATATGAATTTGCCCTGAGTTCAGTGTGTTTTGGCTTTCTGTGACTTCAAGCGCACTCCGCTAACTCTCTATAACAAGCGCAGCTCATCTTATTGACCTATAAAACAACTACATAAAGTATGAATTAATTCATATGTTGCTAAGCAGTTAAATACCACTGACAGAACACAGTAAAATTTATTTTCCTATGTTTTCTCCATGATGCAAATATGGATTAAGTAGTAACTGAGGAGGAAACGCAAAGTGATTAAAGAGCTGGAAATAAAATAGATTGGTGCTTTGTTGAAGCAGAGGGATTATAAAATTCTGAGCACAGAGAGGAGATTTTTACCGCTTCACTCCGCTCACATATTGTGGGTCAAACCAGTTAATGTTTACAAAAATATAAATTACTGTGGAGTTTTTTAATAATTCATCTTTAAAATTACCAGAACTGTCGGTATAATTGCATCTATGGCTAAATGTATGCCACAACTGCAAACCTAAGAAGATATGGCCGTGCACCAACACTGACAGACCGAGCAAGGAGAGGACTGGTCAGAGAAGCAGCCAAGAGGCCCATGATCACTCAGTTGGGAGAATCTGTCCACAGGACACAAATCTGGCCCTTATGGAAAAGTGGCAAGAAAAAAAGCCATTGTTAAAAGAAAGACATAAGAAGCCCAGTTTGCAGTTTGCCATGTAGGGGACACAGAAAACATGTGGAAGAATGTGCTCTGGTCAAATAAGACCAAAGTTGAACTTTTTGGCCTAAATGCAAAGCGCAGAAAAGTAACACTGGGCTTATCCCCCTGAACACACCATGCTGTGGGGATGCGGTTCTTCAGCAGGAACAGGGAAACTGGTCAGAGTTAATGTGAAAATGGATGGAGCTAAATACGGGGCAATCCTGGAAGAAAACTGTTGAAGGCTGCAAATGACTGGGAAGGAGATTAACCTTCCAGCATGACAATGACCCTGAACATATGGCCAGAGCTATATTGGAATGGTTTGGATCAAAGAATATTCATGGGATAGAACAGCTTAGTCAAAGTCCAGACCTAAATTCTGTGGCAAGACTTAAAAAGTGCTGTTCACAGACACTCTCCATCAAATCTGGCTGAGCTTGAGCTATTTTTCAAGCAATAATGGGCAAAAATCTTAGCCGCTAGATGTGCAGAGCTGGTAGAGACATATCGCAAAACACTTGCAGCTGTAATTGCACAATAAGGTGGCTCTACACAGTATTGACGCAGTGGGGCTGATTACAAATGCGCACTACACTTTTCAGATTGTTATTTGCTTAAAATTTTGAAAACCATATATCTTTTTCGTTTCCCTTCACAATAATGTGCTATTTTGTATTGGTCTAACACATAAAATCTCAATGAAAAACATTTGAGCTTCTGGTTGTCAGGTGACAAGATGTAAAAAAAGTTCAAGGTGTATAACTACTTTCTCAAGGCACTCTAAATTATTAAAGAATTCTATTGATAATTTGCCTGATATTTTGAGGGACTATAAATAAGGTCTTCCTAGAGTTGGTTTTAACAACCAACGTTTTAAAATCTCTTTTTGAAATCAGCTTCTTGTGCAATTATATTAGATATGAAAAAAAAAGACTTTAAATATCAACAATAACAATGTTTTTTTTGTTAAATACCACTGACAGAACACAGTAAAATGTATTTTTAATACATATATTATTTGTTTAGTCTTTATTTAATTGCCCCAAAATGTAAAGGATTATGAAAGCTTCTGACTTTCTTATATAAATATTGTAAACCTTTGGCGCTCTTGGAATGCTCTTTTGCAAAGTTCATTGCTTACTGCACACTTAGCCGGAAACATTTTCAGAAGATATGTGTCATGTTATTTAACAGTCTGCCTAAAAACTACCAAAGCTGCCTTTTCAAAGAAGTAAACTGTTGTGTTGACATCACTGACAATAAGCATTAATCACAAATGATTAAATGCTGGATTTTAAACTTTTACCAGTTGCATACTGGCCTGTTAAAAGTCATTGGTTGCTTTACCTGTCAGTCATACATCCTATTTAGTGGGCTTTAGTAATTCAAAGTCAAGTTTTTCAGACCTTTTGCCATCAGTCTAAAGGTCTGGCTATCCGAAACGTCTCAGTTGCGTATAGTAACCCTGGTCCACTGATGGAGGGAACAGAAAATTTTGGGTCAAGTGACGACACTAGGGGTCACGTTTTGAAAGCCAAAAATACCTATTTCAAAAAGGCCAATGAAATTCGAGGAGCAGAATTTGCATAGCCGGTCACGCCCCAGACTCGACACATGGAAATCGCATCCTTCAGGTCCACAGCCACAAGCCAATCCTAGAGTCTTATTCATGTTAGCATATGCCTGAGAGGGAACCTGTGAGGAACCTGCTCACACCCCGCCCCATTTCTTGGGTACAATGAAGTAGGGTCTGTAAAACCCCTGCTTCATCTCGACACGGAGACAGGCTCTGAACCTGGGTGGCCACCTAGCGAACTGAATTGCGTACTGAAACCTTAGCTACTGGGTTGCAGTGGACAGGCTGCCCCAAGCCTCCAGATTTCTTTCCAGCAGTTCCCGCAGATACACGATCGAAGTACCCTGGATAGGATTGTTGTGGCTGGCTGGGGAAAAAGTGGTTGGAGGATGAACATCCTTCCCGCTACATGACTTCCCCATGGAGCCTGCAGCTGGTGCCACTGATGGAATAGTAGTCAGTTCAGCTGAACCCCATGCATCGAGTGAGGCAAGCAGCTGGGCCCTGGGGGCTGGGCCGGCTGAACAGGAAAACCCTCGCTCAGGCCAGACCCAACTCCAGCAAAGTGACACCCAGACTGGCCGAGTGTACCATGCTGGCGGATTGACCGAGTGTACCATGCTGGCGGAATTTGCTCTTTCTGTGACCAGGTTCTGTGACCAGGTAGCTGTTGCCCCGTCTCCCCACCAGGGAACCAGCTTGTGTTTTCTCCCGGGTTGCTCGTGTCAGGAACACTTCAAAGCCTTGCAAGGGTTCTAAGCGCTCTGCCGACGGGCTGGTGTTGCCACCACCTGCAAGTGGCCAGTGGTTCTGGCCTAGCTTACGGTCCCAAATGTCTTAGGGTGCAGCAGCCTTTGCAGGGGGTTGCCTTAGGGAGAAAGCAGACGGGGCCTGCCCGGCTGGAAGAACTAGAGTTTACCTTCCACCAGAGCAGGACGTGGGTTATCGCCTCCGTTTGCTTTTTCACCACGGAGAACTTTCTCTACAAAGGTGGCATTCTTGGACCACCTGAGTGAGCCTGTGCCGTGAACTTCATAGTCCAGAGGGCGTAGTCGGACACAGCTCCTCAAGGCCTGTGCCTGGTAAACCTGCAGGATGGCTATGGTGTGTAAAGCGGACATGCCTTGCAAGGGATTCTCAGTGGCGGCTGTCTGCGGGCACTGTGACAGCCTTCTTCAGCCTGGGGCATGTCCTAATACCCTCTCGCTGGTCCCCCCTCGTGGGAAGGGAGAGCCGAGAAGCCGGGACCTTGCCAAGAATGGCACATTTCACGATTTCGTCTGCATCTCGTGTACCTCCAGGTCAATTCAAGTCAAGTCACCTTTATTTATAAAGCGCTTTTAACAATCAGCATCTTTACAGAAATACATCAGAAACGACAATATTAAACATTGATTATAACAGTCAATTTGATTGATATCTATAAATTTAGAGTCTCCAACTAAGCAAGCCAGAGGTGACGGCGGCAAGGAACCAAAACTCCATCGGTGACAGAATGAAGAAAAAACCTTAGTAGAACCAGGCTCAGTCGGGGGGTCATTTCTCCTCTGACCAGATAAACCAGTAGGTTATCAATGCTACAGCAAAGTTTCTGTGGTTTTGTGCAGATGGCCGTTTAGAAGACAAGAGATCACTGAGAAACTGCCTTATTGCCTCCAAGTGATGGTAATGACGGTAAGCTTAGAGTAACAAAGAATAGACATATGTCAGCGTAGATGCAATTTGAGTTGTGATAAACAAATATATTATGTGTTATTGGTGGTGTTTCCCGGTTCCGGTTGACCTGACTATTGCAGCCTGACAATCATTTGGATTTGAATAGTAAAAATGTCTGTATTATATGTAAGCCAGGTTAAAGAGGTGTGTCTTTAATTTAGTTTTAAACTGACAGATTTGCAGTTGATTTTGTTATTCTAGGTATAATCAAATTGCCTGAGTCCTGAGAGCACAGCGGATGTGAAGGACTATAATAGGTTAGGAGGTACCGAGGTGCTAAACCATTTAGGGCTTTATAAGTAATAACAAGATTTTAAAATCTATTCGATATTTAATAGGGCGCCAGTGCAGTGTTGAAAGAACCAGGCTAATATGATCATATATTTTGGTTCTAGAAGAACTCTAGCTGCTGCGTATTGGAACAACTGGAGTTTGTTTATTAGGCATGCAGAACAACCACCCAGTAAAGCGTTACAATAGTCTAATCTTGAGGACATGAACGCATGAACTAAAATTTCTGCATTTGACCTCGAGAGCATAATACGTCGAGAGGACGTAATTTAGATATATTTTTAATATGATAAAATGCATTTTTACAAATGCTGGAAATGTGGCTCTCAAAGAAAAGATCACTGTCAAAAAACATACCTAAGTTCCTAACTAACGATAAAGGGCTGACAGAGCAGTCATCAAGTGTTAGACAGTGATTTCGATTATTAGAGGCAGAGGCTTTATTGAGGATAATTAACACCTCTGTTTTTTCAGGATTCAGCAATAAAAATTAAGAATTAGTTTCGTGTTTACTAATAATATCTCACATGTTTAGCGTGAAAAGTAACAGTCCTATTATCCGATTTTTGCCACTAACCTCTTTCCAGATTTCTTCCTAGGCTTCCGAGTCTCCGAGCTTAGACGGAATAGGGTCTAACATACATGTTGTTGGTTTTAGATGATTTGATAAGTTTATAAAGTTCTTCCTCTCCTATAGTAACGAATGAGTGGAATTGTTCCTCAGGGGATCTATAGCGCACTATCTGATGCGATACTGCGGCTGTCTGCTGCATGTTCACAATTTTATCTCTAATAGTGTTGTTCTTAGAATTAAGTCATAAATTCATCACTGCTGTGCTGATGAGAAATGTCAACACATGTTGATGCTTTGTTATTAGTTAATTTAGCCACTGTATTCAATAAACACCTAGGGATATGTTTGTTCTCTCCTCTAGAAGAGATGAAAAGTTATCAGATCTAGCAGTTATTTGCATTTCTGTAGGATAGGCTATTTTCCCGCCATGCATACAATATAGCTCTAGTGTAGTTTTTCTGAAGCTGCGCTCCACTTTTCGGGCTACTTTCTTTAAGGCGAGTGTGTGCGCATTATACCACGGTGCCAAACTATTTTTCTATCTTTTTTAAGCGTAACTGAGCAACTGTAATTAAAGTACTAGAAAAGACAGTCTCCATATTTTCAGTTACATCATCGAGTTTTTCTGAGCTATTGGATATGCTGGAGAATTGGGATAAATCAGGAAGATTACTTACTTCTACTTTTGTGGTAGAAGTAATGGTTCTTACGTATTTGTAACATGTTTTAAAATTTATAGTTATAGCTATATTAAGTTTGCACAGAGTTAGAAAATGATCAGAAATAACTGTAACTGAATAAGAAGTAACTGGGGCAGGTGCATCTTAGTATCGCGACTGGCGTCCATGAAGCAATTAGAGGGCGGAGGAAACCACTGCAACCCTGTGGCCTTGGCTGCCCAGGTTAGTATGGCTGCCTTCTCGGCATGTAGCTCTGACTGACGCCTGCCCCCTGAAGGGGTCTGCTCAGCAGAGCTATTCGTCTTGAACTGCTCGAGCCCCCTCTCAGATGCAGCTATCACCATTGCATCGAATTTCCTCTCATTCCTACAGTGACCTGACTGACATGCATGCTGCTAAGGTGGATTGGGAAGCCTGCAGGGACTGACCTGGCATGACCCCCGCTTCCCCTTGCTGTTCCCCAGCAAACCCCGCTTCAGCCTCATAGAGGCCGAGCGCAGTGAAAACTCCCAGCTGAGTATGCAGCGTGTTGATGGGAAAGCCTCGCAAGCGGGGCAAGACCCATCAACAAACGCTGTAGCTGCGTGAGCCAAAATTGCCTACCTTGATTTTGTATCAAGAGCAAGGAAAAATTAGCAAGCATTAGTTTAATGTTTTTACCCAAAGCCTTAAATAAAACAGTGCTCTTTGTGCAAGCAAAGTGATTTTATATAAGAAACTGATATGGATAAAACCACCAAAATAAATGTTTAACTAAACATTTTAAATATTTAAAACTATTTTAAATGTCAAATAATATTCAGTTTTGTTACACCACACTTAAAATATTCACAATTTAAATTCAAATAGTTGTTAATTGTAATTGTTATATTTCAAACTTCATACCTCAATAGTAAAATCTGTGTCATTTTTGACCCTGCACGACAACAGGTCTTATTAAAAAATGTAAGGGTTTTAACTCCATTTAAATATATTTATATAATTTATATTTTTTTAAATGTAATTTTTCTTTTTTGTCTTATTTGTCTTTAATGTGCTGCTACACTGCATCTCTCAAGTTTGCATGGGGTAGTTGTTGACAAAGGCAGAGTCCAAATCGAGCACCAAATATTTTTCACCCAATGCTTTGTAACAGTGCGTTCTGATAGCCATGATACTGGTTCATTCACCATATGCATATAGAAAACAGTTATTTAAATTTCCTTTAATGTAATATAGAGCTATGTTAACGCCTAAACAAGTATTGTGGTTTGTGTGAATGTCTGTTAGCTGGCAGGGGAATGTATGTTAAATCATTAATCTTGCGTATTGTAAGGATTGTGTTTCTTGTTTTATGTTTCATGTTTATGCTTATGTTTCATGTTTTATGTTATATGTTTTATGTTTTATCTTATTTTGGTAATGTTTATCATGTTTATGTTTCATGTTTGTTTTTTATGATTCTTTTTTCATGTTTATATTGTGTTTATGTATTGAGTTTATTGTTTAGGTATTTGTTCCTGTTTTGTTCTTGTCATGTGATCCTTTTTCCTCATGTGCTACTTGTCATGTGTTGTGTTTCTATTGATTTATCTTGTGTATTTTTAGCCCTTGTATTTCTCATTGTCACTTGTCATGGATTTTGGTTTGTCCCTGTACCATTGTTGTGAGTCTGTTTATGTCAAGCTATATCAAGCTAAGTCAAGTTATGTTTCTTCTAATCAAGTTAATGTTTGCTGTTTATATTTATGCTAAGTGTTCAAGTCAAGCTAAGCTAAGCTAAGTTGAGTCAAGTTAAGTTATTGTTTTGCCAAGAGTTTTCTTTTGTTGGTTTGTGACTGTGTAAAAAAAAATGCACCATTGGGTTCTAAAAATACTACTTGCTTCATTGGAGTTTATTACAGAATTCACGACCAAAATATGAACCCAGCAGTTAGCTGTTTGCTTACTCAGCTCAGTGGAGTTCATTAAACATAGAGCATAACTATTTATTATTTTTCAATGTTTCAATGTTACATATACTTTTAAATAGTATGTGGGGTTTTATGCCTTTCTTATTTTGTATTTTTGTATTTTATAATTTTGTGTCTGTACCCTACGCCAAGCCAAATTCCTCATGCTGTAAAGTGCCCTTTACTGTACTGTGGCAATAAAGCTTTTTTTATTCTGTTTGTGAACTACGACTTACTTTGACACTGCGAGGCAGTGGCAATGTAAACACCCTTATCTTCTGGGACTGGCTTTATCATTACCTAACTGCCAGATAATATGGTTAAACTTTTACAAAAAGAGTTGACCAGAGAGAACACACATCCCAAACTGTGTTAGCTGCATAAAAACACTCAGTAATATCGTGAACAGGCCTTCCTAACTCCCCACCCTTTCAACCACATACATACAAAAAAACACACACCTTAGCTTAGTCAGAGAGTTGCAGTTTTTTTCAGTCACTTTGGTGCATTCCTCAGATCAGTAATTAAATTCCTAAAAGTGACTGTTCAACCTCCACATCATCTAGTCACTTCATAAAAAGCAATTTCACAAGTTGCTTTCACAAGTTGCTTTGGTGCATTCATGCAATTTATTATGTATATTGTCTCCATTATCTGTTACTAATGTCATGTTTCCCAAAATGTGATGTATAGTTCTTTGTGTGAAAGTCTTTCCTCTTAAAACGTCTAGTTATTAGATCACTGTAAGTCAATAAAACTTAAATGGTTAATCTAGTTGTCATAAACTGTCAGGAGTATTTTTCGACATATTTCTAATTAGTCTTTTTCTAAATTTGCCATATATTGTACAGTTGAATCTTAATTTTGTAGATCAACCAATAATAAACCAGCTCTCTGAAACAGCTCAAAGGTGCATCCCATGAACCTTCAATTCAAGCATACGTAGACTGAGGGAAGTCAAAGGGTGCAGCCAAATATTGGGAAATCGATGGTATCCTCAATAATTTCAACATTTTGTAGAGAATACAAATAAGTCAGCCAATGTGCAGTGTGCTGTTACACTGTACTTGCTGTAATGATTCATAATACAGTATTTTGCAAATTGAGAATCTGTGGCCCGACAGACTGTCACATCTGGAGGGGTAGAGAGACTGCTCTGCAATTCCTAAAAAAGAAATGCATGCAAACGCAAAGTTCTGCCTAAGGGGTGTTTTCTGTGTTTTTATTTCTAATTTTGTTCTTTTGCCTTTATATCCATATTTATTTTTCTTTTTGATACCACAGTGATATGGTAATGCATTTTTTGTAAGACAGTAACAGTGTATTTGTGAATCCCTTCCATTCTCTTTTAATCAATATCCCACATACAGTAATGTGTAAAATCGTACTTTTGAAATTGATATATAGCAAAAATTGAAACTGCAGCCTTCTGCTTTTCAATACAGTTAATGTCATCCAAACTGTTGTTATAGTTTACATCAGGTAGTACAAAGAGAGTGCAGTTATATTTACAACATGTCTAAGCATTTGGACTATCTTGTTTGTGAACAATGACACAAGGACTATTTATTCTTATGGCACTGACATATTCAATGACATAAATACTTACTTTTGAAAGATGAACTAAACAGTTTATCCATTGTGTGATGCTGTTTGCATGAATAGTTTTGAGAAATGGACATACTTCTTTGCAAGTATTAAGTATGATTTGAGAACAGAACCTAACCGACTGGGAAAAACTGTTACATTATGGCATTTGTTTGCCATTTTAAGTAGCAGTTAAAGAAGACAATAGTCACACTTACACATTTATGTCACATTTGCTGTAAATAAGACATAGGAAAAAGCATAATCCCTGAACACAGAATTTAGCAAATCTTTATGCATTCATGTGTGTTGAGTTTCAACTGGCTTAGCAATGTGTACTCTTCTTTAAGGAGAATTTACAAACATTATAAAACTGCAGATGTTGAGATAGCCCTAAGAGATTTCTTTATTTTCCCAAGTGGCTATTTGGCAGTGTTTGACAGTAACTCAACTAATATTTTTGGCTATTTTAAAGTTTCCAGATCTTTTGTACCAATTAAGTGCAACTGCGACTCTCCTGAGTGTAAATGCTGTTTCTATTGCAAAGTTGATATATGAACTGACCCAGTAGGTAGATGTGAATAGGGGGGATAAAAGCTTTAAATATTACAAAAATGCAGCTGTTCAACTTAACTATACTGACCTGTCTTTCAGTTCAGTCCAGCTAAAATAAAGCTTCAGTTTCATTTTTTTTATTTTAACATTCTTCTGCAACTATTACATCTATTACAATACAATTATAAAAACATAATTGAAACAAAGATATTGTAGCAGCTGTACTGTAATTTAAACTATAATATATATATATGCCAGAGTGGCCAGTGGTAGTGTTTTATTGTCAGATGCGGTGGTTCACAATGATAATAGAACAGTAGGACTGAACTTTTAAATCATTTACTGCCTCTAGTAATGTCCCCACACCCACTGGCCCCAAAAAAGATGGAGTGCAAACAAACTCTTACATTGAAGGTGATAATGTACTATTACTGCTAGCTAAAATATTTAAATTGTTAATATTAAAGTCAAATGCTAAGGGATGCAATAAATGTACCCTGAATCTGTGAATTTGAGTTCAATACGGGTTTGTGATCGGTACTTAAATAATGAAGATAATAATCGAAACGATTAAGCCAATTACTGTATATTAATTAAATTCTGAGATGAATTCCGTGCTAGGTTAAAAACAACAACAAACTAGTGGAGTTTGTGACTGTTAGATGCAGACCATTTCAATTACCATGGGAATTCACTACTGTTTTCATGGTCAGAGTAAACATTCCACCCAGCAGTAATGCTAAGGAGGTGCTTTATGTAGTTCATGTGGCTATTAGCGATCTGCACAATGCAACCCACTGACGGACTGTTTATCATCGCTGAGCAGTTCATTATGCAGTCTCCATTATGCTAATTCCAGTATACAGACTAATCGTTAGATGCTACATAAGCAGGTGAGAAGCTGGCCAACAGGAGTGCACTGACTGGCAGATGTTTAGGGTGGCTGCAACCAATGGCCGGTCTGTTAACCTGGAGAAGTACAGAACATCTGTGATTAGCTACATCAGCAAGTGCACTGATGACGTTACTGTTTTTAAAACCATCAAAACACGCTGCTGAAGTCCAGGGACTCCGCCTTCAGGGCAAGGGCCAAACTGTCTAGAGCCATTAGAGAGTCAAAGCATGCATACGCCAAGAGAATCCACGGCCACTTCCAGGACAGCGGAAACACTTGACACATGTGGCAGGTATCCAGACGATCCAACTGAAAATTCACCTGCTTGTGACAGTGACGGTTCCTTCCCTGATGCACCGAACGACTTTTACAGCTGGTTTGAGGTGCAATACAATGTGGCTGCGAGAAAGTCACTTAGTCTGGATTGGTGCAGTATCTCCAGCACCACCACAATGAGCACTGGGGCCCCGCAAGTGTGCTTACCCCACTGCTGTTCACACTGCTAACTTATGACTGTGTAGCAATACACAGCTTAAATCACATGATTAAGTTCGCCGATGACACGACCTTAGTGGGTCTCATCAGCAGGAACAACGAATCAGCATACAGAGAGGAGTTGCAACAGCTAATAGCCTGGTGTAAAGCCAACAACCTGTCTCTGAACGTCGGCAACACTAAGGAAATAGTTGTTGACTTTAAAAGAGCAAAGAGCGACCATTTACTGCTGAACATTGACAGATCCTCTGTAGAGATCGTCAAGAGCACCAAATTCCTTAGTGTTCACCTGCCAGAGAACCTCACCTTGTCACTCAACACCAGTTCTATCAGCAAAAAAGCACAGCATCGCCTCTATTTCCTGCGAAGGCTAAGAGAAAGCCCATCTTCCACCTCCCATTCTGACCATGTTCTACAGAGGGACCATTGAGAGCATTCTGAGCAGCTGCATCACTGCACTGTTTCGAGACTCAAGACTCTGCAGAGGATAGTGAACAGCTGAGAAGATCATCTGAGTCTCTCTTCCCTCTATAATGGATATTTACACTACACGCTGCATCCGCAAAGCCAAGAGCATTATGGATGACCACACACACACCTCACATCTGGAAAAAGGCACTATAGCGTTTGACCCCTCACAATCCAAATGTTTAACAGTTTCTTCTCTCCATCAGGCTCCTCACCACACTAAACTGAACTAGCTCAACCGACACACACACGTCTGGTTAGCTATCCTTGTGGGGACTCTCCATAGGTGTAATGATTTTTATACTGTACAAACTGTATTTTCTATCCTCTAACCGGAAACTTTCTGAACAGAAGCTTTTGTACCTAAATTTTGGTCCCCACCGTGTCCCCACCGTTTAAGTACGTCCCCACAAGAATGTATAAACCCGTACACACACTCACTCAAACTTACTCAAACTCACTCATCACAAATCGATGTTTACAGCACCAGGTAAACACGAAAATACATTTTGAACACTTTAAATGCTATTTGCCCAATAATCTTGCTGCTTACTTGAACATCTCTTTGTGTATTTGCACCTTTTTTATATAATCTGGTTGGTGCTATTTAATTTAATGTACTGTACAGTGTTTTGTTTTGTTCTGTATTGTTTCTTTTTGCACTGTCTAGAGTAATGTTTGTATTGTTTGCCTGTCTGCTTTGCACTGTTTGTGACTGTGACATCAGGTTGCAAAATTGCCCTACTTTTTCTTCTTCTCCATCTACACGTCTGCAGGAGGTTACAAAGGGCCCACTATACCCTTAAGATGAATTGTGGTCGTTTGTCTAACACAATATCCTCAGGAAGGCAAAAGTATTGCATTGAGAATGAGGAACATAGGTAAGGTCCAGTGGACACCCCAGCAGAGTATAAGTGGGAGCATTAGCTGAGGAGATCTCTACAGTCTGTGACCATTGGATTGACAGAGACTTGGGCCTTCCTTAAAGTGGCTTTACAACAGATCTAACATTCTTGATGAAAATATGAGAAGTTGGGGAAGCTCATGAAGTATTGTTCCTTAATGATGTTAGGAACCGACCAGTTCAGAAATTCCTCTTCCTTCCCCTTAATGCCTTGTTCATTGATAATATAACCAAGGAATTGCACCAAGGACTGAGGGAAGGAACAATTCTTAGCTTTCAGGAAGAGGTTGTGGTCTCTCAGGTACTAGAGACTTGGAATGTCAAATGTAGCCTTGTTGTAATGCCCCCTTAATATGTTTCTTCATGGCCCTTTATTTAGTTTATATAGAGTGGGTATATCCTTTCACTGGACACAGACTCACATGGTTGAAGGTCAATTGTTCAACAGATTTTGACTGACAGAGGAATTTTGGATTCACCATGGTCCGTTGGGGGGGGGACACAAATGAAACATGTAGAAATAGCATGTATTACAGCTCCACAGTACAAACAGAGACCCTGGGTCAGTCTTCCATTCAGCTAAAGGAAGTCTGGTGTTGCCTAGGTGGATGTATATGGTTCTGGAGTGCTTGCCGACTTGGCTCAACTGGTTGAAGGTAGTCAGGCAGTCTTGGGTCGTGCTTTCGGGACAGAAGACATGACTAAAGGGGGCGTATCAGAATGATATATTCAATTGGCACTCCACTTCAGGATCTCTCCACATTCAGGGGATCTCCAGTTGATCCTGATTAAGCCAAGGGCAACCCAGAATGGGATGTAGAGTGCTCCAGAACCAGAAAATTTAACTCCTCGCAATGACAGATTCCAACTTGGATATGGAAGACCCACTTGGTGTTTGATGATGTGCTGATTTTTTTCCAAACTATTGTGCTTGGTATGTGTCGAGATATATTACCTCTTGAGGTTGAGTCTGGCTGCAAATGAATTTGATCGGCAGAAGGATTTTGGATATGAAAAATGTCCAGTGTTTGTACAGCAGGACCAGCTTGATTCTGGAGTGTTTCTGCCCACTGAAGCACTTACCCAGTTAGCAGGGTGATGATGAATACAATCTTTACCTAATCGGTAATGATGCTGTGCATCTCAAGAGCCAGTTATCATTGAAGCAGAAACCCGTTGAAATTTTGCTAGCAGAGAAGCAGCGATGTTCCTGGTGGATGCGTATAATAGGTGTACTGAATGCTCGTTTGGGAGCGGTTCACAATTAACATGATCCAGAAACACAGCATCTTCTCTGGGCGAAAGATCATGTAACATGGCAAAGCGTAAAAAAAACTGTCCTGTGGTCAGGACATATTAAAATTTGACGTTCTTTTTATCAACCATGGGCAATGCGTCCTCCAGACCAAAGAGGAGAAGGGACTTCTGGCTTGTTATCAAACCAAAAAAGCAGTTTTTTGGTTTGATAACAACATCTTAACAGTATGCACAACAGCTTAATCTTTTTGATAACCCTGTTTTTTTACATTACTACTATATCCAATTTAAAATACTACATCCAGTTTAGAATACTTTATTTTAAGTTTGGTGCTTCACAATATTTTCTCTTTATCTGTATTTTCCCTTATATATATGCTACCTCTTGATACACTTCTTTTTAAAGATGTTGTTAGCTTTCAGTGTGATGTTAATGAGAGTTTTATATTTTAGCAAAGCCAACTGAGAGGCACCAGTGTAATAAGATTGCATAATGTGTTAAGAACATTAGACAGCGGATGCTTACTGACTTCATTTTGGTTAATTTTGACAAGACAAAGGTGTTTGTATTATGACCCCATACAGCCAGAAGAACTATAGGCATTCTGATTACAGAAGAACTCTGTACAGTCATTCCGTTTCACAAGTGCAGCAGTAAAATACTTTGGTTTTGATTTGAAGACAAAGTCATCAAGCCCATTTTATCGACATTTATCGACTAGGATTATAAAATACTACAGCTGACCCATAAAGCATTGATGGCATTGATGGATTCAAAGTATTGAAGCATGTCTGAAGGATTTATAAGCATAGAGTGCTTCGGTGAACTGTGATGACATTATTAAGGCTGTCTGCTTTATGTTTTACCTGTGTTACCTTCTGTCTCTCATAGTCGTTCTGTCATAGCTAGTCTTGCCGAGGTCTCCATCTGGACTTTGGAAATAATAATAAGAAAATATAAAAATATAATTCATGGCTGTAGGCTACCTAAAAAACATTTAACATATTAAATAACTAATTAAATAATTCTGGTCTTATATCACCATTAACTTTGTCACAGATCTCACAGTATTTCACTCAATTCAATTAATTTTTATTTGTATAGCACTTTAAATGGTGGACATTGTCTTAAAGCAGCTTTACACAGATAATTCAACAAAAATAAAAGATTGTTCTTTATAAGTGTAAATTTGTCCCTAATGAGCAAGCCGGTGGCAATTGCGACAATGAAAAATGAGATGAAATTAGGAAGAAGCTTTGAGAGGAACCAAACTCAAGAGGGAACCCATCGTCAGCTGGTTGACACAGAATGTCCATTTATAACAGCTAAACAATGTTAAGGTGTGTAGTGATGGTGATCAATTGCAATGTAAACTGTAGCTTGGGTCAGTGAGGCAAAGTGAATCCTAATATATCCTGTGCGGCTCTTTAATTTTTTATGGAACCCAGGCTGTAGATGAGAAACATCTCTAGCAGAGTAGCCTTCAATCAAAGATAACATCATCCAGAGGCACAAACAGACAAAATCAAGGAAAGGGGCAAGAATACCTCTGAGGCATGTTTAACTCGAGCCAGAAAGAGAGAGAAATTGATTAATAAGTTGTGTAAAAATCACTGTGTATTTGGGGACTCGCAGGACTAGCTATGTCCTGAACACTAATAGGAAGGTTGTTCCATAACTGTGGGTCTTTTTAAGAGAAAGCTTTGTCCCCTGCTGTAGTCTTCATTACTTGAGGTACCAACAAATAGCCTGCACCTTTTGATCTATTTAGGTGTGGAATATAATAATGGTACAGGAATTCACTCAAAGGAAATACTAAAGTCAACAATCACACCAAAGTCTTTGACTGCTGTACACACTAAGACATGTGGTCCTAGTAACAGTACTTCTGTCTTATCAAAGTTAAGAAGAAGGAAGTTATGTAGGGCTGACCTCTCTCGTTTGGCTTTGCTGAAACATACAAATGTGTATCATCAACATAGCAATGGAAGCTAATACCTTGTTTATGTAATATTTTAACCAGAGGCAGCATATATAAAGAGAAAAGCAGAGGGCCTGAGACAGATCCTTGTGGAACACAAACTTTAACTCAGGGAGTGCAGAAAACTTAACATTTACATCAACAAATAATGGTCAGTCAAATAAGACCTATGTCCAAAGAGACCTAAAGGATAGCTTTTCCTATTATTCCAACATTTTCTAGTCTAGCAAGGAAGATAATGTAATCAATGGTGTCAAAGCTCTAAGATCAAGCTAGTCAGTCAAAGGTTGATCATGTGCTATGATGAGGCCCAAATCCTGACTGATACATTTTGAAAATATTATTACTATATTATAAGTAGGTGTGAGAATAACTGCTGTGAAGGGTTGATAACTGCAAGTTTAAAAGACTTGGGTAAATAACCAGTGCTAACAGAAGAGATTACGGTTTCTAGATCAAATTTAATTACTTATCACTTTCTTAATAACAGAATTATCTGTTTTATGAAACATATAGGCAAAAAGATCTAGAAATACAAGTAGACGAGTTTAATCAGAAAAATAAATTAATTCATTATCTTTAATAGGAGTAAAAACTTCGTAATTGATTATCTGTTATTAATTATAGTGTTATCTACAGGACTTTTTAAATAAAAGTAATTTGAATTTATATAAGTAGTCTGGATTTTTGGCTGATATTTTCAAGTTTAGAAATCACTACCTATTGATTACCTATCTCTTAATTTAATTGAATAAACTGCACTTTTTGTGTGACGATTAGATTATCATTATAAACAGCTGTTACGCCGCCTCCTCTGCCATTTAGAAGTGGCTGATTTATATAACTATACCAAAGAGGATTACATTCATTTAATGCTATATATTTATTTGGTCTAATCCACATTTCTGTTAAACACATTACATAGAAGGGGGGTTGTGTGATGATAAACTGACAGAGATAAAGATGATGTAACAATAACTAAGCATGTGATGCGATAAAAGACTACAACTATAGCAGCTATAGCAATTAAAATGTAAAACAGAGCAGGGTGTAACTGGGAGAGAGAAGAGAGAAGTGGGGGTTAGAGGAGAAGCTTAAAGAATAAGAACCTCAAACTTTTAGAAGCAAGCTAAACTGGCTAACTAGCACTTGGAAGCATTAGTCAGTAAAATGCAAAGCAAAATGCATCAGGATGCAGTGTGCGTGCTGATGGGCAAGCACACAATAGTGAGAGACCTTGTGAGGCAGTTGCCAAACGCTGACATGGTTGTCAACTGCGACTGCGAGCTGCAGTCTCGAAGCAAGCATAATAGGTGTTTAGCTTTTTAGCCAGAGAAGCATCTGTGTTTATCATTCTGGACAGTGTTATGTAGTCTGTTATTGTCCTAGCAGCCACAGGCTCCAATATGTTGAAACATATGTTGCTCCAATATGTTGTGATTCTAGTTTCCTCCTGTAGCGCCATTTTGCCTCCTTCACCTCCTCCTTCACTCTGTAGTATGCACCCTTTTAGTGGTTCATGTCCCCGGTGGCCAGCCCCACATTGTAGGCAGCAAAGCAGGTTCTCATAGAATCACAGATCTCCACCCACGGCTTCTGATTTGGACACGTTCTGTTTACAGTTTTGTGAACTGTATCATCTGCCAGTTTTCTGGAAAAATATCACAACCACTTCCGTAAACATGCTGATGTCATAAGAGCTGTGCTTGAACATTTCCCAATTCGCATCATTTAGAGCGTTTTGCAGAGTGGCCACCAATTGGTCAGTCAAGCGCACGACCGCCTTCTGAACCGAAGATTCCTATTTTAGCTGTAGTGTGTATATAGGCATGAAGAAGACGGCAGCGTGGTGGGCATAATTGTACCTTGTAACTGACCTTGAGTGGTGTTTAGCAGTGGTCCAGTGTCCTCTCACCCCTGGTGGGCAGGTGATGTGTTGATTAAAGTTTAGTGTCTCTCTGGAACTTTACCTGACCCTGTGGTCCTCTAGTTTGTTCTCCAGAGACTGGACAGTGGCTAACAGGATAATAGGCCGGGGGGGGGGGGGGTGGGGGGGGGGGGGGGGGGGGGCATTGCGCTTGTTTCCCTAGTGGCCTTCTTTTTAGGTCATGTCTATTGTTGTTCCAGGATTTCGCTTGGCCAACTTGGATCCCTAACCTTGTCATATGTAATAATGACCATAGTGCAGATAAAACAAGGTTATATATATATAATTAGTGCTGAAAATAAACAAAAATAGACAAAGCGTGGTCGGAGCAGTTGTAACGACAGCCGACCTCATCAGTGCCATATTGCATGTAATCATCTTGCATTGGATTGGGTGGAATGGAGGAATCTCTTTGCTGTCCTCAAGAAGTTTGGTATGGGAGATCAAGTTCATAACTTGTAATAAAATTTAAAAAATTTCTTCTTCTTCTTCTTCTTCTTATTCGCCAAGGCGAATCATCTGTCTCCACCTAACCCTATTCTCTGCATCCTCTTCACTCACACCCACTAACTTCATGTCCTCGTTTATCGCATTCATATCTTCCTCCTATCGATATATTCACTGTTCCTCCTCTGTACATGTTAAAACCACCTCAATCTGGCTTCCCTGATTTTCTCCCCAAAACATCTAACATGAGCCGTTCACCTAATAAACGTGTTCCCAATCCTGTCCAACCTCGTCACTCCCAAAGAAAACCTTAACATCTTCAGCTTTGCCACTTCGAAGCTCTGCCACCTGTTTCTTCCTCAGTGCCACTGTCTCTAAACCATATATCATAGATGGTCTCACCACTGTCTTGTACACCTTCCCCTTGATTCTAGCTGATATTATCCTGTCACACATCACTCCTGACATGTTTCTCCACCCATTCCAACCTGCCTGTACTCACTTTTTTACCTTTTTTACACACTCTCCATTGCTCTGGATTGTCGACCCCAAGTACATAAACTCCTGTACCTTTTTTACCTCTTCACCCTGTAATCTCAATGTTCCACTTCTTTCCCTTTCATTCAAACACAGAGCAAACCTCCAGAGCAAACCTCCACCTTTCCAGGTTTTCCTTCCTGCTCTCACTACAGATCACAATGTCATCTGCAAACATCATTGTCCCTGGAGATTTCTGTCTGACCTCGTCTGTTACCCAATGTATCACTACAGCAAACTAGAAGGGGCTCAGAGCTGATCCCTGATGCAGTCCCACCTCCACTTTGAACTCCTCTGTCTGACCTACTGCACACGTCACCATTGTCCTGCTCCTCTCATACATATCCAGTAACACCCTGAAATACTTCTCTGCTATTCCTGACTTCCTAATACAATACCACAGCTCTTCTCTTGGTACCCTGTCATATGCTTTCTCCAGGTCTCCAAAAACACAATGCAGCTCTCTACGACCATCTCTGTACTTCTCTATCAACATTCTCAGAGCAAAGACTGCATCTGTGGTGCTCTTTCTGGGCATAAAGCCATACTGATGCCCACAAATATTTACTACCCTCCTTAACCTAGCTTCCACTACTCTTTCCCATACCTTTATTGTATGACTCATCAACTTTATGCCTCTGTAGTTGTTGCAACTCTGCACATCACCAGTTACACCATTACACTCCTCCTCTATACCTCAGGCACCTTCTCACTCACTAAAATCGTGTTAAACAATCTAGTTTGAAATTCTACTGCTGCCACTTCTAGACATTTTCACACCGCCACCGATATTTTATCAGGACCAACCGCCTTTCCTCTTTCATCCTCTTTAAAGCCATCCTAACTTTGCATGTACTAATCTTTTGAACTTCCTGCTCCACATTATTTACCTCTTATACTCTTTTTCCCCTCCCATTTTCCTCATTTATCAACCCTTCAAAGTACTTCCTCCATCTTCTCTGTACACTCTCCTCACTTGTAAGTACCTTTACATTGCTATCCTTATTAACCCTTCTGCTCGGCCTTAGCCACTTCCCTCTTCACTCTGTGCCGCAAATCCTTGTCAAATTTCTGTCTACTTTTCTCAGTCCTTTCCATGTGACACACCCAGCACCTTTCTTCCTTGCTCTTTGATCACTTCCGCTGTAGTTTGCCATTCATTTAGAAACACTAACTGACTGCTGAACTTATTCACAGTATTCTTCCTTTTTCACTTGGTTTTCTTCTCTACCTTTGATCTCTTCTTCTTCTTCTTCCAGACCAACATCTTCATCCGACACACCACCATTCTATGCTGTCTGGCTACACTCTCTCCCACCACAACTTTACAGCCACTAATCTCTTTTAGATCGCTTTGTCTACATAAGATGTAATCTACCTGTGTGCTCCTTTCTTCACTCTTATAAGTCACTATATGCTCCTCTCTCTTCTGGAAAAAAATATCTACCACAGCCATCTCCATTCTCTTAGCAAAGTCGACTATCATCTGTTCCTCACTGTTTCTTTTCCTGACTACAAACCTGCCGAAGAATTCCTCATCACCTCTGTTCTCCTCACCAACATGTCCATTAAATCTGTGCCTATCTCTCCTCTGGGAAAACTTACAGTTACCCCATCTAACTCCTTTGACCAACAGTAGCCCAATTTACGCTGGCAGCCTGTAGGTCAACGGGGCCGGTGGCGCTCGTTGTTAACCCAGGCCTCGACCGATCCAGTATGAAATTTTGAAGGATGATTTTCGTATTTAGATTTGGCAAAGTTTTATGTCAGATATACTTCCTGACACAACCCTTTTTATTTATCCAAGCTTGGGAACTGGCATCGAAGTCACTGGCTTGGGACCCCTGTGACTAGATTGTAAAAAATTTTTATTAGCACAGATTTTAACAAATAAAGTAATTTGACCCATTCTATTTTTAAAGACGAACCAGGCAGGGCTGTCTCCTCACCTCTTTTGTTTGCTTTGAGTGATAAAAAAAAGTAATAAATATAGATTTTGTTTAATTGGCAGAATAAAAAAGTGCTTCTTTTAAAACTGTATTAAATTTTTCCCCTTTTCTAGGGAATCAAAAATATTTGTAAACCCAAAGATGAGGAGTTTAGCCATTCTGGATTTTTGCTTTTATTCCACTCATATACAACTTTTTATAATGTGGCTCGAACAGTCGGCTATAGTCCCAGACTGGCTTCAGATAGAGCGGAATTATTACCATATTCAGTCTTCGAGCAGTGCTACTTTTCCCAGTAATATAGAGCAAGCAGTAGTTAATAGTATTGTCTTCAAGAAACAGTTAGATTTGGATGTCAAAAGAATTCCTTAAGATAAAATCACTCTCAGTTCAATCCAATTGCAAATAAGCCATTATTCCCTCCTTCATGGAAGGACACAATAAATCATTTAAGAGACATTGGGTTTATGCACTGTTAAGGACCTTTATCTAGATGGCATTAGCACAAAAAAAATCACCTCCCAAAAACATTTTATTAGATTTTTTAAAATAAGGAATTACTTGCATATTAGAATTACTTACACCTGTGTTATTATTTTTGTTGTTTTATTTGTTTAAACAAGATTTCTCTCTTTTACTAAAAATGTGGAAGTGGAAGCATGTGATTAAGTGTGCAAATCTTCTCATATAGAGACCATCAAGGGCAATCTCACCTGAGAAGCTGTTTTTTTTTGTTTTGTGTATCAGGTATGTTTTTTCCTGTCTGTATTTTACTTTTACAGCATTTGGTGGATGCCCTTATCCAGCAAATTACATTTATCTTTTTTATACATTTGAGCAATTGGGGGTTAAGGGACTTACTAAGGGGCTCACAGTGGTGGTTTGGTGGTGCTGGGAATTGAACCCTGGTCTTTCTGGTATCAGTCCAACACTTTAACCACTAAGCCACAGATTTTAATGGTAATGTTTTTACACTGTCATTTTGGTCCTGTCTTTTGCCCCTTTCTTCATTACAGTCTTTATTGTAAGCACTATATCAGGCAGTTCTCATAGTATCGGTTCTCATAAGACCAATACGTATATACATTAAATTGCAGTAGTCTAGACAAAGAGATATAAATGCTAAACATTTTAACTTTTAACTTTGGCTTTTTAATAATTTAAAAAGTGCAGATACCTGCTTAGTAAATAACAGGCCCAAGTCAAAGACAGCATCTACATTTTTAACAGATAGTTTTGTATATGCAGCTAAGGTGCCCAACAATTGATTTAAGCTACCAGAGATAGCTAATGGTCGGAAAACAATTGCCCCTGTTTTACTCTCATTTAAATTTAAGAATCCTTGGTACATCCAACCTGAACACAGTCTGGAAACAAATTAGATCAAAAATACAGGACAGTAAGAAAAAATGTACATATATAAGACTTACAAATCCAGTAGCAGGAAAGCTAGGTCTCCATCTGTTTCCTTTCGTGCGTCACTTAATAATGTGGAGCATTTGCTTTGGTGAGCCGTCATCCTACATGACTTTGTAGAAAGGCCCCCTCCTCCACAAAAACTTTTGGCTCGTGCAGGGCTTCCCTTCGAAGCAGTGTAGGATGATAGCTCATTGCCTCTTACAGTTTGGATCATCAAGTGTAAGCCCATCTGGTAATGAGTCGTATTTGGGCTCATATCTGATTATTCTTTCGTTTCTTTTCTAACTGTACCATTGCAGTGGTTTTGAAACTTGCATATCAGATTATAATTATAGTTAGCTGTTGGCTAACTCCACCAAGAATACAAAACAGGTTGTGGTCTTCCGCTGGTAGGGAATAAGTGGGGCTGTGGGTACCAACCTATATACGAAACTTTCAGAATGTAGTTCTTGAATAAGTTGTTGTACCACTGAACTAAATATTTAACATTATTTAACACATTATTTAACGTGTAAAAACTAGTGTTGCTTTAAGACAAGAATATATCACCTTAAAGCAAGACATATATGGCTCAAACAATAAGAATGTTCTCTGAAGGACCACACCAGGTAATATCTAAACTTGACCTAATGCATAAATTTCTCAGGCAGCAGACTAAGCATTTTTTATTTTGTGGGTCTTCCCCTACAAGTTTTTCAGGGAAGCCCCCAGAAAGGACTTTGCGGTGTATGTGTAGTGTGTGCTGTTCACCTCCTCAGCCCTGTCATGCCTTAAATTCTGTGCAGACAAAAACCCCTTAAATGGGGAACATTATCTCACCCCGCCACCAGTGAGATAAGCTCAGACTAGTTCCTTTGTTTATTAGGCTATGTGCTCTGGGGGTGCCGTGAGTTTTGAGTCTTGTCATGTGTTTTTCCCTAATTTTGTGAGTGGTTGTTTCCCTCACATTGTAGGGTAATCCCTCCCCTTTCGTTAGTGTGTGTATATACCCGTGTGTTTCAGGCTGTCTTGTTCTTACTTTGTCTACGCTGTTTGTTTATGCCTTGTGCTAGCTTTTCATGGTATGCCAATTTTAGTGTCTTTTTTGTTTTGTATTTTTGGCACTGTAAAGATTCTGTATTTGCATCCAGCTCAACCTCCTGTTCCTGACAAAATGTTATATTAATAATAATTTTTAAATTATAATTTCTATATAAACTCACCCAGGAGATGTACCCAGGAGAATAGAAAATCTAAGATGCTCTGATGAAATTGATATTTTAGTGACAATGGCCCAACTATATTGGCAAACATCAGTCCTGACTCTTCAAATGTTTTTATTTTTGTGTATGACACAGTAATAAATTGTAATTAAATTCTTAATTAAAAAATTGATAAAATCAATGTTTGTAGTAAAAACTAAACACCCATCAATTGTATCAAGAACCAGGCCAAATGTTATTATCTAAACCAATGCATTTATTTCTGGTTCGGCAACACTGGCTGCACTCACTTCCACTCGAATGCAAATGAATCTTGGATAAATAAGACTGATTTACAATCAGGCAGACTTCAATGGGTCTAGGTCTATATTACTAGTTATTATTATGGCATTCCTTTTAAAACTTGCATATCACTTATCGGATTTTATTCATTTATAGGAGCAATAAAAATTACGTCATTTCCATCTATGATCATTTTCTGTTCAATAAATATTGGGCATTTCTACTTATTATTGTTAGTTTGGGTCATTAAAGGCAGTGGCATACCATGTGTAATGATGAGGATCCATTATACTGGTATGTAAAGATGGAGGTTGAGAGGGATCCATAATGCAGGTAATGGCGTTTAATTAGAAAAGAAAGAACAATCCAAAGAGTAGTCAGAAGCAAGCAAAAGGTCGGTACACAGAATATCCAAAATAGTAAGCAGACAAATCCAAAACATAAGACGATAAGCAGAGTCAGAGAACAGGCAAATATCAAAACTGTGAGCATAAACATGAGAGAACATAAATGCTTGGTATGTCGCAAGAGCAAACAATACTTCGCAACGTTGTTAGCAACTAGGCTATCTTAAATACACAAAGGTCTGGAAGTGATATGAGAAGTACTAGGTGAAGGCTAGTATTCCTCCGCCGGTTGGGAGGTAGAGTCCTCATAAAAGCTTTATTGAAGTTAGAAGGGCAGTTCAAAAGCGTAGTCATCAAACGAGCAAAGTTCGGTACACAATAATCCACAGAGAAACATACAAAGAAATCCAACTCGTGAGGCAAAGAGGCAGAGTCAGAAAACAGGCAAAGATCTAAAACCAGAGAAGCAGAAAGCAAAAATATATACTTAGCAAACAATATGTGTTAGCCAATACGTGGCAGCCTTTGGGTGCAGCAGCGGAAGACGCGAGTCATGCTATGTTTGAGAATATGTGTTTGTTAGGTGTGTGTCTAGAAAATACCCACTATACGGTAACATAAACTATGTTATCAGGTTAATCCATAAATTCGCAGATTTGTTCTCAAACTTCTCTATTGATAAAGCTTTATTTGTGGGAGACTTTGATCATTCAAAGAACTCCTTAAAGAAAGCATTTATGCATTTATGTCCATTCTAGACTAACTCAGAAAGTACTAGAACCCACTCACAAAAGGAAGTCACACTCTCAATCTCATTCCGACATATAATGTCAGTGGAAATAAAGATCAAGGCAATTGCACAGTTTTTTTCAGTCAAGTCACCTTTATTTATATAGCGCTTTTAACAATCAGGATTGTTTCAAAGCAGCTTTACAGAAATACCTCACAAACAATGATATTAAACATTCATTAGAACAGTCAATTTGATTGATATCCAAAAATTAAGAGTCCCCAACTAAGCAAGCCAGAGGCGACAGCGGCAAGGACCAGGCTCAGTCGGGGGATCAGTTCTTCTCTGACCAGATAAACCAGTAGGTTACCCGTGCTGCAGCACAGTTTCTGTGGTCTTGTCCAGATGGCCGCTTGGAAGATAAGAAAAACTGCCTTATTGTCTCCAGGTGATGGTGGCGATGGTGAGCTTGGAATAACAAAGAACAGTCATATGTTAGCGTAGATGCAATTCGACTGGTGATAAACAAATATATTATGTGTTATTGGTGGTGTTTCCTGGTTCCGGTTGACCTGACTATCGCAGCCTGATAATCCTTTAACAGATTTGAATAATAAAAATGTGTGTATTATGTGTAGGCCAGGTTAAAGAGATGTGTTTTTAATCTAGTTTTAAACTGGCAGAGCGTGTCAGCGAGTGTTCTTTGTGGCGCAACTTTCCCACAATGCTAGAGCTTACAGAGATCTACCATCTGACAGTTCTTCGTACCTCAAGCATCTCCTAAGGCCAATTATGTAATAAAAGTTTTTTTATCACCTCAATGATTTTCTTATTGTTTACATTAGATTGTATATATAATAAGTCACACACCTATGTTATGATATATTTATTAAGGCTGAGGGGTACAATTAGACAAAAAAGCATTAATTTAATGGGATAATAAATATACTGTACATATTTCATTCTTATTAATATAATAGAATGCCTGTGTGAAAAAAATGACCAAAAATATGAATAAAAACTACTTGCATAAGTACATTTATTTACCAGTAATATAGTTGGTACATAAATTTGTACATGAATTGAAAAATGTTTATATTTCAGTGTTAATTTTGAGTATTAATTTATAGTTAGTAATGTCACAGATACGCTCCTCCTCCCTGCACCGCTTATTCTCGCCAAAGTACTAATCCTGTGTTGTCCTATGTGTTTTCCTAAGTTCTCCTTTGTTTTCAAAGACTAAAATAATTTACAATCAAAGTATTTCCTGTTGTTGATTACCTTCTGTGAATCTGTTTGATTGTAACCTTGTGTTCCGAGTCTGCTACCAGTACAAGTAAGTTATGGATCTGTTCATAATAAGTTTAAAAAATACATTTAAAATTTTACAGAAGGTTTAAATCTGACAAATTCTTCCAAGTCAATTTTTTGTGATCTCATTTTCATTTGTTTATTATTATCCTATCTGTTTATTCAGCTATGCCACTATGACTGCTCGTCTGTCGAGTTGTGATAATAAGTCCATCTGTTCACACTGATTTCATTGGTCTACTTATTTTTTTAAAAACAGGTTTTGTGTTATGATTTATTACCACTGGCACTCCATCGGGACAGTTTTCATAAGGTGGGTGTATAAAATATGGCAACCTTAGCTGTAAAACACTTACAGTGCCCATTAAGGATGGGGTGACAAACGATATCATATTGAGTCACGATAAACTTTATCAATAACAATAATAAGTTCTTGGCATTTTTTTCCCCTATGCGGATTTAAACATGTTAATTTTCCACCGTCCTCCTGATGGGACACCGCATTTAATGAGTGAAGTCGTACAGCAACCAGAAAGAAATAAAGCTTAACATGTTACATATTTTTTGGAAAGCTGAGATTCTTGTGATTATACAATAAACACCGGCTACAATCAGTGTCTTTGTTACTCTACTATATCAACTATACATTCATAAAACTATAAAACCTGACTTATAAAGCCATTTATACATAAGGCTTCAAGAAAAAATTATGTGGTTAATGGAAAGGGATCCAAACAAATTCAGAGAAATATGTAGTCCAGATACAATGTAGATAAACCTCCACGAATATAGCAGAAGCTGTGCACAGAATGCGAGTCTGAATCATGTCTGTGCTAACACAAGACAAATGCTACACAAAAAGAAAATGGCTGCTGCACTTGACTCGTCACAAGCCCTTTCAAACATGGTGTTTAGATGCTGTTTTCAAAATAAAAGTACTGATTATTACACCAAACAGACAAATTTTAACACATTTTGTTGTGTGTATTTTTGTATGTTGTCTTAATTTTCAAGGCCAAATGTTTAATTTTATTCTGAATTTTGTGGCTACAGTCACAGCTAAGATACTCTTTTAACACTGACAAAACTTAATTTCTATATCAAAATATATATCATTATTGATCAATATGAAAAACAAATCAGTAGTACTTTCGCCAGTCCTACTGCCTCTAGTTGCAATCTTTAAAATAGCACATACAACCATTGCTGAAGTTTGTTAGTAAATCCAGTTTAAGTGAAGGTCTTGCTTGCTCAATTGCTTCTCCTGCTCTGCAAATGTGTGTTTTCAGTAGATTGGCAACAATATCTGGTGTAACAGTGTCAATGACTGTCATTTTGTCTTCGTTAATTTTCACTTTTTTACATTCCTAACAAATGCTTGGGTAGCACTAGGCACTTTGCTAGAACCAGAGGGCGTGCTGCCACTGAACATTAAAGTTTAATGTGCTGATAATTCTATCACTAATATTTTGTTACAAATCAGATGTCATGCCTTTCAACAAAAAGCTAGCACTCTTTTTAATTCTGCCCCAGACCATTTTAATGTACGCTATTTCAGTTTAACCTCAACAAAACTAACCATAGGCAATTATGTGGAGATTACACTAATGAAGATAACTAAATAATCATGGAAAAACATTTTTCACAATTTTTTAATATGTTCAATATATATTAACACTTTATATACACTATAATAAGTGAACTTTAAGGTCATTAAAACAAAGTTAGATAAAGTTACAGTCTATATGAGCACCAATCCAGGTGAATTAAATACACCAATTTATCCTTTTACTCAGATTACAGAGGGAAAAAGTTTACTCAGTTGAGTACAGTGTACTCAACTGCCTCCCCAAAGTGGCTCCAGATCATCTGGACAGACCTAGGATTACGCCTTCACTCTCCCTGGGAAATGCCCCCCAGAAGCCCCTAGGGATCCTGTTCCGAATCTCAATCACCTGCCTCCAGTGCAGATACAGACATAACGTCATCATCGTTGGCAAAAGAGAGGATGTCCACTAACTTAGGCAGCAGTCAGTGGCAGTCCTCCGCAAAGGATATGGGGGACCCTCGCCGGTGTTGTGTCAAAGTCTTTTCCCCCTATGTTTCCCCTCAGTTTAGTGTTTCGCATGGCGCCCTCTACGCAAACACGTACCGAGCGCATGCATGTTCTCGTCCTACCTGCGTTTCCGCGGTTAGCAATGGTTAAGATTTATTACATTGGAATGTTTTATATATATATATATTATACGTATATATATCTATCGCTAAATAAAATAGAATGTTTAGAGTTTTTTGCAGCTGTGTTAAACGTAAGTATAAATGCTATAATATGAGTTCAAATTAAAATAAGACAATTTAAAAAAACACTAAAGGGTAGTGGTTTTCAGTGTTGTGTATATGCTGTTAAAATTTCAGACTTTATTGCAATTTTTTTGATGGAACACCCCTTGATAAATAACAGATTTTGGTGATTTTCTAATTGAAAAGATGTTAACACAGTCTCTCTTGGAAATGGACAAAATGCTATTATTATAATATTTTCAGCAAACATTGATGCATAGTTACGTTTTATTTAAATTGAACAAAAATAAAAAAAATTAAAACATTTTTATGGCACTGTGCAAAAGTTTGGGCACCCTAAGAGTTCCAGAGTCTCAGATTCTTTTTACAAGGTTTCAGACCTTAATTAGCTCGTTAGATCTGATGCATGGCAACAGCTGTCATTAGTAAATGCCAATTTCAAAGCTTTACAAATACTTTGACTCTTCAAACCTTGTGCACACACTTGCGGACACTCAACAACCATAGTTTCCTCTAAGCAGCTGTGTAAGACTCTGAAAATAAAAGTTATTGATGCCCACAATGCAGGATAAGGCTACAAGAAGATAGCAAAGCGTTGTCAGCTTGTAGTTTCCACAGTGAGAAATGTAATTAAGAGATGGCAGTTCAGGGGAACTGTGGAGGTCAAGATGAGATCTGGAAGACCAAGAAAACTCTCGGAGAGAACTGCTCGTATGCTGGTCAGAAAGACAAATCAAACCCCCCGTTTGACTGCAAAAAACCTGCAGGAAGATTTAGCAGACTCAGGAGTGGTGGTGCACCGTTCCACTGTGCAGTGATGCTTGCACAGACAAGACCTTCATGGAAGAGTCAGCAGAAGGAAACCTTACCTGCATCCCCATCATAAAATCCAACGTCAGATGTATGGAGGGTGGAGGGAAGAATGGATTCCACTAAATACCAGCAAATTCTGGAAGCAAACATCACACCATCTGTAAAAAAGCTGAAGCTGAAAAGAGGATGGCTTCTACAACAGGACAGTGATTCTAAACATACCTCAAAATCCACTATGGAATACCTCAAGAGACGCAAGCTAAAGGTTTCGGAATGGCCATCACAATCCCTGATTTAAACATCATTGAAAATTTGTGGGTAGAGCTTAAAAGAGCTGTGCATGCAAGACAACCAAAGAATATTACAGAACTAGAAGCCTTTTGCAATGAAGAATGGGCGAAAATCCCAAGTACAAGAATTGAAAGACTTTTAGCTGGCTATAAAAAGTGTTTGCAAGCTGTGATATCTGCCAGAGGAGGTGTTACTAAGTACTGATTATGTAGGTTTTTATTTATTTTTTTGTTCAATTTATGGCATAAAAAGTAACTATACTTCAATGTTTGCTGAAAATATTGTGCATTTTTTCCATTTCCAAGAGAGACTGTGTTAACATCTTTTTTTTAAATTATAAAATCACCAAAATCTGTTATTTATCAAGGGCCAGATGTACCTCTCCACGTTACCTGATATGAACAACCTTCCAAGTAGGAAGCAAACCACTGCCATGCTGTTCCACAAATACTGAGACTACTGAGAGTGGACAGCAGGATCTTGGGGTTGACCGTATCAAATCAGCTAAAAGGTCGAGGAGGATGATTCTAAAAGATTCTAAATATTGCCGACCCCACGCTGTCTTAAATACTCTTTAAACAGAGGCACATGCTAATTGCTCATTCGCATACGTGTGTCAAGAAGCCAGTCTAATGCACTGGAGTGAGCCAGTAATCTTCAGAAGGAAAGTGAAGGTGGGGAATTTACCGTAGCCGTTGCTCTGCAATGTTGAGTGAGACTCGAAAGGGAACAAAATTTCTTTGAGTATTATACAGCCATTGCTGTGAAAAGTAGAGGTGCTGAGGGTGCTGAAGCACCCCTCTCTGGCTTGGAGTACAAAGAAATTAAATTAATTAAACTTTAGTAACATAAAAATAAATTAAATGTATTAATATCAATATAGTTATTATAATATTTAATAACTATCAATATAGTTATTATAATATTTAATAACTATCAATATAGTTATTATAATATTTAATGTTAGCAATTTGTACCTTAAATAAAATTAATATAAAAGAATTACATGCGACGTCACGAAGTATGCAGAGCACTATTCACTGAAGTTCCAAAAACACTCCAAACAGTGCAAAAACGCATTTTAAATATATTGAAATTCCAAACTAAATAAAAGGAGACTGAGTCTTAAGCTGGCAAATTAATCAGAGAAGGAAGCAGACCTGGAGACTTAGAGGGCTGCCAACCAACAGCGGCTGCAACAGATCACCATACTAATCATCTCGCATACTTAGTTTTGCCTACTATGCGGTATAGTAGTATGCAATTTCGCATAATTTGTCGCATTCACTTAAGCATTACATACACTGTATTCTGACAGAGCTATAATATTTACCATTCTATAATATTTAACATTAAGTTTGGAACATTAAAAAAATAACTCATCAAGCAATAAGGAATTTTTCGTTATTAAAAATTTTTATTAGTATTTTCTTAAAATATATTTTGTTTGTTTACATTTGTGTTGTTGTTCGGTTACCATGACAACATGTCTGTATCTGTGTATATTTACAAAATAATATTAATGACGTGACATTTAGCTTCTAAAGATACAGTAGTATATAAATATATAAAACAGATACATTTATATGCTACTGTATCAGGTAATATACGTGAAACAGTAATATTTCTTATAAATTCAGTTATACACATGGATACGCATATCCAGATACCGGACATCAACAATATAAATAGCTAAGTGTAGGTACGAAATAGTTTGGTTGGATTTGAGATAAATTATGGAAGTAGACGAGAAGACAGTGTATTAATCTGTCTTAGAATTGGACACTGCACTTAATAAGTCACTTTATATTATTGAAAATCGTGAATCAGAATGTTGTGTCAGATGTGAGTAACCTAAAACAGTTGAGCCTGTTCTAACAACGTACAAAGATTAAAGAGACTAAAAGATACAGGATGAATAAGACGGGATTTAAAAATGAAATAATAAAGGATATAAGGTTCCGTGCCCGTCAACGTCAATACGCCACACTCCATTCCAGTAGGCGGCGGAATAGACACCAAAAGCGGGGTTGCTAACAGCCATAAAACAACAAAGAAGAAGAGGAAGCAGACGAAACGAAAACGCACAAGTCTTATTAACTTTGTATTTGTGACACCAGGGTACGTTTCTAAATAAATGAATTAAGACTTTGGAGATAAGCGGTGGATTAGTATTAAGAACATTATTATTATTATTTTTTTTTTTTTTACCGTCCTTAAATGTTTAGTCCATCTGAGTGCGTTAGCTAGAAAATACTGTGAAGATAATGATCTGCGTTTAACCCCGTGTTTGAGTTCTGTCTAGATTTGCTTTGTTTTCTTATTTAACGTTAGATTTTCCGCGTTGTGTCACGGAGCTATTTTGTTCTACCTAGCAAAAATGTTTGTTTTCATGTGCTTATTGCTACATTTAGTAAAATAAAAATTACATATTTGCATAGTTATGGACGTGCTATATATTGTGCTTTGTGTGTGCTGCTAGTCGCTACCTAAAATTGTGGTATTGCCAGGTTACTTGGATTATTAGAAAACTGATGTATCTTTTCTTGTGCATGTATTTGTTTTTAATTAAAGATGGCTGGTGACTCGTGTGAAAAAAGAGACCTGGATGGCTCTGGAAGTAAAGAGCGAAAACGGAGCCGTTCACGGTCCAGGGACCGCGATCGAAAAGGTTCTCCAGGAAAAGAACGCAAGCGTCATCGATCACGCGAACGGAAACGATCACGAAGCCGCTCGAAATCTACAGACAGGTTTGCACTGTTAAGTTCTTATAAATTGTTTAAAGCGTTGTCATTGTTTGTTTTTAGTGTAACCGATCTCTTTAAAGCAGAAATTCAGTAACGCCCCGACAACGACTGTAAATTCTACATATATTTTAAGATACATTATCTCTTGCTTTACTTTTGTTTTTGTACAAAAATGTTCTTTTGTAAGCATATTTTGCAGACAAGATATGGTTTGATTCTCTGCAATCTGTAAAGTCCCATCTCATTCGCAAAATATGCTTGCATTTACATTTTTGGCATTTGGCAGATGCCCTTATTCAGAGTGACTTACATTTATCTCTTTTATACCACTGAGCAATTGGGGGTTAAGGGCCTTGCTCAGGGGCCCAGCGGTGGTAACTCGATAGTGCTGAGAATTGAACCCCTATCTTCCATGTAGCAGTCTAACACCTTGGACTGGCTGATAGAAAATAAAATTATATCTGCTTTTTATGATAGCTGCTTCTTACATATATCCAGTGACTTATTTAATTTCTATTTATTATCATTAGTTTATAGTTTCCTACTTGCTTGATGCTCAGAATTTGGACATCAAGAACTGTTCACAATGATTCAAATCTGAACTTTTTCATCAACATCATATAAAAATCAATGTTAAAGTACAGTTAACGGTAAATAGCAAGGGGGAAAAAAATTAGAAAAACAAATTAACAGCCAAATTGCTTTCCCTTTTTTTCCCTTTTAAACTGGAAATGCTTAAACGGGGTTTTAACTGTGCTATCACTTAATTTACATAATCTTTTTTTGTTTTTTATTTATGAATATTGTTCTGACTAGTTTATTGAAATGTTACTGTTTTTTTTTTTGCCTTGATTAAACTCTCTCAAATCACATACGTGTGTCATATACAGGGCTGAGTATTAAATCAGTACTGGTATGTCACGAAATTAATAAGTAATATTTTTTTGGTTGTTCAGAGAACGCAGACAGAAAGAAAAAGACAGAGATAGAAGTCGTAAGGATCGGGACAGCAACAGAGGGATCAAAGACAAAAACAAGAAATTAAGGTATGTGTTCTCACGTATTGTATATGTCAGTTTTTAAATTACTCAAAATCGAGAATAATTGAAACACTAATTATTTGCTTAAATTTGTCCTTTCTCATTAGGAGCACTTCACCTAAATCCAGAGACATAAAAATTAAAAGAGAAAAAGATGTAAAAAAGGAAGAGGAGGATCAGGATGAAAAGATAAAAGAAAAGGTCCTATTATATAACTATTTGTTTGTGGATGACTTGTGTAGATGATTTAAGTTGTTTTTTAGTTATTTTTCCTTTTTTTAAAAAAAAAAAAATTCAATCTGTTTAGGTTCAGCCATTGTCTTTGGAGGAGTTGCTGGCTAAGAAGAAAGCAGATGAGGAGGCAGAGTCCAAGGTAGAAAACGTTAAGACAGGATGTAAAATGCCTTTCCCTTGTTTTTATTTTTTTATACAAAACATTTTTGATGTATAACGATTTTTTTTAATGATTTTTTTTATATATAACATCTCATTTATCATGTTTTAGAAGGGGTTTTATTTCCTTGTTATTTTCTTGCTGGTTATGATCTCTAGGCATGGCACATTTGTGTGGTTAATATGTGTTTGTGATTTATTGCTTTTAAATAAGCAGATTATTGCTGTTTTTTGTTTTGAGTAGCCAAAGTTCTTGTCTAAAGCTGAACGAGAGGCAGAGGCTCTGAAACGTCGAGAGCTGCAGGCAGAAGAACGCCGGCGGCAGATTGAGGAGGAAAGGAGAAAAAGAAGAGTTTTTCAGGATATTGGAAGAAAGATGTTAGGTGATGACTGGAGATTATTTGGCTAGTTTTGTTTGTTAAAAAACTGCTTTTTTTGTTAGGGGAAAAATGAATGATTCCAAATTCCTAGTTAAAAATACATATTTCCACTTTGATTAATACTTTGCAGGTTGTACTTATACACATAATAATGAGCCTTGTTGATTATATATAATTTATTCTTTTTGTTAAGCTGTGTAAAACTGTTTGTAAAATTGCTTAAACACACAAAGTGGAATTTATTTTTTTTTGTTTTTAAAAACAGTTGGATAAGACTGCCTAATAATCATCATAGAAATGAACTATATAAACTTATTCTTAATTTTTTTTAATTTAAACATTGGAAATTTTTAGTGAAGCAGCTGTGGTCACTCTTGTGATATAATTATTTTTCGTGTGTGAATCAGAGGATCCCCAAGAGCGGGAGCGCCGTGAACGTAGGGAGCGGATGGAAAGAGAGAACAATGGAAATGAAGATGATGAGAGTCGACAAAAAATAAGGGAGGAAAAGGACAAGGGCAAAGAACTTCAGGCTATTAAAGTAAAAATATTTTTATATACACAAATCAGCTTTGATTATTAGACAGACAGAAAAAGGCATATGGTAGGAGGGTTAAGATATGAGCTTATAAAGACCAATTAACGTTAGTCAAATGTGGCGTCAGCATCATAGCATGCATTGCGACGTTACTTGGGTTTACATTCTCTATTGTTTGATGGTTCCTATGGAAACTTATCTATGATATCAAAACCCTAGAAAACAGCTGGTTGTACAACCGTTGCTATGGTTTTCTCAGGTTTTAAATGTGTGTATGTTCTGGTCACATTAATAAAAATTTTTTTTAAAAAATGCTAGGTTGAATGACTAAAAGGGTAACATAAAATATATTGCTATTGTTGCAGAAAGGGTCAATTTAATTTTAAATTGGAAAATGTACATTTAACAAAACTGTGACATAAGCTAAATATTACTCTGTCAAATATTTTTTTTTCCTTTATTTTTATATATGTATTGTCTTGCTCTTGCTTTTTTTTCTTTTTAGGAACGCTATCTAGGTGGGTTGAAGAAACGTCGACGCACAAGGCACCTCAACGATAGAAAGTTTGTGTTCGAGTGGGATGCTTCTGAGGACACGTCAGTTGATTATAACCCATTGTGAGTATTGAAAAGGTAATCTAACCAGTTTGTAAGATTTTAGCACAGTGATTTTACCTTGATTTATCATAAATATAGAAACTAACATAATTTTTGCTGTCACAGACAACAGGCCCTATTTATTGAACTATGTATGACCTGTACATGACGTTTTTACAAATTCCATGAAGTACTTTTTCACAACTAAGAAGGCTACCTAAGAAGACTAACCTTATATTTATGAAATCGGTTTAGGATAACCTTTGGTTTGTGGTATGCTGAAATTATTTATCTCCCCAGAGGATGGGTGAATTGTGGCCAAGTAGAAATGTGGTAGTAAAACTATTGTCAAAACATTACACCACTTCAACCATCCGGTGCTGTTGACGCCTAGCCAGTTAGGTCCATAAAGTTATACTGTTTTTACTTAATTCTAACCCTAAAATCTGTGTGTTTCTGCTATTGTAGTCAACCGATGCAAGGTTTAAAATTTTTTGCATGTTGAAATGTCTTTTTGTAACCGTAATTGTATAGGGTGCTTATTAGATGTACTGTAGCATTTGTCTGCTTAAACTAATGTGGCCATTCTCTGTTGATCTCTCTTATTAAGAAAATATTTTTGTCTACAGACTTACTAGTCTCTGGTTTCCACAAAATAATTTTTATAATCCTCCAGGATTTCACAGGCTCTTTTTGTAATTGTTGCGAATTCAACTTCTTGATGTAACAGCAGGTTTTAGCTGTGTTGTTGCAGTGAAATTAATCGATTAGTTGAAAATTGCATCCCAACATTGCATTGCAGTGTAGAACCGTTTATCTATGCTTTTATAAAAAACATCAGGGAATTGCTTTGCACGGTCACTTGCAACATTTTTTGTTGGTAAATGGAACACAAAAGTGTCGCACATGTCTGCATATTTTTAAAATAAAAAAATTGAGGTTAATTTTGTAATGTATTGTTCATGTTTAGTGCTGGGCATTGCAATGATTAGTCAAATTTGCAAAAACAAATTGCATGAATTGCATGGTCACACAGAATACATAGGGCTGGGGTAAATTTGCCTTGATAATTGTGGTTGTAAAATCTTAATCCTGGAGGGAGTGTTTATTCAAAGGGAAATTAATTCAACAAAAAGAGTCTGAGCTTATTTGGCCGAAACAAGAAAAAAAATGCTGAAAACTGCTATATGTTCAAATACAAAAAACGTATACCGAGACAAGGTATGTGTGATGTGTTAAAGGGATTGAAAATGAGAACTCTGGGAAAGTCTTCTAAAACTTGCACTTTTTCATATTTTATTATTGCGGCTACTGTAATGCTCACATTTACACATGCAGGGGAAGTGGTGGCTTATGGTTAAGGTGTTGGACTACAAACCCGAAGATTGTAGGTTTAATTCCCAGCCCCACCAAGCTACCACTGTTGGGCCCCTGAGCAACACCCTTAACCTCTAATTGCTAAGTTGTATAAATAAGTTAATGTAAGTCTCTGGATAAGAGTTAGCACTCCTGAGTGCTTTTTGGATTAGAGACAGGATTGACACAGTTAGACCAGTTGCTAGGAACTGACTTTAAATGTTAGAAATGTACAGTAATCACAAAAATTAAACAAATAAATGCTTCTACTGAATATTAATGTGTCTTCAGGTATAAAGAGAAGCATCAGGTACAGTTATATGGCCGAGGATTTATTGCAGGAATTGACCTCAAACAGCAAAAACGAGATCAGTCACGTTTTTATGGAGATCTAATGGAAAAGAGGCGCACAATGGAGGAAAAAGAGCAAGAAGAGTGAGTCTTTATTTTTGTCAGTCATTAGAATGCAAACAAAATGTTAACACTATTCTGCTATATGCAATTTTTTGTTGTGAGATTTGTTTTGTTTGTTTTTGTGTCTGTGTAGGCAGCGTTTGAAAAAGATGCGCAAAAAGGAGGCCAAGCAACGTTGGGATGATCGGCACTGGTCTCAAAAGAAGCTAGATGAAATGACTGACAGGGACTGGAGAATCTTTCGGGAGGACTATAGCATTACTACTAAAGGGGGAAAAATTCCTAACCCTATCCGCACCTGGAAAGAATATGACCTGCCCCCCCACATTCTGGAGGTTATTGACAAGTGCGGCTACAAGGTGGACTTCTTATGTTATTGAATTATTGTAGCCCATACAGTAAAATTGTAATTCCCCTTAGGCTTTTAAAGGCATGGGATATAAAACTCATTTATATCTACACAAAATTGTTTTATTGACATTTAAATCAATAATTTAGTAATAAACATATAGTAAACACAGAACTTTTTTTAACATTATAATGAAGGTTGGCTTCTGTTGCTGATATGTGATTTGCAATGTAGCGCACCAGTCTCATTACAGGTCAGCAGCAGGTGTCAAATTTCATTAATCATGTGAGAGATTCATTATGTTAATAAAGGATTTTTTACTTACTTTAAATAAATTATAAAATAAAATATTTAACAAAATCACAATGACTGTGCGGCAATCCGACAGTCACAGCAGCCTAGTACACACCTAGCATGAGAAAAAATTAGAAATAACTACCATATTTTTATCCTGTAACAACTGTTTTCTACAGGAGTGGCTGATTTCCACCGCTTGAGTGGCATGTATGGATTTTTAGATGTTACAGTTGTCCTAGTTTATTAACTTTACATAATTAGAGAATCATAAATTAACAAAAGGCAAATCCAACCTTGTATTTTGTGTTTAATTAGGATCCAACACCTATCCAGAGGCAAGCCATTCCTATTGGTTTACAGAACCGTGACATAATTGGTGTGGCTGAAACTGGTAGTGGTAAAACTGCAGCCTTCCTTATTCCCCTGTTGGTCTGGATCACCACACTCCCTAAAATTGACAGGTAAGATAAGGCAAGAATATCTAATGTATTTTTGTGCATGTGTACATGTCTATACATACACACATGGAGTGCCTGAACACTAATTGTAAAATGCCTCACCGACTTTTATAAACAAACAGATATTCTCAGGTGATTAACGGCAACAAAAAAAATTTTCAACAAAAAATATTTTTTGTAAAACTATATAGTAAATTACACCCAGAATCGACATGGGGGGGAGAATAAGTAAACCCTAAAATTACATGCATAACACAGAAACTGTTTTGTAATTAAAATAGTTTAGTGATTTCTTGAGGGCATTCTTGGCAAGATCCCACCACAGTATCTTGAAGGGGTTATGGTTTGGACTTGGCATCTTTATTTTTCTCCTGTGGTTAATCATATTGTAAATTGCTGATGTATGCAGGATCATTGTCCTGTAGCACAATCTATTTAATCTATTTTTTTTAATTGCCAGTTATTTTTATTGCTTTGCATAATTAAACATTCTACCTTGGTCTTATTTGTGCCAAAAACATTCAGACGTAATTTCCATATTATGTTTACATTCTCTTTGAAGAACTGGCTTTTCCCCAGTTGCCTTTCTATAAGAATTAGATTTTGTTTTTTCATTTTTTCCCCCAAATCAACACTATCAGAAGCTGACCTACATTTACAACCTTAATTCTAAAATTTTAAATTGTATTAATTTATTTTCAACAGTCTTCTCATTCCATAGTGTTTTTATTGGCTGCACTGTTTCTAGTACGTGTATGTTAGATTTTTTTTGTTGCTAATCTGCCCAAAGCCTTCAAAATCAGTAGTGCTGCCCATGTAACTTAAACTATATTGGCAGTGGCAGATTGCTAATTGGTTAATATTATAAATTCTTGACCGAATCAGATTTCAAGTCCACCTCCCGAGGCCTGCTAACTGGCGTATAATGACGTCAGAATTTTCCGTCCTCATTTTTTTGTAACTGTGATGTTATTAGATAAATATTGATTCTGAACTGCTCCAGATGATATATGTGGTACAGTTGAGGTTGTCGTGTAAAGGTTTGAAGTTGTATTAACGGGGTTTCTTGCTTCAGTAAAAATTATTTTCACCTCAATACGTGAAATGTCTCTCTCTCTCTGTAATTCCACACCATGTTATATTGTGTTTTTGTATAGTATTGATGTTTTCTGTAATTGCGACATGATAGGGGTGGTATTAAGAGGTGTATCAGTCGGGAAAGTCCCCACTGAAGGCCCAGGTACCAAATGCACCACCTGCCACTGTTAAAACTAATACCTAATGTAAAACAATTGCATTTGATAATCACAAGCACAATTCAGTGGTATTAAATTGTTGTTACATTTGCATAAATTTGTGCTTGTGTACTTTAGGCTTGAGGATTCTGATCAAGGACCATACGCAGTAATTTTAGCCCCCACACGTGAGTTGGCTCAGCAGATTGAAGAAGAGACCATTAAGTTTGGTAAACCACTGGGCATTCGGACAGTTGCTGTGATTGGTGGAATCTCTAGAGAGGACCAAGGTTTTCGATTAAGAATGGGATGTGAGGTAAGCAAATGTGTTTTTATTTTTACCCTTTTACCCTAAAAATAAAAACAGTTTGTAAAGGGCGAGATATGACATATATTGTTCAGAAAAACAGGAAACTTTGATTAAAAAGTCGATTAGAGAAGGGAAAACAAACAAATGCAGAAAATTATTGGCTGCTTAGATAAAATTATTTTAAATGCTTTAAAATGACAACCAAAACCAGACTGACATGAAAAAAAAGGATGACCATTCAAATGGATCGAAAAATAGCCCAAAAGGCAAGACTCAGCCAATGATCAGCTTCAGGGTGATCAAAATATATCTACAGTTGAGTACTGGAACAATTAAGACACCTATTGTTTTAACAAGACAACAACTCCAAACACACCAGTAAGTGAGCAGCATCTAGTTTCTACACCAACAATTTCCAGACCTTAATCCAATAGAGAATCTGTGGGGTGATTATCAAAAATGCTGTTTCTAGGCCAAAACCTAGAAACTGTGAATGTACAACTAAACATTAGTAATGTGATTCACAATGCATTTTTGTATTTTTCTTCAAGCATTTTTTTCAGTTTATAAGGTAAATGTTTGGGGGGAAAAAAATAAAATAAACTTGATCATTTTGTCTTCAGTTGTATTCTTTTTAGAATAGATTGTGCAGTGTTTTCAATGCATTGTGTGTATTGAAATAAAAGTTATAATAAAAGTTTTTTATTAGCTTTATTCACTTTTTTTAAACATGCTGCTATTATTTTACACACAACTGTATGATAATGTCATGATTAGGTACTGCCAGTAGTAGTGTTGCATTTTTAATAAAAAACAGTGCAGTGACTTCATTTGATTTGTTAAATACATTCTTTCAAATATTTAAACATGGCAGAACAAAAAGGATAAAAGACAACCAAATACGTTGGTTTCAATCAATTTGGAATTACTAATAAAAAAATTGAAAATAGCGCAATAACAACAAAACATGAATTTTTATATGTTTATAAGGCAGGACAGGTGGTTCTTCTCAAATGTGTCTAGATCATTGGGAGAATCAAGGGGTTATCAAAAAGGAAAAAAGCATCACTGCAGCTCTTTGCAGGGTTTTTTTTTCTGTGCAGTGTTTTTTGTTCTTTGGTTAATGGTACATATCATAGCAAAAGAAAATCTGTATTTTATGTATGGTAATCTTTATTATTTTTATCATCAGATAGTGATAGCCACGCCCGGACGCTTGATTGACGTGTTGGAGAATCGTTACCTGGTACTTAGCAGATGTACATACGTGGTATTGGATGAGGCTGACAGAATGATTGATATGGGTTTCGAACCTGATGTTCAGAAGATTTTGGAGCACATACCTGTGACCAATCAAAAACCAGATACAGATGAAGCTGAGGATCCAGAGAAGATGACATTAAACTTTGAGTCTGGAAAACACAAATACAGACAGGTCTAAAACTAGCTAATTATCCTATTAAAAATGATATGTTTTAGGAATAAGCACTGGGATTGATGTTTCTTGATGCCGTTCCCTTCTAGCATCACAAAGTTTTCATAATTTTCTATTTTTAGACAGTTATGTTCACGGCCACCATGCCTGCTGCTGTAGAGCGATTGGCCAGAAGTTACCTGAGGCGTCCTGCTGTGGTCTACATTGGTTCTGCAGGTAAACCACATGAGAGAGTGGAACAAAAGGTTATTCTGATGTCAGAAGCTGAAAAAAGGTAAGCCACACACTTCATTTAATATTTCTTAATAGATGTAGCAATAGTTCATATTTCTTAATATATTTTCTTAATGTATGACTTTAAATGCATTTGTCTCAAAACAGGAAAAAGCTTTTGGAAGTCTTGTCACATGGCTTTGAACCTCCGATCATTATTTTTGTTAACCAGAAGAAAGGGTGTGATGTATTGGCCAAGTCTCTGGAAAAAATGGGGGTATGCGCACTCATCACATTAATACTATTCACATCGATATTTCCCATGACTATCAATGTGTACCAAACCAGTTTAATTTTTCAACTGTATTTTTATGCTACTACGTCCAAATATCTGCTACATATAAGTTATTCACTTGTTTCGTAATGGCTCTGTGGTATTCTATTTTAAGGCATATGATTTTTGGTAAAATTTGAATTAAGTTCAAATACAAAATTAGATTTGAATGGTTTCGATTAGAAGATGGTGGCATGTCACCAGGATTTGCAAATTTTTATCTAGTGTTAAAACATAAAACTTTTGCAAAGTCATGCAGCTTACCCTTTTGGACATTAAATTCTCCTATATCAGCTTTGATTAGAGAAAATCAGGAACTAATGTTACTCAAGCTTACAGAACGCTTCCCTTCCACTCACCTGTCACTGTTTTAACCTTTAAAATACACTTCCATCATTAAGTGTTTAAGGCACTCAGTGTATCATTTGTTAATTTCACGCAACGATCTGTAACATAATTCCAACAAACACTTCAACATGTTTGCCTTCATGGCCCCCAACAGATCAAAAGAAAATGCTATCATAGGAGACTTTAAAAACATATTTTACTTTAAACATAGTCTCCAAAGCACACCTCACTAATAGTGAATACAGAATACCACAGATCTGTGTGCTGTCGCTTGACCCACAACTATTTAAGCAGATGACAAAACAATTATAGCAATGTTTTTTTGTTTGACTTTACTATGTACATATGTCATTTGCATTATTTTAATGGCATACAAGTCAATTTTCTCATAATTTCCGCACTTTTGCCACAATACATCATTGTCTCTTGCACTACATGCTTAAAGCTACTTGACTATTTTGCATTTGTAGTTAGACTTTACCTTAATTTTTGGGTTTTACTTAGCCCTACAACAGACATTTATAATAATACACTGTATATAATGTTTCTGAGCTGCTAAGGGTCCCCTGGAACAGTAATAGTAGTTGTTAGTTGTGGTGGTGAGTTTGCAGGTAATGTTAGGTTAAACTCTTAACCTAATTTTGTCTTATTTCCAGTACAATGCTTGTACACTTCATGGTGGTAAAGGACAAGAACAAAGAGAGTTTGCACTGTCCAACCTGAAGGCTGGAGCCAAGGATATCCTGGTAGCCACAGATGTGGCAGGAAGGGGTATCGATATTCAGGATGTCTCCATGGTTATTAACTATGACATGGCCAAGAATATTGAGGGTGAGTTTGGCTTTCTATTCCTTTTTATCCTACTTGCTATGAATGGATAATTGTTTCTTCTAATACTAGGTAAGTGTCAAATGTTTTACTTGTACTGCAAATTTAAAGTGATGAGACTGAACATATGACCAAAATGGTGTACCTCCAACCATGCCACCTATGTAGCCAGGAATTTTTACTTGGCATCCAAGCCAAATTTCTCTGGTGGCTGAATTGTTACACACTCCAAGATGAAGTACAAAACTTTCAGGAAAGTAGTTTCTGTGGCAACAGCAAACTGGGCCAAATTAAGCTTATACAGTAGGGCATGTGTGGATATATAATGGTCAAGCATGGGCAGGTGTGTGTTTTGGCTATGTAGTGTCTTTTTTCCTATTGCTACAGTACAGGGTGTCCCATAATGTTCCATACATAAGGAAAAATATAAGCATTTTTTTTTTTTTATGAAAACCATTTTTATTTATATAATATGTTGTACATGACTGTCATTGTTTTGAAAACACATTTCAATGCGTGTCCTCCACTGCTGAAAAACACGTATAAGCACAGTTGGAGTTATGCTTGTAATGGTGTTGGTGATACGTTTCTTGAGATGATTTATGTTTTGTATTTTTTTTCCTGATACACCATGGCCTTCAAATGCTCCCAAAAATCTAAATCAAATGGGATGAGGATCTTGGAAAATAGTTTTCATAAAAAAATGTTTCCTCTTTCATGTGGACACCCTGTGTAATACAATTGTAATGTAGTAAAACATAATTTTAAAATCTTTAAAACAGTTTTGAGACAATGTCTGTTGTTAAAAGTGCTATACAAATAAAATGTAATTAAATATTGGTAAATGTCCTTGTAATAAATTTTAATATTTTCTGTGCTTTAAGACTACATCCACCGTATTGGTCGAACTGGTCGTGCTGGAAAGAGTGGGGTAGCCATGACCTTTTTGACTAAAGAGGACTCATCTGTGTTCTATGACCTGAAGCAGGCTATATTGGAGAGTCCTGTGTCTACATGCCCACCTGAGCTCGCCAACCATCCTGATGCCCAGCATAAGCCTGGCACAATTCTCACTAAAAAAAGAAGGGAAGAAACTATTTTTGCTTAAAATGCAACTTCAGTCACACCTAACATTGCTCAATATTCCCTCTTTTCTTGCTCAATTTTTACTCTTTTCTTTAGTAAAAAAAAAAAAAAAAAGATTTTGCTCATGTTAATCTCCAAATGTTTTTTTATTCATGGAGAGTTATGTGAAGAATTAAAATTACATACTTTTATTTGGCAGGATATGGTCACATGGACCATTGGAATTACCAGTAGTACAAACATTATTTTTATATTGTTTGAAATATTTACTTGTAAAAAGCAGAAATGCTTTCTTATCATTCGGTGTAAGCAGTGTCGTATTTAATACATTTTTCAACTCAAAATAAAATCTGATTGCTGTCTTTTATTTTTTCAGATATGATTTTTGTCATCCAATAATAAAATTGTAACAGCTAAAGCACACAATAAGTCACACAAGCATATAAAACATTACAACAAATGTTTTAGTATAAATAACTGTTAATAACTTTTTTAAGCATTCTATAAAGACAGGGTGAGAGGAGGTTTTGTGGTTGCCAACACAAGAAAACTGGCAATACACTCCTTTCATTAGATACTTTGAGGATATTAACATCCAATTTGTGTGAAATTAAGATTTATGCAAGCCCCTGCCTAAAGATCAAAAGAATTAGTTGGCTAGTCAGCTATTTCATGCTCGGGTGTGTCTTTATTATCAGTCAACATTATTGACAATATTGTCGATACTATTTGTGAAATATTTTTTTTCCTCCTATTTGCCCTAATGCAAGGGCCTGCAATATAATGGTTTATTAGTTTGCTGCCGGTTTAATAACTCTAGCGTAATCAGTTCTGATGATTTATCCTATCTGCTCAGGGTGTGCTACCAAAAGTTTAATCTGTCATGCTTAATCAGTCATGTCTTATCTAACGATATAAGATTATTTCTCAGAATAATCTACCACTTAATAAACGATGTAGGAACAGGATCTTGTCATTATCAGAATGAACCACCCCTTAAATAAGAATGTAGAAATTGTAAATGCACGGTAGCTCCAAATCATGGGCGGGTCTTCATATCATTGGCGCATCTTTAGGCCAAACAGGAAACAATTGCATGTGCGCTGTACAAGTGGGTAGCATATTCTTTGAGGTGGGACAGACAGCCAGAACACTAACACTAAACGACTAGTGTGTGGGCAAGTTTTACAACACTTCAAACAAAATATGAATTCATGTGTGGAGGCTCAGATAAAATCATGGCTAAGATATTTTTCATTCTGTGCTTAGAGATAAAACGAAGTAGTGATTTACTGTTAGTGAACATACTGACAATGTTAAAATGGTGGGCAAACGACTGTCCCAAAAGAGGAAATATTTGGATTTTTTTAAATGCCAGTTTTAAATGAAGTTTGAATGCTTTAAAAGTTTTAAATGCTATTGACTTTTTAGGATCAAACATTTGTTGCATAGCAATTTTTATTAAAATTAATATTAGAACAACATACATAGTTATCCTACACACTCTTATATCCATATCTTAAAAAAAAAAACTTTACAGAAGGCAGAAATAGAGAGTTAAAGTAGGCTAAAAAAAATTACTCCTTTCAGAACATCTAATCTCTTTGCAATACCAAAGAAAAGATGGTATTCCAGCAATGCCTAGCTAATAAGAAAGTAAAGGCTAAAATATCCTATTGATTGACACTAGATCAAAAACAGATTTAACAAAAGAATGAAAATATAAGTAAATTTTCTGTTGTTTATAATGGGCATAGTCTCTAAACTTTTTCACTTTTTGTATGTTTAGCTAGCACAACTAGTGTAGCTTGTAGCTTACATATAAAATACCTAACAAATCAAGTCACCTTTAGTCACCTTTATTTTTATTTATTTTATTTTTATTTGTGTTTTTAACAATCGAGATTGTTTTAAAGCAGCGCTACAGAATCACATCAAAATAGACAATATTAAACACTCACTTAAATATTCAATTTAATTAATATTTATAAATTAAGAGTCCCCAACTAAGCAAGCCAGAGGTGACAGGGGTTAGTGGGGTTAGTTCTCCTCTGACCAGACAAACCAGAAGCTTACCCATACTGCAGTAGAGTGTCCGTAAAACTGTCTTATTGTAAAATAATACAATCCGACAACTAGGCTGGCGGCGACGTTGGTGTATGTTAGTGTAGATGCCATTCGACTTGTGATATACAAATATTGTGTGTTATTGGTGGTGTTTCTGGTTCCAATTGCAACCTAACAATCCTTCAACGGATTTGATTGAAGAGATGGGTCTGTAATCTAGATTTAAACTGGCAGAGTGTGTCTGCCTCCTGAACAGTGCAGGGTAAATTATTCCAATGTTTGTGAGCTTGATAAGAAAATGATCTGCCGTCTGCAGTTGATTTTGTTATTTTAGGTCTTATCAGATTGCCAAAGTTTCAAAAGTGCAGTGGTCATGGAGGACTATAACAAGAGCCCACTGAGGTGCTAAACCATTAAGCGCTTTATAAGTAATTACCAAGATTTTTTAATTTATTTGGTATTTAATAGGAAGCCAGTGCAGTGTTGAAAGAACTGGGCTAATATAATAATACTTTCTGGTTCTACTAAGAACTCTATTTGCTGCGTTTGGAACCAGCTGGAGTTTGTTTATCAAACGTGCAGAACAACCACCCAATAAAGTGTTTCAATAATCTAATCTTGAGGTCAAGAACGCATAAACTAAAAATTCTGCATTTGACCTCGAGAGCATAGGTCGTAATTTAGATATATTTTTAAGATTTAAGAATTTTTACAAATGCTAGAAATGTGACTCTCAAAGGAAAGATTTCTGTCAAAAACACACCTAAGTTCCTATCTAACAATAAAGTGATTTAGATTATTATACGCAGTGGCTTTATGTCTGATAATTAACACCTCTTTTTTTTCAGGATTTAGCAATAAAACAAATTTGTCATCCAGTTTTTTATATCAACTATGCATTCTGTTTTTCGAAACAGGTTTTTTGGTTAGTTTTCCTGGGCTGCGAAGAAATATATAGCTGAATGTCATCAGCCTAGCAGTGAAGGCTAACACCATGTTTCCTAATAATATCTCCAAGGGGTAGTATGTTAAGTCTGTAAAAAGTAATGATCCTATAACTAAGCCTGGATACTCCATACTGTACTTGCGAGTGATATGATACCTCTTCATTTACTGCTACAAATTGATGGCGGTCAGATAAGTATGATTCAAACACACTTCCACTAATGCCAACAGTTTTTTAATCTATTTTAAAGAATGTTGTGGTCGACAGTGTCAAACGCAGCATTGAGGTCCAATAGCACTAATAGGGAGAGACAATCATTATCAGCTAATAGCAGCAGGTCATTTGTAACTCTAATTAGGGCAGTCTCAGTACTATGATAGGATCTAAATCCTGACAGGAAATACTTACGGATACCATTTTCCTCTAAGAAGAAATTTAATTGTGATGATACTACTTTTTCTAGTATCTTAGACAGAAATGGAAGGTTTGAGATTGGTCTGTAATTAACTAGATCTTTGAGATCAAGTTGTGGTTTTTTTAATGAGCGGCTTAATAATATCCTAATGACAATGATGAATTAATTCTATTTAGAAGCGGACCTATGACCTCAAGAATCACCTCTTTTAGGAGCTTAGATGTAATAGGGTTTAACATACATGTTGTTTAGATAATTTGATGAGTTTATGAAGTTCTTCCTCTCCTACAGTAGCGAATGAGTCGAATTGTTCCTCTGAGAATCTATTGCGCATCTGATGCGATACTGCGACGGTTTGCGGTTACGATTTTATCTCTAATTTAAATAAGTAGTTCATAAATTCATTACTGCTGTGCTGTTGGAAAATGTCAACACCTGTTGATGCTTTAATTTTTGTTAATTAAGCCACTGTATTGAATAAATACCTGGGGTTGTATTTGTTATCTTCTAGGAGAGATGAAAAGTAATCAGAACTAGCAGTTTTTAATGCTTTTCTGTGGGATAGGCTACTTTTCCTCTATGCAATACCAGATACCTATAGTTTAGTGTGTGTTTATTATACCACGGTGCTAAACTGTTTTCCTTAACCTTTGTTAAGTGTAAAGGAGCAACCGTATTTTAAATTCTAGAAAAGACAGAGTCTGTATTTTCTATTACATCATAAAGTTTTTCCAAGCTATTGGATATGTTGGGGAATTGGGATAAATCAGGAAGATTACCTACAAAACAGTCTTTTGTGGTAGAAGTAATGATTCTAACATACTTGTAAAAGCAAGCGGAATTTACAGTTTTAGCTATATAGAGTTTACACAAGACCAGAAAATGATCTGAGATATCATCACTTTCTTGCAGAAATTCAACATCATTAACATCAATTCCATGTGACAGTATTAGATCTAGAGTATGATTTTAATTATAAGTAGGACCTTAAATGTGTTGTTTAACTCCAATAAAGTTCAGAATTTCTAGAAACGCTGATTCCAGAACTTTTTTCCATTTTTAACATGGATAATAAAAACAACAACAATTAAGACTTTATCTGCAGCCAGCACTAACCCTGATAGAAAATGACCAAATTCTTTAATAAAGTACTGTCTCCTGGTGTCCTGTATACTAGAGATAAACCGAAATGAAAATTCTGTATGCAATTGGCCAAAAAACAAAGCAGAAAATGTCTTATTTCAAAATACTTTTGTATCATTGATTTTCTTACTATTAGACTTTTTAATTTTGTGAAATGTAATTAATCTGAATTGGGAAAACTACAAACCAATAAAATAATCACACTTTTTATGCACAAACAAAAGTATCAAAACAAGCATTTACAACTAAATATTTTAGAACAAACTTAAATATATAATTCTCCTTTCAGTTATATTTAACATAATCAAATTTAACACAATTATTGTGCAAAACAAGTGTAATACAAACCAGAATCAACCTCAAACCTATTTTAGTAAAAGAGGCAGGTTTTTCTTCACGAACAACAGTTGCTCAGCTTTCCAGCAGGAGAGACGGTTCCTCCTCTCATTAAGAACATAAGATGCTGCACTGAATAGTCTCTCACTCTCTGTTGTTCGGCCTCGAATCACTGCTGCGTACGCACAAAAACATGCATATGCCAGCTTTTATGCTCACGGTCAGATTTACTTACAGTGAAATTAACTTGAAAATGTGCGTTTCTCCACACCAACTTTGTGTCTTTCACACGTTCATTTTCCATGATTGCGTCTATTGGCGCCAATTAAAGGGAATAAAGTGAAGGGGCAAACATAAGACTACAAAGTATTCTACAAGTCTATTGCTATTAATTTGTAATTAATAAAATAGAATAATTGACATCATATGTTTATCAGTTATGCAATTAAGTAAGAACATATAAAAGCATGTGCAAATTCAAACAACCCTTAGTCTATGGCAATGGCATCTGTATGGGGCGGTATCATTCGCATGTCTACCAGGTATATAAGGACCTGGTATAACAGGTTTATGCAGTTGACCAGCCAAACATTAAAGCGCAATTTGCAGCGATAGCCGGTTTTTCTAATGTAATCGGAGCGATCAACTGCACACATATTGCTATAAAGGCGCCATCTGAAAAACAATTTGCAATTTGCATCAACAATTTGTTAATCGGAAACATTTCCATTAAATAAATGTACAAATAACATATAAGTGGGCCTGGGTCATACATGAGTCATACATCCTTAAGCCCATGAGTCATACATCCTTACAAACAACATAGGCTCCAAGCTGGCAGGGTGCGCAATAGGTGGCCTCTTGGTGAGTGATGCGTTGATGGTTCTATTTAAGTGTTTATTTTTGTTTTGCGTTTAATTGTTTAATTATTCAACTGCCTATCAGGAGACCGCGGTTATCCACTAAAGATGTGGCTGTTAACCCCCCTCACCAACCCACAAACTGACCAAGAGCGCAGATACAATGATGCCTATACTCACAGGTCAGTTGTAGAGCAGGCGATTGGGCAGCTGAAAAGCCTGTGGTGCTACCAGGACAGGACTGGGGGGGATGCTGCTATACCCACCCTAACAAATTGTGCCGGCCTGTGGTGTGCAGCACATGTTGCAATGCAGTACAGGGAGTAAGAGTCAATAGGTAGGGGCAGGGAGACGCAGCATATTTCGGTTTACATTTTCGGTCTTTTTTTTCTTTCAGGCAAAACCGAAAATGCCAATCTCTACTGTATACAATAGCCAGTACAAACATCACAGGGGATTTATTATTAACATATACTTCTCCGTATAATTACTTCAAACGGGTTATACCTGAAATATGCTCTTTGAGAAATACTGAATATATTATTATAGGTTGACGCAACAACTTCACCTTTACCTTTTAAACGCGGCTAATGTTTATAACAGTAATTTTGGGGTGTGGACTAATGTAATTATTTTAGGTTTTTAGCCAGGTTTCTGTCAAACAGAGCCTATCTACATTATAACTAGTAATCATATCATTTACAAAAAGGTCCCTATGGCAAGACCTATAAACACATTTACTTTTCAATGTCTTACAGGGTTAAGCTGATTTGGATGTTTATTGTATTTTCTAGAACAGACACAGTCTCTAAAGTGTGATATTTTGGTAAAATAGTCTCTATGAGCTGAGAATTAACTGAATTCTCTAAGGGCTGTGAGGTAAGATGGCTAGCTTCTTGACCTGGGCTCCAGTTAGTCAAATGCCAACTCTAAGACTATGTGCCAAATTTTTAAAGAGAGGAGGGCCACTTCTAACATTGATTTTTAATGACTACCGTCCTGTCGCACTCACACCCATCATGATGAAGTGCTTCGAAAGGCTTGTCATGAGGCACCTTAAGACCCTGCTCCCTCCCACACTGGACCCATTACAGTTTGCATACCGTAGGTTCCACGGACGATGCCATTGCCACACCCCTCCACCTAGCCCTCACACATCTGAACAATAAAGACACATACACACGAATGCCGATTATAGACTTCAGCTCAGCATTCAACACAATTATCCCTCAGCACCTGATTGAGAAGCTAAGGCTGCTGGGCCTGAACACCTCCCTCTGCAACTGGATCCTGGACTTCCTGACTAAAAGACCTCAATCAGTCCAGAAAGGAAGTAGCATCTCCAGCACCATCACACTGAGCACTGTTCATACTGCTGACTCATGACTGTCTAGCAATGCACATTGTCAAGTTCGCCGATGACACGACCATGGTGGGTCTCATCAGCAGAAACGACAGCATACAGAGAAAAGGTGCAAGAGCTAACAGCCTGGTGTAGAGCCAACAACCTGTCTCTGAACAAGACTAAGGACATAGTTGTTGACTTTAGAATAGCAAAGAGAGACCACTCTCTGCTGAACTGCTGGATCCTCGGTAGAGATCGTCAAGAGCACCATATTCCTTGGTGTTCACCTAGCGGAAAACCTCACCTAGTCACTCAACACCAGTTCCACCAGCAAAAAAGCCCAGCATTGCCTTTACTTCCTCAAAAGGCTGAGGAATGCTCATCATCCACCTCCCATCCTGACCATGTTCTACAGAGGGACCATTGAGAGTATCCTAAGCAGCTGCATCACTGCCTGGTTTGGGAACTGTACCGCTTCGGATTGCAAGACCCTGCAGAGAATAGTGAGAACAGCTGAGAAGATCATCTGAGTCTCTCTTCCCTCTATAACGGACATTTACACCACACCCTGCATCCGCAAAGCCAAGAGCATTGTGGACGACCCCACACACCTCTCACACACAATCTTCACACTCCTGCCATCTGGAAAAAGTTACTGTAGCACTTAGGCCCTCACAACCCGAATGTGTAATAGCGTTCAACACACACACACACACTTAATACAATTCGATGTTTACAGCAACATGTAAACACAAAAATAAATTGTTAAGCATGGACACTTTAAATGCAGTTTGCACATTAACCTTTTTTAATTGCACATTTCTATTTGCACATTTTTATAATCTGGTCGGCGCTGTTTAATTCAACTTTCCTTGCAGCAGCCTGTTTTTTGTACTGTGTAGTCTGTTGTAATGTTTGTATTGTTTATTGCACTGTCTGTCTTGCACTGTTTGCACTAGGTTGCACACATGCACTTTATGTTGCTAAGACAATTTACTTTTAGTCTTTAGCTCTGTGTTGTTCTGTTAAGAGGCTCTTTGTTGTTATTGTTTTGTGTAATTCTGTGTTGTTTTGTGTAGCAATATGGGGTCGGGAGAAACATTGTTTTATTTTACTGTGTACTGCATCTGCTATATATTGTTGAAATGACAATAAAGCTTCTTAAAGTTAAACTCTTCAACTGAAACTTGGCACCACCCCAGGAAGGATGAACACCATCTCTTTTTATCAGGTCAGGTCTGCCCCAAAAACTTGTCTAATTGTCTTGTAATAATGTAATGAAAACCCAATTTCAACAAAAAGTTGACATTTAAACTTTTTTTTCCCCCAAACACGTCCTAGTGCACAACATCCGATGGGTTCTCTCTGTTCTGAAAGATGTTTTAATCACATTTTTCTTTGCATACCACTGAAAGGGAAATAAACTATTTAGATTACTAATTCTCTCTAATTTTTGTATTATTTTGGTATTATTAAACCTGTCAGGATTAATAATTTCAATCGGGTTCTAGGCCTTTGCCTATTTGCACATTTTTAACATTAGAAGCTCTTAACATTCTCAACATTATATATTTGTGCATTTTTAACATCCGCAATGTTTTCATCATCGCTATTTTTGTGTGCATTTTTAACATCAGTTATAGAAAGCATGTTATGCTCAACATTATTCCGTGCATCATTTCTGGTGGATGTGCATTGGCAGGAGTGTTACCTTGTGAAAGAAGATAATTACCTGTATTGTCGAATGGATTAGGGGAATTGATGTTCATCAGGAAAGGCCAAACATTCATTTACCTAATTCACAGCATCAATTAAAGCCAGATTTAAATGCCAGGTTTTTCACACAGTGTCAAGGGTGAAATTGATATTTTAACTTTAACTTTAATCTTGGCTAAAAGTTTGATTTTGTTTATTGATCCAGTCTGAAGTTCTTATGTTTTCATTCAACTGATTTTCTGTATTGATTAGGTCAGGGTTTGATGGAAACATACATGGATGCTTTTTTGTCAGACTAAAGGAATAGGTCTAGATAAGATTTTATGTTTATTGAACATGTATTTTGTATAAACAGACATGAGTAATATATCACGAAATGTATCTCATTTTATCGCTGTTGCTTTGGATCAAAATAATTACATTTTACCAGTAACAATGTCTGACTAAAAATGTTTCTTGTTGATGTTTAGTTTTGTAACAGAATTTAATGTTGCCACTTTTGACATTTTTACCCATTCATCTCAGAAAACAAATTTTGAAGAGCTTTCTGCTCTTATTACAGCACGCATGACCGCATGTCTTAACATAACTGAGCATAGTAACTATAGTTAATGCCTATGACTGAAGTAGCAAGTGGGGCCCTGACTAATAGATTGGAGTGAAGGTGTTAAATTTTCATTATATTAGTTTATTGCTTCAGTTAAATAGGGATTCAGTATGAATGTCATTTTTTCAATTCTATTTTTTTTTTATTTGTAAGATAAAATATCACTCACCCGCTTCTGTGCCATGTCTATTGTTGAATATTCTTAATTTAAGGGTGTTTTTAAATATATTTTACACTTTTTTTTTACCTGGCCAACTTTGAAACTTGTGTCAACAAAGTTGTGTCAACATTTGAAAATAAGTAGCCCTTACTTAGAAAACTTTAGGAAAAACTGTGTTTAGTTTGTCAACTGCAAGTGTGTATTTAAATTTGCAGCATTTGGCAGATGCCCTTATCCAGGGCGGCTGGGGGTTGGGGGCCTTGCTTGTGGGCCCAGCGGTGGTGCCTTGGTGGAGCTGGGAATTGAACCTACAATCTTCAGGTTAGTAGTCCAACGCCTTAACCACCAGCCACCACTTCCCCCTTCTTGTACTTGTTTGTTGTGAAATAAACCCTACAGAGTCCAAAAATCGCCGTAAATGTGAAAGAGCATTATACACTGAATGACAGATAAAAATTTAAATTGAAATATAAATCAAAATATACAGTTAAAATTTTATACAAATGTTATATTTACAGGCTCCCCGCTGATGCTGCATAATGATTTGCTCTGTATTGATAAGAAAAAGTTGTAGTAATGTCAAAATTCTTTCTACAGAAAGCTGGATGTTTAAATAAAAAACTTAGTAAAGCAGTACTGAAATAAATTTAAAAAAAATGAAATTTAAAAAAAAATTTAATTTAAGCACATTTTTGTTGAGATAATGTAATATGAATACCTGTATAAACGTCAACATTGGTGCAACCAGTCATAAAAAGAGGCTATGTAGGATAGCTAATAGTAGTAACATGGGAACCTCAAAACTCCTAATATAATTCAATATGAATTTGTAGAAGTATAAAAAAAAATACAAAAATGTATCCAATTTATACCACAATCAGAAATATAGTTAGAAAATGGAAGGTCACAGGAACAGTTTTTGTAAAGAAAAGATGTAGTAGGCCAGGAAAAGCAGAGGTAAAGAATGGTTCAAAAACATCTTGCTGCTAATGGTGTCATCATACATTCTACAATCTAGTGAACTATGCACAAAAAAGCTCAATAAAAAAAGGGCGATGCGAAAAAGCAATTTGTGCTTGCTGCCAACATGTTTTTTGTGGGTATGCAGAAGCAGAAGTATTATTTAATAATATGCTCTGGAAAGATTCAACTAATATAGAGTTATTTTGTCACAACAAGAATTGCTTTTGTGTGGTGGAAAAAGAACACATTTTTTCCAGGAATAGTACTGGCTCTCTAGTTGTTATAGGGCTGTGTGGAAAGCACAGAAAACCTTGTTAAAGTTCAGGTTTGCATGAAATCTATGCACATTGTTGGAATCTGCAGTATTAGCAGATTTCTAGGAACAATATTTAGGGATCAGCCAAGAGTTTGAAGTTACGCCAGAAACACAAATAGAATGTTCAGGAATAGGCTTCCCGGTCCCCAGTGGACTGATTTGAAGAAAGTTGTCTATGCTTGGCAGCTATCAGACCTGACTTAATTCGCACGCTGTTATTTCAGCGAAAGAAGGCCCTACTAAATATTGATGTGATAATTCCTTCATGGTGCCCAAATTTTACACAAATAAAAATCAGTCTGTTTTGATGTAAGTCGGATTGCATTGCTTCAAAAGTGAAGTAATACTGTTCCCATAAGTAAAAAATTATATTCAAATTAAAGTATCTGCTTGGAAAATCCTGCAGATTCTTATTCTTCTCAACCTGCCTGTACTTGCATCTTTACCTTATTTTAACACTCTCCATTGATCTGGACTGATGACCCCAAGTACTTAAAACTCGTGTACCTTCATTACCTCTTCACCCTGTAGTCTTACTGTTCCATCTCCCTCCCTTTTATTCTCTTGCTATGAATGACTTTCATTCATCTTCTGTCCAGAGCAAATCTCTATCTCTCCAGGTTTTCCTTCACCTGCTATCACTACAGATAACAATTTCATCTGCAAACAGCATTGTCCCAGCATTGTCCACTGGCCTCGTCTGTCAACCAATCCATCACCACAGCAAACAAGAAGGAGCTCAGAGCTGATACTGATGCAGTCCCACCTCCACTTTGAACTCCTCTGTCTGACCTACTGAACACCTTACTATGCTTCCCTTAAACATATTCTGCACCACCCTGACATACTTCTCTGCTATTTCTGACTTTCTCATACAATACCACAGCTCTTCTCTTGGTACCCTGTCATATGCTTTCCCCAGGTCTACAAAAACACAAACACATTTTCACACCTATCTCATTATGACAAAGTACTTCTTCCATCTTCTCTGTACATGCTCCTTATTTGTGAGCACCTTTCCATCTCGATCCTTAATAACCCTAACCTGCTTCACATCCATTTCCCCCTCAATCCCCCTGCCTTTCTAACCTGTACAAGTCCTTCTCTCCTTCTCTAGTGTCTAACCTAGTGTACAACTAATCATATGCCTTCTGCTTGGCCTTAGCCACTTCCCTCTTCACTCTATGCCACAAATCTGTCTACTTTCTTCAGTCCTTTCCATGTTCCACTTCTTCTTGGAAGTATACTTCTCTTCCTCTGTATACTATCTTGAACTTCCTAATTCCACCGCCAAGTCTCCTTATCTTCTTTTCCATATGACACACCTAGCACCTTTATTCCTGTCTCCCTGATCACTTTTGCTGTAGTTTGCCAGTCATTTAGAAACACTAACTGACCACCCAGAGCCTGTTTCAACTCCTGTCTAAATTCTTCACCGTATTCTTCCGTTTTCAGCTTTTTTTCTTCTCTACCTCTGATCTCTTCTTCTTCCAGATCACCATTTTCATCCTACACCCCACCGTTCTATGGTGTCTAGTTACACTCTCTTCCACCACAACTTTACAGTTACTAATCTCTTTCAGATTACTTTGTCTACATAAGATGTAATCTACCTCTTATAAATCACTATATGCTCCACTCTCTTCTGGAAAAAAGTATCTACCACAGCCATCCTAATCGTCTTAGCGAAGTCTACTATAATTTGTCCTTTACTGTTCCTTTCCCTGACTCCAAACCTGCCCATCCTCATCACCTCTGTTCCCCTCACCAACATGTCCATTAAAGTCTGCTCCTATAACTACTGACCGATGATTCACATATTTAGATTTGGCAAAGTTTTACATCAGATGCCCTTCCTGACACAACCCTCTCTATTTAAGGCTTGTGCCCCCTGTGGCTAAATTAAAAATCCTGCAGATTATAAATACTTATAGGGGTGTCCAAACCTTTTGCATGAAATTGTCTATAATCTTACCTGAATTAATCAAGTAAATGCTCCTAACAGTTAAGGTGTCCTCAATTTTTAAATATAATTTGGATATACGAAAGGTTTTGAGTATTTAGTATACATATTTTTTTTATTGTAAAAGCAGTTTGCAACAAATTCTCTGCGGTGAAAAAACAAGAAAAAATATAACTTATAATAACTGAATAATTACATATAACTAATAGAATAATCTATGCAATGTAATTTAATTGATAAAGTGAATATATTTAAACATTTTTGTTCTCACCTGATGTAGAGGCCACAGTCTTAAGTTTTAAATTAGAGCTTTAAGGTTCTCCATAATCTCTTGGTATTTTCAGCAGAGGTCAGGTTTCAGCCTTTCTTACCAATGCCATGTCTTTGAGCACTGAACATCTTGTACTTCTGGGCACTCCAGGTACATTACAGTTCTAAATCTTTAGAAGTCAATTTGCTTCTCTTTTCCTCAACACATATTTTGTGACCCTGTTGACTATTTGGAACAAAACGTTGACGGTTCCGTGATCAAGCCCAATATTTTCAAGATTACTGCATCCCTTTAAAATACATTTTACAATTTCTGACTTTTCATAGTCTGTAAAGCTCTTTTTGTGAAAGGAAACTAATCCGCCTAAATAATTAAGCACAAATTGATATAGGGTGTTGGTTTCCTTGCACCACACCCGTTCAAGTTTACACAGTTAGTACAGCTTGGAATTGGAAAATAGGCATAAAAAAAGATAATCCTCACTTGCCTTATAATTGCGCACACAGTGTATTATTTTATTAAATAATGTAGTATTATTAATTAATAACCGAGTATTAAAAAAATCCCCACTTTTTTATATTAAAAATCTAAATAATGTGTAGTTCTACAAAGCTATTTTTGAAGTTATCCTTTTCAAATTAACCCTGTAGTAGGCCTGTTGCCGTAAAGTGAATCTGAAAAGCATCATCATGTTTTAAATTTCAGTGTAGTGTCTGTGTGAGTGACATTATTCTTTAGCATTTTTGCAAAAACACTTGGCAACATTATTATGACCTTTGACCTACACCTGGCAATATTATTGTAATTAATAGTAATAATTAAAGTGACCGTTCTTTCTCCTAAAGAGCTTCTAAATTTTTAATATCACTTCTGGGTTAGCAATATATAACTATTTTACTGGCTGGGTAAACATACAGAAATTTTATGCCGCTCTCTGCTGAGATTTGTTCTCAGCTTCCTCTTAAGTTATAAAAAATGTCAAGAAATACAATAGTTACAAACACTATCAAGATCTAGCATCAGTTTAGAAAGTCATTTACAACAAACTACACAAGGTCTTGATCCATGTCAACCTTAAACGAGGGTCTCTCTACTGTAAATGATCTGTATGAAAATAAAGTCTCTCGTTGCAGCTGCTTGGCCTTTTAAGCAAACCATCTGCCTACTTCCATGTCTAGCAGCCTACACTGTTTGCACATTACAGCAAATACACATTACCAAATTACAGTTTTTGGTAATTAATGAGATTCACAGGTCTGACTACTTGACACCACTATTCAAAGATTTTTTGGAATTTTCAAGGCTTTTTATTATGTTAGGTTTTTCATATTTTAAGATGCAAACAATTTATATTTGAAGTAACAAGAATTCCAATTTAAATGTTATAGCACTGAAAAAAACATCATGTATATTGCATAAAATTTTATTTTTTTCCCAGTGTAAAGAAATCTTTAAGAGGATGTCTTACTTGTACAAAACATAGTATCCTACATTGAATCCTAAAAATTACTTCAGAATCCTAGATGTTGATAGGTGTCTTGTCAATTTGAGGCCATTTAGGAGTCAGACGAGGAGTCTTTGACATCTGTGCTTTCAGTAGCCTCGCTTACTTCACTCATCTCTTTGCTCTCTCCTCCACTATCTCCTTCACCCTCTTTTTCTTCATCCTGCATTGAGATTTTCTGCACCAGCTCTGTGACTGCAACTGCCTGTGACTGAGGCACCTCAGATCCCCACAGACGCACACCAGGTTTCTGTAACTACACAACACTATTGTGTCATGATGACTGTACAGTTTAAGAACACAACAAGTGTATGTAAAACAATGAGTGTAAAACCTACACAGAATTATTACACAAACAAATAAAGCAAAGCAAATACAAGGTAGTTTGAGAGGTTTTTTTGAAATATTTAGTTGTGTAGAATGAGAAATTAAAACATTGACTTTAGATTTCTGAATCTTCGCAAAATAATGAATTAAACATATTACATTATAAAACTAGATTTAACTGTTTAGTATGAGCCAATTGTTTAATTTGAAAGACTTTTGACGCCTACAGTCCTGTAGGCCTGAATAACCTAAAGGAAACTGAGTTCTGACAAAGGGTGGTAGTTAAAGCAAGTATACCTACACTGATAAAGGATACTGGAGCATTTAGAATTTACTAAAGCAAATAGTCGATGCAAATGCAAAATCATAATTTCAATGTATAATGTGCTGGGCTTTAACAATGGAATAATGAATACTTATTAGTGACATCTTTTGCTAAATTAACAAGCTGTGGATGCTGGTTGCAGAGTCTGGGCCAATTTTGATAATAGCTAAGCTTATTTCATTGACAATTACCATATAAATGGCTTTCCCAATATCTAATCATTTGTTTGCTGCATTTTACAAAATGTCTATGGTGCAACATCAAAATTATAATAATAAGTTAAAAATGCACAGTATAGGACAGAACATTGAAATTTATAACAGTATGTTAAAGTCGTTCTTTTAGTGATTCTAATTCAAGGTGGTTGCGTGCTCTGGTTTATTTCTATATAGGGAAGAATGGGTATGAATCATTGCGCTAATTTTTTGAAGTATTATATGCAATTGACGCTCCATACTTTGCGATAGGTTATTTACCACATGCGACTTCAAACCAAAAAGAGCTGCAAGCACGACTTGCTAGCTTAGAAATTCCTGCATACTTACAAGATGTGCTTAACACTAAAGTAAAAACTCTTATGTAGCGTTGAATGTTTTTGTAATAAACCTAATAGACACAAGCAAATAAATAAAGTTTGTTTTGTTATCCAGGATGCTAACAGTATAGTAATAAGACTAAAATAGCCAATTTAACAAAAATGGGAATGTCTTTAAAAACAAAACTGCACTAAACATTAACAGTGCTTACATTTTAATGCCTTAAATTTTCAGAACTTGCATTTTTAGGTGCTGAAATTTTACATAGTACGTAAATAAATTAAAAATATTTCGCACATTTTCATAATTAAATATTCATGATTTTCACTTTACAAATTCACTTCAACAAATTCAGTGCTTCAAATTCAGCTGCATATTCAACTTTGCTCTAGTACACAGGCATCCAAGTAAAACAACATAAATGCATATTAAATTAAACACACATTATACTTGTAGTTTTATGTAACTTGTGTTTCCTATAAATCTTAGAAAATCTCATTAAGTAAGCAGGATACTTGTTTAGTTTATTGCAAGATACCAAAAAAATTAATAAAAGACTATAACAGACCTGTGAAATTAACTTAAGTTTCAATTTCTACCTGGCCCTGTTTGATTAACTTTCGTTCATTTCAGTTTATAAATTGAATTAATATAAGACAGTTTTCTTTCATAATATGAGTGTAATTAAAAAACATGTAATTAAAAAATTATGTAAATGAGCACTTGATGGAGATTTCGCAAAACCATTACACACATGGACCTGTAATGACACTATCAAAGATTTGTTGAAACTCTGATATACTGTTGTGACTTTCAGGGCCTCATTTATTATGTACTAGCAATGCCTAAAATGGTAAGAATGAGAAAGGTATAAAAATATAGCAGGGTACGCCTATGTGAGAGGGCTTAACCCTGGAAAGGCTCGGCCCAATTAAACCCCTGGTTATATTATATTTACAAAACTTACCTCATCTGCCATGTGTGTAAGGTTTCTCTTCATTGCATATGCATCTTCACCATCTGCATAATATTTTGGCTCTACCTCGCTTATTCTGAAAAGAGTGAGAAAATTATACTATAAATACATTCCATAAATTAAAGGAAGAACCCTGAAAGATACTTACTGAAATTTCAGTGTGTTGGAATACAAATGAAGGGCTGCCCGATTGCTGCAAAAATTAAGGCAGTTAAAATATATACACAAAGCATCTCAAACTAGACCATGCTCTATAAAATTCATACCTTTTTCTTACATGAAGAGATACATATTTGGCATTAAAATTCTCAATCATTGCTCGACTGGCCTGGTCCATTAGCTTCTGAGCCAGCCCAAGTCTCCTGTGGGAACGCTTAACTGCCTATAGTACAAAATACATTACAACATTAACTATAGAACAATCGTTTGCATTAACTTTTTTTTGGATAAATCCTTTTACTTACCAATGATGTAATATGTCCATGAGGCACATCATCTGGATCCTCCTCCCTATAAAAGTAATGAAAATACAATTATTAACATTATGGCACATGTGTATAATAAACAAAAATACAAAACCAAAACTTACATTTTTGCCAGAACATATCCAACTATCTTTCCATTCTCATCTTCAGCTATATAAGATAGCTAAAACAAAATATTTTGGTTAATCACAAATACACCTATACACAAACATGATTATGGTATCTAAAGCCGGACCTACAGTAGGCGATATTTGTCCAATTTTGAGTTAATATTTTTTTTAGGTCTAATTTCAGCCGTCTAACAAGACGAGCTATTGGATTGTCTAATTAATTAGTGACGTCAGACCACGCTGACAAACCATGATGACATGGCGTGTATGAACGAACGCGATAGAGCTTATTATACTCTATTGTAAGGATGACTTGACTAAAACCCTATTTAGTCATTAGGTAGGTTAGATTTTAATAGTTTGTACTCTAAACTGAGTTAAAATACAAGGCTGTAGATTTATAGACTAAATGCATTATATTCAACTTGGTTTTATATTAAAAATTTAACTAATTAAAAATGGAATAAATACTATAATAAACTTTTATTTCGGCAATAAAGACAACAGGATACCGTTTTTTACTTTGCTAGAAAGTTAGAATAACATTTATTACTTCTGTTTTACTTACATGTACTCCAAATACTTCGGGTTCGGGGGTTTCAACGTGTATAGTCTTAACTCTGACACGACCATAACGCGTAAGCGCCCAAATTCTACCTGACCTTTGGCTTATACAGTGTTAAACTGGTGATTAACAAAAACGTTGCTGGAATCGACAATGTATGTCCGGCTTAAAGTATTGTTAGAAAAGCGACACACCTGTGGCCAAGAAAGTCCATGGTAGAAGTAGTATTTCATTTGGTAGTTTTCTGGCAGACATAGTAGGTTGCAGTGCTGCATGTTCATTAAATCCTCTGGCTGTAAGTAAAACATTACGCCAAAAAATATGGGCTGAGTATTTAAACCTTGTGCGCACGCGTTCTATTTAAAGCTAATGCTAAATTAGCCTACAATATACAATGCATCTACAATAAATTAACATAAATTGTTTGTAACTATTTTAATGCACATGGATACTGCTTTCGCCGCATAGAGCGTTGATCAACCGGAGCAGCTAGCTGGTAAAGCTAGTTAAGTGAATCTGATTTGAAAAGCAAATTAAGTACATCGGACAATGTGGCTGCTTAGCCGGATCTCAAAGGACATTACTCACCCGAGCGTTACGAATATTCATTTTTAATAAGTGATTTTTAAAATGTACGTTAGAATTCAACGATGGTATATGTCAGAAAACACCACACTTCAGCTAATTATAAAGACTTCAGTAGCAGACATTAGCGAGGGGTTTCTTCTTCCTTCGTAGTCAATCGCGGTTGGCAAACCAACTTTGGGGCATTTTCGCCACCTACTGAGATGGAGTGTGAAACGTTGACGTTATGGGAAAAAAAGGGGGGGGGGAAACCCCACCGCCACCAAGTTGTTCTAAAGTTTTTCTTAACCCTTGTGCACCGTTTGGAAACACACGGCCCCTTCGTTATGTTTGTGGATGAAAACAGTCACTAAATTAAATTGCTGTAAAATATCAAATAAATCAACCTCAGTTCCAATCAAAACTACAAAAATTTCGGGATTTTAACTATTTAATTTGCAATTTTATAAGTGATGCCACTGATTTAGGGCAAACTAATTCTTTTCATGACAATTATTAACACGACTTATTTTCAGTAAAATAAAATAATAATTGTAGACTGTATCTTTTTGCCTTTTATCACAGTCTTGGACATGTCAAAACTAAGTTAAAGAAATTGACTTTGATGCATTTTTAGTTTTAAGCAGCATCAGACTAAAATGTTATCCTCCTTTATTTACTGTTCTTGTATGTCTTTGCCATATTGACTGCTATTAGAACGATTTTTTGAATTGCAAATGCATGACACTATATAATCATGCATTTTTAAAATTTTACCTGGTTCAGGGGTGTCCACAGTCCGACCCGGAAAACAAATACGACTGTATTTCAAACAGACCTCAGCTTCTGTCTATTAAAATGTATTATATGTGAACACAAGTGATAGCACAAAATGTCAGACCAAATGTAAAAGTAACCAAGACTTACATTTTTCCAACACTATGCCGGATCTATGTTGTGCAGTGTTTGGCTGCAGAAAAAAAATAGTACTACATAAACAATTGTTGATATCAAATCAATATAACATTTTTGGACTGTGGAAGAAACCTAGAGTAAACCCACACAAGCATGGGGAGAACATACAAACGCCACACCAAAAGACCCCTGGTGACTGTCTTGCTAGGAAGCAGCAGTGCTTACCACCAAGACACTATGCTGCCTGCTTTGATTTACAATATATACATAATACACCAACAACTGTATGCAGTATATATATGAAGTTACAGCTGCATAGTTTTTAAAAGATATGAATCTAATATATTAGTACGTATTTTGTCAGCTTTATACTCCTACACCTGTATGTTTCTCAAGGACAGTCAAGTCATGTCTAATTTGGTTAATTCAGTGAAGCCTGCTTAATTGTTTTTGACGTTTAAAAAATGTCTATCAAATATACTGTGAAGGTGCATGGCTGCAATTACAGTCCCAGACATTAGTAATTATTTTAATATCATAAAATAGATTACAATTTGTATTATTATATCTACAATAAAAACAGAAGCATGTGATTAGTTTGTTTTTAATTGAGTGCCAGAATTAGTTAATACATATTTTCTTGTATTTTGAATAAACTATGCACTTACTTACTATGCAATTACTTACTCTAAATATATTCTAAATATCTAGTTCCTGTAATTTCCACCTTGGTTTGCAGTGCTGCATGAGGATGCTCCAGTCAGTCGGAGAATGGAGTACGAGTTTATGGCTTCCCCCCTCTGATGCAGAAACGAGAAAAAGAAAGTTAAAAAAAAGTCCCCAGTCTGTTACCTGATAACATCGTCCAAATTAGTGAATATTAATCCACTAACATATTTTAATGCACATGGTATTTTTATTAAGAAGTACATATATTACACATTTTCATAGTTTAAACATTTTACCTCTTAAAAGTGCGTCACAAACTGTTCGGCTACAACCCTATGAACTTCCGGGAACTACTGAGACGCTACATGATTGGCCATTTGCTCCAAACTGGTTCGCTAGAGTGAACGGAGTGCACGACTCTGAACTAAACTAACATTGCGAGCTAATCAGAAGTAGAGGCGGGTTTTTTAAAAGCATTTTGGTAGACGAGGTTGAATTTTAGCTTCTTATTGATTCTATCCGTTCCACCATAAAAACTCGCCGCTCCTTTATTCACGCTCGATTTAGGTACCGTCCGTGTCTCTTTTTAGAAACAATGAATTATTTTTTAAATTAAAATAGGGCTACCAACATGAAATCTAATTACATAATTTGTTAATCATTGTGTGGTAATGCATTATACAAATACATGTGAATTAAACAATGAGCCATTAAATTTTATATAAAACAGACAAATTTTCTATACAAAGATTAGCCTATTAATATAACTGACAATACAGTTGTATGGGTCATTGAACTGATTGCCCTAAAAGGGCGCTGTATCTCAGCTGGCTTTTAATAGATACTGTGCCTGTCTATTACCATAAAAAAAAAATCAGCGCTATATCTTAGCTGCATTGGGATTGTGTTAAACCCTTCCCTTTGGGTCTTACTTACTAAGGTCCTTGGCTGTTAACATGCAAATCTTCAGACAATTTTACTGAATTATAATGAAAATATAGAGCCATGGGTTTAGCAAATATGATAATACAATAACAGGATAACGTAGCATTACTGGCCCAGTTGGAGAAGCTATATATCAGCTGCGTTAAAACTTTCACTGGGGTCTTATTCCTAAGGTTCTTGACTGTTACCATGCACATTGTAAGATAATTCAACTGTAGCATTTTAAAGATATGGACTTATAAGTTTGGCAGATATGACAATATAGCAATAGAAAAATATTGCATTACTGACCCAGTTAGAGGTGCTATATATCAACTGCCTTTAAGGGTGCGTTAAAAATTCAAAGGGGCCTTGTTCAAAAGGTCTTTGATTGTTACCATGCACATTTTCAGGCAAATTTACTGTAGCATGTTTAAGATATGGACTCATGAATTTGGCAGGTACGACAATATAGTAACAGGAGCAAATTGCATCACTGGCCCAGTTGGAGGAACATTTATGAAGAAGTTCTGTTTTGTTAACCAAAATAAAACATAGGAGCATGTATTTTATTTCTAACCATCCTGTATAAATATGTTTGTGGACCCAAAAAGTATCAAGGACCTGCTAACATTTCTGTTTTTTTTTTTTAAAGAATTAATTCAGTGTTACTTCAAACACAAAGCAAGGTTCACCAAAAGCATACAGTACATCTTAACCATACACTGTTTTTTGTTTTGCTTTTAATGGCTAATTGTTAGGATGGCTTCTGTTGTTATCCAAGGTGCTAAAAACATTAAATATATCAGATTTATAGAACTGCACAGTGAACTGCTAGAGTAAAATTGTCCTTGGGACGTGAAGGTCCTTGGGAATAAGGCCCCAGGGGAAGTTTTAATGCCCCCTTAATGGCAGCTGATATATAGCGCCCTCAACTGAGTCAGTAATGCAATTTTTCCTGTTGCCGTATTGTCACATTTGTCATTCATGGGTCCATAACATTAAAATGCTACAGTAAAAATGTCTTTTAATAATGATAGACAGTCACACTTTCCACTTAAATATTAGATCTCTTGCATCTAAAGTGCTAATGGGTAATGAAATGATCACGGATTAAGCACATACTATGCTTAACAGAAACATGAACTAGCATTAAATGAAGCTAGTCTTCCAGCATACAGCTACAGACATCAGCCTCGTCTAACTGGTTGAGAAGAAGGCGTCACAGTTATTTATAATGATAATTTGACCATCGTACAAAAACATGGAAACAATTTCAATGCATTTGAAGCTCTCTATAGTAACATAAGACACATACACACGAATGCTGTTTAGCATTCAACACAATCCTCCCTCAGGATCTGATCGAGAAGCTGGGCCTGAACATCTTCCTTTGCAACTGGATCCTGGACTTAATGACTAAAAGACCTCAGTCAGTCCGGACAGGAAGCAGCATCTCCAGCGCTATCACACTGAGTACTGGCTGAGTACAGGGCTGTGTGCTCAGCCCACTGCTGTTCACGCTGCTGACTCATGACTGTATAGCAATGCACAGCTCTAATCACATCGTCAAGTTTGCCGAATGACAAGACCGTGTTGGGTCTCATCAGCAAAAACGACGAGTCAGCATACAGAGAGGAGGTACAACAGCTAACAGTCTGGTGTAGAGCCAACAACCTGTCTCTGAACGTTGACATGACTAAGGAGATAGTTGTTGACTTTAGAAGAGCAAAGAGCGACCAGTTTCCGCTGAACATCGATGGATCCTCTGTAGATATCGTCAAGAGCACCAAATTCCTTGGTGTTCACCTGCTGGAGAACCTCACCTGGTCACTCAACGCCAGCTTCATCAGCAAAAAAGCCCAGCAGCGCCTGTACTTCCTGGGAAGGCTGAGAAAAGCCCATCACTGCCTGATGTGGACGACCCCAAACACCCCTCACACACACTCTTCACACTCCTGCCATCCAAGGATGGTACCATAGCATTTAGGTCCTCACAACCCGAATGTGTAACAGTTTTTTCCTCAAGCCATCAGGCTCCTCAACACGCTGAACTGACTAAAACTACCTCAACTCATACACACACATACTTAATACAATTTGATGTTTACAGCAACATGTAAAAGCAAAAATACATTGTTAAGCACGGACACTTTAAATGCAGTTTGCACATTAATCTTGCTTTTTAAATTGCACATTTCTACTTTTTTATAATTTGGTAGGCGCTGTTTAGTTTAACTTTCCGTACAGCGTCCTGTTTTTTGTACTGTATAGTCTGTTGTAATGTTTGTATTGTTTATTGCACTGTCTGTCTTGCACCAGGTTTAGCATTGTTGCTAAGACATTTATGTTACTAACACAATTTACTTTTAGTCTTTAGCTTTGTGTTGTTATATTAAGTGGCTCCTTGTTATTGTTTGTGTAATTAATTAGTTTTGTGTAATATAGTTTTGTTTCATTTTACTGTGTACTGCATCTGCTATATATGGTTGAAATGACTATAAGCTTCTTGAACTTTAAATTGAACTTGAAAATAAGTGTAGCCACATTAAGTAAGCCAAGTCAGTCAATTTCGTTAATTATTATTTACAGACCCCCAGGACCGTACTATGAATTTCTTGGTGAATTTGCAGATTTCTTATCAAGCCTGGTCGTTTCTGTCGCTAGAGCGTTAATTGCTGGAGACTTTAATATTCATTTTGAGAATACAGATGACCCCCTGAGAACAGCATTTATGTCCATACGCGACTCAGTGGGAGTAAATCAGTGTGTAGTGGGACCCACTCATAAAGCAGGTCACACTTTAGATTTGATATTATCTTTCGGGGTAAGTATAAGTAATATTATCTCAGATCACAATCTTATTTCATTCAAAGTATGTCATAGTAGTAATGTACACACAGCGCTGCACTACTACATTAAACGTACATTCACATCTACTACCGCCCGGAGCTTTATCAGCTATCTCCCAGAATTATCTACCATAATTGGATCATCGTCTGACCCCACAAAACTCGATCAGGTGACTGAATATTTAGAGTCAACATTCCCTTATACAGTACCTTAAATAACATAGATCCGGTTAAAAGAAAAATGTTTTAGTTATGCTGTCATAGTTAGTCGTGCCTGAGTCCAAGGTTGCACTCTACACTAAGTGTACATCCACATGCACTTTGACTGTGAATATACTTTACTTTTTTCTCTTTTATCTTTCTCTCACGTGCGCTCTCTCTCTCTCTGTCGAGCTACATGTGCCACTCCTGAGCTGCTAGTGATCCTTTTTTATTAAAAGCATTAATAAACCTCTTGCTCTGTTGGCTGCTTCATAGTAGTGGCGGTCGCGAGCAGGTTGGACAGCACTATTTTGTTTTTGTTGGGGAATTCACTGTGGTAATATTTATTAGTTTACGTTATGGGAAATGAGCTGAAAGAAATCTCATCCTGCCTGCCCTTTCTGTAAGGCTGGGTCCAAGTTGAGTTTGCTTGAGGATAATACTCAGAATTCATCTGGTGGTGTAACATTTTAAAGATGGTAAGTAAAAATTTAATTATGTAATTGTAATTTTTAGCAGCAGTTGTATTTTTAGCAACACTTATCAACTTAAGTGTGCACTTCTAAAATTGCACACATCATGGAAGACCTTACGGGGTAGAGTTGGGTTATCATTCTTGCTTAATGTATATTAAAGCAGAATCGAATCATTAATCAATTTGAATCAAAATTTGCAAAAAAAACATTCTTGAACATGGATATGCATAGTTATTTTAATTAAAAAGTAAAACTGTGCTTATTGAATAATATTTAGAGCTGATAATGTGATTTGGTGTTTTGTGAAGGTATATTTTTTGCATTTAAATTATTTACCTGTTTTTTTTGTTAATATTAATTAGACAGTCTATGTCTACATGTCTAAAATGTGTAGAAATTCATCAGCATGATCTGAAATAATGAAGCAAACATGTCTGGTACCAACAATCCTGATCAGAGCTAAATCCAAACTTTAGATTCATAATTTAATTCAATTTTATTTGTATAGCACTTTCAACAATAGACATTGTCTCAAAGCAGCTTTCACAGAATGCAGTAACAGTAAAAGTGTAGGTTTGTCCCTAATGAGCAAGCCGGAGGTAACTGTGGCAAGAAAAAACTCCCTGAGATAAAGTAGGAGGAAACGTTAAGAGAAATCACACTCAATAGGGAACCCATCCTTGTCTGGGTTACACCACGTTATTGTTAATTACAACATATTGTAATGATCAAATGTAATGTAAATTGTAGCCTTGTAAACTTGTAGCCAAGTTCCCTGAAATCAAGGAAAGGGGCAGAAAACTGGTCACTGGTCCCTCAGGATCCTTTCAAAGTTGGCATCTTCTCCATGAAGGTCTACCAGTAATCTCTGGACACTTCGGGATGGGTATAAAAAGAAAAAGGTGGAGAAAAATTAGCACAGCTGCTGTTCATAGTGCCTTTAATTAGATATACTGGAGCATAATATTGTGGCATATGTTATGTGTATGCCTGACTAAAGAGACGTCTTTAATCTATTTTTAAATTGGGAGACTGTATCTGAACCCTGAGCATTGTCAGGTAGGCCACTTCATAGTTTAGGAGCTAAATTATGAAAAAGCTCTACCTCCTTTTGTGTACTTTGCTATATTGGGACTACCAGAAGTCCGGAGGACCGAGATCTTAAGGAGCGTGATGGAAAGTAGTGTGTTAGAAGACTAATTAGGTATGTTGGAGACAAACCATTTAGTGCCTTATAAGTAAGTATTAATATGTAATTAATCCTAAATTTAACAGGTAGCCAGTGCAAGGATGATAATATTGGAGTTATGTGTTCATATTCTCTAGACCTGGTAAGAACTCTGTTTGAACCGTTTTAAACTAGCTGTAGCTTGTTTATTAGGGATGTAGGGCAACCAACTAGAAGTGAATTACAGTAGTCTAGTCTAAAGGTTATGAATGCATGAACCAGCTTTTCTGCCTCCGATACAGATAAAATGTTTCTAGTCTTGAAAATATTTCTAAAGGTGAAGAAGGCTGTTTTAGTTAAATTCTAAATATGGCTCTCAAAAGACAAGTTGCTGTCTAATATAATGCCTAGGTCTTTCACTGATGAGCTAGTAGTGATAGTATATCCTTCTAAGTGCAAGTTGAAATGTGAGTGCTCCTGTGTGCTGTTTTTTGGACCAGTAAGTAATATTTCAGTCTTTTCAGGATTTAATAATAGAAAATTACTTAGTTAATCTGGACATTTACGATAATTTGTCTGGTTTTTAGGAGATATATAACTGGGTGTCGTCAGCGTAACAGTGAAAACTAATCCCTTTCCTTGTGGGACACCATATTTTACTGGCTTTACACTGGATAGTTCTCCATTTAAAGCTACAAAATAGTATCGATCAGACAAGTATGATTTAAACCATTTTAATGCTTGTCCCTGGACATTGGCGTAATTATGTAATCAGTCTAAGAGGATGTCATAATTTACACATTTTAAATTCAGCACTAAGATCCAGTAAAACTAATATAGAGATGGAGCCTTGGTCTGAAGCTAAAAACAAATCATTTGTAATTTTAACTAGTGCAGTTTCTGTACTATGCTGGGGCCTAAAACCTGACTAAAATTCTTTAAGAATATTGTTTTCGTGTAGGATGGAGCATATTTGAGCAGACACAACTTTTTCTAGTATATAGACATGAATGAAAGATTAGAAATTGGTCTTTAATTTAATAATTCATTTGGATCTAGATTCGTTTTTTTTTGTTTTTTTTAAAATCAGAGGCTTATATAACTGCCAATTTGAGAGGTTTTGGGACCTGACCTAAAATTAGCGAGGCATTAAAAATGTTTAGAACGGGCTCTCTAGCTGTATCACATCTTTTAGCAATTTAGTTGGTATTGGGTCTAACAGACATGTTGATTTGGCCATGGTGATAAATTTAAATAGCTCTTTCTGTCCTATAGTTGTAAAGCATTGCAGCTTTAATTGAACTGGACGCCCTTTATTTACATATGATTTAAGATGTCTAACATAACCTAATTGTGTTGGTGTAGCTTGCTAGCACAGTCACTTGTTAGCCTACCACTTTTCGTCATGATCTGACAGTATTACGTAGAAGCGCACAAAACTCCTCCATTCAGAGCCGGTCTTTTTTATGCATAAACTTTTTTTTTAATTTTCTTTTTTAAACTTTACCAGTACAGTACGTAATATTAATATACCAAATATTAACAACGCGAGAGTTTCTAAGTTACTTCCATTTGTGCAACTTCAACAGCCAAACGGTGGAGTAGACAGGCGCATGAGTCAGCAGCTCGTACAGTACGCAAAGGAAATACGCGAAGATAATCAGGCACAATCCAGAGGTAAGGAAACGCACACAGCGTCTTTGCTGTCATTTGCTATTACTTTAACGTATTTTGTACCATCGCAAGAACTAGTTTTTAAAAAACAAAAAACATAATAAATCCTGTTAGGCTTTTATTAGAGCGCGAGCTTTCCTGTTTTACTTATTCGTTGTATTCGCCATTTTGCTTCTCTGTCTGTAAAAGCTTCTAGTAGTGAAATATTTTTCTTCAAGTCTAAGGCACATTCGTTGACCTGCTGGTCATTTTTATCACGTCTTAAATGTAATTTTAAAGGGGTGTGTTTGTAGAGAGGGACCTCTCGCTGTACATGTCAAGAAAAACGTATAGCGTGTGTGTCCCTCTATTTTTCCTCAATTTATACTCAGGGCCATACCCACCATTGAGGTCTTGGTATTTTTCCTATAACAAAAGTTGTAAAATAATTACCTCATATTAATTCTGCTTCGGTGCTGCAAGGATAACAAGCCAAGATATCAGATCTTCTCATCTGAGATGCCCCAATGGTCTGACAGCGCTCATCAATGTCAAAGTGTTTGTGATGGCCAATCAAATCAAAGTAGGCGGGGTTTATAGCAAGCTGTAAGTAGCTAAACCAAACATTTCCTATGTGACCGATGTTTAATGATATGAATGTTAAACAACCAACAGAAAGATTCAGGGATGTGAACTAATAAACGTTTGCCAATTAGGAATTATGTACGTAATTAGGCTAATATAGCCTCCTATTTCGTAATGGCAATTTAACGAGGCATGAGACATTAACGAATCGGTTTTTATCATTTAAAGCAAAGGATTAATAAAGTGAGTGCACATATTGTGAATAAATTATATAAACTCATTCATAATTATTCTGGTAGCCTTCAGTAAAATCACTTGTCTAAAATGATAAAACAAGAATATCAGCTGACTCAATATTTTTATTCCTCAATTACATAGACAATAATGAAAAGACTATCAGTTAAAGCTCGGCTTTAAGAAAGAAATAGATAAATGGAAAAACAAGGAGACTGTGATAAAGAGAAAAATAGATGCTGATGGTGATGAGAGGAGTAGTGCAGGAAGGCCTACTGCCTACTGTGCACAGGATAGGATTAACATATTTACAATCATGGTATTCCTATTTACCACAGAGATTTATCGCCTTTTTAATTGCAGTGGAATCTGTAGGCTCAATTTAACCACACCAGAAACACTATATATTTTGTCATATTACTATTGAATAATTGAAAATATTTTTGTAAATACATACAACTTGTCTGTTTTAACAAGAGGCGTCCCAATAAGGCTGATATTTTACAAGTGTTTCACCAATAGATCTGGGATTTTTTACGTTTGTATCAATCCCTGGTCAGTGTTTGCACATTTTATACACACTGACAGTCTTTAGCCTAACTTCCATAGTTAAGGTGGCGATAAATATCTTTTAACGTGTGAGCAACTAAACATTTCATTGTAGAAAAGCGTTAAATTATTTAAGAGGTAAACAAGGTACTATCAATGTCTGTTTTATGATGCTTTTATATAGACACTGGTCATATAACCCACTTTTTTGTTTAAACCCTGTTTATGTACTATTTGCAACATTTTTAAAATCTAAAATGATGAAAATTCCAATATTAATATGTCTATAATGTACGAAATTGAAAGACATTCTAAAGGAACAGACAGTGAATACATAAGTGAGAAGTGAGACAACAACGAATAGTAGAAGATCATGGAGAGAGAAGTGAACAGAAATAATCAAATTTTTAAAGACAGACAACGGGAGATGTGGGAGAGTGAGCAGACTATGGAAAGCAAAAAGAACACAGAAAACAACTATTCAAACAAACTTCTATATTTGCAGTTAGCATGGCTCATACATTGCAACATTTAATATGTTTAAGAATCTGTTATACTGAAAAAAGTATGCTAAAACTACCTGACTTGGTTTAAAACCCGTTATCAAATTTGTGAGCTTTAAAACATCTTACAATGTACACGTAGGTCAGAAAAAGCAAAATTCTCATGGGGAGCATGCCTTAACCCCTTTTACCAATCCCCATTTTGGGACCTGGGTATTCATAAAAACCTGAATTTGGTCCTATGTATACTTTCAGCTTATTCCTGTTTCTTTCAGTTTTTGCTACTGAACCAAAGCTATGAGACCAGCTAAAAACATTTGGGCGACTGTTACAGCAAACAAGACAGAAAACAAATTCCTTTCCCTTCACCAACACCAACACACACAACAAGCACACATAATACTAAGGATCATCAGATTTCTTAACATGCTGGTTAGACACATACATAAAAAAATATTCGATACCTTGCAGATTTTGTATGTTTGCCCACTGACAAAGAAAATGATCAGTCCATAATTTTAATGGTAGGTTTATTTGAACAGTGAAAGACAGAATAACAACAAAAAACCCCCACATTTTAAAAGTTTGATTACATGTTAATTAGTAAAATAAGTATTAGACCAGTACCATGTTTGAGGTTCTCACACAAGGATATAAAGGCGGTTCTCACAGAAGATTTGTCCTCTTAGCAGCAAAACACCCCAAAGTACAGTATATTGTTTTCACCTTCATGTTTGACTGTGGGTATATTGTTCTTGGAGTCATAGACAGCATTCCTCCTCGTCCAAACACAACTAGTTGAGTTGATGCCAAAGTGACCACAACACTTCAACACACAATTCTCATCTGAATCATTTAGCTGTTAATTGGCAAATTTCAAACAGGCTTGCACATGTGCTTTCTTGAGCAGGGGGACTATGTGGGCGCTGCAGGATTTCAGTTCCTTATGGGAAGATCCTTCCTTCTGGGCTGATTACTAACCGTTCTCATGGTCATTCAGAAAGAATAGTAGGCTACTAGGTGGAGGTTAAGAGGTAGCTTTTAGAAAACGCTCTTCAGTCGGACATCCTTATTTTTGGCCAGCAAATTACATTTACGGCATTTGGCAGACATTCTTAGAGTTATTTACATTTATCTTACATTTATCTCTCTATTCCAACTGAGCAATTGGGTGTTAAGGGCCTTGCTCAGGGGCCCAGCAGTGGCAACTTGGTGGTGCTGAGAATAGAATCCCGAACCTCCTGTTAGCAGTCCAGCACCTTAACCACTAAGCCACCACCTTCCCCAAATCTATACTTAACCTGGCTGCGGCTTTATTTATAACCTAACCCCTCCTCTTTGGGGGTAGAATCTGAGAGTTGTCCACGATAAGGCTACGCCCGACTTATGCTCTGCTAGCTCTGCTTAGGAGCCCCAAGACATCAGCTTCTGCTGTGTCTTAGCAACAGCAGGACCTGAATGTAGTGGGCTCCATGCCTGACCACTGTCCTCAAACGTTTGCTCACCTGTTATGATCTTAGCCTTACTCTCAAAGACACAGCAGAAGCTGATGTCTTGGGGCTCCATGCCTGACCACTGTCCTCAAACGTTTGCTCACCTGTTATGATCTTAGCCTTACTCTCATTTTCAGTTCTAGACTCACGTCTTTGTTTTGTTTGCCGATTTCCCCCTGCTATTTGTGTACCGACCTTGTGCCCGAAAAACCTGGAGCCCTGTGTTGCCCTGTTGTTAGCTTTAATAAATATACGCTACCTATATTATGGATCCGCATCCGACTGGTTCTTTACAGAATACTTCTCCCTCCCAGGATCCAGCGGGATTAGCACAGCTCCAAGCCCCGGTGGAGTATCACACTCAAGTGTTTCAGGCTTTTCAGGGCCAGCCAGCAGCACTCCAAGCAGCTAATCCACAGCAGCCTCAGTCCCAACACAGCTCTGGAGCTACCGCCATTCACTACGCGCTCCTGGAGAAGTTTGACAGCGCACCGGAGCGCTACAAAGGTTTTCTGCGACAGGGCCAAATTTATTTCGCTAACCAACCCAACACTTTTACCCAGGACAATAAGAAATGTTCTTTTCTAATGACTTTATTCATGGATAAAGCGTTGAATTGGGCATCAGTGGTCTGGGACTCGGATCCACAAATCCAGCTATCATTGGATTATTTTATATCGCAAATTAAGGGGGGCACGACATTTCCTTTTAGTTTTAGGGGCATCAAAATTTCCGTCAAGGTGGAATATGCCATTAAATTTCGCATGTTGGCTGCACAAAGTGGGTGGAATGAGGTGGAAGGATTAAATAAATACTCGACTGCGAGCAGAGCTAACCTGTCGCAATGATTCTGGTAGTTTCTCTCAGTATGTGACTATGGCGGTTGCTTGGACAACCTGATGCGTAACAACGCCCGAGGTAAGAAAGAGAGTGTCTCCCACCTGCTACATACCACTTCCTTCATCCCTTGCGATGCCCTAGAGCCTATGCAGGTCAGGTTTACTAAATTAACTCTGCAGGAGTGTCGCTGATTATAATTAGAAAATTATCTGTGCTGTTACTCTGGTGCTCGAGATCATTATAGCACCACTTACCCCAAGAAACAGCCCACTTCTGCCGATAAAGTGAGTCACTCTGCACTCCCTCCTGTCTCTCCTATGTGTTTCACCCTCCCACCCGACCTCCCATCCATGTATGTCTATTCATTGATTCTATTCCTCACGTGTTTCCAGTCTTAGTGGACTCAAGGGGGGGCCTTAAACCTTGATCATTGATCGTCAGCTCGTCGAAAAACTCTAGCTTGACACGGTACCTTGTTCCCCTACCCGAAAATTTCAGTGTTCGATGGCAGCCTTGCGGACAAGGTATTGTCTGACAAACTAAGCCTGTCACTATGCGCGAGTTGGCACTCTCCATGAGAAAAGTCTGTCCTTTTACATGACATCATCCCACAAAAACCCTATTATTCTTGGTTACCCCTGGTTCAGAAGCATAACCCCCGAATTTCCTGAAATAACAAGGACATAACCCGGTGGTCACCTCAGTGTCATGATAACTGCGTGCGTGCTGTTTCCCCCCTATGCCATGTTGTTCCATACAGGTCCAGAAATTTAATGAACAGAAGATTCTCAGTGGGTCTCAGGAATACAGCGACCTCGCTGAGGTGTTTAGCAAAGCTAAGGCACCTCAACTACCTCCTCACATACCATAGGATTGTTCCATTGATCTTCTGCCTAACTCAGCTCCTTCCCAGAGTAGAATTTACCCTTTCTCACAAACTGAAAGTGAAGCCATGAAAGATTACATTAACGAGGCTCTCGCATCAGGCTTTATTAGGTCTAGTATATAACCAGCAGCCTCTGGGTTTTTCTTTGTAAAGAAGAAAAATGGGAGCCTCAGGCCATGCATTGACTATCGAGGCGTTAACGCTGTCACCACTAGGTACCGATACCCATTTCCTCTTGTGCCTGCAGCCCTTGAGCATCTACGGGAAGCTCACATCGTCACCAAGCTGGATCTATGCAGCGCTTACAACCTTGTGAGAATAAGAGAGGGGGACGAATGAAAAACTGCTTTCCTCGCTACCAGGGGCCCACTATGAATGTCAAGTAATGCCATATGGACTAGCCAACGGCCCAGCAGTTTTTCAAGTTATAAATGAAATTTTCCGAGACCTCCTAAATCATTATGTCATTGCCTATATTAGTGATATCTGACATCTTTTTTCTCGCAACCTTTCTCAACATGTACAGCACGTTTGAACCATCCTCACTCGCCTCAGAGACAATAACCTGTTTGTCAAAGCTGAACAATTTAAATTTCATTGTGATCATGTAACTATGCTGGGGTATTGTATAACCCAGCAGGGAGTGACAATGGAACAAGATAAAGTCATGGCGGTCACAGAATGACCAATACCCAAAACAGTCAAAGAGTTACAGAGGTTCCTGGGGTTCACTGACTTTTACAACTGTCGCTTTATCCGTAACTACAGGACGGCTCCAATTACAGCACCACTGAAAGGAAAGCCCACCAAGCTCACATAGACTAAGGATGCCATGGAGGCTTTCTCAAAGCTCAAGGTTAAGTTTACTACCGCACCTATCCTCTGTCACCCCGACTCAACACAGTTCAGTTAATAATTGAGGTTGATGCTTCAGATTGTGGAGTTGGGGCAGTGCTGTCACAGAGACTTGGAACCCCCCTAAGTTGCACTCCTGCGCATTTTTCTTCCGTAAGCTTACCTCCACAGTGCAAAATTATGATGTTGGAAATGAAGCGCTGCTTGCCATGAAGGAAGCACTGGAAGAATTGAGACACTGGCTGGAGGGAAGCACTCATCCCTTTCAGGAATTTATACCCTTGGTTGAGTACGCCAAGAATTCTCTGTCTCGCTCTCCACTGAGCTCACTCCGTTCCTGTGTATTAGGATTTCAACCTCCTATGTTTTTGTGGTCAGGGGAACCGTTTAATGTCCCGGCAGTGGAGGAGGATTGGATGTGGCGGTATGGGGAAGAGAGTGCACATACGATTACAAAGAGCGGTACGAAATCAGCGAATCCAGGCCAATCGTCGTGGGCGCCCTCACCCTGCGAATCAACCTACGCCTCCCCCCCTTCCCAGTAAGAAACTCAGCCTTAAGTATGTAGGGCCAGTCAAGATATTACACCAAGTAAACCCGGTAATGTACAGGCTTGCACCCTTCTCCATCTGTAGAAAGTTTATTGGGGTTTCCCACTATACCGGGCTAAATGTGGGCTATGTCACTTACACTAAAATCCTCACCCAATCAGTCCACCACTCAACTCACACAACCACCAGAGTATTAATTAGCCACATCTACAGCTCATTACCCACTCACTGCCACACACCACAAACCACAAACACACACACAGTCACGGCCTAGTCTTGAACCAATATTCTTCTGCTAGACTAAATCCTAACCTGCTTTGATTCACGTTTCCATGCTCCCGCGATCCAAGCTCTTACAGTGCCTTGAAAAAATATCATCATACCCCTTAAACTTTTTTTCAAATTTTGTAACCTTACAACCTTAAACTTAAATGTATTTTATTCAGATTTTAAAACAACATATATACAACAAGCAACACCACACTACACTTAAGTTATTCAAAATACAGATGACCATAAATAAGTCACCCTGCTACGAATTTACATGGAAGGGTAACTGCAAAACTAGTTCTGTCCGGATGGGGCTATAGACCAATAGAAATCCACTGGTACATTCCCTTGTCTGTGTGACCGTGTTTCCAAATCCTACCAAAACAATAAAAATTATACCTCAAAACTATTCCTGTCCAAATGGGGCTTAACACTACAAAGAGAATAACTAGTTGGGATAATTAAAAAAACTAAAGGCCAGCGGTGTTAAACTCAGTTTCTGAATGTCTTCAAAGTTTAGTTCCAACCCTGCTCCAAAACACATAACATGCAGTTTTCAAATAAATCTAGAGATTTGATTAGCTAGATCACATGCATTTAAAGAAGGTTAAAGCTAAAATTTGCAGGGCTGTGGCACTCAGGAGTTAACACAACCGACCTATAATTTTGTTAAATGGCATTTTTGCTGCTAACATAGGCTAATTATTACGACATATTGTCTATAAATGATTTCTTTTTATTTATGTAATTATTCAAAAAATTACGATTTAGCATTTTAATGCACCTCTATTTCTCTCTTATTATGTGCATCAAGATTGTGTGGGCCTTGTCTCAGGCCTATGGAGAACAGCAACTCCTCGCTAGTCTTTTTAAAGGCAAAGAAGAACAGGGAAATGTCCAAGAATGGCAAGTGCACTGACCAGAAGACCGAGACCACTCAACAACCCAGCTTTCAGCAACAGCAACAAAAAGAAACTCTATCAGATATTGGGGGCTCTAAAAGCAGGCGAAACAGTTTATCTCTAACTTTTTCTAAAGAAGACCCAGAAAGGATGAAGCATAGTAAGTAACAATTATTCAAGCACCAGTGCATCCACAGTTATCATGCTTATGTAGTCTGGCTTGTGACCATATTATTTAGATTTTTTACACACACTGTAGTAAGTAAACAGTGTTTACAGCATTCACACTTATATCCACTACCACACGTGTACTTTGGTTATAACTACACCTTTATTTTTTAATAATTATATAATCTTTGTAATTTCTGTAGCCGATCAGAAACAAAAAACACAGTAGTAATAAAATGAAGTTGTTTAGAATAAATACTATTATGTAAGTCTGGCTTTTCTTTATTCACTGCTGAAATAGGAAGAAAGCAGAAAACTCCGAAGAAGTTTACTGGAGAGCAACCTGCCATTTCTGGAACATTTGGCCTGAAAGGTTGTACATATACATTTGCCCCGACACACCCACTCTCTCTGTCATCCTTTCTTACACTATGTTTAGAGTGTTCCCGGTAATAGACTGTTGTTATGTACTGGCCTGCAGTTATGGCGCCAACAGAGAAATATTACAAATACTTCTTAAACTGGTGCATATAGAAAACAAATTACAATAAAACAACAATGCAATAAATAGTTAAATGTTTCTTTGTCTTACATGGGTCTGTTATAAAAACTGCTTTAGATTTTGGTATGGTGTGCATTTGTATTCAGCCCCCCTGCGTCAATACTTTGTAGCACCACCTTTCGTTGCAAAACAGCTGCAAGTCTTCTGTGGTATGTCCCTACCAGCTTTACACATTTTTCCAATTCTTCTTTGCAAAAAGCTCAAGCTCAGCCAGATTGGACGAGGAGCGTCTGTGAACAGTAATTTTCAAGTCTTGCCACAGAGGCTCAATGAGATTTAGGGCTGAACTTTGACTGGGCCATTCTAACACACGAATATCCTATTCCATTCTAGCTCTGGCTGTATGTTTAGGGTCATTGTCTTGCTGAAAGGTAAATCTCCTTCACAGTCTCAAGTCTTTTGCAGCCTCCAATAGGTTTTCTTTTAGGATTGCCCTGTATTTAGCTCCACCCATCTTCCCATCAACTCTGAACAGCTTCCCTGTCCCTGCTAAAGAAAAGCATTCCCACAGCATGATGCTGGCACCACCATGTTGAGCAGTGTTACTTTTCCATCACACATAGCGATTTGCAGTTGGGCCAAAATATTTAACTTTGGTCTTATTTGACCAGAGCACCTTCTTCCACATGTTTGCTGTGTCCCCTACATGGCTTGTGGCAAACTAAAAACGGGACTTCTTATGTATTTCTTTTAACAATGGCTTTCTTTTTTCCACTCTTTTATAAAGGACAGATTTGTGAAGTACACATCTTATGTGGACAGATTCTCCCACATGAGCTGTGGATTTCTCACACCTGAGCTGTGGAGTGGCCATGGGCCTTTTCGCTGCTTCTCTGACCAGTGCTCTCCTTCTTTGTTCTGTAAGTTTAGGTGGACAGCCATGTTTTGGCAGGTTTGCAGTTGTGGCATACTTCCATTCCATTTTTGGATGATAGCTTGAACAGTGCTCTTTGAGATGTTCAAAGCTTGGGATATTTATTTAATAACCTAACCCTGCTTTAAAGTTCTCCACAACTTTATCCCTGACCTGTCTGGTGAGTTCCTTGGTCTTTATGATACTGTTTGTTCACTAGTTTTCTCTAACAAACCTCTGAGGCCTTCACAGAACAGGTGTATTTATATTGAGACTAAATTACACACAGGAGGACTCTTAAATAATTAGGTGATTTCTGAAGGCAATTGATTGCACTGGATTTTATTTAGGAGTATCAGAAACCAGGGGGGTGAATACAAATGCATGCCATACTTTTCAAATTTGTATTTGCTTACAATTTTGAAAATGGTATATCATTTTGTTCCACTTCATAATTAGGTGCTACTTTGTAAAAAAATCTTAATAAAATACATTTAAGATTGTGGTTGTAAGATGACAAAATGTAAAAAAATTCCAGTGGTATGTTTCAAGGCACTGTAAATGTCTGTTATAGAGGGAAGAGAGACTTGGATGATCTTCTCATCTGTTCTCACTATTCTCTTTAGGGACTTGCGGTCCGAAACAGTGCAGTGATGCAGCTGCTCAGAATGCTTTCAATGGTCCTTTTGAAGAACATGTTCAGGATGGGGGTGAAATATGAGCTTTTCTCAGCCATCGCAGGAAGTAGAGGCGCTGCTGGGCTTTTTCGCTGATAGAACTAGTGTTGAATGACCAAGTGAGGTTCTCCGCCAGGTGGAATTTGGTGCTCTTGACAATCTCTACAGAGTTTCCTTTGATGTTTCAGTGGAGAATGGTTGCTCTTTGCTCTTCTGAAGTCAACAACTATCTCCTTAGTCTTGTAGAAGTTCAGAGACAAGTTTTTGGCTCTACACCAGGCTGTTAGCTGTTACACCTGCTCTCTGTATGCTGACTTGTTGGTTGTTTCATCTGTGATCATTTGAGCTGTGCAGGCTCAGCTTCTCGATCAGGTGCTGAGGGATGATTGTGTTAAACGCTGAGCTGGGGTCTATGAACAGCATTCGTACGTAAGTGTCCTTATTGTCCAGGTGTGTGAGGGCCAAATGGAGTGTTCTGGCAATGGCATCATCTGTGGAGTGGTTCAGATAATATGCAAACTGTAATGGGTCTTTGATGGCTCTGGACAGTTTGTCTCTTGCTGTTTTAAGAGCCACATTGTCTTTTGCTCTGAATGCGGAGTCTCTGGACACTAGCACTTTTGTGGTTATCCACGGTTTCTGATTAGATTGTGTTGTGATGGAGGTCTCTCACGTTTGTGTGAACGGATTCCGCCTCTTTTGTGCTGTGCACTTACAGGCCTTGTCCATAAGCAATCACACTAAGCGGTGCCTCTAACACAGCATAATCAGGAATAAAAGTAAGTAGGAATAAAAGTAAGAATGCATTACTAAAAGAGACATTAGCTGTTTCTTTGTAATTGGTTTAGGAATTTTTTGAATGGCTTCAATTCTACCAAACTTGCGTTTTTTATCTTCTGCAGAAATTAGATGGCCAGGAAATTTCACTTTCATTTGTACAAACTGCAATTTTGACAAGCTTGTTTGTGACCTTCTTTGGCAAGGTGAATGTATTTTTTTACATGCACTTAGGACTCAACCGCTGTAACCAATTCTCTGGTCGGACAAAGAAACATGCTTCCGGGCAGCTCATGCACACTGTCAATCCTGAAAAACCCCAGAAACTAGTTGTCAGACGTGGAGTCCTATCTGGGGTGCCAAGAATGTGCTGGAAACAGAATATTCAAACAAGACAGATAATAAAATTAATCAAAATAAAGTTTTATTGGATCTAATGGTGCCTTTGTCTGCAAGCAGCTTTGTGCAGAGAGAGATAACCCCTTTGTTTCATGCACAGAATATTTATAATCAGACACTGTGTGTGTGCTAGTTTCAGTAAAAAAGATGCAGTAAAAAATAAAAAAAAATTCATTACAGCAAACGGCAACTTTTATAAGGCCTGCATTTAAAAAATTGCAGAATTTTGTGTGTCAGTGGTTACAAAGGGTCATTTGTGGTCTCCAAGTGGTCTTTTTTGGGGAAGCGCAAAGATATAAACTTCGATAAACGTGTAAAAACACTCACTGTCTAAGGTACTGTTATCAAATTAGAAACTGGTAAGACCTTATGCTGTAGGCCTCTGTGTCCAAAAAACTAGGAAGAATAAAAAAAAACAAACATTTTGCGCTAGTTCAGGCAGGCCACATAGGCAAGCTTGCTATCAGCTGATTGGGAGAAAAATCATCCCAACCCTTATTAGCTGATCCCTCAGTAAAGGGGCTTGCTGCTTCCTCAGCCTCCACTTCCTCCCCATCTAATTCTTTAATTTTGCTACATAAACAATGTCATTCTTTTGTCAGTATTTAAAATCAAGTTGAAGTGCACTATACAATATACTAAAAATATATTTTAATGTTAGTTAAAATACAAAAACACGGTGTGAATTAAATGTAATGTGTCCACCCATCTAACTGTAATTTCTCCAAATATTATTTGTAGGTTTACATTTGGGCACTACATTACATTTAATGCAATTAGTTTAAGTACATTTTTTTCTACTTAAGTAACACCTTTTTATGTTTTTTTCAAAATATAGTTAATATGTATTTCCAAATATAATTAAAAGCAATTATAATAGATTAAAAGGTGTTACTTACTTTTAATTTAAAGCATTTCCAGTTTCTTACAAACATGGAACATGGAATCGAAAATGATAAAAATCTATAGAAATACAATCTAAATAGAATATTTTTAATTAAATACAAACTTAAAAAAAAAATATCTGGAATTTTTTTATTGGTCACAGAAGTTTAAATATTGTAAATATTTATTATTTTTTTTAGTGTTTTTACATTTTTTTTTAAATGTAAAAACACTAAAGAAATGAAACTCTGCTACAATGTAAAGTAGTGAATGTACAGCTTGTGTAAATGTGTAAATTTGCTGTCCCATCAAAAAAAACTCAACACACAGCCATTATTTTCTAAACCCCTGGCAACAAAAGTGAGTACATCCCTAAGAGGAAATGTCCAAATTGGGCCCAAAATGTCAATGTTTTGTATGGCCCCTATTATTTCCCAGCACTGCCTTAACCCTCTTGGACATGGAGTTCACCAGAGCTTCACAGGTTGACACTTGAATCCTCTTCCACTCCTCCATGACGACATCACGGAGCTGGTGGATGCTGGATACCTTGCTTTCCTCCACTTTCCGTTTGAGGATGCTCAATAGAGTGTAGGTCTGGAGACCTGCTTGGCCACCTTTACCCTCAGCTTCTTTAGCAAGGCAGTGGTCGTCTTGGAGGTGTCTCCGAAGGGAGGGGATCATGCTCTGCTTCAGTATGTCACAGTACACGTTGGCATTCATGGTTCCCTCAATGAAGTGTAGCTCCCCAGTGCCGGCAGCACTCATGCAGCCCTAGACCATGACACTCCCACCACCATGCTTGACCGTAGGCAAGACACACTTGTCTTTGTACTCCTCACCTGGTTTCCGCCACACATGCTTGACACCATCTGAAATAAACGAGTTTATCTTGGTCTCATCAGACCACATCAGACCTGCTTGTCTTGAGCAAACTGTTTGTTCTTGTGCATCATCTTTAGAAGAGGCTTCCTTCTGGGACGACAGTCATGCAGACCAATTTGATGCAGTGTGCAGCGTATGGTCTGAGCACTGACAGACTGACCACCACCCCTTTAACATCTGCAGCAATGCTGGCAGCATTCATAGACCTGGAGAAAGCATATGACAGGTTACCAACCTTTTCAATTATCTTAGACAGAAAATACCAAGAATACCAAGAAAAGAGCTGTGGTATTGTATGAGGAAGTCAGGAATAGCAGGTGGTAGGAATAGAAGTATGTCAGGGTGTTACAACATATGTATGAGAGGAGCAGGACAGTAGTGAGGTGTGCAGTAGGTCAGACAGAGGAGTTAGAGCTAGAGCTAGAATTAAGGGGAAGGTCTACAAGACAGTGGTGATTCCAGCTGTGATGTATTGTTTAAAGACAGTGGCAGCGAGGAAGAAACAGGTGGCAGAACTGGAAGTAGCAGAGCTGAAGAGGTTGTGAGTTTGGACAAGATTAGAAACGAGTTCATGAGGGGGACGGCTCATGTTAGATGTTTTGGGGAGAACGTCAGGTAAGCCAGTTTAAGGTGGGTTGGACAAGAAGGGATACCGAATATATTGGTAGGAGGATGTTTAAAATGAAGCTACCAGACAGAAGTCAAAGAGGAAGACCAAAGAGGAGGTATATGGAGAATACAGTTAGGTGGAGGCAATAATTTGCTGTGGCGACCCCTAAAAGGGAACAGCCGAAAGGAGAAGAAGAAGATAATGATATCATTATTTCACATATTTAAAAAAATTATATTGTCAATTGAAATGAAACCCACAACAAAAAGTTCAGTAGATGTATACTAGATGTAACAGTGCAGATACAGATAAAGAATGTCATTTGGTTATTAGCTGGATCCTTGGTGCATTTGTAACGTGTAGTGGAGGACTAGAGCAGAAGGGAAACGAGGAGAGTGGATGTCATGGGGCTTTTATTAAACAACAGAGAAACAGAGTGATAAAAAGAAGAAAACAAACACGACAGAAAGGAACAGAAAACACTCAGACAATATCCCGTCCTTTGCCCCAACACTATCATCTTATGAGCCCTATCCAACCCAATATGTCAGGCCAGGATTTTTTGCTTCAGGAGCTGTGCTTTGGAGCAGGGACTTAATAATAGGTAAAGGGAGCAATACCCCACTAGGCCAAGTGTGGGTGACGAGCGACACCCTCAGCCAAGCCCTGGGCCAACGACATCCTCAGCCGATCCCAGGAGCCGAACAACGTCCTCAGCTGAGCCCAGAACCCAAGCTGTCATGAGTGGCAGCTATGTCCTGTAGGTGTGTGGGAAAATATTTTTTTACATGGCACATAAATTGCCTTGGGATGCTAGCAGTGTTTTATGCGCTGAAACACTAAGTGGTAGTGATCACACACATTGTCTCCATTGTGAAGGTAAACTTGGCAGCCATAGCTGCCCGCCATACCCTATAAAACTGTATTTTATATTTTTTTGAGCATTTAAAAATTACTAGTTCAAAAAAATATTTTTTTACATAATTTTTTTGGTTTAAACATGAGTATGCTGTATTATTTCATTCCTATTATTGAAAGGTGTACAAAAATCAAACTAGGACATTCAAAAAGTGATTTTAATGGCCTCGCCCTGGTCTATGCACCCCCCTCTGGCCTCCTATTTCCCACCTTGGCAGCCACTGTCACTCCCGTTCTTGGCCTTGGTGCCCACTGTTTGCTGCCCTCCTTGGCCTTGGGCCCCACTGTCGCTCGCCTTCTTGTCCTTTTGCTCCTTTTCTTGGCCTTTGTGCCTCTTCAACCTTCTACTTGACCTTGGCGCCATCTTCGCTCATCTCCTTGGCCTTGCTTCTCTTCGCCTTCCCTGGCCTAGATATATTACAAAACCCCAACACTAACCCATCTTATGAGCCCTATCCAACCCAGTATGTCAGGCCAGGATTTTTTGCTTTAGGAGCTGTGCTTTGGAGCAGGGACTTAATAATAGGTAAAGGGAGCAATACCCCACTAGGCCACAAGAGGACAACCTGGGACTTTTGTGTTTCCATTTGTTAGGTACGCGCTTTCTGTTTGTTTAGATCATGTGGTTAGTCTTGTATTTCTCCCCAGTCTTGTTATTGGTTAATTGTTCCACTTATTCTGTCCAGGTGTTGCCTGTTTCCCCAATTAGTCTCTGTATTTATACTCCTATTAATGGAGTTTTTCAGTTGGCCTTTGTCTTGCGTCGTCGTTATATGTCTTTCTAAATGTATTTCTTTTGTGGAAAAAACTGTAGAAATAAATGTAATTTGTTTTTATTGGTGGAGTAAATAAATAACATTTTGGTTGTTTATTTACAGAGAATTGCTGTAGTTTTACAGTGTTTTTTGTACAGTTGATAAAACTAGTATGTTTTTCTGAAAGTGTATGTACGTACTAAGATTATTTAAAAAATCTAATAGCTGCCTTGTCCTCAATGATTTCGAAATTATTTTGTACAAAAACAATACTGTAATGGTGGGGTCAGAGTAGGATCCATTTGCAGGTAAATATGTTTATTGAATACACAAAGACAGTTAATAAACGAGGTCAGGAAACAGGCAGAAGTCGATACACAGTAATCCAAAGGAATAAGACAGATAAATCCAAAACCTGAGACAGAAATCGTAATCCAAAGAAACATTGCTGGGATCAAAAACCATAGAATCAGTCCGAACATGAAACGCTTGGTATGCTGCATGAAACAAACAATACTTCGCGTGGTGCTAATGCTAATGCTCGTTTAAATGCCCTTAACCCGGAAGAGGAAACAGAGACAGTGCGTGGGCACTAGTATTCAGATGACGGCACCCCTCTGGTGGTGGTAGGGAGGAATCGTTACAAATACATTGTTATTACAAACTGCACTTTGACTGAACACATTTAAAATACATTAACAACTATAATTTGAATTTTTAGGTTAAAATAAAAATCAGTTATTGTACATGTTTTTATCAATACCAATAAATAAGTGTATTTTATTAGAATCAGAAAGGCATTATCACATAGTAAATATTTAAAAGTGCACGTTTGTTGAAATGTTGTCATTAGTTTTTCTACACTCGAATGGCCTTCTATTTTTTTATTTAAATATATTATCTGCAACTGCAAGTATACTTTTCGGATTTTAAGTACAAAAAAGTACTCTTTTATTACACTTAGACACACTTCCACAAGGGTACAATATTACCTAGCATAACATATAACACCTCCATTTCAGTGTTTCACAAGTTCATCATTACCAAAGGAAAACACAGATTTAGCTAATAGTTTAGCAATCTTCTAAGCAAAAATAATAAATACCTCTTGCGTTGTGTTATTCTGTGATACGTGCAGGGATGAATAAGGTGGATGAAAAGCTGAAAGTAAGCAGGACAAAGCGACCAGAGGGGGCACCATTCCATGGGGAGCCAAAAAAGAAGCAACTGACCCCAGATCTGGCCAAAAGAGAATTGCCTTCTTATAGTCAAGGTAAGCACATTCTGTCTTCACTCTTGTTTTACAGTATTTTCTGTACAATGATTTAGTTCTCTGACAAGTTTTATCCTCTTTAGCACCAGATTCTGAGATGCAGAATGCCATTTTGGAGCACATTGATGCATCAGTCTCCTCTTGTTCTTCTGTCACCTACAAGACTTGTCCTGGCTTTAAAAAACACTTAAAGGTCTGTCAAATGGTTCAGTTTGAAAATTTCAAATTATGATGCAGTTTTCTTGGTAATATTTGAGTTTAGAGAATAATCTGTGCTAATTTTTTAGGTGTCAGTGGGTCCATTTTTGTGCTAATAATAATAATGTCAAGCAGATATTGGTACATAATTTGATTCCATTTCTTCAGATCTCAATAGGTTTTTATCTTTAATGTCCTTAATTTATGTACGAAAAAACAAAAAAATAGCATTTCATAAAATGTGGGCTGCTATCAGATACAATGAACAGGAGCTTATATGTTTCATTGCAGTTACATTTCATATGCAGTCTGTTGGCAGTCTTTTCAGGTGTTGGCCTTACACAAAAGGTAATAAGTTTAAATGGTCAAAGGGGAGAAAGGCTTCATAATGTTATAGAAATTTGTCTTTTGAGGAAATAAAGATCAGGTTAAGAAAAATGAAAAATGAGAAAAATCAGACCAAAGAATAAATTAAAGAAAGATTATGGAAGTCCAGTGACGGTGCATTATCTCAGTCTTTTGTCTCTTATCCGAATGTGGACTATGTAGATTTTAGAGCAGAGGCCAGTTTTGTCTTCTTTCTGGCATGTACACAGTGTTCTAAATGACACAGAAATCCTATTTTTTTACACTAGAAGACAATACTAAAATATAATTAGTGAGACTAAACTAAATGCAAGGTTAGACATAACCCAAACTAAATATTCTCACACAACGGTTAACTCCCAATGAAGATAATCAGTCAAATTAAGACCTCAAATGGCGTATTCCTGATTTACATAGGCTTGTTGTTGGCTTACACCCTTGTAACAGGTTAGCTTTGCTACACTTTTATGGTAAGGCCAGGTAAAATAAAGGCTAATTTCCAATTACATCATTTAGCAGTATGCTTTATCCAGAGTGACGTTAAAAAGTGCTTTGTGTCTCATTATTGAACTTTGCAAAACTACACTAGATGTAAGTGTAACAACCCCAAAACCTAAAAAGTGCAGCATAGATAAAAAGGCAAGATAAAAACAGGCTATTTTTTTGTTAATAGATTTTAGATGTCAAGTGGTAGGCATTTAAAAAAGAGGTACGTCTTCAATTGTCTCTTTAAAACAGCCAGTGACTCAGCTGTTCGGACACTGATGGGAAGTTCATTCAACTATCTTGGTGCCAGAACAGAGAACAGTCTTGGGGCAGATCTACCTTGCATCCTAGAGGATGGTGGGACCAGTCAAGCGGTGCTTGTGGATCTGAGAGAGCGCAGTGCAGTATGTGATGAGTGGCTAGACGTAAGAGAGTGCTCCTCCATTTTTAGCTTTGTAGGCAAGCATCAGTATTTGCATCTGATGCGTGCAGCTGATGGAGGCCAGTGAAGGGAGTGCAGCAGACTGCAAAAGAAACTGATAGGCCTGAGCAGACTTAGCAGAATGCTCGAATCCACCTGATATTGTAGACGAAAAACCGTCAAGACGGTGTCAAGTTAGAAACATGTAATGAAAAGGACAGTAGATTGTCTATAATTACCCCAAGGTTGCGAGCACTGAACAAAGTGGGGATCAGCTGTAAATGGAAAGGAAATGGGAGGAAAGGAAAAAGTGAGTTGGGTGTCGTCATCATAATAATGGTAAGCAAATCTATTTGAGGAAATAACTTTACTTACTTTAAATGAGCCTTGTAGCACTCCGGTGTTTTTAAAAGTCTATATGGAACAAATGCTGTTCCTCTCCATTTTACCTGATATAAATGGCCATCTAATAGGAAGCAAACCACTGCCATGCTGCTCCACAAATACCAAGATTATTGAGTGTGTGCTTGGAGCCCAGTCTAAATGAATAGAATACAGAAGAAATCACCAATGTCCACCTTCTGTAGTAGGTTCCACACAGTGCACAATCTGATTTTGGGAATTTATTGATTACAGTGTTGTGTTTAACGATCAAATCCAAAGAGGGCAATCTTAGCGCAAGTTAGCTGCCCGAAAACTTCTATATCACACCAGATATGGTAGGATTCCAAATCAAAACCTACACAATCCTCCACTCCGCAGCCAGGCTCTAAGATGGCCGCTGCTCCACAGCCAAGCTCCAAGATGGCTGCCGCTTCACAGCCAAGACCTGTTGTCCAGTGTGGCTGATTCACAGATGGCCTTACCTAGGACATACTGCTTGGTCCGCACTTCCAAGCCTGCCCAAAAGCCTGACCCAGAGGCAGCCCAAGACCCCAAACCTGCCACGCCAGAGGGTCTTATGCCGAGCCTGCCATGCCAGATGGGGGTTCACGTCAAGCCTGCCACGCCAGAGAGGGCTCACGCAGAGCCTGCAACGCCAGAGACTGTTTTTGTTATGTCTACTACGCCAGAGACTGTTTTAGTTATACCTGCCAAGCCAGAAACTGGTTTTAGTTATGCCTACCAAGCCAGAGACAGGTTTTGTTATGCCTCGTATGCCTGTGTTTGTTTTTGTTATGCTGGTCATGTTTGGTCCATTGATCCGCCATCCTGGCTTGGTCCTCAGATCCGCCGGTCCGACCTTGGTCTACTGATCCGCCGGCCCCGCCATTAGTCCGACGGACCCGTCATGGTTCTCTGATCCGCCGGCCCTGCCATGATCCACTGATCCTCTGGCCCCGCCGTGGTCCTCTGATCTGCCGGCCCTGCCATGGTCCTCTGAGCCTACGGCCCCATGTTAGGCAAGTTAAGTTGAGTCATGTTAAGTTTAGTTTGTTTGTCAAGTCACCTTTATTTATAGTGCTTTTAACAATCAAGATCAGCTTCAAATCAATCAATTAAGCAGCTTTACGAAATCACATCAGAAAAGACAATATTAAACACTCACTAACTAAATTTAATTAATATCAATAAATTGAGAGTCGCCAACTAAGCAAGCCAGAGGCGACAGCAGCAAGGAACCAAAATTCTATCTGTGACAGAATGGTAAAAATAAACCCGTTTGTTTGTCACAATATTGTTACTGCACTCATTTTGGGTTTAAAATACGTCAAGCTTCAGTAGAGTCATTACAGTAGCGTGTTAGTAGACTAGTTAAGTACATTGAAGCCAAACCATTTAGTGCCTTATAAGTAAGTAGCAATATTTTGTAATCAATCATAAATTTAATGCCAATGCAGAAATAATAACATTGGAGTTATGTCTTTATATTTTCTAGACCTGGTGAGAACTCTGGCAGCTGCATTTTGGACTAGCTGTAGGGCAACCACCTAGTAATGCATTACAATAGTCTAGTCTAGAGGTTATGAATGCATGAACCAGCTTTTCTGCATTCCATACAGATAAAATGTTTGGCAATATTTATAAGGTGGAAGAAGGCTGTTTCAGTAATACTGGAAATATGACTCCTAAAAGACAAGTTGCTCTCTAATATTATGCCCAGGCCTTAACTGATGAGCTAGTAGTGATAGTAAATCCTTCTAAGTGTAAGTTGAAATGTGAGTGCACCTCGGTGCTGGTTTTTGGACCAATAAGTAATATATATGTCCTATCAGGATATATAACAGAAAATTATTAGTCATCCAATCATTTATGTCTTTTATACACTTAGGTAATCTGGACAATTTTGATAAGTCATCAGGTTTTGATAAGATATATAACTAGGTGTCATCAGCTTAACAGTGGAAACTAATCCTATGTCTTCTAATTATCTTACCCAAGGGAAGCATGTATACTGAAAAAGCAGAGGTCCTAAGACTGATCCTTGTGGAACCCCATATTTTACTGCCTTTACACTGGATAGTTCTCCATTTAAATCCACAATCTGAAACAAAATTGTGGATGGTTTGTACCAGATACCATCTATTTTTAGTGTTCTTTTTAGATACCTGACTTTCTGTTAGTCTAGCATACTGTACACCAATGCACTTCGTCTGGATCATGTGTTTAGGGGTGTGCTAAGAAATTGAGACAGATCTGGCAGATTACTTATGAATCCGTCTTTAGTGGTCAGAGTAATAGTTTTACCTAAATCAAAGCGTTAAGGGGCGCATATACTCTGTTCTACAGGTAGTGTGCACAATATAAGGTAATAGTCTGTGATATCATTGCTTTGTGGTAGAATATGAGTGATATCTACTTTGTGATATTATTAAATCTAGTGTATGCTTAAAACAATGAGTAGGTGTAGTGACCTTTTGTTTAATTCCAAAAGAGTTTAGTAAATCTTTGCATGCTAGTCCTAAAGTATCATTAGCATCGTCTATCTGAACTTTAAAGTCTCCAACAATCAACATTTTATCAAAATTAAGCAGTAGGTCTGTTAGAAAATATGCAAATTCTTTAAGAAAATCAGCATAAGGTCCTGGGGGTCTTTACACGGTGGCCAGAGCGAAAACGATGGCAGGTTTTTTTTTTGTATGTCTAAGAGTGTAACATTGAGTACAAGCACTTTAAATGAGTTGAACCTGGAACTGGTTTTCTGAGTAACAATATGAAAGTCGCTATAGATAGCTGCCCCACCACCTTCACGACTAGTCTGACGGGGCTTATGCTTATAAAGGTATCCTGACAGAGTAGACTCATTCAGACTAATGTAGTCGTTTGGTTTGAGCCAGGTTACAGTACATGAACAAAAAGTGCTTTGATTGCAAGGGACCTAATATTGAGAAGCCCAAATTTTAGAATCTGCTTTTGTTTGTTTATGTGGCATTTTACTGGTTTAATTGTGATAAGATTATTACGAGAATTTATGAATTTACTTTTACATCTCACTCTTCGGGAAAAAGACACAGGTTCTATATGATGAGCTACGTGTGCAGATGCATCGATTTGATATTTTGGACAGAGGCTATAACAGTTTCAATATGATTTATAGCTTACCAGTCAGATGCTGCGTAGTGTCCTGGAGATGTTCTCAAAGAAAACTTCTGCTCCAGCTCTGCTTAGATGTAGGCTATCAGGCCGAAAAAGCCTAGGGCACTCTCAAAAAACATTCCAGTTATTAGCAAATGTTATATGCCTGTGGGAATGTGGGAAGCATCTTAAAAGTTTTGTATAATGCTGGCTTATTCATCATGGTCGTTGCCTCAGGTTACTTTGTTACTTTTAAGGATCTTGATAAACTAGCTGCATTGCTGGGGTTAAAAATGATGTTGGGTGTGAATATTACAAACCAATATATGATAGTCTCTGTCATACTGTAGTTAGTGGCGTCCAAAGTAAAGACAAAGTAAAATATATATATATATATTTGTGTTTGGTTAATTTAACTCCTCAAAATAAACCTAAAATCTTTGGCACTAAAGCCTGTTTAACTATTTGGCCAACTGTTTCCTGTTTCCAAGTTACTGACAAGTAAGCACACTAATTAGAACAGTAATTCTTCTTTTCAGGAACCCTTCAGTGATGAAACCAAGTTGGATAGTATCAAAGAGGAAGAGAAAGAGCTGTTTTCCACTGACAAGACCAAACCAGATCCAGCGTACATGAAAATAAAGAAAAGCTTCGAGGAGGGGAAAAAGAATAAAAACACTGCCATAATGGAGACCAAGAAAGAATGGTTGGACCTAAAGCGCACTCCTAGTGGCAGAGTAAGGAGACTCTCAGCTCAGGTAGCTGTATTTCACCTACAGGAGATTGCAGAGGATGAACTGGCTAATGGCTGGGAAACTAAACGGCGATTTAAAGATGACCTAGTTCCTGATATTAAGAGGGTGAGAAAGAAAACTGTTCTTTGAGACAGTTAAATTTACTAACTAAACCATAACTAAAAAGCTAATGGAACATTTCCTATTTGTTTTTAACCATTAAACTATGCTTTTAAAAAATCTATTTAGCAATTGTTAATGTTTTTTAATATAAATTGATTAATCCTCATAACATTATTTAGCAATATGTCTATATATTCATTCTAAATTCTTTTTCTTACTGCATAATTAAGCTCTGTAGGTGTTACCTCACCAACACTCCAATATTTGGGCCTTCGAAAAGTTGGAAGCCCACAATTACATAAAATGTTTTACAATTCTGACAGATTTAGCCCAAACATGTTAATGTTTGACAACAATTAAACATTCTAATTTGACTATAATCCTTATAGATCTGAACATGAACTTAACACTGACTTGACAAACATTAACTTGACTTGACATAAATACTGGCATGAACACAGACTCACCACAGTGGAAGATGAACAAACAATCCACAAAGACAAGGCAAACGCAAGGGCTATAAATACACTAGGAACTTATTAACAAAACAAAACACACCTGAAGTAATGAACAACACATGACTAAACAAACCAATGAAAACCAGACACAAGGACAAAGGGAAGCACAAGACAGGAGGTAAACCAAACAAACTGCCTAGGCTATGACAAGACAAGAACATTTTAAGGAGGGTGGAGGAGGGGATGTGGTCTAGGGGGTGGGATGGCGGACCAGGCTCTGCCAGAGAGTCCCTACTCCTGCCCAAAAAATCGTCTCTTTCAGGGCCAGAGCTGAGGCCCTTGGAAGTCCAGCTGCCCTAGTTGTTTCCATCTGAGGATCCTCCACACTGGATACCAGTCTTGGCGCCATGGTGCGCGACAGGCATTTGCTAGTATAGCTTAGCCTAGACATAAAACAATAAACATGAAACAAGAACAACATCAAACAAGAACATGAAAACCTGACATGTTTGAACCTCAAACACTAATTGAATGGCTGTTTCATCGCAGTGGGGTTTTGTAAGAGAAAGTGCCGACCCCTTCATTAATTTCCAGAATTGTTCCTGTTAAGGTTATGGTAATAGTGTTACTGAAATACCAAAAATGGCTATAAAAAGCGAGGTAAATCTCACAAAGGCGAGGGAAATGTTTACACATTAACTAAACTGCACATACATATCGTATGCAGTTGTTCAGCATAGTATTTGATCTATTGCATTTAAGTATTTAGTATACATGTTTTTTTATTCAATAAATATTTTTATAATATTACATTTTTGCTTGCATGGAGGGAAAGATTCAAAAATGAATTGAGGCAAGATTAGGCAGCATGGTAGTTTAGTGGTTATTAAAAATATTTTAAGCAATTTTTATTTGTAAAAATGTGAATTTTATTTAATGTTTAAATTAGAAAATCATGTTGTCATGACTTTTTAATCATATTATTTTCAACAGTGTGACAACAAGCTGTATTCTTGTTTTCCATTTCAGAAGCCAACCTATTTCTTTTTTAATTTATTGTTTTATTTATTGTATTGAAAATTAAATGGCCAAAAGGTAAAGAGACATCCTTATGTTAAAACAACAACAAAAACATGACATTGTGATAAAGACAACTGAGAGGAATCCATGTTGCGGTAAAAGGTTTCTTTTAACAAACAGAGCAAATACAAAGACATGGTGGATATGCAGGCGAAGGTCGGTACACTTTAAACACTGAAACACTTTGCAAACAAAACCGACGGACAGAGACAGAAATTGTGAACAGGACGTAGCAAAGATCTAAACCAGAATTAAAACGACATGAGAAACGCTTGGTAAGTACACTAGCTAACAATACTTTACAACGTGGTGTCCATGACGCTAGCATATAAAGCTAGTCACCGGAAGTAACAACAGCGAGTAGTTGTCCAGAGAGGGTGCCCTCTGGGAGTTGTAATTATTACAGACTTGGTGGTTTAGGTGTTGAAGTTCCCAACACCACCAAGCTGCCACACATGGGCCCCTGAAAATGCCCTTAACACTTAACTGCTCAGTTGGATCAATGAGAAGCGTAAGTCACTCTGCATGAGAAGGTCTGCTAAATGCCATAACTGTAATAGTACTGAAAGATATGGATTTAAGATCATTTTTAAAAGAACCGTTGGGTAAGAATCTATTGGTAGGATTTTTATTTGGCATAGACACTTCAGAATCCTTAGATACTGCACATAACCATTCAGAAAATCATTGTCAGCCATTTTAATTTCGAACAATTTAGTTTCATCTTGTGTTACTTCCTCCTACGAGAATTAATGGCAAGAAAAATTTACTAAACTTTTTTTGTGTTTCTCGCACATCTAAAGCATATTTTACAAGCATTGTATCTTAGTTAACTGAGCAAAAGTTTTTGTAAAACTTTGTAGCTTAGATCCATGATCATTACTGTAAACTAAAAATCAAACTGAAAAGACTGTAATGGATAGTGATGTATCATTAATGCTAGGTAAAATTATTTAAATGTTAAACTCAGCTGTTAAAGAGAGCAATAAATGAACATTGCGTGTCCGGCTGGAGGTTTTTGCTCAGTGTTTGGTCAGTGTCTGAGTGCTGGGGGAGAGCAGGGAGACGGGGCAGCACCGCCAGCCAGTCCCTGCGTGCACCCCATTCCTCCCTAGCTTTTGCCTGCCAGTCGGGACACTGGAGGAACGCGAGGGGTTCCCCAGTCGATCTCTCAAGCTAGATGTGATGTCGATGGCAACATCTGAGAGTGGGCTCGAGTCCGTTGAGGCTGACGATTCTGCTGAGCTGTCCAGGGCTGGGCGTCAGTCAGAGCGCGACAGCTGCCACTTGGAAGTTTTCTTCTGCCCTTGTGGCAAGGGCTTACACTGCCTCTGGGCAAGCTGCATCTTCCCTACATGCCATGGCTACCCTGCAGGTATATCAGACTCAGGCATTCCAACAGCTGCACAAGGGGGGGCCCAACCCGGAGCTTCTGCAGAAACTGAGCTCTGTGGCTGACTATGCCCTTTGGGCTACGAAGGCCACAGCACAGGCTCTGAAAAGGGTGATGGCCACACTTGTCTTCTCCATCTCAGAGACAGCCCCCTGCGAGAGCTCCAGTGGCACCAAAGCAGTCGGGACCTACAGCCAAGCCGGTTCACCCGGCAGAAAGGTAGCATTGCAGGCCCGTTGCCAGGACAACCCAGGCAGGAGATTGCGGACCAGTTTGGATGCTCCCCTCGGAGGGGGACGGGGTCGAGCTCCTATCTAACCTCGGCCGCAATATTCTCCTCTACTGGGTCAAACCTCCAGCTTGGTGCATCCGTTAAGTCCAGATGCTTCCTTGCTGATAACTGCCATCGAATCCCAACTAAGTATGGGCCTCCCTGCTCAGTCGGTTGTCCTCCGGGGACCGAATGCTCAGCCTATTTGATGCATGGGGTGCAGCCTGTTCGGCTTCTGTGTTCATCAGTGGTGCCAGGCCCGGGCCCTGTAGGGAAGTTGCGCAGTGGCAAGGACACTCGTCTTCCTACCATGGCATCTTCCCCAACCAGCCACAGCGATCCCACCTGGGGTACTCTGGATGTGTCTTGACGGGAGCCATTAGTGTGGTACCTTGAGGCTTGGGTGAGCCTCCCCTTCAGGCTGTCCCTGTCCCCACATGTCTTCATGAAGCTCACGGCAGCTGCCTTAGCCTCACTCAGGAAGGCGGGCATACGCATCCTCAATTACCTCGACAACTCGCTAATCCTAGCTCAGTCACGAGAGGTTGTGGTTGCGCACAGGGCCGGGGTGCTCCACCACCTTGCCCAGTTGGGGCTTCAGGTCTCTTCTCTTTTCTCGGTATACATTTTGATTTGGTCGTGATAAGGGCTTGGCTCTCCACGGAGCGGGCTCAGGCGGTGCTGAAATGTGTGAGCTCCCTCAAACACAGTTCTGCGGTCACCCTAAAGCAACTTCAGAGGCTCTTGGGGCATTTGGCATCATCGGCCGCGATGGTGCTGTTAGGCCTGATGCACATAAAACAGCTTCAGCACTGGCTTCACGACCGGGTCCCGAGATGGGTATGGCATCATGGCACACAACGGGTGCAGGTAACCACGATGTGTTGCCGGACTCTCAGTCAGTGGGCCGACAACTTGTTTCTATGGACAGGCGTGCCCTTAGAGCAGGTGTCCAGATGCGTCTACCACGAGCTGGGGCGCTGTATGCAATGGGCATGCAACTGCAGTGTGGTTATCCCTGAATTGGTTTCGAGGGCAAACATGTGTTGATCCAATCAGATAACACTGCGATGGTGGCCTACATCAACCATCAAGGCAGAGTACGCTCTTGTTGCATGTCTCAGCTTGCCCGCCATCTCTTGGTGTGGACCCAGCACAGGCTCAAATCTGTGCATGCCACTCATGTCCAAGGCAACCTCAGTCGTGTAGCGGACATGCTCTCATGACAGAGACCCCTTGGGGGCGAGTGAAGGCTCCACCCACTGACGGGCCAGCTGATTTGGAGTCAGTTTGGCCAGGTGCAGGTGGATCTGTTCGTCTCGACAACTGCCAGTTGTGGTATTCCCTGTCCGAGGACCCCCCTCAGCAGGGATGCACTCATAGATCAGTGGCTCATCTGCTTATGCCAAGAGAATCTATGGCCACTTTTAGGACAGCGGAGACACCTGGCACATAAGGCAGGGCATCCAGAGGATCATCAACTACAAGACAACTTCATCCGCTTGTGACAGTGGCACTTTTCTCCCACATGCACTAAACTACTACTACACCCTGTTTGAGGTGCAGAACAAAATGGCACAGAGTAAGACCATAACTTCTTCCAGTGACCAGGTGCTCTGTCTCACCACGGCTGGAGCAGACAACATCCCTGGCTGTGCTTAGGGCTTTAACTGAGAAATAAGTAATTCGTTTGATAACTTGTTACTGGTAACGTCATTTGTAAAGCATTTTCGGACAAGTTTACGGACCTACATACACACTTGTTTGTCCAGCACCGTACACACATATGAAAAAATACAGTTTTAATTTCTTAATAAATTAGAATATGGCTAACAGTGGAATAGTACAACTAAAGGTTATTAATTTGCAATATATTTTTAACTTATTGTTAACATGGTACATAGGTTTCTTCTCTGGCTATCTTAAAGGGGTGGCAGCTGAGCATCCCCTATTGACCGACCGTCACTGATCTCAACATTGTTTATTGTCCTATTTGTCTTTAGCTTAACTACACACGACCAGGCCTTCCCACCCTAAACTCTGAAACATTGGATACTTGGAAAAATGAAGTAAAGAAAAAAGGTTTTATCTGTTGTCCCAATGGTGTAAGTAGTAGATTATTTCAACAAATCAGTATGCTATTTTATAGAACTTACTTATCATACCTGAGATACATCTTAGCTGCAAAAGTTTGCTTGTGGTCCCCTGTGTTTTAAATTGCTTATTTCCCTTGACAGAGTTGTGAGGCAGTTTATTCAAGTGTATCAGGACTTAAAGCTCATCTTACCAGCTGCATCAAGGTACAACGCTGACTTTATAAACATTAGAAATGTTAATGATATGCCATCAAATCAGCAAACTATGTAGAAATGTACTCATTTAAATAAGTCAGTGATTACCTTAAATTGTTGCAACTAACCTGGATAATGTATTATTTTGATTATTATAAAGAAAATGTAAATTTTCATTGTTGCCATAATAAAATCATACCAAGCATACACCATTTACATGTTAGGGACTTCTCACAGGCACTTGTAACAGGTCGAGCTGGGCGCAGGCTTGGAGGAACAAAACAAGTTGTTTTGAACCTTTGAATTTTATTCTTTTTTGCCACTTACCCTCTCTGGGATAGTAGTCCCCCCTACTATTTAAAACTGCCATTTAAACACTTTCTCGCTTCCACAGAGACAAAGGGCAGGCTTTTCCAAGATAATAAATATACAACCATTTATTTACTTCTTACAGATACTTCTTAAAATATTTATAACTGATCTTGTCATAACTGGCCAAGTACATTGAGACAGTTCAGCAGTGTTCTTCAAATTATACCTCATTAACATAAATAGCTATATATAACCTGTGAAGCAATATATTACCTGACTTGTTTTCTACAATTAGTATTAGAATATTGTGTTTTTAAATGTCAGATACATTCTCTGCACAAAAATCTTTTTAAAAAATTTAAATTGCCGTTATTTTCAGCAAAATTTAATAAACCAGGTAAAATTGCAAAGGAAATCAGATATCCATATTGTTATAAAGCATAATTTGTATATTGGTTTACTGTCTCAGTGAATTTTACTCCAAACAGGGGGATTTTCTAGTAGGAAAGTATACCTGCTTACTGTGTCAGAAAAAATTCAGCTCTGAAAGTGGGGTGAAATATCACATTTGTAAGACACACTCACAGGTAAGTCTTATAAAAAAACAAACACAGTTATTACAAACACTGTCATACGTTTACTGTGCACATTCTGAGACATAATTTATTAGAATTTTCCTTGTCACAAGCTAAAGCACCAGTGTTAGCTACTTTCATACCTTTTGCATACCCTGTTGTTTCTTTTTTTCCAATTTAGAATTGGTTTCGAGCAACAGACCAAGTTTCCCACAGAAAGACCAAAGAATCACAGATCAACAAGCTGCAGAAAGACATGAAAAATGGATTCCCCTGGAAAAAACGGGGTCGGAAACCCAAAGAGCATCTAGTTGAAAGAGTGTTTACCCAGGAAAAGACTCTTTATAGCAGCAATAGACCTTCCATGAATTACCAAACTATGAATGCAAACACAAGCCAAACACTTATCGAAACATCAAGCCAGAACCTAGGCTGCACCAAGCCCAACAATGTCCCAACTACAGATTTGCAGCCTCCTATTAAGAAAAGAGCCAAGACTAAAAAAACACCACCCACAGAGTAACATGACACGATGCTGTTTACAACATGCAAGTAAACAAATAAAATATTTAATTAGTAAGTCATCATCTCTACAATAAAATATATTATGCAAAAGATGAAGCTGAGATAAATTAATGGGTATTAAATGGTGTATCGACATTTCAGCTTAAATGTACTTTTTAGCTAGACATTTAAATCTAGCTGTGCTAAACAACTAATACTAAGATTTTTTTAACACATCTAGATGTAAATATAGTCCCAGCAAACATTTGTTCTTGTTAGGGCAGCCCAGTGTGGGTCAAACTACAATTGTAATACAAGATGCATAGGCAGGTAGGGCCCTCGTAGGCTCAGTGGTTAAGATTTTGGACTGCTGACCAGAAGATCCTAGGTTCAATTCCCAGCTGTTGTTTGAAGTATTTGTTGGTGGCTTTATAATTCGAGAGCAGAGTCTTAGGTTTGTTTTAAAAAAAAACATAGTTAACGAACGACAACAGCTGTAGTTTTGGATAAACATCCTGTAAAAATTAGAAAAACCCTAGGGAACCGCTAAAGCTCTTTTGAGGGTGGTAGGGGTGAGTGTGATGGCTTCTACCTTCTTCTTGTCCATATGGATGCCTTTGGATTTAATGACATAACCTATAAACTGGATTGATTTCTGGTGGAAACTGCATTTTTTGGCTTTAAGAAACAGCTGATGTTGCCTAAGCTTTTTGGCCTCTTCTGTGACTACACAAGAATGCCATCGATGTGAACCAGGACAAAATAGTGGACATACTCACAGAACACCTCATTCATGTAGCCCTTGAAGACAGAGGGGGGTGTTAACCAGGCTGTACAGCATTACCTTTACTTTTTTTCATTTATTTCCTTCGCGGATATGAATAAGTTTTTATGCACTTCTAAGGCCAAACTTGGTGAAAATTTGAGTTTCTTTAAGTTGTTCTAGGGTGGCTGGGACAAGAGGAAATGATAACATTACTTAATAGTAATCTGGTTAAGAGCATGGTAATCAATACAGGCCTCAGCCCCATCCTTCTTTACCACATAGAAAAATCTGGGGGCAGCAGGAGACTTGGATGGACAAATGTAGCCCTGTTGTATACCCTCTCTGATGTACTCCATTATTCTGGAAAGAGGGTAGATTTTTCCCTTGGGCACTGGCGCATCTGGTAGCAGCTCATGTCACTCGTGGGATATTGAGGACGGGTTGAAAATGTTTGGAGAACCTGTCCCTGTAGACCACAATATAAGCAATGACCCTGGGTTAGCCGACAGTGGCGTTCAGCATTGGTGAGCATTTGCATATGATCCATAGCTGGTTCTGAAGAGAAAAAAAACTGGAAACATCTTAAACACCACTTCATGTGTTCAGCAATACAAATAGCCTGCTGAATGAAAAGCTTAAACCCGATTGAGTTTGTAAAGTGGGTTCTAGACCCTTACGAAATGTGGTGAGCAGAGAGCATTCATTCCACCTACTCGAAGCAGCTAAACTGTTGAAATTGCAAGGTATATGTGGAATTGCAAGGTATATTTATAAATGGAACTTTTACCTTGCCGCAGATGATATAACTGGGGTTATACCAAAAACGCCCCCCCCAAAAAAAATAATTCTAAAATGTGTAAGAAATGCTTCCAGACAATAAACCACTGGGACACAGCTGGCGATAAAGTGGTGCGTTCCAGCGGCGATTGAAGCACTATCCTCAATGACTAATTCGTGGATCAGACCTTGAGCTTGTTCGGTACCCGCTGAGTTTATGTTGTACAAGGTCTGACAGGCCAGACAGGCTGTAGTGGATTTAGGAGACTGGAACAGAGGACAGGCTGGGAAAAGGAGACAGATGAAGAAGGAAACCAGTAGACAAATGGGCCTAGAGCAGACTAAGAAGATGAACAGATCTAGGAGAGGAATCGAAAAGAAAAATATAGGTAGAAAACTAGTAGTAAACAAAGCGTCTATGCGTCTTTTAACAAGACCAGACAAATACATAATAAAAAGGGCAAGATTGGGCATTGGGTTTCTACATAACTGGGCTCCTTTTGGTAACGTCGGACGGAAAAGAAATGCGTTTGACTAGGCGGGAGTTTGAATATTTATATTTTTTTTGAGTTGGAGATCTTTAATCCAATTTGACAACCCTGGCCACGAGTGAGTGAAATATTTATTAAAAAAACAATGCATTAAGGTATAACACTAAATTAAGCTTACTTTTGTGGATGGTTTATAGCAGTGTCTTTTGATAACTAATAAGTCATTTAAAAAACTATTTTAAATTGTTTTGAAGCTGTTGAAACACCTCACAAAACAGAGAGGTGGGGTGAGCAGAGCTCATTAGTAAGCCACATGCATGGGTTGCTGTAAACAGAGCTGTTTTTGAAAAGGTAAAATTAGTTTTTTACACTACCAATGTGAAGTTTTAATTAAAGTATGTTACAGACTTTTCATTAAGACCCTAAAGAAATGGGCATCCGATGACCTCGGAAATATTAAAAACTTAAGAGCATTTTAAGTAATATATGCCCTGTTTAAACAGACAATTACAAAAAATAATTATAGTAAATAAACAACACAGAAAGATTGTCCTGTAACTTGTAAATGTAAAATAAATTTACAGCATTTGGCAGATGCCCTTATCCAGGGTGACCTGTTTTTCAGCAGTTGCAGGGCAATGGTGCTGGCAAATCGACCCACAATATTTTAATCGACAGTCCAACAGCTTCAGCATCTACCTACTACTTATATACACTTTCACACAAACAAAATTAGGTCGAAAAAACATTTCTGGCTAAAATTTCTGACAAATATCACTATCAAGATGTTTGGTTAGCTTGTAGTGCTCTTATAATGCTTCTTTAGGTATTTTATCTTGTGTGTTGTATTGTGTATATCAATATTTATATTTGAATACTATATAGACAAATGTGTTTTTGTACACTGGTTTTAAAAATTGATTGGTAAATATATTTTAATTTGTTTAATGACTAATGTCTGATTCTTATTCATGCTGTATTTGTTCACTTAAAGATACTAAACCTTGGGTTAGATAGCTATTGAAAGAGTCTGCTTCCAGTGTAAGTGTTGCATAAAAGCAGATTATTTAAAACAATTTTACTTTAATTTCATAAGAATGTAACATTAGTTATATATAGTATAAATTTAAACATAAAGAATTGACCAAGTAAAAAAATCATTGCATCATAAAGTAAAATAAGAACCAGTGAGGCTTGCCCTGTTTTATGTATAAAGGTGTCTTAGTTAGTTTCTTTAAACGTTTCTCTAAAACTGCCCTCCAAGGACAAGCGCATGTACAGTTTATGTGTCATTGTGGATACAGGTGTGCAACAAGTGCAACTACTACGTTGGATCAAAGGTTTGCTGCCACAAATCTGGTAGCTTTGTTAGCTATAATACATTCACAATAATAACACTGACAACTAAACATTGACTGAACAGTTATTGTTTCCTTTTGTTGATTTGCAAATGTTATACTGTCACTGTTTGCGAGGAGGACACATTTATGTTCTCTGTCTTACTTTTTAAATTGAAAAAGACTCTGGTCAGGAGGGACTTCCTCTACCATGAATTTTGTACATCAGTAAACTTAAAATAAACTCGTCTTCCATCAAGCTACTGCTTCTCTTCATTTGTAGCTTACTATTTTTATTTATGTATTCTAAAGACAATAATAATCTTTATTTTTTTAATGCATCCTCAAAAGTACATCGAGATAGAAAAGTTCCCTTTTTGTCGCTCACTCTGACGTTGTGTCAAATGACAATTCAATTCAATTCAGTTTTATTTGTATAGCGCTTTTTACAATGGTGATTGTCACAAAGCAGCTTTACAATTGAAGAAATTATAAAACAGAATTAAACAGAAATCAATTTGTCCCTGATGAGCAAGCCGGGGGCGACGGTGGCAAGGAAAAACTCCCTGAGATGAGATAGGAAGAAACCTTGAGAGGAACCAGACTCAACAGGGAACCCATCCTCATTTGGGTGAAAACAGGTAGCAGGGATTATGAGGTTACATTGTGTGTGTGTAAACAACTATAATCATTAGTCCTTAGCGAGCAGCCGGAACGTCTTTATGGCGAAGTGGGTCGTCCTAGATCGCCCTGGTGATGCAACATCCGCTGGGCAGGTCACAGGGAAGGGTCCAACAGGACCGGGTCGGAGGTGGGGTCTGGATCACTGGCAGCTCCGTTGTGGCGTATGTAACTCAACAGTGAGAGAGAGAGAGAGAGAGAGAGAGAGGAGGAAGAGAAGAGGAGAAAGAGAGGGAAGCGTGAGAGAGAGAGAGAGAGAAAGAGAGAGAGAGGAAAAGGAAGGCAAAAAGAAGGAAAACAGTTAAGTGACAATGTAATCACATGGTTTGGATTGATTAAATGAATAATGTAAAGTGCAAGGATGGACTCCGGCAAGACTAACTAGGTCAGCATAACTAAAAGGAGAACCGAAGGGAAACACAGACATGAGGGCTCCCTGATATGTTAAGCAACCAGCCGCTCTCATCATCAACACCGTGATCAATAAGAGAGGGGAAGACAGCATCTAAACATACCAGATCACCATAATACTCAACACCCATGAGTCCCCCAGATCTGCTCCTTTATCTAAGGGGAATCAATACAAAATGCTTGATTAAATAAGTAACCTTTTTAACCTGGACTTAAACACTGAGACTGTGTCTGATTCCCGAACATACATAGGGAGGCTATTCCATAGCATTGGGGCTCTGTAAGAAAAGGCTCTGCCCCCTGCTGTAGTTTTTATAATGCGTGGAACTGACAGGCAGCCTGCATCCTTTGATCGAAGTAGGCGTGGCGGAACGTAAGACACTAGAAGTTTGCTCAAGTACTGCGGTGCAAGACCATTTAGAGCTTTATAAGTTAAAAGTAGTATTTTAAAATCGATGCGGTGTCTCACTGGGAGCCAATGCAGTGTGGATAGGACTGGTGTGATGTGCTCGTATCTTTTAGTTTTAGTGAGGACTCTCGCTGCTGCGTTCTGGACTAACTGAAGTTTATTAATGCACCTAGTTGAACATCCAGACAGTAAAGCGTTACAGTAATCCAGCCTGGATGTGATAAAGGCATGAACTAATTTTTCGGCATCAGTAAGCGACAAGATATCCTGGTAATATTGTCGACATGGGCTTCAAATGAGAGATTGGAGTCTAAAATCACACCCAGATCTTTTACTGTTGCACTCGGTGAAACAGAAAGACTGTCTAGGGTTAAGGTGTGATCAGGAAGCTTACTTTTAGCTACCTGTGGTCCTAGAACCAGAACCTCCGTCTTGTCAGCGTTAAGCAAGAGGAAATTGCATAACATCCAATCTCTTACTTCCTTCACACATTGCTCAATATTATTAAACTGGCCTTTCACATCAGGCCTTGATGAGACGTATAACTGTGTGTCATCAGCGTAACAGTGGAAACTGATATCATGCTTACGAATTATGTTTCCCAGAGGCAGCATGTAAAGAGAGAAAAGAAGTGGGCCTCAAACCGAGCCCTGTGGAACACCATACTTTACAAGGGAGCACGCAGAATAATCACCATTTAAATCTACAAACTGGTAACGATCGGTTAAATAAATGGACCTGAGCCATGCAAGAGCTGTTCCGTTAATTCCTACTAATTTTTCTAATCTGTGAAGAAGAATATCGTGATCTATGGTGTCGAAAGCCGCACTAAGGTCAAGTAATATAAGCAACGAGACACAGCCTTGGTCGGATGCCAGTAAGAGGTCATTAGCTACTACTTTGACCAGTGCCGTCTCTGTGCTGTGGTGAGGCCTGCTGTGTGCGTCAGTTTTCCTCCTTGTGGCTGTGGTCTTTTCGGCCGTGTGTTCCTGGGTGCAGTCGGTCCCTCAAATTCGATATCCTACATGAATGCTGATTTCTGTGTATGGGCCCTGTGCACTCAGCAGCAGCGTTTGTTGATGGGTCATGCCCTGCTTGCAAGGCACGTCCCTACAGCACGTTGTGTGCTAGGCTGGTGGTTTTCTCTCCACTCTGCTTCCTCTACTCTTCGGTATGAAGTCACGGCGGGGCGGCCAAAAGGGGCCACCGCAGGCTTCGTTTTTTTCCCTGGCAGCAGGTCAGTCAGGCTGCTGGAGGAGTGAGAGGAGTTTCCCAGCCGAAGCCAAGAACCTGATGTGATGTCGGTCACAGCATCTGAGAGTAGGCTAGAGCCATTCGAGGTGGAGGACTCTGCTGAGCAGACCCCTTCGAGGGCCGGGCATCAGTCAGATCTTGATGGCAGCCGTACTGACGTGGGAAGCCAAGCCATAGGGTTGCAGTGGTTGCAGTCGAGGCTGGATAATTGGTTCTTGGGTGGCGTTGCGACACTTAGCCGCACCTGCCCCCAATCCCCCTTTTTACACGAGGTGCTACCGAACGCGTCGTTTTCACCTCTCACCTCCCACGAGGGGGGAGCAGCGAGGGGGTACGAGGGCATTCTCCAGGTGTTGATGGCTTCCCTTCCAGGGCATGTAAGTTCTTCTGCCCTAGTGGTGAAGGCTTATGCTGCCTCTGGACAGGCTGTGTTTGGCCTACATGCCTTGGCCATCCTGCAGGTCTGCCAGGCACAGGCATTGAAAGAGCTGCACGAGGGGTGCCCATAGCTCTGGGGCGAGCGATGGCCACGCAGGTGGTCCAGAAATGCCACCTGTGGCGGAACCTGGCTGATATGAGGGAGGTAAAGAAGGTTCACTTTTTCAATGCCGCCATTTCACCAGGTGATCTCTTCGGGGACAACATAGAGGACTTTTCTCAGCAGTTCCCCCTGGAGAAGGAGCAGACAGAGGCATTAAGCCACGTCCTGCCTCGGTGAAGGGCGAGCAGTAGCTCCACGTCCTCCAGCCAGCAGGTCCTGTCTGCCTCTTCCCGAAGACAGCCCTATGTGAAGGCTGCTGCGGCCCTGAGTCATTCAGAACCCTCAGCCAGGCCAGACCCACCTGGAAACCTTCCAGTATTCCAACTTTATTGTACCCATGAAAACAAGGGGAAAGCCTATCCTGGATTTGAGAAGGCTAAACCGGGCCCTTCACAGGTTTCCGTTCAAAATGCTGACTCTAAAGCACATGCTGACATGCGTAAGGCCCCAGGATTGTTTTGTGGCTGTGGACCTGAAGGATGCGTACTTTTATGTTTCGATCCTTCCAAGGCACAGACCGTTTCTACGGTCCGCCTTCGGACTTCGGACAAAAGCTCGGCATTCCCCCTTAAAACATTTTCAGAGGCTCCTGGGGCATTTGGCATCTTCGGTCCCGCTAGGCCCGATGCACGAGGCCGCTTCAGCACTGGCTTCACGACCGGGTGCAGACATGGGTATGGTATTGCGGCTCACACCGGGTGCAAATCACCACGATGTGGCGCCGAACTCTCAGTCCTTGGGGGGGACATTGCATTTCTATGGGCAGGTGTGCCAATGGAACAGGTGTCCAGACACATCGACATTAAGATGGATACGTGTACCACGGGGTGGGGTGTTGTACAAGGTAAGCAGCCGCGGGGGGTGTGGACAGGCCCCCGGCTGAAGTGGCATATTAATTGCCTCGAGCTGTTGGCAGTGTGGTGGGCCTTGAAAAGGTTTCGGCCTGTGATTCAGGGCAAATACGTGTTCGGACAACACTGTGGCACCATCCATCAGGGTGGTGTACGCTCCAGGCTAATGTCACAGCTTGCCCGCCCTCTCCTGGTTGGTACCCACCAATCACATCCAGTGTGGCGATGCGCTTTCACGACAGAGGTCCCTTGGGGGCGAGTGGAAGATCCATCTGCAGACAGTCCAGCTGATTTGGCATCATTTTGGCTAGTCACAGATGGATCTGTCTGCCTTGAAAGAATCGACCCATTGCCAGTAGTATTCTCTGACCGAGGCCCTCCTCGGCACGGACGCACTGGCACACAGCCGGCCGAAGGCACATTAGCCCTGGCAAATGGGGCCTACTTAGCAGACATATGTAGAGCTGCAGTTTGGGCTACTAACAACACATTCGCTAGATTCTATAACCTGTGAATGGAACCCGTGTCCTCTAGAGTCTTGTGCATTGCCCTAGACTCAGACGAAGGGTAGGGAGTAGATCTTGTCCCCAGCATTCCTTCCCTTATGGGTAGGGTTGCACCTATTTGGTCTAAGAAGGGTTACATTGTCTGACCTCAGGCCCCCTTTTCCATCAAGCAGCACATGCTCCCTTAGCTGGTCCAGCAGAGGGACCAGTCAGGGGAGACCAGGCCAGGTGGTTCCCTTCGTGGGAACCCTCGCTAGGTTGTGCTCCAGATGTAGTGGCTTCTCATGCGGCCCCATATTTGTGTTTAAACTGTGGAAACAGTTTCCTGTGTAGTAAACAGCTTCCTGTGCAGTATTCCCCCTATTTTCATAGGTATGCTACGGTGCGTCCCCATAAATGGCTGTTTCTTCTTATGCGGAGCCCGCCCCGGGGCCTACCCTATGTCGTACTGCTTGCCAGTGGGTGTTCTGTCCCACATGCCACTGCGCTGGACTGCCTCGGGGAGCTATTATTCGGGCTCCTCATAACAATGAGCAGTATTGCAACTGGTCTATTTAAACCAGAAGTCCGGGGTTTGACGGGCTTCACTGGCCTTTTCAAAATAGATCAGAGGTACTTCAGGCTCCCAAAACGTGACCCCTAGTATCGTCAGTCAACACAATGTCTCCGTTCCCCCCATTAGGAAATGCTAAGGTGACTCCAAAGGATGAGCAACACATCACATACAGAATTCGGTCAGTGGGTAAGGAAACATCCGTTGCAGCAAAAGGAAGCTTTTTTTCTTCAGTAGTGTGTGCTTATGTATGTGGAAACATACAGTGGAAACATATGGCATCTAAATCTGATTCAAACTGGGCATCTGAATCAGAGAACATGTCAGACCTGGTATCCCGGCTCTCCTATGGAGATTCTGGTCAGGAGGCACTTCGTAACTTGGTTGTTCCCCTTGACCCTTAAATTGTATGTGGTGGCCCCTCTGCTTACCATGCCCCTCTGGGTGGCCAGTTGCTGGGAAGACACCCGCTCTAGTTACTTTTTTTTTGTGGCACTCTCCCTTTTCAAGACCATGATCAGGAGTGACTAAACTTTTTGCCATACTACCTGCATCCCTGTCAGTGCCGCTCCAGCTTAAATTTTACCGCTGCTGCAGCGGATGTGTCACTCATCCACTGATTTCACATGCGCTTCAGTATACAGTCGCATAGAAGTGTTACCAAAATTTTTTGGTGTAGCATCTTGTACTGTTGTGGAACCATGTTTACACACAGTAGTGACACAGTAGTAGTAACTTTGTGTCAGTTGTGCCTTAATGTTTCATAAAACTACCGCCAGGTTGTGCAAAGGGTTAATGTCCAAACTGACTACAATTGCCACATTTTGATTTTTAAACTGAGGTTAAATTAAAAAATAAAAAACAACACTCTCAAAATTATACAAGCTAATATAAGTAATTGAACAAATAATCCTAAAGCGTACATGGCTGCACGTTCATAGGACTCCATGTAATCCATGGAGTGTTATAATGGACTTTTTTCACATACAGAGATAAAGGAACGAATGATGAAGAAGTTACTGGAGCTATTCTAAATGAAGCTACAAGGTACACTACTTATGCTATCTAAACATACAAGTGGTGATCAAATGTTCAGAAACAATGCCTATGATAAACAATGAAAAATTTCTGTCCTCTTTAAGTTTCTGTCCTCTTTAGGGTAATGTTAGGTAGTCTCTTTGTGTAGTGATGTGAATCTGACAGAGATCTCTTTCTTTATGTGCTCAGCATCACAGCTCTACCTTTCCTCTACTCCTTGGACTTACTGGTGCTCACTAAGACCTGGGTATCCCCACAGAATGCTTTTACTCCAGGTTTTTTATCCTCTGCTTATGCGTTTTCTCATAAACCATGGGAAACAAGCAGGGGTGTTGTCACAGGTCTATTTTTGTCACTGAGACTGTGTTTCACACCTATTCCTATGTCTCATTTAATTATCTATTCCTTTGAGTTTTTTATGCACTTTTAGTATCTTCTCTAATCAACATGTTGACCATTGTCATTCACTGCTATAAACCTCTCTCATCCCAGTCTAAAACAAGCTGCCAGAACCTCTCCTTAACCAACCAAAACTTCTCCCCTTCCTCTGTTGCTTTTCAAACCATTATGACTCTTTTTCCTCCATAACCTTAGACTTTTCGCTAACACTTTTCTATCCTCTTTTTTCTAAACCATAGATTTTCTTTGCCCTATGTCTGCCAGACCAAGGAAGACTTCCTGTCCTGCTCCTTGCTGTCAGATTTGATGTGCAACAGCTGGCAGAAACTGATAAGCAGGGGGAAAATTTAAAATATTAACGTTGGCTATGACCTCTGCCAAGACTGCCTTCCACAAGTATAAACTTGAACCTTCTTTAAAAGCCCCTGTGAGCTGCACATCTTCTCATTGCTACTCTTCCTGCTCCGTCCTCTCTGTCTGCAGGAGATTGCTTTCCTCTATGAGTAAATCTGAAAGACCTTTACCACTTTTCTGACCTTTTATAATTAGCATTAAAAAAGGCTCAACAAATTATCCTGTCTTGCAATCCTACCACCTACTAACTGGATCCAATACATCCCACAATGTTTCAGACCATCTTTCCTTATCTTCTGTCCTCCATCTTTACATTCATCAATGACTCCTTTTCCTCTGGTTAGGTACCTGTATCTTTTAAAAGAGCATGGGTTACTCCCATCCTGAAGAAGCCTGCTCTGGAGCCCTCAGACAATTACTACAGACCGGTATCACTTCTCTCTTTTCATCCAAAATTTGACCTCCTGGATTCTAAGGGGGATTTTGCGCTCTGGAAATGTTTAGACATGCGCTAATATTTTTGCTTTTTTAATCCTTTGAAAACATTTTTCATTGTGTAAGTATGGTACTAAACATTACCATAATAAACATAGCACAAACTATGCTACACTAATATATCAACTACATGCATCCACATTTTTCTTTTCAGAAAATAGTGTTTATTCCTAAGTTAAAATGCATCACCAAAATAAGGCCAAAAAACACAAGTTATGTTTACTAAATAGCATAAACCAATAAATTGATTTAACTTTTGTAATACACTTTTTGTAAAGCGAGTGTAAATCTGAGGAAACAAAAACCCTCCCCTAATGGCCTCCTAGCAGGCCAAAGAATTTAAGAAGTCAAGGCCCTTTATATTCAAACTGCTTTTTACATATATGAACAGATAATAGTGGTAGCATTGAGAGGCTAAACTGTACAGTGCACATGGAGTAGAGTAAGTCTCTCTGTCACACATATCCTCTTCTTCCACCTCTTCTGAAAACAGTTCCTGTTCAGCTAAGGACACAAGTTTACACCACCTTATTAACATTTCCAGATGCAGTTATTCTGAACAAAATATAATAGTGCCTGAAGTATCTTTTTAATTTCTCTATTAAGTTTATAGATTAGGAACAGTTTTATAAAATCCTCGCGTATCGCAGAAACTATTATTTTATGAAAAACAAAGGCATTCATATGTGCTAAAGTCTTTCCTTGTGAAGCTTGGTGGAAGAGTTTTGGCTTGATTCTCTGCCAGAGTGCAGATGTGTAATTAGGCTGTTGCTAAAAACTCATTGATTTAATTTAGTTACTACATTATATAAGAAGACTGATTTATGCAGCTGCTAGAGTAAACTACTTAATACAAAATACTGTACTTTGTACTCTTGAGTACGTTTATTAAAAGATCTTTACTTAACTAATTAACTAAGGCTGACCAAAAAAAATTGCACAGTTAAACCAGAAAGTAATGCTATATAAAATCGACCTACTGCCGTAAGCAGTTTTTCAGTAAACTGTGTGTATGTGAGAAAATAAAAGAAATACCATGTCCAAGAGGAAGCAGAAAATAATGACAAGCATTCAAGTCTTAAATTGTGGTTAAGATGAGTCGAGTGATTTTCTTTATTGCAGTCCAACAATGTTCTCGGGCCTACAGTTTTTTTTTCTGTGGAAAAAAAAAGACACAGCTGGGCCTACAATTTTTTATTTGTACAAAGTTTAATGTAATACCTTATCACCAGTAACCTTGACAAGATATGGGCCAAAATGAGGATCATATTCGCTATCTTTAGATGTGAAGTAATTTAAGATGGCGGCACGGCAGTAGCACACATCGGTGACTCCGGATCCAAAATGGTGCTATTTATGTTTTAAGCTTGACCAAAAAGGGCACATGGACACCGAAAGCATTGGTGTTCATGTATACGACCACCAGACACTCTTAAAATATTATAATCATGCAGCAACCTACCTGCATAAAGATGTACAAGACAAACTTCGCGACCTTGGCTTGCTACGAGGACCAGGCCCCCAGCCCATTGCGTTACCTGATGCCAGAGGCTGGGAGAAGGCCCTAAAAACAGCCAGGGTCAAACTGTCTAGAGCCATCAGAGAGGCAAAGTGCGCATACACCAAGAAAATCTACGGCCACTTTAAGGACAGGAGACACTCGGCACATGTGGCAGGGCATCCGGACGATCACTACGCAGCAAGGAAGAGCATCCCTCCACCCAGTGACCAGGTGCTCTGTCTAACCACAGATGATGTGAGGAGAACTTTAAGCAAAGTTAACCCACGGAAGTCTGCAGAGTGCTCAGTGACTGTGCAGTACAACTAGCAGATGTTTTCACTGACATCTTCATTACTTCCCTGTGCACCGCTGTCGTTCCCACATGCCTCAAAACCACTACCATCCCTGTGTCAAAGAAGTCGACAGTCTCCTGCCTCAATGATTACCGTCCTGTCGCACTCACACCCATTGTGATGAAGTGCTTCGAAAGGCTTGTCATGAGGCACATTAAGACCCTGCTGCCTCCCACACTTGACCCATTACAGTTTGCATACCATACAAACCATTCCACAGACGATGCCATCGCTACAACCCTCCACTTGGCCCTCACACACCCGGACAATAAAGACTGATACACACAAATGCTGTTTATAGACTTCAGCTCAGCATTCAACACAATCATCCCTTAGCACCTGTTCGAGAAGCTGAGCCTGCTGGGCCTGAACACCTCCCTCTGCAACTAGATTCTGGACTTTTTGACAAAAATACCTTAGTCAGTCCGAATAGGAGGCACCACAGCCCACTGCTGTTCACACTAACTCATGACTGTGTAGCAGTGTGCCAATGACAGGACCGTGGTGGGTCTCATCAGCAAAAATGACTAGTCAGCGATCAGAGAGAAGGTGCAACAGCTAACAAGTTAGGTCAAGTCAAGTCACCTTTATTTATATAGCGCTTTTAACAATCAGGATTGTTTCAAAGCAGCTTTACAGAAATACCAACACTAAACAACAATAGACATTCATTAGAACAGTCAATTTGATTGATATCCATAAATATAACTAAGCAAGCCTGAGGTGACGGCGGCAAGGAACCAAACCTTTTCTGACCAGATAAACCAGTAGGGTTTATCCATGCTGCAGTAAAGTTTTTGTGGTCTTGTCCGGATGGCCGCTTAGAAAACAAGAGAAACTGCTTTATTGTCTCCAAGTGATGGTGGAGGCGGTGAGCTTGGAATAACAAAGAACAGACATATGTTAGTGTAGATGCAATTCGACTGGTGATAAACAAATATATTATGTGTTATTGGTGTGTTTCCTGGTTCCGGTTGACCTGACTATTGAAGCCTGATAACCCTTTAAAGGATTTGAATAATAAAAATGTGTGTATTATGTGTATGCCAGGTTAAAGGAATGTGTTTTTAATCTAGTTTTAAACTGGCAGAGTGTGTCTGCCTCCCAAACAGTGCAAGGTAAGTTATTCCAAAGTTTAGGCGCTAGATAAGAGAAGGATCTGCCACCTAACAGCCTGGTGTAGAGCCAACAACCTGCCTATGAACGTCGACAAGACTAAGGAGTTTTTCCTGGTGGAGAACCTTACCTGGTCACTCAACACCAGCTTCATCAGCAAAAAAGCCCTACAGCGCCTCTACTTCCTAAGAAGGCTGAGTAAAGCCCATCTTTCATCTCCCATTCTGACCACGTTCTACAGAATGACCATTGAGAGAATCCTGAGCAGCTGCATCACTGCCTGGTTTGGGAACTGCACCGCTTCGGATCGCAAGACCCCTGCAGAGGATAGTGAGAACAGCCGAAAAGATCATCAGAGTCTCTTCCCCACATAACAGACATTTACACCACACGCTGCATCTGCAAAGCCAAGAGTATTGTGGACGACCCCACACATCCCTCATACACACTCTTCACACTTCTGCCATCCGGAAAAAGGTACCGTAGCATTCGGGCCCTCACAACCCGAATGTGTAACAGTTTCTTCTCTTAAGCCATCAGGATCCTCAACACGCTGAACTGACTAAAACTAACTCTCTCACACACACACACACACACACACACACACGCACACACACATACTTAATACAATTCAATTTTTACAGCAACATGTAAACACAAAAATACATTGTTAAGCACGGACACTTTAAATGCAGTTTGCACATTAACTTTCCATACCGCGTCCTGTTTTTTGTACTGTATAGTCTGTTGTGTAATGTTTGTATTGTTTTATTGCACTGCCTGTCTTGCACTGTTTGCACTAGGTTGCACACATACACTTTATGTTGCTAAGACAATTTACTTGTAGTCTTTAGCTCTGTGTTGTTCTGTTAAGTGACTCTTTGTTGTTCTTGTTTTTTGTAATTGTCTTGTTTTGTGTAGCACCATGGGGTCCCGGAGAAACGTTGTTTCATTTCACTGTGTACTGGGTCTGCTATATATGGTTCAAATGACAATAATAAAGCTTCTTGAATATAACATTGTCTGTGTCACAATAGAGCACCCCCATCGCCCAAACTGTCCAAAAGGTTGTAAAGTTCTAACCGTGCATGGGTTGTTTACAAGTCTGAACACCTTTCCATTCTGCGTAAGCCCACTAAATGATCGCTACAGTGTCTGACACAAATGAGAAATGTTTGATGTTGTACTCTGTGCCAAAAATGTGTCAGGCAAATTATTTAGGGTCTGTAAGTTATTTCAGTGGTGGGTTGTAATTCTCCCTTTATGGAAAACCTCCCCCAAAGCTAATTTAAAAAGAGTTTATTTATAGACCTAAATGCAGGGTTGAGTTCAATCTTGTCCGCATTCAGTTTAGTCCCTTCTTTCTTAAACTAATCTCTGACATAACATGACAAACGCCACTGACAAAGATATAAGATATAATATTTCTTAAATGATACCTTGTAATGTTTAGTGTTTTATTTTTAAATTACATTTATATTTTGAGTTCTTTAATTATGCATTTTGTTTACTTCCCGCCTTGTCATGTGATCCCCGTCCCTCTGTCATGTTCTCATTGGTTAGTTTAGGTCATGTGTTCCTCAATGTGTTCAGGTGTCTTTCGTTTAGTTCATGTGTTGCCTCTTACTTTAGTGTAAATATAGCCCCTTTGTTGCCTTGTGTGTTTGTGAGTTATTGTCTCTGTTCCACTGCTTGGTGAGTCGGTGTCAATTTTTATGTTAGAGTTCATGTTAAGCTATGTCAAGTTTAGTTTATATTCATTGGTTTATGCTGCTTTTGTTTAAACAAGCATTTGGATGCAAACTACTCGTCTCAGACACACTCATTACACACCTTACTGCAATTTAGTGTGCTAAATGTCTATGGAGCATGGTTTTTGTACGTAGTCAAGCTATTTAATTGAACTGTTTGAGTATGATTTGTGCTGATTGATATGTGTCAGAGCTATTGTGTCTTTTGGGATAAAGTGTGCTTTATACACAGCCATACAATTTGCAGAAAGCGTTGTGTATTTAAATGGGTTGGGTTTGGTACACAGATTAAATTCTTCTTGGTATTTCATACACGCTTCTTTCAGCAGGACAACATCATTTCTGCCATGCAAAGCTAATTCTTTTTTTTTTCAAATGAAACACTGTCAGATACAGTACTGTACAAAGAATCAAATGCTGCCCCCTCTTGGTTTAACATTTTAGAATTGACATTGTAAACATAGAAATTTTTAATCCAGACCCTCAGCCACAAATTCTTTACTGGCAAATTTAATAGCAAAATTTGGCCACGTGTCTACCGTTCTCATGACGTGTTTACCTTCTCCTACTTAACTGGTAGGAATAGAACACTGATGCGCACCATCAGTCACCAAACTCTACTACAGTGGATGCAGTGATCAGCAGAACAACGATGTGGTTTGGGGTTGTGACCACTGATATGGTAACACCTTTTACATTTGGCTAGTATTGAGTGACATTGCACTGCGCATATTGCAGGCCTTGACGTGTTTTTTATGCATTTTAAAACCATAGACAGACCTACTGTAGCACAGGCAGTTGCTGCACGTTTTTTTTTTTTGGCTGCACTAGGGTGCATCACACATCGCAAACGTATTGACATCTGTGGTCTCTCCTACAGGTATATCCATGGTAACAATACTTGCAAACATACACTGTGCCATTAAACAATCATAGTTCCCTTTCTGTCGCTCACTCCGACGTTGTGTCGAGTGACGACACTAGGGGTCATGTTTTGGGAGCCTGAATACCTTTAATATAATTTGAAAAGGCCAATAAAATTGGACGAGCAGAATTTGTGTAAGGTTTGCAAAATCTGCCCTGCTCTGTCCCCCGTACCACTCCAGGAGCAATGCCGCCCCGCCCGTCAGCAAAGAACATACAATACGAGCGCTCGGGGAAACCAATGCAAGAACAACGGTGTCAAGCAGACAGAGTTTATTGATGCACAGATCTCCTGAGAGTTCTCTCAGTAGGCAGAGCATTTATACAGTAGATAAAAAAAGGAAAAAAAGATGTGCTTAGTTTTCGCACGAAAACTAGATTAACTGTCTGAGGCATTTTGCAAAAACACTACTCCCTATATGATAATCCTGAGTAGTGAAACAGAAATCAGTTCTTGGGACGGAATGTTCTCACCCATGAGAGGATATGACCTTGTGTGTCAGCAAAACAGTAAGAAGGAACAGAAGGTTCATTCTTTGTGAGCATGTTTTACAGCTTACCTTTTATAACCTTTTAACATAGTTCCTCTAATCCTAGACGTAGATGCGTGTTCATGTGCTGAGTGCATGTTAAAAGTACATAGTTCATAAACATATCTCAACAATCCCCTCTTTTATACTTCTTTAGAAGTATAACATAAAAGTAAACATAAACACAGAAAACATTTAAACAGCAGTATAAGTGTCCTCCGCAGCAGGGACTCGGTGATAGTGGTATCCTGATTTGGAAAGGGCGCTCGCTGTCGCGTAGACACGGTTCATGAGGCACCTGAACAGACAAGGTCCAAAAAACAGTAACAGAAGCACACACACAAGAATAGGAACAACCATTGCAACATAAGGAGTCAGGAAACCAAAGAGAGAATGAAAGAAACCCCAACCCCATCCATTATTAGTTTGTTCATCCAGATTAGCTGTGTGGCAACTTGTCTCATTTGTTCTAATGCGTTAGAAATCTGACCATAGTCGTCGTCGTTACTTGGTACATACGTACAGCATTGCTCTCCTACTACAACGCACACTCCCCCTCTCTCGGCGAGTAGCATATCTAGGGCCATACGATTCTGTACGGCAGTCAAACGCAAAGCCGTCATTTCTTGTTTAATACCAAATACAGCAAGGTTAGTAGCATTAACAAAGGTAGACAGGCGATAGTGGGTGACTTCTATTTGGTTCCACACCTGAGTCATACCATACTGAGGAATCATTGATGACCAAAATTTGTCCCATTTAGATCTAAGTTGGTGTTCAGGGGGAGGAAAGTCCGCTTCTCGACGGACACGGACTTATGACGAGAGAGCCCATCAGAAACGATGTACTACAGTTAGAGGACTCTTAAACTGTGTGACAGAACAGAGACCAGTCCAATTGGTGGGTAAATAAGAATATACCAATGTTCCACAAATAACATAATAATCATCACTATGAGGCACTGTACCATTACTACCAGGATGTAAAACAGAACAATTACCCGATGTACAGTTGGAAGAATCTGAATCATATGCATTAATAATATGTTCGCATGTGCCTTCACTATTTCGTCCTAAGAAAATACTACCAGATCCATTAATACAGATAGGAAAGGTATAGTTAACGGGCAGTTTGACTTTAAAGGCAGTAAGCCGAGCCATCTCTCGACTATCGCCAGTAAGCACGGAGCGCAGAGCAGAAAGGCAAAGGCCACCATCATTAGTATTATTCTCACACCAGCGAACCCCAGTTTTAGCCAAGAAGGTATGATCATTTAGAGCAGTGTCAGTGGAATTAGAGGAAAGACATCTATCCGTAATACAAATACTTGCTAGGGCAATCTTAGTAATGTTAACAGTCGATCCACAAGGAGTGAGTGAATATGAATTTACAGCGGTAGGGAAAACGTGACAAACATAACAGGAATCATTTGTATATTTCTTAGCGGTATAATTGGCCATTTGCCAGAACACATTGTCATGAGGATGACAGTGACTGGTCAGGGCCAGGGACAGGCACAGGATAATGGATAAGAGCTCTTTTGAGATCATTTTTGTAATGTCATCAGGTGTAATGTGAATGTCTTATCTGCTGTTGACACTCCGATAGATCAGGGTAGGGCACCGACAATCCCCTCTTTTTCCGTCTAAGGTCGCAGTCGGCCTAGTTCCAGGCACCGCAAGAGAGGACTCCAGGAAGGACGTCAGCTATAACCACCCTAGAAAACAGAACATGTAACAGCAGTACAAGCAATAGCAAACTACACCGGACAGTTCTTTAGTCGGGTCGCATGGATCCACTGTGGAAAAAGATCGGTTAGAACAGCAGTTCGAGTAACAGCGATCACCTCTGCAGGTTCACTGTAGGAGGGGGCCGAAAACTCGTCCTCCCCTGCCTTTTTAAATAGTTTCACAAGAACTTTGGACCCTACTTCAAAAGGGTGTGTCGATGTGTCAGGGACGGGAAAGGTGGTCCGGTTAACCCGTCCCCAGTATTGATCTAGGGTGTCTCGTAAACCTGCAGAGTATTCAGACAAATGTACACTCAAGTCGCCTGTTCCGCAATGCCTGGTATCCCCTCCGCCATGGGACCGGAAATGGTCTGCCCATGACAATTTCGTAGGGGGACAGGTGATTCAAACCTGGGCGAGGAGTCATTCTCAGATCTGCGAGTACAAGTGGTAAAATTTGAGGCCAGTTTGTGTTGGCCAGGGTTTGCATCGCCTTTCGCAATTTGCTTTTAATCGTTCGGTTGGTTCTTTCTACCATCCCAGATGATTGTGGGTGGTACGGAATATGTAAACGCCAATTAATGTTTAGTTCTTTACAGAGCAGTTTGAGTAACTTTAGACGTGAAGGGAGTTCCTTTGTCAGAATCGATGCCAACAGGAATGCCGTACCTTGGAATTATTTCTTTACAAAGAATCTTCACGACTGTGGTTCGCATTTTCTTTGACGCATGGGAAGGCTTCAACCCATCTAGAGAATTTGTCTACCATAACCAGAAGGTATCTGTATGGCCCCTTTTTAGGAAGATGTGTGAAATCGATTTGCCATTCCTGGAATGGTGTGTCAGGTGTGGGTAAATGTTGATGCTGTGCGAGCGGTTTTGATGGGTTATTTTGTGCATGTGAGACATGAGTCAAGAATGGTATCAACTCGTGAGCTCAATTTATTAATGCAAAAAGATTGCGATAATAACTCCTTCACCCCTCTTCGTCCGCGATGAGTGGGACCATGAAACTCGCGGACGAGAACGGTAGACACAGTGTGCAGGGAGACACAGACGACCATCAGGAAGGACATGTAGTCCATCCCGGGAGAGAACAGCTCCAGATTCGTTCCAGAAGGAGAGATCTTCCTCAGTAGAGGAAGACTGCAAATGCTTAAGATCCACTTCAGGAATGAGGGCACTCTGAAAAGGAGAGACAGAAACAGCAGAGATAGACAGAAAAGGGGGAAAGACCCCCTCTTGGGCAGCCTGTTTAGCATGTTTTTATCGGCCAAACAGTTTCCCAAGGCCTCCAAGGAGGTGTCATTGGAATGAGCCTTGGTTTTCACCACGGCCAGGGACCTGGGCAGACTACAGGCCTCAAGCAGGTCCTGGACGAGGGAAGCATGTGAGATGGGCTTACCATCAGCAGCTGTGAAGCCTCGCAGAGACCAAATACGTCCAAAGTCGTGACAGACGCCAAACGCGTACCGGGAGTCAGTGTAGATAGTGACATCCTGATCCGCTGCTAAGATGCAGGCTCTAGTCCAAAGCGAAGAGCTCAGCAGCTTGAGCAGATTTAAAGGGGACCTTGTTGTTCCCTACTTTCATCTGCCTTCTTTTTCCTACATTCTCTGATCCAATGTCCCTGTTTTACCACAGTAATGACAATTTTTTCCCCGAACGTACATCCCTGTTATAACCTCCTTTAGCCTGTCTACGAGGACCTTGTGGTCCTCCCGCCACAGATAGCAAAACTTTATTTGTATCTGGGTCAAACATACCATCTGCGGCCAACACACGCATCTTCTCCCCAGCTGACTTAATTGGCAAGTTAGATCTGTCAGAGAGGTGTTGTTTGAGAACACGCTGCGCCTCGGGTCTACAGTTATTCATAAAAGTAGACAAAAACAAAGGGTTAGGTTCTCCCTGAGGTAGATCCATTCCCCCTAATGAGGTCCAGGTAATCATAAACCGCTCCCAAAATTTGGTAACAGGTTCATTCTTCTCCTGTTTGCAATTAGTGACTTGGGACAGGTCACGATTGGCTTGTTTTAATTTTAACATGTATTGGATAAGGCTACCTTTAAAAGCTAGGACAAAGCCAGGATCTGCCCACGCAAATTTAGAAGTAACTCTTTTAGAGCATTTTTTAGTGCTTTCATCTTCGGTCTTAACGGTTTCAGTATATACCTCGTCATGCTCACAATTCAACTGCGGCACATTCGTAAGCAGATCTGCTTCATCGTATGCGTCACCGAGCTTACTCTGTAGGATAAAACGAAAATCTGCTCCCGTCAATTGACAATGGCGAGAGGATTTGAGTAACATATCTACAAAGGGTAATGGTTTATCGGGGCTAGGTAGAAGATCAATCAGATTTTTTAATTCCACGGGGGAGGGTGCAGACACCTTAATTCCCCGTGGGGTTTGAGACCACACCAAGGCTTGACTGGGAGGTGGATCGGGCTTCGACCCTGCATCCGGTCCTACATCATCGGGATTATCGTAATCATCATCAGAATTAGAACTTGAATCAGAATCAGAAGCTTCGGATTTATTTGAGGCCCCTTTTTTAGATTTTTTCTTTTTCTCAGTTTTTTTACACGCTCCTTGATCGGAGACAGATGCTAGGGACGGATATAAATTTTTAGTCGGATTTCCTTTAGTATTTGCACCATGCGAGGCGTAGGGTGGGGGTTTTACGAGTTGTGCGGGTTTTTCGAAGTGTGCCTGTTCAATAGGGGCAGATGGTTCAACAGAAGCAACAGGTTTTGGTTTCGTACCTTTTGGTTTTTTCGAATATTTAGGCGGTTTTGGTATGGCTTTTAAAACTTTACTGGGGACAAAAATGTTCTTTTGTTTGTCCCAAACCTCCTTCATTTTTCGCCAAGTCACCCAAGACTCGCTCATATAAGTTGTAGCCCAGTTAGGATCGCCTATATCTTCATAAATCATGCGATACGCTGACGCTAGGAAACCTCCATCAAAAGTTCCTTCACGTGGGTATGCTGGAATTTGTGGGGTGGCTTCAGTCCACCCTGCTAAGTTATCTAAATACGGAACAGTATAGTATGCAAATCCACACCTGTTCATCCAATCTTTCGGATTTTCATCGGGACCCGGCTTAGGGAACGAGGTACTTCCCCCCATGTTTATTTACTGACGGGTAAGGACAACACTCCCAGCTAATAATATACTTACACCAAGTATCCTGTACGAGTTATTACGGAAACACACGCAATACACTAGAGGCAGCGATTTTACAACTAGTCAATACTACTGATCAGGAAGAATAATACTCAATAGTCTCTTACCTGATCAGGAGTATCACGTCGGGGTCACCAAGAAACTGTAAGGTTTGCAAAATCTGCCCTGCTCTGTCCCCCGTACCACTCCAGGAGCAATGCCGCCCCGCCCGTCAGCAAAGAAACATACAATACGAGCGCTCGGGGAAACCAATGCAAGAACAACGGTGTCAAGCAGACAGAGTTTATTGATGCACAGATCTCCTGAGAGTTCTCTCAGTAGGCAGAGCATTTATACAGTAGATAAAAAAAAGAAAAAAAAGATGTGCTTAGTTTTCGCACGAAAACTAGATTAACGGTCTGAGGCATTTGCAAAAACACAACTCCCTATATGATAATCCTGAGTAGTGAAACAGAAATCAGTTCTTAGGACGGAATGTTCTCACACCCATGAGAGGATATGACCTTGTGTGTCAGCAAAACAGTAAGAAGGAACAGAAGGTTCATTCTTTGTGAGCATGTTTTACAGCTACCTTTTATAACCTTTTAACATAGTTTCCTCTAATCCTAGACATAGATGCGTGTTCATGTGCTGAGTGCATGCTAAAAGTACATAGTTCATAAACATATCTCAACAATTTGCATAGCTAGTAACGCCCCGTACTTCCGGTATAAAAAAACTGGCTGCGATACTGCTCATCATTCTGTTTTTCGGAGCCGAATGTGCATCTTCTCAGCAACCGAGCGAGCAGCAGCAAGCAGAAACCGGAGAAGAAGCATTTAAGGAAGCGATTACCTTTAAAAAACGTCGCTGAATCAGGAGCGCGATCAGCGGTCTCTCTCGCGGCGGCATCCAACCAGGAAGTGCGGGAAGGACCCCTGGCGTTCCTGAGATGGGTGACCCAGGGAGGAGGTTGCGGACCTGTTTGGATGCTCCCCGGGAGGGTGATGGGGTTGAGCTCCTATCTCACCTCGGCCACCTGTCAGCCGGCAGACGGCCACCACTTGGTCAAAAAAGAGCAATATTCTCCTCTACTGGGTCAAACCTCCAGCAGAGGGCACCCGGTCAGTCCGGTTGCCTCCTTGCTGATAACTGCCATCGGATCTGGACTGAGTTTGGAGTTTGGACAGCCGGCCCATCCTCCAGGGCCCGAATGCTCAGCCCACTCGATGCACAGGGTTCAGCCTGGTTGGCTCCCGCGTCCATCAGTGGTGCCAGCCCCAGGCCCTGTGGGGGAAGTTGCACAGTGGTAAGGACGCTCGTCTACATACCATGACATCTTCCCCAACCAGCCACAGCGATCCCACCCGGGGTACTCTGGATGTGTCTCGGCGGGAGCCATTGGTGAGGTACCTGGGGGCTTGGGTGAGCCTCTCTGGTGCCTGCCAGTGGCTCCAGGCTGATCCTGGATTTGAGGACGCTGAACCGGGCTCTTCACAGGTTCCCATTCAAAATGCTAACCCTCAAACACATTTTAACGTGTGTGTAAGGTACCAGGATTGGTTCGTGGCTGTAGACCTGAAGGACGCGTACTTCCATGTTTCGATCCTTCCAAGACACAGACCCTTTCTGTGGTTTGCCTTCGAAAGTTGTGCATACCAGTACAAGGTCCTCCCCTTCGGGCTGTCCCTGTCACCATGTGTCTTCACGAAGCTTGCGGAGGCTGCCTTAGCCCCCCTCCGAGAGGCGTGCATACGCATTCTCAATTATCTCGACGACTGGCTAATCCCAGCTCACTCACGAGAGGTTGTGGTTGCACACAGGGACAGGGTGCTCCACCACCTTGCCCAGTTGGGGCTTTAGGTCAACCGGGAGAAGAGCAAACTCTCCCCGTGCAAAGTATCTCTTTTTTTGGTATCCATTTGGATTTGGTCGTGATGAGGGCTCGGCTCTCCCCAGAGTGGGCCCAGGCGGTGCTGAAATGTGTGAGCTCTCTCAAATGCAGCTCTGCGGTCCCCTTAAGGCAATTCCAGAGGCTCCTGGGGCATTAAGCATCTTCAGTCGCGGTGGTTCCGTTGGGCCTGATGCACGAGACCGCTTCAGCACTGGCTTCACGACCAGGTCCCGAGATGGGCATGGCATCATGGCACACACCGGGTGCAGGTAACTATGACATGTCGCCGGACTCTCAATCAGTGGGAGGACATCTCGTTCCTACAGGCAGGTGTGCCCCTAAAGCAGGTGTCCAGGCGTGTTGTCATTCTGACAGATGCGTCTACCACAGGCTGGGGTGCCATATGCAATGGGCAGGCAGCCGCGGGGGTGTGGACGGGCCCCCGCCGGCAGTGGCATATCAATTGCTTCGAGCTATTGGGAGTGTGGTTAGCCCTGAGGAGGTTTTGGCCCATGATTCAGGGCAAACACATGTTGATCCGGTCAGACAACACTGCGACGGTGGCCTACATCAACCATCAAAGTGGAGTACGCTCCTGTCGCATGTCCCAGCTTGTCTGCCATATCTTGGTGTGGAGCCAGAACAGGCTCAAATCTGTGCAGGCCACTCACGTTCCAGGCGACCTCAAATGTGTGGCAGATATGCTCTCATGACAGAGACCCCTTGGGGGTGAGTGGAGGCTCCACACACAGACAGTCCAGCTGATTTGGAGGCGGTTTGGCCAGACGGAGGTGGATCTGTTTGCCTCGTCAGAATCGACTCATTGTCAGTTGAGGTATTCCCTGTCTGAGACCCCTGAGGAGAGACCTTCTCTCCCAGGCAGGGGCACGATATGGCACCCATGCCCGAATCTCTGGATGCTCCATGTATGGTCCCTGGACTCGACCAGGAGGACTTAAGAGATCTGTCACCTCTGTGGTGAACACCATCATTCAGGCTAGAGCCCCCTCAACGAGGTGGCTGCATGACCTGAAGTGGCGTATCTTTGTCAATTGGTGTGCCTCCCGTGGGAAAGACCCACAGAGATGTGGCATCAGATCGTTTATCTCCTTCCTGCAAGCACGGCTGGATAGACGACTTTCTGCCTCTACCCTCAAGTTGTATGTCGCTGCCATCTCAGCAGGCCACGACACGATAGGGGGCAGATCGGTGGGGAGGCACGATCTGGTGATCAGGTTCCTCAGAGGCTGCAGGAGGTTGCACCCTCCGGCACCACAGCTCGTTCCCTCTTGGGATCTATATGTGGTTCTCCAGGGACTACAGGGAGACCCATTTGAGCCCTTGCAGAACTTAGAGCCCTCTCTCTGAAGACGGCCTTGCTGACTGCACTCACCTCAATCAAGAGGGTGGGGGACCTGAGCGTCTTCTCTGTCGACAGAACGTGCCTGGAATTTGTCCCGGCAGACTCTCACGTTGTCCTGAGACCTAAGATATCTACCTCCAATTTGTAAGTCGTGCATTCCCACACCATTGAACAGAGTTCGGGGTACTAAACGCTGCTTGATGCGGTGCCAGGCCAGTATGGAGTTCCCGTTCCAGTACCTGGTGTTGCATGAAAACAGGCACAAACAGGTGGTTAAGAAGCATGCCCAAGGTACCCACCACTCCCTTTCGACATCAGGTGGTGACCTTGCAAGCTATTCCCCCTCAGCAGAGGAATCCTGACCTACCTTTGTTGTGTCTGGTACGGCCCCTGAGGGCGTACCTGGACTGCACACAGAGCTTTAGATGCTCTGATCAGCTCTTCATCTGCTATGGAGGAGGGTGGAAAGAGGCAGAGGGACTAGCCGGGGGAGAACAGAGCTAGGTGGTTCCTCCTGGAACCCTAGCTAGGTTAGTTCCACATGTAGTGGCTCCTCTGTCGGCCCCATGTGTGTTTTTCCACTTAGGCAAGTGTTCCCGGCACAGTGTTCCCCTCTCCCTGGAAGCTTTCTAGGTCTTGAGTCCCCGGGTCTGGTTGTCTCCCCCTGGTGCGGAGCCCACCCCAGGGCCTTTCTTAAGTAGTACTGCCTTGTGTCAGTCCTTGGGTGACTCTTTACATATTACCCCCCCAGCTGGTGGGATGTGATCTCCGTAGGGCCCCTGCCCCCTGGGCCTGGTCCTAGCACACGGTTTCCAGCGTGATATGTACATATATATATATATATATATATATATATATATATATATATATATATATATATATATATATATATATATAATATATATAAGGTGATTATTTCGCTACTCTTAAATCTAATCTCTTATCAAACTGCACACCAAATTGTTCTGCATAATTTTTGGAGATGATGTATGATGTGCTCTAGACCGTGGTCATCATCAGCTGACGAAAGAGTGTTAGTTGTCAAGCTCAGACCCCTCAAGGTTAAGCCAATTAAACTACCGCCCCTCACCTTATAATCTGGAAAAGACACTAGTGTAGGCCATTCTAAGATATCTACCTCCAATTTGTAAGTCGTGAATTCCCACACCATTGAACAGAGTTCGGGGTACTAAACGCTGCTTGATGCGGTGCCAGGCCAGTATGGACTTGTGTTCCCGTTCCAGTACCTGGGGTTGCATGAAAACAGGCACAAACAGGTGGTTAAGAAGCACACCAGGTTTCTATTCAAGGTAGTTCTTGACTTTCCTTTCAATTTCAAGGACTTGCTCAGCTTGTGTGTTTCACTGAAAAGGGACCTTGGTTGATGTTAGGGCTTAGAGAGGGGCAGCCATAATGCTATAATTTTTATAAATCTCTTGTAAAATTTGGCAAAGCAAAGAAATCATTGGAGAGTCTGTCGCAATGTGGTAGTGGACCAGTCTAAGACAGCCATGACTTTGGCCGGCTCCCTCTTCGAAAGAGAAATCCTAAAGCCCAGAAAAGGGACAGAAGTCTGGTGGAATGCACACTTTTCTGCCTTTTCGAGGAGTTTTTGGAAAACTTGACAGACATAACTGATGTGCTCCTAAAGGAAGTGAGAAACAATTAATATCGTCAATATATTAAAAAGAAAATGTTCAGGAAATCCATCAGCAAGGCCTGGAACACCGCTGGTGCATTAATTAGTCCAAAAGCGAGGTATTCATACTGGGCAGAGAGGAGGTTGAAGGCTGTTTTCCACTTGCCCCTCATAACAAGGAGCAAGAGATTCTCAGTGTGATTTCCAGAGACCCCCTGCAATCTGGACCAGTATGGTGCAGAGTGTGATAGACTCGAGGCGACTGCCATTAAGAGCTTGAATGACAAGCTTGAACTACCACACTACAGCGGAACAGTAGGGATCTTTAGGTTGGCTGCGGAAGTGGCACAGATCAAATGTTGATCTGCCCTAGAGCAAATGAGCTCTTTGGTAAAATGTGCGCTAAAGTCTTTAAAAAATGCAAAAATCTAAACATGTGGGCCCTTATACTTGTAATTCGAGCATAAGCCCTGGCGAATTTGAAGTATTTGTCTGATGTCCAGTATAGGATAGTCATACCCTTTCATACACATTTTGCAGGTGAAGATAGCAAAGTTCATGCAGCAGGTGGCTTTGGCATCCCATAATGCTGTGGCCCACTCCCAAGCTTACAAAGGCTACACTAAAGATTGGAGTTAAAAAGACTAATGAGCACTGAAATGAGAAGGAGTGGCAGATCCCAGACTCACTGTCATATTAGGAAGGGGGAAGGCAGGTGGACGAGGCACAGAGGGCATGACTTGAGTGGTGTACTTGGGGTGGAAGGAAGGGGAAAGTTTAAAACTCTGTCTTCCTCTCCCCATAATTCTGCTCTTACAGAGTGCGTGTGGGTTCTACAAGCTGCACAGTACAATCACCCTTACTTCACACAGGCCTGTGTGTGTTTTTTTTAACATAGTATTTGTTCATATGGATATTCATTATCAATTAAAAGCAACACTGAGAGATTCAAGTTATATAACTAACCATTTAAATACTTTTAAAAACAGTCTACAAGTGGAGGACATTAAAAACAACTGCCAACATACCCAAGTCTGGACTTCCAAGCAAGCTCACCCCAAGATCAGACTGAAATGCTATTCAATCTGTTTACTGGAACTCCTTCCAGCTAAACTTTAACAGTTTTTATTGTGGGTTTAACACGTTTGATGATGACAGTGTATTTGTGAAATAAGAACAGAGATACATGGTCAGAATGCCTGATGTGTGGTAGTGGGAGTGCTTTGTTGAGAGGTTTTAATCTTCTTGTAGGCCATAAAACGTTTTTATAAAATTTGGAACTTGAAAAAGAAATAGAAATCTTTAAATTCTGAGATATGGAAGTAATATTAGCAAGTGAAAAATTATTTTCAACAAAAGACTTAAAGAATGTAAACAACACTGTAGTGGATAAAGAAGAAGAGGTAAGAAGGATATTGAAAAACAAAACCTCAGACACAATTAAGCTAAGAGAAATATTAGACAAATATAAAGATCATTATAGTCAGGGAAAGAATGATTGTGGATTAATGTCTACAAAATACGAAGCTAAAATAATAGGAGAAATACCCCCGCCTCAAAGACAATATCCTATTAGGAAAGAAGCTTTAGAAAGTATTAGACAAACAATAAAAGAGTTGGAACAACAAAAGGTAGTTAAGAAATTGCATCATGCACCTACCAACTCTCCTTTTCAGGCAGTACCAAAACCAAATGAAAGTTACAGGTTAGTAACAAACTTTAAGGTCTTGAATAAAGTAACAGTACCAGACACAAGATACAAAATAAATGCACATGATACAACAAATGGATTAGGAAAAGGATAAATATTAACAAAAATAGATTTAGCCAATGGATTTTGGTCTCTAGCCCTTAAAAAAAATTAAGGCCTTCACATTTGAAGGGAACCAATATGTATATAACCGATTACCACAAGGATTTTTAAACAGTCCAAATATTTTTCAAGCAGCAATGTTAGAAGTACAGTAATATAAATCATTCAGCGCATCTGGGAGGGAGGCGTCACTGTTACAAGCAGGTGGAGTTGTCTTGAAGTTAGTGATCGTCTAGATGCCCTGGATGCCCTCCGCTGTCCTGAAAGTGGCCGTGAATTTTCTTGCCGTACGTGCGCTTTGCCTCTCTAGGCAGTTTGGCCCTGGCTGTTTTTAGGGCTGACTTGTCCTTTGCCCTGAAGGCGGAGTCCCTGGACTTAAGCAGCACACGCACCTCTGTGGTCATCCACGGTTTCTGGTTAGAGCATGTTGTGATCGTTTTGGAGACAGTCACGTCATCAATGCACTTGCCGATATATCTGATCACTGATGTCGTGTACTCCTCCAGGTTAACAGATTCGCCGTTGGTTGCAGCCACCCTAAACATCTGCCAGTCAATGCACTCAAAACAGTCCTGAAGAGCAGAAGTAGCTCCTGTTGGCCACGTTCTCACCTTCTTTGAAACACGGTTTAGAGCGTCTGACGAGCGGTCTGTATGCTGGCATTAGCATAACAGAGATGTGGTCTGAGTATCCAAGATGGGGCAGGGCTCCACTTGGTACGCGCTGGGGATGTTTGTGTAAACAAGATCCAGTGTGTTTTCCCCTCTCGTTGCAAAGTCCACATGTTGATAAGATTTAGGAAGCACTGTTTTGAGATCTGCGTGGTTCAAATCTCCGGCGATGATAAACAGTCCGTCAGGGTGTGCATTCTGCAGATCAATAATAGCCGACTACAGTACATTACAGTAAGCGTCTCCTTAGCATTAGCGCTTGGTGGAATGTACACTCCGATAATGAAAACAGCGTTGAATTCTCGTGGTAAATAAAATAGCCTGCATCTAACAGTCACAAACTCCACTAGCGATGAACAGAAAGTAGAAACGATCACAAAGCTTTCGCTTCATTCAGTATTGATGTAAACACACACGCCACCACCGCAAGTCATACCGCACAGAGTTGCATTTCTGTTGGCACGAAAACGTTGTTAGCCCGTCTAGCCATGTTTCAGTGAAAACAAAGACAAAACAGTTTCTAAATTCATGCCGTGTAGTTCGCTGTAGTCGGATATAGTCCAGTTTATTATCCAGGGAACAAATGTTTGCCAGTAGTATGGATGGGAGTGCCGGCCGGCTAGGGTTTGTTTTTAGCCTAGCACGGACACCCGTCCGCTTTCCGTGCTTCCGCTTTCTCGCGCACTGCTTCCAACGTCCCTTCTCCCGGCTGCCGGCATCAGGTAGCACAGAGTACCGAGAAAGAGGCCAAATAATGACAGAATCGGAGGATATGCTTGGGAACAGGAAAGAGTACAATATAGAACAGTGTGTATTTTGCACAAAATATATAACCAGGAAATTACGCCCACAAGAGCCAGCAGTAAGGTTCAAAGATAAATATGAATGGGGAAAAATATAGGAGACTGTGCCATCTTGAATGTATCCTACTGTGGTACTTGCAGGATTAAATATCCAAAGGTTTGGATAACTATAGAAGAACTGCCACCGTGCAAGTGCCTGAAATGTAAGTATTGCCCAAATTATTATAAGAAAAAGGAAACCAAGCGTAGCTGTGCATAGGATGGAAAGATAGTGGAGATATGTTCTCAAAAATTGCCTTATAACAAGGAGAGACCAAATATTACCTTATAGACCAATATTTACTGTCAGGAAGACAGAGAGAACTAATCCCCTAACAGCACTAGCAGGAACGTTGGTCATAGACATAAGTGATGCACTGAACCAAGAATGGGTCAATACCAGTAGGGGAAAAGAGAGTGGGTTTAACCTATTAATACCAGAGGCGGAAAGACCAAATTTGAGTTTAAAACTTGAAAGACAAAATGTATTATTCAAGAACTTAGAGAAGAAGAAGAACAAACAGGTGTTTTTTGGGTAAAATACCAAGAAAAATGTGAAAAGACCTTAATGACAGCTTTGGTCATTAAGATCATAGGAGAAGGTAAATCAATGTATTCCGATGGAACAAAATCAAAATGGCTGAAAATGGTTCAGCAACGTCATTCAAGTAAACTAACTACAGTACCAGAGAGAACTCTACTAAATACCATAGGCGGGGGAAACGGAAATATTTATTAAACAAACCAAATTAACTGTAACACCAACAAGGAGAACTGATAACAATAAAGAAACAGATGACAATCAAATTGACATAAAGCTAGTCACCAAAAAGGCAATAGGTCACACAATTCTAGGAATATATAAATGCCACAGAGAGAGGGTGTGGGCGACATGCAACATCATCCATAAGATCAACAGACTCAAGAGATGTTTACATAGGAGAAAGACTTAAAGAAATCTATCCATCGAATACATGAAGAATAAAGAGAGAATGGAATGCAAGCGTGTATGCTACACGTTGGTATCCTTTGTGACAATATATCTAATGTTAGTAGCCCTACTGATAATGGGATATCGAAAGAAATAGAAGAATTAAAGGGAACATGTATGCCATGTAAACTTTGTATCCTGGAAACATTAGCAACATAACTGGTAGGGCAATTATAGACACGCTAAAAACATATGTGTAATATAAACGCTACCAAAAGACTTATCCAAATAATAGTCATGCTACTGAGATGATAAAACTATACAGTACCAGGGCAGGAAACTTGATAAAAAAAGGAAAAAAGAAAAAAGTAGTCAAAACAGAGAACTAAAATGTGGAGATTTTGCTGGAATCACTATTACGATGAACCCATCAGTATAACCTGGTTAAAGAGGAAAGTAAAAATATATGGAGTACAACTGAGTACCATAACAGAAAGACCCAAAAATGTAGTCGAGTCGAATTAGAGCAAAAGGTAGAAACTGGAGCTGAACCACCTCTAGTAGCCCAAGCTTAAAAATCTGGCAAAGCAAACAACATAACTCCCTACACAAATCAAATTAATCCAATGGCAATGAAAGAAGCTAAATATCTCCTGCTAACACTACATCCAAATAAAACATCATTATGGGTTCCCTATAAACAAATAAACTGGGGAACTTGCGAAAACAAGAATTTCACAGTAGCATTGTGTGGAGGAGATCTAAAATGTACAGATCATTGGACTAAAGACAATAATAGAGGATATGTTAGAACAGAGAACTCTGGAAAGTTAAAATAAAACTACTTGTGACATAAATATATGATAAAAATGATAAAAATAAGGATTATAATGTAAGTAATATTAAGCAAGTCACATGGACAGTTACATGTGGAAGAGATAAACAATACCCAGACTATAGAATATGGGAAAATTATACAGATCATGTATTCCTAAAAGGAAACATTGGTACTGACTAGTACAACTCGGAGAAGAAAGTGCCTGAGAGGATTATTAAAAGATTGGTTATGGCAACCATTTAACCAAGAAAATAAACCTAGATATGACAATTGCCTGAAGATAAATTTCTCAGACAAAGTAAACATGTCAGACACGGCTTATGTTTCTCAATAATGCAATATAATCAACTTATAAAATGATGCCTAGGCACACATGTACTCCAGGAATTAGTACAAACCTATGATATTTCTGAAAAGGGACAACGACTAAACATAAAAAATTTATTGTAGCGAACCAATGACACCTAAACCAAATTGGGCATGGGTGAGAACCGTACAATTACAAATAAAAAATGACAAAAAGAATGCACATTGGACAGACAATGTAGTTAAAACATTTAGAGGCATAGGGAATGCATTTAAAGAAGCAGGTGACCCAATTTACTACCGATACGTGGAAAACGGGGATGAATGAATAAAATTTGGGCCTGGTTGACCAAATGGTGGTGGATCATAGCATCTGTCATAGCTACCATAAAATGATTGATAATTCTGGTAAATTCAATGTTGTGCAGCATGCACAAAATGCTTGCAAGCATGTTGTTTCAGGAAACCGCAGAAAGGATAGAGACGAAGCTCAAGAGACTAAGAGTCTGCTTGCGGTTTATGACGACGACGGAGAAAAGGTATAAAACAAACATAGGCACAAAAGACATTTAAACAGACAGCTGATCAGCAAATCAACAACCAACGATTACCAGTGAATCCAGGATCTAAATTCAAATCCTTAGCTAGAACATGATGATGGCTGAAGGAAATTCAAATGCTTATGATACAATGGCTGGGACCAGTCAAATGGCATGGCAGGTAAGCACAAACATGGCTTTGTGGTTAATTGCCTGCATCTTTTTAATACTTGATAGAAATCCTGGATTCAAATCTGCAATTACTGTAATTGGAATCATTTGCATAGGATACACGAAAAGATTGTCACTAACTCTTTTTACGGTTAATAGACAGTAAAGGGTACAACAAAATATGGGGAATAATTGGAATATTACTCTTTGTAATACCGTATAGTGCAACAGTCATTTTGACGAAAAAGTTTGAGGGACCAATTTGGGTACCAGTGTTAGTTAACGAACTAATGTCTTTGAAATTTGATATTTGTCACTATGTATGTACACTATGTCATGACACTATGTATGTACACTATGACATGACACTATGTATGTACACTATGACACTATATATGTACCATATGTCATGACAGATTCAAGTATGTAAAGATGTTATGTATAAATGTTATATTCATGGCACTTACAATTGCTGTGACTGAATTGGAAAATGTTACATCAATCGTTAAGAATTTTGATTTTGTTTACCCCAATGAGATGTTTTTTTTTAAGAAACATTAGAGATGCATGTGTTAACATGGAGGAATTAAAAGTACTAGAGAGTGCAGTTAAGATATTTAAAGCAAAAACATATTAATGTAGGAAAAGAATGAAACCTGCAACCGTTTTACATGAAATTGGACAAATGTGAAATATGCCAAAAATGCTGGAATCAAACCCTAATAATGGCTGCAATTGGAACACAATTATGGGAACAAATGGCATATTAGAATTAGAATAAGGGAAACATAGAATAGAATCAATTAACAAAAAATTGTAAAATACTTCACGCTGATGGATTTGATACTTGTGACATTCAACATTTTGATCCATGGTGTACAGCAGTACAGGCTGAAGAAAAGGAAGTTTTATTTCTAAAAATAGGAGATAGAACCATAATGTGTGTGATTGACTAAGGTTATATTATTTACATTTACAGCACCATTGACCCACCCTTCCTGCAAGCATGGAAAAAGCATGATCTGAAAAAGGAAAAGATAAAAATTAAAAAACAAAAAGAGCAAAGCAGAAAGCGTCTTGCCAAAAAAGGTCAGAGGAGTCTTCAGGAAGCAAGTGACGCAGTGAGGGCACTCTCTCTAAACGACTGATTCAGACACTGTACTGAGACAGCAAGGAGAACTCCTGGAAAATAAAATAATGCTTAAATTCAATTCAATTCAATTTAGTTTTATTTGTATAGCGCTTTTTACAATGGTGATTGTCACAAAGCAGCTTTACAATTGAAGAAAATATGAAACAGAATTAAACAGAAATCAGTTTGTCCCTGATGAGCAAGCCGGGGGCGACGCTGGCAAGGAAAAACTCCCTGAGATGAGATAGGAAGAAACCTTGAGAGGAACCAGACTCAACAGGGAACCCATCCTCATTTGGGTGAAAACAGGTAGCAGGGATGTGGTTACATTGTGTGTGTGTAAACAACTATAATCATTAGTCCTTAGCGAGCAGCCGGAATGTCTTTATGGCGAAGTGGGTCGTCCTAGATCGCCCTGGTGATGCATCATCCGCTGGGCAGGTTACAGGGAAGGGTCCAACAGGACCGGGTCGGAGGTGGGTTCTGGATCACCGGCAGCTCCGTTGTGGCGTATGTAACTCAACAGTGAGAGAGAGAGAGAGAGAGAGAGAGAAAGAGAGAGAGGGAAAGGAAGGCAAAAAGAAGGAAAACAGTTAAGTGACAATGTAATCACATGGTTTGGATTGATTAAATGAATAATGTAGAGTGCAAGGATGGACTCCGGCAAGACTAACTAGGTCAGCATAACTAAAAGGAGAACCGGAGGGAAACACAGACATGAGGGCTCCCTGATATGTTAAGCAACCAGCCGCTCTCATCATCAACACTGTGATCAATAAGAGAGGGGAAGACAGCATCTAAACATACCAGATCACCATAATATTCAACACCCAGAGTCCCCCAGATCTGCTCCTTTATCTAAGGGGAATCAATACAAAATGCTTGATTAAAAAAATATGTTTTTAACCTGGACTTAAACACTGAGACTGTGTCTGATTCCCGAACATACATAGGGAGGCTATTTTCCATAGCATTGGGGCTCTGTAAGAAAAGGCTCTGCCCCCTGCTGTAGTTTTTATAATGCGCGGGTTAACGGTACTGACAGACAGCCTGCATCCTTTGATCGAAGTAGGCGTGGTGGAACGTAAGACACTAGAAGTTCGCTTAAGTACTGCGGTGGAAGACCATTTAGAGCTTTATACGTTAACAGTAGTATTTTTAAAATCGATGCGGTGTCTCACTGGGAGCCAATGCAGTGTGGATAGGACTGGCGTGATGTGCTCGTATCTTTTAGTTTTAGTAAGGACTCTCGCTGCTGCGTTCTGGACTAACTGAAGTTTATTAATGCACCTAGTTGAACATCCAGACAGTAAAGCGTTACAGTAATCCAGCCTGGATGTGATAAACGCATGAACTAATTTTTCGGCTTCAGTAAGCGACAAGATATTTCTTATTTTAACGATATTTCTGAGATGATAGAACGCTATCCTGGTAATATTGTCGACATGGGCTTCAAATGAGAGATTGGAGTCTAAAATCACACCCAGATCTTTTACTGTTGCACTCGGTGAAACAGAAAGACTGTCTAGGGTTAAGGTGTGATCAGGAAGCTTACTTTTAGCTACGTGTGGTCCAGAACCTCCGTCTTGTCAGCGTTAAGCAAGAGGAAATTGCATAACATCCAATCTCTTACTTCCTTCACACATTGCTCAATATTATTAAACTGGCCTTTCACATCAGGCCTTGATGAGACGTATAACTGTGTGTCATCAGCGTAACAGTGGAAACTGATATCATGCTTACGAATTATGTTTCCCAGAGGCAGCATGTAAAGAGAGAAAAGAAGTGGGCCTAAAACCGAGCCCTGTGGAACACCATACTTTACAAGGGAGCACGCAGAATAATCACCATTTAAATCTACAAACTGGTAACGATCGGTTAAATAGGACCTGAGCCACGCAAGAGCTGTTCCTTTAATTCCTACTGATTTTTCTAATCTGTGAAGAAGAATATCGTGATCTATGGTGTCGAAAGCCGCACTAAGGTCAAGTAATATAAGCAACGAGACACAGCCTTGGTCGGATGCCAGTAAGAGGTCATTAGCTACTTTGACCAGTGCCGTCTCTGTGCTGTGGTGAGGCCTGAATCCTGATTGATAAAGTTCGTGTATGTTATTTTTTTTGTAAATATGAACATAGTTGTTGCGCTACTACCTTCTCTAGGATTTTAGAGATAAACGGAAGGTTAGATATCGGCCTGTAGTTTGACAGCTCATTTTGGTCAAAGTCAGGTTTCTTAATTAAAGGTTTAATCACTGCTAATTTAAAAGATTTGGGAACATACCCACTTCTGAGAGAAGAGTTAACTATTTTCAACAGGGGTTCTGATACTGCCGGTACAATTTGCTTAAGAAAGTGTGTTGGTATAGGGTCTAACACACAAGTTGTCGGTTTTGTGGAAGACATGAGTGCGATTAGGTTTTTCTCTTCCAGAGGAGTGAAAGTTCTGATCTGATGCGGTTAATTGTTCATCAGAATCATTCAAAAGGTCCGGTTTTAGAGCGTGAATTTTCTGCCTAATGTTTGCAATTTTATTATCAAAAAAGTTCATGAAATCCTCACTGCTGCACGCAGTTATGGTGCAGGTTTCTGAGGTCGTCTTATTCCTAGTTAATTTTGCGATGGTGTCAAATAGAAATCTAGGATTATTTTTATTATTTTCAATAAGGTTAGAAAGATACATCTAGTTACACTAAGAGCTTTTTTATAAGCTAGAATTCCCTCTTTCCATGCTGCCTGGAAAACCAGCAATCTAGTTCGGCGCCATTTACGTTCTAGTTTACGGGCGCTCTGTTTTAAGGAGCGCGTGTGTTCATTATACCATGGAGCGAGTTTCTTATCTTTAATTATTTTTCTTTTAACTGGAGCCACATTATCTAATGTAGAGCGGAATGCGGCATCTATATATTCAGTCGCCTGCTCGAGTTCTGTTGGATCAGACGGCGATCCAATGACAGAAGACAAGTCTGAAAGACAATTAATAAAGCTCTGAGCAGAAGTTGATGTAAATGTACGTTTAAAGTGGTAGCGCGGCGCTACATGTGCACTATTAGCATGACGCATTTTAAACGATATAAGATGGTGATCAGAAATAATTTCGCACTGAGGAGTTGTTACTATATTACTTATACTTATTCCGAGAGATAGTATTAAATCTAACGTGTGACCTGCTTTATGAGTGGGTCCTATTACACACTGATTTACTCCCACTGAGTCGAGTAAAGACATAAATGCTGTTCTCAGCGGGTCGTCTGAGTTTTCAAAATGAATATTAAAGTCTCCAGCAATTAACGCTTTATCGGCGGAGACAACCAGGTTAGACAGAAAATCTGCAAATTCACTAAGAAATTCAGAGTACGGACCTGGGGGTCTGTAAATAAGAACTAGAGAAATCGATTGACTCTGCTTATTATTTGTCTCTGCAGATGTAAGGTTACTGTAGAGAGCTTCGAATGAATTAAGATTTCATCCATGTTTCTGTACGATAGTAAGATTATTATTATAAATAACTGCGACGCCTCCACCGCTACCATTAGGGCGAGGCTGATGTATGTAGCTGAAAGCTGGAGGACTAGCTTCATTTAATGCTACATACTCGTCCGGTTTAGTCCATGTTTCTGTTAAACATAAAATGTCAAAATCCAGATCTGAGATCATTTCATTAACCATAAGCGCTTTAGAAGTAAGAGATCTAATGTTTAACAATCCTAGCTTCAGATCAGAGGTGCAGGCTGTGTGTTCAGTATTCTCTGAGTTACGAATATCTATATTAATTAAATTAGTAAAGCAAACTTTTGGGGTTTTTCTATATTTATATTGTATAGCTCGGGGAACAGACACAGTCTCAATATTATGGACCCTGAGTGACGACTCTGTGCAGCTAGCAGACGGTCGGATTAGCCTGTTGGTCTGCTGCTTGGCCTGGGCTCTGGGTAGTCAACGATTAACTAGTCCTATTCTAAGACTATGAGCTATGTTACAAGAAAGGAGAGCGGCTCCTTCCCGGGTGGGATGGACACCGTCCCGTCCTAACAGGCCAGCTTTGCCCTCAAAAGTTTTCCAATTGTCGATGTAGCCCACACTGTTTTCGGAGCACCACCTGGACATCCAGCGGTTCAGTGACCATAACCTGCTGTAAGCTATGTCACCACGTCGCATTGGTATGGGGCCAGAGCATACTACGACATCGGACATCGCCTTCGCTAATTTAAACACCTCTATGAAGTGAGCCTTACTAGTTTCCGACTGTCGAAGGCGTATATCGTTAGCACCAGCATGAACCACTATCTTTGAAAATCTATGCTGGCCTACAGCCCTAAGATTATCTGCTATGTCCGGTGCTCTGGCTCCTGGTAAACATCTTACTACTGCCGCTGGTGCCCCTAGAGGCTTAGCTAATTTCACGTGCCTCACTATGGAATCTCCAATAACCAGAGTACCTTCAGGTTTCTCAGTGGGTGCTTCACTGAGGAGGGCAGATCTATTGGGCACGTGAAGCATAGTGGCGTGCTCTGGTGGGTTAGCCTTAGCTTTAGCCTTAGCCGAAGCCTTAGCCGTAGCTTTGGCTGCGCGAGTATGCCGCCGAGTCGTCACCCATTCGCCCCGCTGTGTGGGCTCTAATGCCGGAGTCGGGGGCAGGCTAGCTATGCCTGTAGCATCCAGACTAGCCGCTGCGGGAGAGCTAATCGCTTCCTTGCTAACCCTCTCTAAAGTCTGGATGCGCTCCTCTAAGACTAGGATCTTCTCCGCCAAAGTGCTAACTAGCAAACATTTATCACAAATAAAATTATCGCTAATGGCGGAAGAAGACTCTCTAAACATCCTGCACTCTACACACTGAACAAGCTGAAAGTTTGCCATTTTACGTACCGTAAGTTGCTGATTTGTTTGTTTTCTTTAGTTCGTCGCTCGCTGTGCTCTCGTGCTTGCTCGCTGTGCTCTCGTGCTCGCTCGCTGTGCTCACATGCTCGCTCGCTGTGCTCTCGTGCTCGCTCGCTGTTCACTCAAAGAACAAGTTGCACCCTGGCAACTAAATAATTGCTGAAAATGTAATCCATATAATCAATGCTATGCTTGCTTAATCTAAAAAGAAATAACTTTTAAGACATTATATAAGGATAAGATACATAAGTTTTCTTTCATTTTTAATTATGTATTTTACTTTGGTAATGTTAATCACCAGTGTGTCTAATCATAACAGACACAAGGTCTGTTTAGACCCGTATGAACAAACATTGAGTAAATGTAAAATGTAATGTAAATGCCTTTATTTTGTAACATATAATTTTTTACAGCACAGTGAAATTCCTTTTTTGCATATCCCATCTAAGTACGTTGGGATGAGAATGCAGGGTCAGCTATGATACAGCACCCCTGGAACAGGAAGGGTTAAGGGTCTTGCTCCAGGACCCAACAGTGGCTGGCTTGTCGGTGGTGGCTTGTTGTTGGGGCTTGAATTTCTGGTCTGTTTCTGGTTTTCAGATCAACAGCTGGCGGTAGTGGGGCTTGAACACAGGTCTTCCTGGTCTCCAGATCAGCAACTCAGCCTTAGGCTGGACAATTGGTTCGTGGGTGTCGGCCATGAGCCACAACTGCCTTAATTCCTTTTTCCCTGGAGGTACATCAAGTTTTGACAAAATCGTGCAACGCACGAACATCCAAACATCCATTAGCGGCGCCAGCTGCTGGCTCCATAGGGAAGTTATGAAGTTGGAAGGACGGTCTACCTCCGACCACTGCACCTCCCCCAGTCAGCCACAGCGATCCCACCCAGAGTGTTTTTTTGCGGTGGCTGCTGGTGAGATATGCAATTTAGTTCTTAAGACGCCTGCCCAGGTTCAGTGGCATTTTCGAGACCTTCGTCCAAGACGAGAGCGCTACTGTGTGGACGTTGCGTTCCTTCTCCAGAAGGACGCAATCGAGTCTGTGAGATAAATCGAGATAAAGCAGGGGTTTAACAGCCCTTACTTCATTGTACCCAAGAAAGGGGGGGGGGCAGGCCTATCCTGGATTTGAGGAGGCTGAACTCAATCTTGGGAGGTTGTGGTTGCACACAGCCTGGTTGGGGCTTCAGGTCAACTAGGAAAAGAGCAGACTCTCTCGCCAGTGCAGAGTATCTCTTTTCTCGGTATCCACCTGGACTTGGTTGCAATGACGGCTCGGCTTTCTTCCGAGAAAGCCCAGGCAGTGCTAAAATGTGTGAACTCCATCAAGCTCAGCACAACAAACACTTTCAGAGGCTCCTGGGGCATTTTGCATCTTCGGCCCAGGGGTTCTGTTAGCCCTGATGCACATAAGACCACTTCAGCAAGTTCCAAGATGGGCATGGTGCAACGGCTCACACAGGGTGCAGGTCACCCCGTTATGTCACGGAACTCTCAGTCCTTGGGGGGAACAGTGTTCCTACAGGCAGGGGTGCCCATGGGACAGGTGTCCAGATGCATTGTCATTACAACAGCTGCATCTGCCACGGGCTGGGGAGCGGTGTGCAATGGGCAGACAGCCACTGGGGTGTGGTCAGGCCCACGACTGCAGTGGCATATCAATTGCCTCAAGTTGTTCGCAGTGTGGTTGGCCCTGAAGAGGTTCTGGTTCATGGTTCAGGGCAAGCACATGTTGGAAAACACTGCGATGGTTGCATATATCAATCATCAGGGCAGTGTACGCTCCTGTTGTACGTCATAACTTCCTGCCATCTTCCTGCCATCCCAGGCGACCTCAACTGTGCAGCAGACGTGCTCTCATGACAGAGGTCCCTCGGGGGCGAGTGGAGGCTCCACCTGAGACAGTCCAGCTGATTTGGAATCGGTTGGCCGGCACAGGTAGATCAGTTGTGGTTTTTCCTGACCAAGGCTCCCTGCGGCACAGACGCACTGGCACACAGCTGGCCCAAAGAGTTGGGCAGAACCTGTGCAAGGTCAAGGTGGACCAGGAGCAACAAGACTTGGTTCTCCGAGCTGGTCCTGTTGGCAGTGACTCCTCCTTGGCCAATTCCCTTTGAGGAGGGACCTTCTCTCCCAGGCGAGGGGCACGATCTGGCACCCACGCCAAGATCTCTGGATCTTTCAAGTGGTAAATACCATTATTCAGACTAGAGCCCCCTCTACGAGGGATCAGGTGGTAATCTCTCTAAATTGCTCGCTCTAAATTGACCTTTCACCTTTACCTTTTAGATGTGGCTCATGTTTGTAACAGTAATTTTGGGGTGTGGACTCATTTAAAATAACAATCATCTGGTTTTAGCCAGGTTTCTGTCAAACAGAGCACATCTAGATTATAACTAGTGATTATCTTGGTTAAAGAGTCTCTATGTGCTATAAATTAACTGAATTCTATGTGGCCTGTAAGGTAAGACGGCTAGCAGATTGCTTCTTGACCTTCGCTCCAGTTAGTCAAGTTTCAACTCTAAGATATCCATCTATTAAGTGATGACAATCTGTTATATATTTCATCCCCATGGTAAGCAGGAAAGGGAGCAGAGCAAATTACCAGTTTCCAGTTTCCCTGCTGCACGGGCTCTAGAACCGGAACCGGATCATGTACAGGATTTCCTGAACCAAACCTGAATTTACAGCCTTCACATTCAGGATTGGTTTGTGGCTGTAGACCTGAAGGATGGTTAATTTCATGTCTCTATCCTCCCAAGGCATACGCCGTTTCTGCGGTATGCTTTCGAAGGACTGGCATATCAGTACAAGGCCCTCCCCTTTGGGTGGCCCTGTCCTCGCGTGTCTTTACAAAGCTCGCAGAAGCTGCCTTAGCCCCCCTCCAGGAGGCGGGTGTGCGCATCCTCAACTATTTGCGGGCAGCATTAAGATATCCAGCTATTAAGTGATGACAATCTGTTATATATTTCATCCCCATGGTAAGCAGGAAAGGGAGCAGAGCAAATTACCAGTTTCCAGTTTCCCTGCTGCATGGGCTCTAGAACTGGAACCGGATCATGTACAGGATTTCCTGAACCAAACCTGAATTTACAGCCTTTACATTCCTTCAATTAGAGTTTGGATGCATGCCTCTTATTATAAAACCTTTTCTGTCAGCCTGAATATTTCTTTAGTGCATGTGAAACCCTTGCTGTCAACAGAGAGAGATAAACTGTACATTTGGCAAGTGGCGCAGACGATAGCGGGAGAGGAAGCCATTACTCACTGTTAATAATGAATGATTTTGAAGTACCGCTGTTGTTTGATGCAGAAAACTGTAGCACAGAAACGTGACTGCTAACAGGCTACACACAAATTTAAATTAGCGGCGAAGTCAAAAAAGTTAGAAAAATGGTGGGCTTTAAGTTATTTTTTGTTGATATAATCAACAGAGAGTGACAATAATAAGGATTTTAAAAAAAGCAAAACTAGCATCACTGCTCAGCAGCACCGCAAACAGGTGTGAAACATAGTCACATAAACATTGTGCAACATTTCTGCAAATGTGCAACATTTAGGGCCTACCCTAGCGTTTGGGCGCTGTTATTAGCCAGTTTCCTAACCGCATAAGGTAGCATACGACTGATCATGATGCAATAACTAAAAAAGTCTGACTACAGGTGAGATTTTTTATGCATAGGTGTAAATCGTCTGTAATTGCAAGTGAGAAAGAGACTGATGTGCCTGATATGATTTTGTATGAATGATCATGTTTAAATTACTAATATTACACTCATCTATTAACACTTAAAGTGAACACTGTATTAATTTCAACAGAGAAAACAAAACTTTGCAACATTTATAAGAACCATTATCCCTTGATTAAAGAGAATAAATATTAATGATCCATTCCGCTGCATTTTCACATTCAATAAAAATGTGACCCTTTTTCAGAGGGGAGTAAGTTTCATTATTTTTGTACTACCTACGGCTCATAGAATTACAGTCAACTTGACGTTATTGGCAGCAGCGATTTCATGGTGCTGTTGGGGATGCATAGCTGGAAAAAGGTAGATCAAAAAACATTACCATTAAACCTAGCAGGCAGTTTGCTATAGGCAGTTCTACCGCACAACCACTAGGTACCACTTATTTTTAAGGTACAGAAATGAAAATAAAATAATTGATTGATAGCCAATTAATCCAGGAACACATGTTTTGCAACAAAATACAAAACAGAATAAACGAAATTTTTAAAGAATCTTGGCGCTTGCTTTTGGGATTATGCTCTGCTTGGAGATTTTGCTTTTTGCTTGTGCCATTTATTGCTGGAAAAAGGTTACCTTCTGTTGGATCCTCTGAATGATTTCTGACTGCAATAGATTTTAGATTTTTGCTCTACTCACATTGGACTCAAGAATTCTATAATAATTTAATTAGGACATAGTGAAAATTGTCCCAGCTTGTGACACCCCTACAGATGTGTCCATTCAGAGGTGGACTCTGAGTTCCGACATATTTTATTGGCAGCCACAGAGGGACAGTCAGGACCTCTCACCCATTGGGTCACAAAGGCTGGCACATTTAAAAATAAGGAAAGCAGACACCTGTTAAACTCAAAGTCTGTTTATAGTTTATCTGTGGCCTGAAGAAGGGAGAAGGGTCCTAGTGAGCATGGAGGCAGCTGGTGTCAGACCAAAATAACATAGGGGGGTGCAAAAAATCCATTAATATAAGGCTTTGTGAGAGGAATGATTGGGGGGGCAATCGGAGAGTCACTGTCTTTTAGAGACAGGGTGGGACCCGATAAAGTGGTGTAAAGTATTGGTGCATCACTGCTATTAAATCAGGGTGGGAAACAAGTGTGAAGAGAATATTTAGTAAATTATGAAACGGAGCTTCATCATAGTGGATGCAGAGTGAGGGGTGGGACCCAAAAATTATTGGTTAGAATATATTTTCTTCTTATGTAATAAATAGAATGTTGAGTGAGATACTAGCTCTAATTGAAGTGTTGGGTATTGTAAATGCAGAGTTAGAAGATTTTGGTTTGGAAGTTTGTGGATTATTAGGTGAATGATAAAGAGTCAGGCTAGGAAGGAGTGGAGGTAAGTATACACCCACATACACAAACTAACCCCAACTATCACGTACTAACCTACATATACACACTAACCCCTACTCTGGCTTGTTTAGTTGGGGACTCTAAATTTATAGATATTAATTAAATTGACTGTTCTAATGAATGTTTAATATTGTCTTTTCTGATGTATTTCTGTAGAGCTGCTTTGAAACAATCCCAATTGGTAAAAGCGCTATATAAATAATGCTGATTTGACTTGACTAACAAACATACATTTGTGACTATATTAAAGGATAAAGAAGTAGGGGGCTAAGGCCAGGATAAGAGTGGCATTACTGGATTTAGAGATAGAAACCAGAGAAATAAAATAAGAAAACATTTTTGGGAAGAGATAACATATAAAGATCTAACGGTGTTGAGAGGTGGCAGACAACAAATGTCAGACAAATTGTGGGCTTTGACTAGATTTGATCAGGGTTTATTTACATTAATAAATACATTTCAAGAAATAGAGTGGTACGAAGCAATTAGAGAAATTTGGAAACCAAAGTTGGTAGGTGCTATACTGCGTTCTCTGCTAAAAAACTTCCTTAACCTAGACAAGTGACAAATTGTTTTAATTTATTAAAGAACCATATGAAGAAGACGACAAAATAGAGACAATTATTGCTTGGGTTTGAGACACTGGGAAAGGGGCACAGTAACATCCATATTAGAATAAACTGATTAGGGAGATTAGAACAACAGAAATGAAGCAAGCAGAGCAAGACAAGGGTGCATATTAAGTAAAGAACAGCGTGAGTCCACTCTAGTTGACACAATAATAATAAAACATAAAGAAGCTGAAAAAGACATTAAAAAAATATATCAAAAAATGGAAAGATCAGACAGTTGAAAGGGCTGGAAAATCTGACCTTTAATGAAAAGGTATGTCAAAAAATGAAATCCAGAATAGGAATGTTGGGGTGAAGCAAAGAATGAAAAGAAAGAAAAAAACATAAGCTGCGGATTGTAAAAATGGTTTAAGACAGAGTCACAGGAAAGGCAGCAAAGAAAAATTGCTGAAAAAGAAAAGTGCAGATATCTGCACCATTGGGGATACATGGGGAGCATTACAAACCACCACTATATAATTATAATATAATGCACTAAGGCCAGTGGGGTTATACCTTGTTTTAAACAGAACAGATGAATAAACAGGAGAAGAAATAAGCATGAAACTAGTGTCAGAAAATATTGTTGGAAGAACAACACAGAGGGCAGCAGAGAGACTAGAGTGAATGCCCAGAATAGGTGATAAGCCAAGCAGCTAGTTAAAAACCAAACAGAATAAACAATTACTGTGATGAAAAATGGTGGAGAGAAGAAAACCAACTACAACAGACTATATAACCAGTGAGTCAAAGTATCCTAAATAAACAGACAAAGGATGTAGCTAGAAAACCACAGAAGTACCAGTTTGCCGTGAGATATCACTTGACGAGATACAACAATGACTCAATAAACACCAGGCACAAAAGGCCAGAATAAAGGCCAAATGCCTTAGCAAAGAACAAAGTAAAGAAAAAGAGATGTAAAATTGCAGAGACCAGACAAAGGAAAATGATACCTGAAGATGGACAGGATGAGAGAAGGCAAATAAATAACATGGTAGAAGAGCAAAAGTCAGTGAACAAATGCTAAGAGAAGAAAAAGGGGTGAAAAGAGAAAAGGTTGAAAAAAGAACTGAAGTCAGAGAGGCCATAATGGAGGATACATATGTTCTCCTAAAAGACAAATGCCGACAATGCATCAGAGGAAAAAGGTGAAGGAAATTATGAGGGACATTTACACAGTATCTTGTAATAATAAAAGAAGAAAAACAATTATGTTTCCTGGACTTTTATGAAAGTAAAAGTTATGCTATCCAAAGTACTGGGAAAAGCCAGAATGGCTGAGATATTTGACCAAGTTGGACGACCCACACCAAAACCAGAGGCTCTTGGGGGCCCTACAGAAACAGCATCAGGGATGTGCTGAGAGCTGCCTTCCCAACAAACTCTGTTTCAGGACAAGTGAAAAAACTTAAACTGGAAGAGGCATAGCTCAGTTTATGCTTAAGCTACAGAGCACATAGGGAGAAGAGATGGGTGCCTGCTGGAATGAAGGAACTGCAAGTGAAGCATTCTTCAGGTTGGTGTTGAATAGAGAACTCACTGCTAAAGTGCATGATCAACTAGAAACAGTGGTAGGACTAAGTTCAATGCCCTGGTCTACATTTGCGACTGCTTTGTGACAACCACCATTGTAAAAAGCGCTATACAAATAAAACTGAATTGAATTGAAAATTTGAAGCCAAAATGAAAAGCAGCGGATTTTTATTATTATTATAATAATTAGTTCAACTCCATTAAGTACAACTGGAAGAGCTGACATGAAACAAACAAACTAGAAAAAAAGAAGAAAGAATAAGCTGCCAAACAAGCAGCCCTCTTGGTAGCAGAACATCAAACACAGACAACAGCAGCACCACCCCCGCAAATCATGAAACCCAACCTCCAGTTATGTACCAAATGAGTGGCGATGGCACAGGCGCAACATTCACTAGTATAGGTAAAAGAGTCTCTAAGCTTCGCCTCTCCCTTATATAAAAAAAACAGTTGGCTTCTCAGGAAAAACACAGACATTACGATTCACAGAGCCTCAAGATATAGGTTTTGGGTAAATGCATCTCTGAAAAAGCAGGTGTATGTAAACTACTGACAAAGCTACCACAATGGGGAGACAACTGCCTTACCTCTGAAATAGTCACTCTAATGAATCTTCTTCTCCTTTTGGCTGTTCCCTTTTAGGGGTCATATCTGTACCTTCTTTACCTCTTCACCCTGTAATCTTACTGTTCCACTTCTCTTCATTTCAAACATATGTACTCTGTTTGCTATGACTGACTTTCATTCCTTTTCTCAGTAAGAAATTCCACTGCTGCCTCTCCTAGACATTTTTACACCTTCAACGGTATCTCACCAGGTCCAACCTTTCTTCTTTTCATCCTCTTTAAAGCATCCTAACTTCATATGTACTAATCTTTTGAACTTCCTGCTTCACATTGTTTATCTCTGGTACCCTTTTCTCACTCTCATTTTCCTCATCAACACTTCAAAGTACTTCTTCCATCTTCTCTGTACACTCTCCTCACTTGTGAGCACTTTTCCATCTCGATCCTTAATAACCCTAACCTGCTGCACATCCATCCCATCTTGATCCCTCTGCCTTGCTAACCGGTAAAGGTCCTTCTCTCCTTCTCTAGTGTCTAACCTGGTGAACAACTCATCATATGCCTCCTGCTTGGCGCTAGCCACTTTCCTCTTCACTCTGTGTTGTAAATCCTGTTAATTCCCTGGTATGTCTGTCTACTTTTCCCTGTTCTTTCCATTTCCCACTTTTTGGCTAACCTCTTCCTTTGTATACTATCCTGAACTTCCTCATTCCACCATTAAGTCTCCTTCTTTCTCTGTTTGTATGACGCATCTACCACCTTTCTTCTTGTCTCCCTAATTACTTCTGCTATAGTCTGCCATTTATCTAGAAACACTAACTGACTGCCCAAAACCTCTTTCAAGTACTATATAAATTCTGTAGTGTTCTTTCTTTGTCAGCTTCCACCACTTGGTTTTCTTCTCTACCTTTTATCTTTTCTTATTCCAGACCAAAATCTTTATCCTACACACCACTATTCTATGCTGTCAGGGTACACTAACTTACAACCTACTTGTGGATATAACCACTTCCAATATTCACCATCAGCCCTTCACTTTCACTTCAACTTCAGACTCATCACCCTGTCTGACACTATTTATCTTCAGAATATTCTTCACAAACGCCTCTTTAATGATCACCCCAACCCCATTTCTTTTCTATCCACACCATGATAAAACAACTTGAACCCTTTATCCAATACTACGAACCTTGCTTCCCATCCACCTGGTCTTCTGTACACACAATATATCTACCTGCCTTCTCTCCATCTTATCAACAAGCTCTCTACTTTTCCCTGTCATTGTCCCAACATTCCCTATTCTCAGTCCTACATTCTTGCTTTTCCTTTTTTGCTCTACTTTTTCTGTCTATTAAGATGTCCTTCTCCTCTCCAACTTTGATCAACAGTAGCCCAATTTCCGCCACCACCCTGTAGCCTAACAGCCGTCGTTGTTTGCCTGGACCTGATGATTCAATAGATGATTGCATATTTACATTTGGTAACGTTTTACATCGGATGCCCTTTCTGTTATGACCCTATTTATTCAGGCTTGGGACTGGCACCAAAGTCACTTGCTTATGACCCCTATGGCTATAATAAAAAGGTACTATGAAGAATATCACCTCAATTAATACAAGCTCTACAGTACAGAATAAAATACAGTTACTAATCTATATTAACAATGGCTATATGATTCTGCATAACAGGTAATTGAAAATAGCACATGCGTAGTGTGTCACAGACATAACCAAAACCCACCAAGTGTAATGCCAACTTGTGGCCTGAAAGAATGTAATAGTCCACCATAGGATATTAATAAATTATGCCCAGAATTTTGCCTATTGGGATCAGCCACCAAGTCCCATGGAGCAGAATGAATGCATAATTATAGTTCCTCGTGCACCTTTCATACAGCGTGCACAAAAAAATAATGCAAATAACTATGTAAAAAAACCCGCCAGGTCAGACCTTTCCATTGTGCATTTGCTTCCGTGGAAAAAGATTGGTGGGTTTTCTCTCAAATGATTTTTGGTGGGGAAGGACCCAGCAATCTATGTTAAACCAAATTGTGACACTAAGAAAGCTAAATGTTCATCTAAACTATGAATTAGCTTGGCCATACCAAAACCAGACACACTGCCCACAGCAGCTGTATTTTGGTATTGTGGAGTTAATGTAGTAATGCAGGTGCTCCCATGCCTCTGGCATGGATTATTTGCCCCAGTAGTGTTAGAGAGAAGACGTACTGTATTTCCACTGAATAATGAGAAAATTGCAGCACTACTGGCACACTAACACTAACAATCATGATGAAAGTTCAAAACCAATTTACACTAGATATGATGCTTGGACCAGAACAAGGAGTTTGCCACATTTTTAGCAGGAAGTTTGGTTCTACTGATTACAGGTCCGACTGTTAGCACTTTTTATAATAGTCTCAAATGTCTCAAAACAGCTTTACACAATCAAAGAAATAAATGACAGTTGCAAGAAAAACTTACTCCCTGAGACGGAATAGGAGGAAAAACCTTGAGAGGAACCAGACTCAAAAGAGAACCTATTCTCCTAAAAAAAACAGCTAGCAGGAATTATGCAGTCACACTGTGTGTGTAAGCAACTGTAGTCATGAGTCCTTCGAAAAAAGCTGGAGCATCTTCATGGCTGAGTGGAAGCGTCCTCAGTTACCATGGTGATATGACGATCATCAACCAGAGTCGGGTCACAAGAAAGGGTCAGACAGGTCCAGAGTAAAGATGGGGCCTAGATCATGTGGAAGAATTTACTCAGATTCAGGGGTTTTCTTTTCAGAAGAGTTCAGCCTTTATTATCAATCAATCGATCAGTTTTTTGAACAATCTTTTTATACATTTTTCAAACCCCTCCATTATCACTGTTTCAAACCCCTCTCAGACAGAGTGCTTTTCTATACATTCCACATGGCTCCATCACCTCTGGTTTTTATTGGGGTGGCTTATTTTTGACAAGTTTATGTTACCTTATAGTGAGTATTCTCTAGAGACACATCTAACAAACACACATTCACCTGTTACCATATAAGGGCATTGCTATCTACCCACACACACACACACACACACACACACACACACACAGAGTACATGCACCCCCACTACTTACATACACATAGAGTACACAGTCACTATCATTCATGTAAGAGTCTACTTAATTAGTTATGGTCTGATTCATGAAAATACACTACAATCACTGGCAGCTTAGTAGTGGCATATGTAGCTCGAAAGAGAGAAAGAGAGAGACAGAGAAAGAAGTAAGAAAAAAGAAGGAAAATGTTAAGTACAGTGTATAGAATGAATATCTGCTTAATGAAAAGTGCAAGCAAGGACTCCGGCAGGAGTAACTATGACAGCATAACTAAAAGGAGAACCAGAGGGAAACACAGACATGAGGGCTTACTGATATGTAAAGCAACCAGCCTCTCTCACAATCAACAATGTGATCAATGAGAGTGGGGGAGACAGCGTCTAAACATACCAGATCACCATAATACTCAACATCCCAAGATCTGCTCCTTTGTCTAGGGCGAATCTATACAAAATGCTTGACTAAATAAAGTTTTTGTTATTTCTGTGTAAATATGAACATAGCATGTTTTGCTACTATCTGCATTCTATAATTGATAAGACTGCTTAGGCAATGTTTGGTCAGTATGTCATTATGCATGTAACAAATCCGAACACAGTGCCTGTTACAAACATAGTGGAAGAGAGTGTGGCAGACCTGGAAAAACTGATAAAACCTAACATGCCTTAAGGTCTACATAATGACTTAATTAAGTTGTGAATACCACAAAGAATACATATATTAACATCTAATATTATAAATAATATGTAAAATAAATAAATAATTCTCATGATTCAAAGTTGATTAAGATATGATTTTATGAGTATATGGTATTTCTTTGTTGTTGTGCGTGGTATGTCTTTAAGTGTTCTGTCCGGTTAATGCCGATTTTCCAGAGACAGCATTGTCCACAGCGTATCCTGAGATGCTTGCATCCAAATGGAACCCTGCTCAAACCCTTTCAACATGCGGATATAATCAAATATAATTAACATGGATCCTGAGCAAAAGGATACGTATTGGCTGGAGAAAGACTAGAAAAGTCTAGAAGTACAGACATTTACAATAATGTTCAATACCTTGAATAATAATGTTAAATACAATAGTGGTCAATCTCTTTAGCACATGCGTATAGACATTGCACAGGATATGCCTTCTTGCCATCATGTCATACTCAACAACAGACAATTTTTATTGTTGTTATGGTGCCGTTCTGTGAATATGAGCTATGGACATCACAGTTAAAAATATCTCTGACAGTGCCTTCCTATACTGGCAGGGAATTTCTTTGTGGTTTTGCTCTCAGGTGGCCCTGGCAGATTGTATTCTTTGGCCCCCCAGCAGGTATGGGTGTCCCATTGGGGCACATGGAAGTATGCCTGGCAGGAGCTGTGGGCCATCTGATGGGGCCAACAAGCTGGCTCCAAAAGCTCTTTAGTCTTTAAGACATTGAACTGCAGGTGATAGTCCACATCACTCAACAAAACTGTTGACCACACTCCTTTACTCATGCTCCTGACTTCTACAAATCAATTCAATGTTATTTGTATAGCACTTTTCACAATGGTCATTGTCTCAAAGCGGCTTTACACAATCAAAGATTATAAAATGTGAATAAATACTAATACTAATACAGCCTACCACAGCAGAGTCATTGGAGAATTTCTGCAGAGGGCAAGAGTGTGGGCAGTGTCTGAAATCTAAAGTGAAGGGTGTGAACAGAAAAGGAGACAGGACTGTTCCTTGAGGGGTCCCTGTGCTGCTCATGATGGTGTCTGCAGCCCCACATATTGTGGACAACATGTGACCCTAACCCTAACCCTAGGTAGTTTGTAATCCAGGTCACAAGGTAAAACATCCACCTACATGTCCAGTAGCTTATCACTGAGCAGTTCAGGTCCTCAAGGTGCGTGTAGGCTCTGTTTAGCAGAAAGATGATAGCATCCTCCACTTCGATGAGAGGTTGAAAGGCGATAACAGGAAGTCTAACAGGTTGGCCCTGTCCTGGTCCTGCAGCTCCATGAGGCTAAGCTAGAGATGTTTTTTCAAGGCCACAGAGGCCACCACAGTGTGGCTTGTCACCCTGGCTATCCCTTGACAAATCTGCAGCCCAGTGCAATTCTAGACCTGGCTCCTGATTAGCCTCAACTTCACTCGGATATTCCTGCAGCACCGCCATAGTGTGCTCACCATAGTGTGTTCCACCTTGGGCATCTGCAAGTACCCATGCTCCCTAAGACCTACCATTTTAGCATAAGCTAACTAGCTGTTATTAAAGAAGTGCGCATAATACCCTTTTTGGTGGTGCTTGCCTTGATTTTAGGAACCACTTGTCCAGTTTGTTCATTTCCAGAGCTGCAGCCCTTGGCTAAATCTAGCCTAGCCAACATATGCATTAGCACATCCAATAGCTCATTTTACCCCAGAGCACATCTGCTTTAGCTTTTCTTTAGGTAAAGCATGAAGAAAGATAATGTCCTTAGAAGGAAGAAATCAAAACAAATGCTTCCAACTCCTCTGTTAGCACCTCCGGCTAGGTGGTTAGGTTAGGGCCAAGCATGTCCGGTGTGTGTGCGTGTGTAATCATTAGAGTGGTTAGTAACAACACTAAAGCAACTACAAGACACAGATAAAAGAATGATAATTATAAAATGTGAATGAATGCTAATACTAAAACAGCCTACCACAGCAGAGTCATTGGAAAACTTCTGCAAATGGCAAGACTGTGAGCAGTGTCTGAAATTTGAAGTGTAGAGTGTGAACAGAAAAGAAGACAGGACTGTTCCCTGAGGGGCCCCTGTGGTGCTCACGATGGTGTCTGAGTTGATGTTCTGCAGCCTCACATATTGTGGACAACATGTGACCCTAACCCTAATCCAGGTCACAAGGGAAACATCCACCTACATGTCCAGTAGCTTATCACTGAGCAGTTCAGGTCTGGTGGTGTTGAAAGCACTGGAGAAATAAAAAACATGACTCTTATAGTGTTGCCTGTGTGTGTAGGCTCTGTTTAGCAAAAAGATAATAGCATCCTCCACTTCAATGAAAGGTTAAAAGAGGATAACAAGACGTCTAACAGGTTGGCGCTGTCCTGGTCCTGCAGCTCCATGAGATGAAAGAATGAATGCCTCCTCTGTATCTCCTTCCTTAGCTACACAAAAACATACAAGCATAGAAAAAAACAGTATCATGGAAACAGAAATATTTTTTTTTTGTCCATGGCATAGTCTGTGGTTTTAATTTGCACTCTTCTCATCCGAGCCACCGGACTCGGGATGTAACACTACTAGGGGTGTGACAAGACACTTATCCCATGAGAAAAGACGAGACACGAGACTGGGTTCGCGAGATGAGATGAGACGAGACGAGACTTTTTTAAAGAAATCCTCAATGATGACATACAAGAATAAATAGTCTGTTAATCAACTGAAAAACACAAAATGCAAATGCAAAAAATGCATATTGAAATCAACTGCTACTTTAAGAAATTAAACTTTATTAATTATATGGAGTAATTAACAACATATCAACACGTTTCAAAATGTTTGCAAAATAGTTGCTACAGAATCTGCCCTTGCTCCCTCACTGCAGCAGCAGCCTCCAACCAAGCAGTGCAGGCTCATCTCATCTCATCTCATCTCATCTCATCTCATCTCATCTCATCTCATCTCATCTCATCTCCCTCCAGCCTTGGTTGGCACACTGCGGAAACCATTGTAGGTTTCGAGAGGTAACCTTGATGCCAGAACTGAGAAAAGTCATAATTTATACTTATTTATTTTAAAGAATCGTGGGACCACTTGTAGCAGAGCTTGTTGATGTGAGGAAATGTGTTGAAATGTGAGGTCTAATAAGTCATTGGATGTAAAAGGGTACTGCTTAGACTTTCTAGACATGTGTCAGTGTTTTTAATCTGGGCTATAGCTAGTGGAAGCCAGTGAAGGAAGCACAGCAACGGTTTGGTGTAACTTTTGAAAACAATTTATGCAGCTGCATTGTTAATCTGCAGAAGACAAATTGTGCACAAATGTAGACCTGCCAAAAGCAGGTTGCAGTAGTTCAGTCTTGAAATGACAGCACAATAAACTAAATGGCATGTGTGGATAAAAATGGTCAAATAATAAACCGACAGCACAGTGTCACATTAGAAATGTGAGAAAAGGATGGGTGCTTGTTTTTGATTACCGCAAGATTGTGTGCAGTGGGAGAAGGGAAGATCAGTGAGTTATTCAAAAGCAATATCCTGGCAAGGGAACCAAAAAAAATAACAGTATATATTTTTATTGTAATGTAAATATATAAATATACTTGTGGCTACGTCTAAAACATTTTTTAAATATTAATTTATGAGATTACAGTTATTAGCAAAACTAAAAATTTATGTTCAACAATAAATTAAACCCAAAGCAATGTGTAAAAAAATACACAATACCAAATAATACAATTTTAATAAAAAATAGAAGGTAATTAATTTATATGTGAGCTATGAGTTGACATAAACCAGTTTGCATGTATAGATGAATTAGTATGAGGACATCAGGACGCACTATAACATGGTGTGGAATTACAAAGAGAGGCATTTCGCGCATTGAGGGTGAATATTATTTTTATTAAAGCAAGAAACCCTGTTAAGACAACTCCAAACCTCTACACTACAACCGCAACTGTACCACATACATCCTCTGAAGCAGTTCAGAATCAATAATTATCTAATAACATCACAAAACATAGATAATGTAATAAAATATAAAACACATTTAAAGGCTGTAAGCCAGCGTTACCGTTGTCACACTGGTCTGGAAGTGACGATTTAACTCTTTCCCGGGCTGAGATAAGCTAGTTAGCTCCGGGTTTAGCCATCATCTCCTTACAAACTTTTCCGGAAATGCCTTAAAAATGTCCGAGACAAAGTCAATAGAAACGCTATGAAATTAAGAAAAAAAGACTGTTGGGAATAAATTAATACAATTTCTTAACAAAACATTTTGTTAAGCTTCAGCTTCTGTTTAGGACTTGCTGGCCCTGATTGCACGCCACTATACACACACACACACACACACCCAATCCATATATATATATATATATATATATATATATATATATATATATATATATATATATATATATATATAGTATATATATATGAGAGAGAGAGAGAAAGAGACACACACATAGATATGATTTCAATATCATCCAGTCTGTTTAAAATGACATGAAGAAACAAAGTGAGGCAGATCAAATCCAGAAGAAAATGTGTCATGTGCCATGATTTTAATATGCTTCAACAGGAAAGCTAGCTGAAAAACTATGTAAAAAGTGCACAAACGCTTTTTTTAATAGAAGTTAATTATTTAAGAAAATCTAATTATGACATAATTTTTGACAGTTATCTCATTTTACAGTTTTTTTTTTACACATCTGCCTAAAACTTTTTGCAGTATTGTAGCTTTGCGGGTAGGTTTCTCCAAGCATCTTGGAAGTCTTGGAAGTTTTGGAAACATGAGTTCTAAACTGATATTTCTTACTGATACAGATACACACTGTATATGTGTGTGTGTGATTATATAAAAAGATGATAAACAGATACACATTATGTTATTCAATTTCCTTCTATTCATTGGTAAATTAGATTGATTGAACAAATTAATTAAACTATGCACATAATACATAGCCAGAAATTTAGCTAATGGAATTTAGGGTCTATAAAGGTATGTAAATTCTCAATTTAGAGAATTTTCATTTTTATTATTTTAAAATATTCCCAAGCCAGTGCTAGGTCATAGACCTCTGGTTTTTAGGTAAAAAAAAACTACAGTAACACATATGAATAAAAGTCTAAACATTTTGCTAAAGATTTTAAAACATTTTTGAAGCTTAATTCATCATAAGAAATCTTAAAAACTTTTGATTTTATATAACGACACCAAATACAGTGCATTGTAGAGTAAATTAAAAAGATAAATCAACAAATCAAACCTGCACACTGCTAAAATAAATGCTGAATGCACGTCCAAATTATACTCAATATTTTTGGTATAATATTTATTACCTTAGCGTATTTCAATATTAAAAAAATGTGCATTGTTTTTTCCTATAAAAAGTTAGCCAAGCTGCATAAAGCTCTCATATAAACAAAATGTCATATAAAAGTACAAATGTAATTGCCACTCACTGTAAAAAGCCACAAACACGGCTGACTTAAGTTTATGCTCTCTTCATAAAAAAGCTAAATAAAATTCAAAATAAAGCTTAATATTAAAAACTTAATGCTAACAATAATAATTATAATAATAATAATAATTAATTTTATTATTGTTGTTTATAATAATAATAATAATAATTATAATAGCAAAAGCATACAAACACTGAAAACAGATAATAAATGTCTGTCATACATACAAATATTTATAAAAACATTTTCACTGTCGGTACTTTCAAAGAAAAAAACAATTATACAAAACAAACAAAAATTACTTTAAGCATGCACAAGATTTAAAGTATTTCCAAAAAAAAAAAAAAAATACAGTTTTTTAACAATCTAATCATCAATAATAGAAGGAAGCTAGCATCTTAAAAAAAAGAAACAAAAAGAGAAAGTAGAAATATAAAATTAAATATTACAGAAGAAATATTACATCTTTGATGCATATACATTTTACTTAAAATATAACTATTTCTGGTGAAACGATGGCCCTCTTTGTCAAATAACAGGGTTTTAAAATTCCAGAGGGTGAAGGTGAAATTCAGTGTATTTTTAAAAAAAGCGAAATACAATTACCTAGTAAGCAATACTTTAAATACACATGAAAAGTAAATAATATCAGTTATGATTCATGACTACTTGGCTACACATATTCAACACTGACACAAACATGGGATGCTATCTAGCACCTCTGTGCATATACATTCAAATGTTAACAAAAGTACAAAAATGACCAACTTCTTACAAAACATTCTTTTGATAAATTAAGCCTTTCCTCTGACTAAGAGACCTGGAATTCAAGTTATATAGAAATATTAAAGAAAGTAATATTAAAATTGATTTAAATGTCAACCATTTTCACTCTTTTTGATAATTTTATAAAGAAGAAACTTAAATTACAGCTGACAAATTCATTTCTGCATAGTGTTGTGTTTTCTATACATTGTCTTTTATTATTTCAAAATCATCAAACATACGTATTATTGTTTTAATATGCACGACTTAGAAATCATAACCAGCAAAGAAAGGAAATAGATATATATAAAAAAACATACATTATAACCAGAAAACACTGCACAATGATAACAGTCTTAAGAAACTGTATGCTTAAAGGTAGGAGCGGTTACAATATTTGTAAATCGAAATAGAACTGTAAACCAAACAACAAAGTAAATAACAGGACAGTCAAATTGTAAAGTGCAAGTCTGTGGCAGTTTTTGTGTGCAGAAAACTGCTCAAAGTCAAGTGACATACCCAGATTTAAAAATACTCAAGAGAGCAGCCAGTGTTGACTCTGTATGGAGATTGTGCCAGTCATATGGTTCTTTCACAATAAACACAATTTGATTAACAGACGTTAATCTGAATTACTTTAGTTTGCTCTGTTTAGAAATATATTTTTTTAAATATTAAAAACACAAACATCCCAACCCGGCTCCTAGGACATCAGAAGATAGAAAGTAAAGTAAATATTAATTAAGTAAATACTGACTCACACATTGCAGCACAAAGAAAGGATTCCCTTATTTCATTTGGCTGCCCAATCTTTAACTCTAGAATTGCTGTGTGTTCCCGTATATCCCTTTACACACAGAGGTCTGACTCTGGCACTTCAGATGCACACCTAATAGAGTGTGTGTCAGGATCTACCAAACTCTAGACTCCTCCTAACTAGGAAATCCATGTAAATTCTTTATCACTGCCTGCACTGGCGTCATCCTCTTGCACTGAATCACTCTCCTCCTTGGCATTGTCTGTGACACCTGCATTATGCTGCACAATACCTGAGTTTCCTGGCCATTTTATGTCCTTTCTGTCCTCCCCTGCTTCCTCTATCAGGTCTGCCTCTGGAATTACTTCTTCCTCACCATCTGGGAAGCGGTGGATGCCAGGGTGAAGAAGATCTTCCATCTCACCATTGTTGTCTAGGAGGGTAGCCATACCTTGACCTGAGCACTCTGTACAAACACCATGGCGACGGGAGCCATGTTTTATGCCTACACTTGCGGCTGACATGAAGACCCGACTGCAGACCTTACATACATACTTCTTATCCTTATTGTGAACCTGAAGAAAAACAGGATACAAATTTTATTAATTTTATTTATACTGTTCAGCTGTTGTACAGTGTTAACAAATATTTGTTAAAATTATATTTATTTTATTTATATACTTATTTTGAATGCTTATGTGTTTTGTTAGCTGTTGTGATAACCAACCAACCAACTTTGCTGTTATATGAATATTTCGCACTACATTGCTAACGAGTCTTGTGAAATTTATCATTAATAGTTTGACTGCCTTGTGATTGTATAAGATATACCTTATATTTATTGTTTCTGTTATGTTATCTGTAATCATCTTGTATTTGTTTCTAGTCAGACAAATAAAATACTGTTTAATTTTTAAACAGTGGAATGCTATACTATAATCCTGCCTTAATTTACTACACTGGATATGCACATACTATAAAATAAAATAAAGTGTGAATCCTTGCTCTGAGTAGTGCTGCTATCTCCAGACTTTCCTGTCACTCTGTAGTGTGCTCAACACACCAGTGTATGTCTTTTCATATGCTCGCGTCGGGTGAACTTCTTGCCACAGATTTCACAGGGGTAGGGCCTCTCGCCTGTGTGAGATCGCATGTGCCTCTTAAGGATACACTGGTGCATGGCTGAAAAGCTGCAGTATGGACACTTGAATTTCTTCCTGATCAATGTGAAGTCATTTACTGCAGAGAGAAAAACAAAAAAATATTGAGAGATGGTGTAAAGTAGGCATAAAAATTCAGTTTAACAGATGGAACAGTTTATGGTGGCCAAACATTACAGTATTGTTCTTGTTTAAAATAATGCATATTTTAAAAAATATATATAGAGTGGTATCAATTGTTCCAAATTGTTCCATCATGTTTAATTTTCCCATGAACAATGTGAGATCCACAACATCGCAGATTGTAGATAAACTCGAGATTGTAGATTGTAGATAATGCTTTCTCTTTTACTATGCATTACTTTTATGTTAGTATGCTCCCAGTTGCTTATGAGCACCTTAACATTCTAGTATACAGTAAGAGACTGGATAGAGAGTGCAATTCTCCTGAAATCTGGGAAACATTTCAAGTCCGTATTTATTCAGCTTCACATACAGAAAGTAGGCAAAAACATAGAAAGAAAAAAAGAGACGAGTGCTAGCAGACATGGTAGCTCATTGATGTTGGAATTCTGATCAGAAGAATGTGGTTTTGTAAAAAATGAGATGTCGCACATGTAAACAGCAACCTATGTAACTCACTCCTTATGTAACTCAATGGCCTGTGAGGATTAGATAATAATAATCATATCAATTTTGTGTGATCTAATATAATAAAAATGCATATTGTCATTGTTTTAAATATATTGCTTAAATAAATAAACAAATACATACATTTAACAGTATAACTTTTTTTAAATTATAAAAAATAATTCAAATAGCTTTGGGTCCTGGCACAATTACAAAATATTCACATTACATTACCAATATAAGCCTTAATCTTGGCACAAATTAGAAGTGTTAAAGACTTTTTCTGAGGATGGACAGAGTTTAGTAACTTATATAAACAACAAATTTTGATTGTATGTAAAATCATAGAACTACACCTAGGGTTATGGTCTGACATATTCTCTCTTGTAAAATGCTGCTAAATAAACAGTGTTGCATCAGCGCTCCTTTTGTTATAGAAAGCACATGGCTGCTGGGCAGGGCAGCAGACGCACGTCAAAACCGATGACTAATTGGTACAGCAGCAAAAATTTCTTACAAACACTGAGGAGAGTTTATGGATAAGTTTAGGGTGTTTAGCTGACATGCCCACTGGACCTTTTTTATTTCATTTTCCAGAGACACCAGACTAGAGTGAACATGGCATTGTTGAACCCACTAAGCTTTTATCCTTTTCAGCTTGCAATGTTTATTAAATAGAGTACTTTTGTTGTGCCAACGTAACTGTGTGTCATTACATTTGTCAAAATCATCTTTATTTGGTCATCTGATTTAAAGGAATCATCAGTAAACAAATGTGAATAGTTTGATATTTATTTCTAGAGTAGGTCAATGTTACGAATCTGCAGTAAAAGATAGTTGGATGGTTAGTTGGTTGCCATGGAAATAGGTTGGTTGGATATTGATTTTTTTCTAAATCTCCAAGCAAATATTTTGGGACTAAAAAGTTATTAGAATAAAGCAAAGTAAAAAATCAGTAGTGGTCATAACAAATTATGTCTATTCTAAAATCTGTATATGCCCAGTTTGAGCAAGCATCGAAAAAATTTGGTGGTACAAATATTTAGATTTTTATTTTTTTTTAAATCGTGATTACAGATATACGTCAAGATGCAAATATTAAACCTTTTAAGATTTGAAATTGTATAAAAGAGATATACTCTCTGGATAAATGCCAAATGATATGAATGTAAATGTAAATGTAAATAGAGAAATATACAGTGCCTTGAAAAAGTATTTATACCCCTTGAAACTTTTTAAATTTTGTCACCAAACTTACCACAAACTTAAATGTATCTTATTGAGATATTATACAACTATAATATCTAACACAAAGTAGTACATATTTATGAAGTGGAACAAAAATTATAAATGGTTTTTATAATTACAAAATTTTAAACAAATAAAAATTAGAAAAGTGAGGTGTGCATTTGTATTCAGCCGCCCTCAGTCAATACTTTGTAAAGCCACCTTTGGCTGCAATTACAGTCTTTTGGGATATGTCTTTACCAACCTCTAACATCTAGAAACTGAAAGTTTTGCCCATTCTTCTTTGCAAAATAGCTTAAGCTCAGCCAGCTTGGTTGGAAAGTGTATGTGAACAGCAATTTTCAAGTTTTGCCACAGATGCTTACTTTGACTGGGCTATTCTAATAAGTGAATATTCTTTGATCCAAACCATTCCATTGTTGCTCTGGCTGTATGTTTAGGTTCAATGTATTGCTGGAAGGTGAATATCCTTCCCAATCTCAAGTCTTTTGCAGCCTTCAACATGTTTTCCTCATAGGATTGCCCTGTATTTAGCTCCATCCATCTTCCCATCAACTCTGACTAGTTTCCCTGTCCCTGCTGAAGAAAAGCATCCCCACAGCATGTTTTTTCCACCACCATGTTTCACAGTGGGGATGGTTTGTTCAGGGTGATGAGCAGTGTTACTTTTCCGTCACACATAGCCCTTTGCATTTAGGTCAAACAGTTCAACTTTTGTCTCATCTGACCAGAGCACCTTTTTCCACATGTTTGCTGTGTACCCTACATGGCTTGTGGCAAACTGGAAAAGGGACTTCTTATGTAATTTTTTTTAACAATATCTTTCTTTTTGCCACTCTTCCATAAAGGCCATATTTTGAGTACACAACTTATAGCCTCCTGAGCCTCTTCTTGTTTGCTGTGGTGATGGATCGGTTGACAGACAAGGCCAGGCAGGAATTTCCTTGGACAATGATGTTTGCAGATGACATTGTGATCTCTAGAAGCGAGTACAGGCAGGTTGGAATGGGTGGAGAACCTGTCAGGGGTGTTCTGTGACAGGAGAATATCAGTTGGAATAAAGAGAAAGGTGTACAAGACAAGTAGTGAGACCAGCTATGATGTATGGTTTAGAGACAGTGGCGCTGAGGAAGAAACAGATGGCAGAGCTGGAAAGAGCAGAGCTGAAGATGTTGAGGTTTACTTTGAGAGTGACAAGGTTGGACAGGATTAGGAACGAGTTAATTAGGGGGACTGCTCATGTTAGATGTTTCGGGGAAAAAGCCAGGGAAGCCAGATTGAGGTGGTTTGGACATGTACAGAGTAGGGATAGTGAATATATTGGTAGGAGGATGTTAAAAATAGAGCTACCAGGCAGAAGGCAAAGAGGAAGACCAAAGAGGAGGTACATGGATGTGCTAAATGAGGACATAAAGTTAGTGAGTAAAGAGGATGTAGAGAATAGGGTTAGGTGGAGACAGATGATTTGCTGTGGCGACCCCCTAAAAGGGAACAGCCGAAAGAAGAAGAAGGATGACAGATTAAACAGTGCTTCTTAAGATATTTTTAATAACCTAACCCTGATTTAAACTTCTCCACAACTTTATCCCTGACCTGTATGCACTAGTGTTCTTTAACAAACCATTGAGGCCTTCACAGAACAGGTGTATTTATACGGAGACTAAATTACACACAGATGGACACTAATTAGACTTTTGAAGGCAACTGAATGCACTAGATTTTATTTAGGGCTATTAGAGTACAAGGGGCTAAATACAAATGCACCCCACACTTTTCAGACTTTTATTTTATATCATTTTTGTTCCACTTCACAATTATGGGCTACTTTGTGTTGGTCTATCACATGAAATCTCAATAAAATAGATTTAAGTTTGTGGTTGTAAGGTGACACAATGCAAGTGGTATGAATACTTTTTAAGGCACTGTAATAGCCTTAAATATGATCATTAACCCAGTGTAAAATCTGATATATTATTTGTTCTATGATATAAATTCATTAGCTATGACCAACAAGATGTTAGCTATTTTGGTCTGAATATGGATTTTTGTAAAAATCAGTCTGTGAATTAATCCATACTTCACCCATGCAATTCTATTTTGTCAACATAATGCCAGGATAGTGATGACGCTTAATTTCAAATTTTTAATATCTTGAACTGTGTTGCTAATTTATTAAAGTAACAGTGAAAAACATAACTGTGATTTTCTCACATCTCTAAAGTGCATTATTCAAATGAAAAAAAAAATTACATATGAGAATGAAGTAATTCTAAAGAAACAGAACTTTAACTCTGCCACTAAAGTGGGGTTTGCGTTGATGACCTGGCCCGATGATTGATGCTTGCATTTTTATTTACTTTTTTTGTGCATGGTATGTTGTCCTTATACAGTTGGTGTTTGTGCATAAACTATATAAAAAAGACAATATGAAAATACAGAAATATAAAATAAACTTTAATTCACAAATCAATATTTTTACAAAAATATTAACACATTGGGTAGATTTTACAAATCTTACTGCTCTTGCCACAAGGAACCCCAAGTAGATAATGTTTTTCCATCTGAGTTATAGCCTACAGCCTTAAATTATTTTAAATGTTCAAATAAATTCAACTAGGGTAAGTCACTGGTATGAAGGCTCGGATGTGGCTGGTAGAAGACACATCCACCTGTAAGCACAGCCTAACACATGTGACCAGGTACTTTTGTGTTACATAGGCACGTAAGCAGGATAGACAAGCATAGCCTTTCTCTATTGAGTAAATAGACCCTAGGTAATGATTGAGATTGATGCAATTACTTGAGGCAGTTGGTACACTGTGGGAGCTTGCCCTTCAACTGAACTGTTTTTTCAGGTCGAGTGGCATTGAACATGAGCATGACTCTGGCTGGGTAAGATGGCCACTGGTAGGGGTAATATGGAGTGTTGCAGCTTAAAGCAGTCTTCAAGGTGTTACATTAATGGGAAGGTGTGGCAGTACTTAGCTGCCTTAGCTGAAGCAGGCTGCTAAACAGTTGCTTGCACAGGGAGCGAACCAGCTCTTTAGCCACACAAACAACATGCTGTTACTTTGCCATCTGATCCACCTCTATAGGAGCCTGGCTACTGCCTAATAGACAGATAAAAAAGAATGTAAACTAACAAAGGGACATATATTATTTAAAAAAATATATTTTACATGTATGGAAAAAAGGCCAGAATAGGTATAACCAAAACAACTTGCACATGTATACACATACTTGCAGTAAAATTTGGTTTATCTTCTTCCTCGTGCATTTTTTCCTGTAAGAATACATGCACACAATGTTAAAACCCCTACTTTGACTACTGTAAAACAAGAAAGAAGGAAAATGAAAAAAAATTGAAACATTTTTGCAAAATTAAAAAGAAGTCCTAAATCTAAATAAAATCAAAACATGATGTCAACAAGTAAAATCTTTGAAATGTTTAAACTGGAAAAAAGTACAGTTTTTCTAAAATAAAAGTACAGTTTGATTTTGATGGCCACAACACCTCTCATTTGGGATACAGCTATTTCTACCTCAGGGCAGCATCCCATCTTCTTTTAACAAGTCTTTATATATTTGGGTCTTGAGATGCTTGAATTTGTGGAAAAAAAATTTAGTTTGGAGAATGCAGATTATTTTGACTCAGAGATTTTTGTTCAAAGATTTCTTAGAATTCTTGAAAGCTTTGGATGATTACTATATAATTACTGTAGATAAAATATATTTTAAAAATTACAATTTTATTAGGGATACTGATACAGATACCGATAAACAAGAAGTTTATAATTTTATATTATAATTTTCATATAATCTGCAGTTTGTGCACTAACTATAAAAACAAACATCAGTCCTGTTATTTATTTTGTGTAAGACACCAGTAATAATTTGTTGAGAATTTTTTTTTATTATTATACAAAGATTTAATAAAATCACAGTTGTAAATAAAACTAAACAGCCGCTAAACAGTTGTCTCAAGAAGCAGCTCAGATATCAACCTGTCCAATACATTTATTTATAACTAGTCTGACTTTATCAAAAGAAGGCTAATTAAATGGAATCCTACCAAACCTGCCAACTGTGGCTGCAGTCACTTGCAGTGTATTTCTCGATAAATCAGATTAATTTACCAGCAAGTGTACCTTATCAGATCTAAAATCTAAAATTGGTACACAATTTGTTGTCATAGTTATTAACAGATTAATCTTTGTCTATTCTGAAATACTCGTCATTCAACCTAATTTGCTGCAAAATCTTTTTCGATTTATTTTCTTTTTTGTAAAACTTTTTAAACCGTATTGTCCTTGTGCCAACTTTTTTTGACACCTTTTGATGCCATCAAATTCAAAAATTACCATTTTTTAAAGTTGTACATTTTCCCAGTTCTCACATTTTACATATAAGTTTTTTATATTCTTTTGTGAATAAAATATGGGTTTGTAAGAATTGCAAAGTATTTTTTTTATTTCATTTTACAGCTCACTATTTTTGAAATTAACAAATGTAGGAGTTCTCTAAATAGACCCAAAAATGTACAGAATTTAATTCTGTGCATAAGTATCACAAGACTTATGCACAGAATTTTGTATGTAGGCCTGACCTATCCTTGAAACACCTATTTCTATGATACTTTCTTATACCAAAAACATCTACCATTTAAATTGCTCTTTTAAACAACTATAGTATTAAAGGCCATGAAATACAATTTTACTAGACAATAAAATACATGTTGGAGCACCTAGTAACATGTGGGTGTATATAAATGTAAAATAAGGACAAAAAATATTAGTGCATAAAAGTAAAAAGGACCGTTAAGTAAAAAAAAATTGTTGCAAAATTTTGTTTTTTGCACTTACCTTAGAGAGTATGAGCTCTGTACCTGCTCTGCAACTTGATCTTTTAAAGAGCCCCTGGACAGAGGTAGGCTGAAGGCCTCTGCAGGCCACAGAGGAAGAAGAGGAGCAAGAGTGGGTGGAGAAAAGAACGAATGGCCACCAATGGAGCAGTAAGAGCCTGGGAAGCACATGAAAGGATTCTTACCCACCTGTACCTAGATCAGTTGCAATCCTCCACATACTGTAGCACTGCAGCCAGGGTGGGGGCCAGAGATAATGACATTTAGGGAAGGGGTTGTTTCAAACTTTATTAGGGTCAAACACCACAGAGAAAATCAGAGGGGAAACAGAAAAATGGGAACTGTGGTTGTGGTTGCCATTTTTGCCTCTGGTTTGATCATTAGAGATATATTTAATGATTATAGAGATTTTTGTAACATTGTTTGGTTTTATTGCTAAAAGTGCTACATGAATAACATTTTCTTTAAGTATAGAACTAACACTAGCATTTACAGTTAAAAATTAATATTGTCTATGTTTTATCAACTTTTCTGTGTGTATATGCTTGGATTTATTTGTGAGAATGAAAAAAAGTTTTTCATATGCCTGAGGTATGTTATTTTATGTATACTGAAATAAACTAATCATTATTTAACAATCAATAACAATCAATAAGATAATATAGGTTATTAGTGTAATAAGGCTGACAAATGCTTTTTTTATTTAATATTTATATTTGTTATTTTCTTTTAAAATTAAGATGTAATATACTTAAAAGTAAAATTTTATACAGGGTTGTGTGTGCGTGTGTCAGATTGAGGTAGTTCAGTTCTGGGTGTTGAGGAGCCCAATGGCTTAACAAAAGTGTTACTTTTATGTGTATGCTGTATGCTTGCCATTTTTGCTGATGAGACCAACCACAGCCATGTCATGCTACTCGGACCAATTGTTCAGGATCCAGTTGCAGAGAAAGGTGTTCAGGCCTAGCACGCTTAGCTTCTCAATCAGGTGCTGAGGGATGTTTTGTTAAATACTGAACAGCATTAAAAATTTATAAACAGCGTTTATTTAAAATTATTGTTCAGAAAGACGGCCGTGGCAAAAGCGTCTTCCGTGGAACGTCTTAGTCGATACATCTGACAAGTCGTCTGTATGCTGGAGATAGCATAACAAAGAAGTGCTCTAAATAGCTGAGGTAGGCATTTGATTTTCTTGATTAAGTATTAATTGAATATCTCTCATTTCAACATTTATTGCGGGATTGATGACAGACTGAAACCTCTGGCCACAGTGAACATTAGCTGACAAGTTGTGCAATTGGGTTGATACTCATTTCTGCTGAAAGTTTTTTGCCATCCATTTAATTTCCCCCACTCTTGTCGGTACTTTTGCATATATTTTATTGCAGTTCTGAAACTTTCTGGTCATGGATCTGGAGCTACCACCAACAAAGTTTTAAATCTACTTTTGTCAGCATTACTGCCAAAAGACCAGACCCTGATTGGCCCTGGCCTGGACTTGACGGTTTAACCAAACCAATCAAACTGATGAAGACAGCAAGTATTAAACAATCAAAGGAAGAATAGCACAAGTCTTTACAGAATGCAAATTGGATGGTCTGCATGAATGCTTCATAACTCAAATACAGCAAAGTCATCTGTGAAGTGGTTAGGACAAAATGCAAAATGTTATGGGCCCAGGGTGTCATGCAGTGAAGTCATGAAGTCTCGCACTAGTCTATCAAAACACTTTATCATGACAGAGGTCAAGGCTACTGATCAAAAGTTGAGGCACGCAGCCTGGGTTTTTTTGGAACAAGAACAATGATGGACATTGATGGACATGAACAATTAAATCATCAATTCAATTACAGACTGTTCCTAGAAGATTAAATATTTATAAATATTGGAGCTAGTTTATCAGTGCAGGCTCTTTGGACCCAAACTGTGTTGCTGCCTTCCCAGTATTCACTCTTCTGAAAGCCGCCCCCACTTTGTGCTCTGAAATAACAACTGAATTCTCTGGTCCAGCACTGTCTGCTAGATGACTGTGCTGTTAGTGCTGTTTGCACTGTTAGCTGCAGTCTTAGAATGAGCAAAAAAAAAAAAAGCAAAAGAACCTTAATGTGATTTAATCGGTGCACTGCAACACAGTTTTAGGTCAGCAGGATGAATAGCAGTTTACCAAGCATAAAGCCCTGAGGTGTCTCAGTTCTGTGTGGAGGTGTCAGAGATGCTGTTTTTGATTCAGACTGACTGAGTTCTCCCAGACAGGGAGTCCAGGATGCAGTTGCAGAAGAAGGTGTTTAGAGATCGAATTACATGTTGCCATAGGAGGTTCTGATACATATCTAAATTTTAACCTGCCATGTAGCTGTATAAGAGGCCCCACTCCTGCTGCAGACATCTCAAAAATCATGACATTTTTAGGATGTTATGACGGGCCAATAAACTGGTCTTAAGTGCACTATAGTCATGAGAGCAGGACAGATATATTTAGATCAATGAAACTTTGTTTGCAGTCAAGCTGAGAAAGACCTTACAACCTGCCAGAGTAAATGCAAATATTATTAAAACCAGATCATATCCATATTTGCCCACAATTGTTATGTAAGACAATCCATCTTGTTGCAAAATGTTCAAATTTTAAGGCACTTTCTTGAAGCAAAGAGCATTACAATTATAGAACACCTGATCTAAACCTAATAAAAAAACTCATGAAAGTCTTATAAAGCCTTAAAAACCTATGAGATAAACACACAAGAATCACAAAAGAACATTGTTAAATACTAAACATATTTCACACCTGTAACCCTCAGAATTTTTAGTTGTAATCTTTTTGTGCTACAGTGGTTACTGGTCTTTATTATGTTTTTTTTTAACATAAAAAAATAAATTCAAAGATAAGTTTTTAGTTTGCAGTGCTAGTAATTAAAAATGTGGTCTAAGAAAACACAGATGGTGAATCAGGTTAATTGAAGGGGTAAAAAAGGCTGGGCCACCTGATCTCAGCCAACAATAGAGTTTCTTTACCATAATTTGAGTTCAAAAAGTTAATGCAAAAAATTGAGGCAAAACATGTGGTGCATCACAGCTTGCTGCAGTTGCAGAGCAGTCAAAGTACCTGTACTATTCCCTGTCCACCAATAAAGGTGTCTGTAATTGGCAAGTGAAGATCAGAACTGGAAAATTGAGCAATAAAAGCTCTTCACCTCAGGTAAATTGGGAGGTGTGTATGAATTGTAATGCCACAATCTAAATGCCAAAGAGCGCACTCGCCTGACTACCATGTAACGTCCGGAAGCCGGCTATATAAGCTTATGCTAAACGCTAGTTCAATGCAATGTATTGCTAGCCTGCCTGCATACTAAGCGTTTCTATGTTAATTACTCTGATGGTTTATGGTCCTTGCCTGTTTGTGTGTTACGATTTTGTCTTTGCGATTTGATTTGTTTGTTTCGGCATTTCAGTTATATTGTGTACCGCTTTCCGCTTCCGTAATAAAATGTCTAACCTGCAAGATGGATCCCACTCAGTCTGGTTCTTTACAGAATACTTCGCCACTCCAGATCCAACGTTTTTAACTTGACTACAAGCCACTACGGAATACCACGCACAAGCACTGCAAACTTTCCAAGCCCAGCTAAAGTTGCTACAGGCTGCTAACCAGCAGCTCACCCAGCAGCTACAAACCTCAACTAGCTTCGGCGCAGCAGCGATTCTCTGACCAAGTAAGACATGCTTTGACCTCTCTTCTGTCACCCATGTGCCTCACTCTTACAGTGTGTATAGTAACTGATACATGTGTTTCCAGCCTTAGTGGATTCTGGTGCCACCCTGAATTTAATCAATCAAATGACTCGTAGACCGTTTGCACCTTTACATCATGCCCTGTGTTTAAAAAATATCTCTCCACATTATCTCATCCTCCAAAAATATTATTGTCCTTGGTTATTCCTGGCTGGTAACCCACAACCCCCAAATTTCATGGACAAATAGAGAAAGTGGTCACCACACTGCCAAACTCGCACGACCCAAGTATCATGAATGCCCCCCCCCCACACACACACAAAGAGTAGACTTTATCTCTAGTACTGGAACAGTTAAGGGAGACCCGTGTATTGACCAAGTTGGATTCGCACAGCGCATACAACCTGATTGGGATAAGAGAGGGGGATGAGTGAAAAACGACTTTTGTTACCACAAGCAGCTTTAAAAATGAAATATTCTGTGATTTGTTTAATTGTTATGTTACTGTCTACATCTACTCCCACACCTTACCCCAACATATTCACCACGTCGGGACTCGATTAAAAGAGAACCATTTGTTCATCAAAGCTAAAAAGTGCGGATTCCATCACGTTTTTGAGGTATTGCATTAGCCCACAGGGCATAGCCATAGACATCTCTAAAGTGAAGCTGTGACGGAGTGACCTTATCCACAGAATGTTAATGAATTGCAACAGTTCCTGGGTTTTGCAAATTTGTATCGGCACTTTATCAGAAATTTGACCTAACCACGGCTGCCATCACGCCTCTTTTGAAAGGAAAACTGGCTAAGCTGACCTGGACTGGCGAGGCCAATGAAGCTCAGTCTAATTGTTAAGCTGAAAGTTTAAGTCTGGAATCATATTGTAGTTGAGAGCAAAATCAATGGAGTGCATTTTTTCCATGGGACGAATATGCACAGAACTCACTGAGACACACAACCACCGGGCTCACCCCCTTTCAGTGCACTAAGGTATGGGAGAGTCCCCATGTACATCTACAGAGGGCAATATGGGGTCAACGAATCCAAGCGGATCGCCGCCGGCGACCTCATCCATTTCATGAACCTGGGCAGTTAGTGTGGCTTTCTATCCGTGATCTCAGACTGCTGCTCTTCAGTAAGAAACTCAGCCCTAAGTTTGTTGCGCTCTTTAAAATCCTGCGGCTGATTAACCCAGTCACGTATCTTAAACTTCCACTCCCCTATCGCATCTCACCTTCCTTCCATGTGTCATTACTCAAGCCTCACCATCTAAATTGACAATCTTCATTAACAGAAGCCACATTCTAAGCCTCCAGCACCAACTGAAATTAAGAGGGGCATCAGCATATCAGGTTCAAAAAATCCTGATTCAGATAGACAAAGGGGCCTGTTGAAATACCTTGTGGATTCGGAGAAAAGATCTTGGGTGAAGGCACGAGACATCTTAGACCTCTTCCTCACTCAACTTACGGTGTCACGACCAGAAGCCGGCTACATAAGCTTATGCCAACCGCTAATTCGTTGCGAAGTATTGCTAGCCTGCCTGCATACTAAGCGTTTCTTTGTTAATTACTCTGATGGTTTATGATCCTTGCCTGTTTGTGTGTTGCGATTTTGTGTTCACGATTTGGTTTGTTTCTTTGCACATTTTAGTCTTAACATTTACTGACTTCCGCTTGTTTCTATGATACAGTTCTGGTTTTGTTTTGCTCCTGTGCTTCCATAATAATTTGTCTAACCTGCAAGATGAATCCCACTCAGTCTGGTTCTTTACAGTAAGAGATAGTATCAGAAAACACTGTATGAAAAAGAGAAACCAATAAAGGCAGTATGATGCTAAAAAAGAAGAAGGTAAGCTTAGATCATAGCATGCATGTAAATGTTACTTTGACATATACTACCTCCCCAACCTACAACTACACGCATTATGACAATGATATAACCTAATATCAGTGCCCTAATTCAGCCATATAATGTGCTCTTCCACATTGCTTTAAAACTAATTCATGAAAATGAAAAAGATTTAAGTGTTGTTTTATTAAATTCCCCAGATCTAAATTTGATCACGCATCTGGGAAATGTTCTGTACTATCTATCTAAATAGATAAATATACACTGGTGGCTGGATACTAAGGGTGTGATGAGATACACTGGATCTTACGAGATCTGACTGGTTTCATGAGAATGTATTGATAGAAGATGCCCAGCCACATTTAAATCGTTTGTGTTGCAACATTTTGGTTTCCTGGTGGAAATAATAAATGGCAAATAAATGATAAAGGTGCAAACACCTCTGCTAACATGATCTGCATCGCTATTGTAACAGAAAATGCGCTTAATATGGATGTGGCTAATATGGAAGCAGAGTTTAACAGCGAACACGGTATTGACGTCCAAGCAGAAGCTGCTACAACTGCCACCACACAAATTAATAACGAACGTAGCAAAAAAGGTTGGTGGCAAAACACTTTGCACAGTGTTTATATGTTGTTAGTTACTGCATATAATTAATTCAAATAAAAGTTGATTATAAAATGCATTTTGTTCTCGTTAACCCAGTCTGCTGTCTCGTCTCGTGGGATAAGTGTCTCCTCACACCCCTACTGGATACTTATTGTAAAAACCAGTCTAATAAAACACATCTTGTCCTATATTTAATCACACATTAAAAAAGCATTCAGCTGTCAATGGATAGAAGAGAATTTGATGTTACCATAATAATTGATTAGAAGGAAAAAGTAAAAACTGTTTTAAGTATAATGTAAACTTTTATAGCTTACCTTTAGGGTAGCCAACTAGGTCAAAACAAGGTCATAAATCAGTCCACTACATAACCAACAACCAAAGCATGTGCATTACAACTACAACAAATTATTTGTAAATGTATGGAAATATGTATAGCAATTTAATCACATATCATTACATCACCGTCTATTAAGCACTCTATGGGTGCCACTATGAGCACAATTATGTAGATGTCTTGGTGACCTTTCCAATGAATGTGTGGGCCTACAGGACTGTGCAGAATCTTATTTACAGCAAAATGATAAGCCACAACTTACGAGAGAGAGAGTGCCCTCCTTTTGGCAAGTAGTCAAACAACAGGGTACTTTCTTCACTAAATATCTCTTTCCCAAGAGATAGCAGGCTATTCTTGCTCATCAGTGCTGCTCGCAAGTTGGTCCCAGAACCTTCTTGGTCCTGACTTTCTCCCACAAACTCCTCTCTGTCATTGACCAGTGAGGAACCATGGAAACCTGGCTCACCATCTAGTGCTTCCTCCTGCTTCATGAAAAAATCCACCCGTTTGTCTTGGTTATCTGCCTTATCTGCTACCAAAGAAGAAAGAAAGGTTTAGTGAATGGATTGCACTGTATATTTTTGTCACAGAACAAATAGCATGATTGTATCAAAATAATACATATACAGTATATAAGTACCATGCAAAATATATTTGCCTTTTTGTAAACAAATTTTCTTGCTGAAAAAACAGCATAAATTCCATGCTGGTATTTACATTTTCGGCATTTGGCAGACGCCTTATCCAGAGCGACTACCTTTTATCTCATTTATACTACTGGGCAATTGAAGGTTAAGCGCCTTGCTCAGGGGCCCAACAGTGGTGGCTTGGTGGATCTGGAAATCGAACCCACAATCTTTGGGTTGGTAGTCCAACACCTTAACTATGGGCTACCATTTCCTGGTATAGTGCTGGTATAGTTTGGTCTAGCTGGTGGACCAGCATAATAATGATGTTCTTAAGCAAATTAAGATGGTGTAGCTTGCTCACACTGGGTTGAGTGAGTTGTTTGTAGGCCCAAGCAATGACAACTAATTACCCCAAACAAACAAATGCACCGTGGGAATCATACAGTATTATCCCTGAAATTGTCTGTTACTCAAATAATTAAATAAACTATAAATAAAAATGTTTAAATAGTACCTATTTTTTTTAGTTAGCTGTACAAATTAAAATCTAATCTAAAAGGCTGATTGAACTGCCTCTATGTAAGCAGCCAGATAGAGGTCTGCAGGGATGTAGCATGCGCATTGCTTATTGGTGAGTCTTTACTTTTTGTCATGAAACAACTATTTATAAATAAGCATTTTACTCAGTTTCAATTATATAGGCCTATTTTAGGTATGGGGTTAGGTAGGTAGGTGAAATCTGATTTTAACTAATTCTAATTTAACTAATTTTAACAAATTTTGTCTGTAATAGATACCTGCACTCCTGCAATAAAACAAAGAGACCTGTGGGACCCAATGCAACCAAGTGCTGCACAGGAAAAATTTGATATGTAGGTGTGGGTGGTTAGATCCTTATGAGTAAGTGGGTTCAGGAAGAAAAAAAAATCTTTGCATGACCCCCGCAAAAAGAAAATTTATTTAAATTTAATTATTAAAAACCAAAAAACGGTTATTTATCTACCGCAAAAAAAGCCACAAAGACCACCTACATAAAATAAAATATTTACATGGGCAAGTTTGGAAGCTAGTAAATGGGCGGAATGTAGACCCTAGGCCTACACCAATGCATAATGTGCATGACACAGGTGGATCGCTTAGTGCTAAAGATATTATGTTCATCACTGCATTAAATTAAAGTTAAATAAAATAAAACACTTTAGTTTATTTTCCATTTCTTTTTTATTTGTATTTAAAAGAAAAGCAAGTAAAACAAATAACAAAGTAGTGGGGAATAGCAGTAAAAATAAAACATATTTTTGCAGGATCGGGCTCAAGGTTTTATTTCTCCTTGCCGGAGGGAGGAGGCAGGGGTGGACAACAAGCAATTGGGATTTTGGCATTTCACTATGCAAGTTAAACTGTTTCTTGTGATTATCACCAGTCGGGAACCTAGATATGGCTCCTAATCCGTACCTACAATGTCCTAAGTGGAGACAGGAAACTAACGCTGAAAACACAAGAGGATCAGACGAATAGAAAAGTTGATATAGATCACAGGGATCTTGATAATCAGTTGGGAGTGTACGACAAGACAAGGGTAGTTTGTATACAGCAAAATGCAGTTAAGTTCTTGCAAAGCGGCCTACTGAGGAAATAGGAGAGCAAACAGACAAGCTGTGTTTAAGTAAGACGCCATTTTTAAGATTTGCCAATTTAGTGCGTAGGCCCAGTTCGCTGTAATGGCTTTTTCTCCCAATCAGCTGATTGCAAGCTTGCCTACAAGGATAGATCTTATTTACTTCAGTGATTATCATGATCAAAAAATTCAAACAAACTGGAGAAATCTCTGTGCGTAAAAGAAAAGTTTAAAGACCTTTGTTGGATGCACATGGTCTTCGTTCACCAAAACTCCAGAAACCCTTAACCTTATGCCCAGATGTCCTCAAAATGTTTGAAAAGCAGAGGAAATCCCTGTCCCATCTATTTTAACACCTGTAGCAGGCATCAAATTGTCACGGTCTCATGCTGCAGTTCCCCCTCATGAACGACAGATGGCAGCAAACTACTTTATTTATGTTCTTAAAGACTCTAAAGACCTTTAGTTTAAAATAAAATAGTTCTGTTCTGTCTTGTCTTCCTGTTTTGATCCCCTTATTGTGTTTTTGCTTCATTTCAGGTGTTCTATTTTGTCTGTTAATTTCTGTGTGTTAATTACATGTTTTTCACTCCAGTCTCCTTTTGGCGTTGACTGTGATGGTGATGGGGAAGTGGTGGCTCATGGTTAAGGTGTTGGATTACCAACCCGAAGGTTGTGGGTTCGATTCCCAGCTCCACCAAGCCACCACTGTTGAGCCCCTGAGCAAGGCCCTTAACCCCCAATTGCTCAGTTGTATAACAAGAGATATTGTAAGTCGCTCTGGATAAGGGCGTCTGGCAAATGTAAATGGTGTTATGTGGTTTCTGTGCCTTAGATGGTTTAGGTTCCTTTGTCTCAGATGCTAATCGCTACAGATATTCTTCCTTCTTGTTTTGTTTTTTCTAAAGTGGTTATCCTTTGTTCATTTGGTTTATATGTGTAAATAAACACCTGCTGCATCCAACTTCCTGCGTTCTTCTGATGTCCTCCGATAGCAGCACGTTACACAAATTTGAAATAAGCTCATCTCTCATTAATAAGCTCAGTTCTCTGTTTAAATATTTATGTTATCTATGATCTATGTACTAAAATATTGGCTCAGGATTTAAAAGCCTTTTGGTTTTAAACGAATTTATGCAATGTAAGTAGAAGAATGGACAATAAATTTAAACTAAATTAAATGACTCCATTTAACCAACTGCCAGCTGATACTGTCAAAGTGATTTCTTTCTTTTGTAGGCTGGAGGACATTGAAAAAGCAGAAATAATAACCTTACTTAACACTTTAGAACTGTCCTCTCTGCCCACTGACTTCAGTGATTAGAGAGACCTTTTTAGGTAAACATGAATTTTAGGACTGAACTAAAGCTTATCTTTATTAGGATTTTTCTTTTTCTATTTTTTTAATAAACTATTTTCTTCACAGTGGTACAGTCTGATTGTGATGGTCCAGTTAATGTAACAATTACTGCAGTTGGAGAGGAGGTAATTTTTCTTATATAACCATTTTATTCTATATAAAAAGACCAATTCCACCAGTGGGCCAAATGTTTTGGCACAGTAGGTGACAATATAAAATCATTTTACTAACACAGTTTATTGTAGTATGATTATAGACTATTCCATGCACAAATGTTTTACCTGGTTAGTTAACATTACTTAGGACAGGAGAACTGTGGTGGTGGTAAAATAGTTTTAGCGACATGGAGACTCATGATTGGTAAGATGATAAGGTGACACTAAGCAAAGCAGCTAGCTAATATTTGGATGATGTCAAGTCAATGTTTTAAACTAACAAATTATTTGAATAGGAAAAAATACCTTATGAAAATGCATCTGCAGATATTAAGTCTGATAGCAACAATTATTGGCATGTATAAACAATGAGTACTGTAGTGAGTACAGAGTTCCGGACTCCGCCATTCAGCTAGATGGGCTAACATCGTTTCGTGCTGACAGAAATGCAGCTCTGTGTGGTAAGACTCGCGGTGGTGGTATGTAACGTGTTTACATCAACACTAAATGGTGCGAGAACTCTGTGATCGTTTTCTGTTCATCACAAGTGGAGTTTGTGACTGTTAGATGCAGGCCATTTTATTAACCACAGAAATTCACCGCTGTTTTCATTATCGGAGTGTACATTCCACCGAGCGCTAATGCTAAGGAGGCACTTTATGTACTGTACGCGGATATTAGCGATCTGCAGAATTTTAAAGAAGGTGAGAACGTGGCCAGGTGGAGCTACTTCTGCTCTTCAGGACTGTTTTGAGTGCACTGACTGGCAGATGTTTAGGAAGGCTGCAACCAACGGCGACTCTGTTAACCTGGAGGAGTACACGACGTCAGTGTTCAGCTATATCGGCAAGTGCATTGATGACGTGACTGTCTCCAAAACCATCACAACACACTCCAACCAGAAACCACTTCACTTATCACTCCACGCATTCCACCACGCTCTCTCAGATCCACAAGCATTGCTCGGCTTGTTCCACCACCCCCTAGGACACAAGGTAGGTCTGCCTCAAGACTCTTCTCTGTTCTGGCACCAAGATGGTGGAATGAACTTCCCATCAATGTCAGAACAGCAGAGTCACTAGCTATCTTCAAGAGGCGTTTGAAAACCCATCTTTTTCTAAAATACCTTGCTCTTGACATCTAAAAAAACCCCAAAAAAACCACCCTTACTCTATTCAACAGGTTTTTTGTTGTTGCACCTTGTGAACTATTATCAGTATTGAGATGTTTTTGATGTGACTTAAAGCACTTCTTGTACGTCGCTCTGGACAAGAGCGTCTGCTAAATGCTGCAAATGTAAATGTAAATGTAAACCGTGGATGACCATAGAGGAGCGTGGTTTGAGGTGCAGAACAACGTGGCAGCGAGGAAGACCACCCCTCCTCCCAACGACCAGGTGCTCTGTCTAACCACGGCTGGTGTGAGGAGAACTTTAAGCAAAGTTAACACACGGAAGTCTGCTGGACCGGACAACATCCCCGGCAGAGTGCTCAGGGACTGTGCAACACAACTAGCAGATGTCTTCACTGACATCTTCAACACTTCCTTGTGCACCGCTGTCGTTCCCACGTGCCTCAAAAACTACCATCATCCCTGTGCCGAAAAAGTCTCCTGCCTCAATGACTACCGTCCCGTCGCACTCACACCCATTGTACAAGGGTCCTCATGAGGCACATTAAGACCCATTAGGACTTCCTGCGAAGACTGAAGAAAGCCCACTTTCCACCTTTCATCCTGACCATGTTCTACAGAGGGACCATAGAGAGCATTCTGAGCAGCTGCATCATTGCCTGGTTTGGGAACTGCACCGTTTCGGATCGCAAGACCCTGCAGAGGACAGTGAGAACAGTTGAGAAGATCATTGGAGTTTCTCTTCCCTCCATAACGGACATCTACACCACACGCTGCATCTGCAAAGCTAACAGCATTGTGGAGGACCCCACACACCCCTCACACTCCCTCTTCACACTCCTGCCCTCTGGAAAAAGGTACCGTAGCTTTCGGACTCTCACAACCCGAATGTGTAACAGTTTCTTTCCTCAAGCCATCAGGCTGCTCAACACACCAAACTGAACTACCTCAACCTACAAATATGCACACACACTCAACCCTTAAGCCATCACGCTGCTCAACACAGAACTGAACTACATACACACACATTCAACACAAGCAGACTGGAAAAAGCCAGAAAAAAAACATTTTAGTTAAGCCCAGTCACTTTACAATGCTATAGTCAGTTTGCAATGTTAAAGTCACTTTACAATGCTATTTGTACAATATTGTTCTTTAATTTGCACATTCCATGTCTTACCTCATCTTACAATATGGTTGACGCCATTGCGTTCTGTTCTGTTCTCTATTTTCTTCTTTGCAATGTAATGTTTTTTTCGTCTTTGTAATGTTTGTATTGTTTATTACACTGTCTGTTTCTGCACTGTCTGCACTAGGTTGCACACATGCACTTTATGTCTGTTCTGTTCAGTGGCTCTTTGTTGTTTTGTGAAATTCTATGTTTTGTGTAGCACCAGGGGGTCCTGGAGAAACGTTATTTCATTTCACTGTGTACTGCATTATGCTATATATGGCTGAAATAAAGCTCCTTAAATTGAACTTAAACTTTTCATTTCTTAAACTACTATATGAGAATACTGAATTTTAACATTTATCATCCTTGACTTAAACATTCTAAAAAATTGTTTGAGAAGTAAAAACTAACATCATTCATCCAAACCCACACACACAGGAACCCAGGTCCTCAAAGGTTGCAAGTCATATCACAGAGAATATAATGGACGTTTATTATTAAGGGAGCAGGGTGGCTCAACTGGTTAAGGTGCTGAGTTGTTAATCTGAAGACCAGAAACACCTGGGCAAGCCCCACCTCCGGTAAGTCAACCACCGTTGGGTCCTTGAGCAAGACCCTTAATCCCTCCTGCTCCAGGGGCGCTGCATCATAGCTGACCCTGCGCCCTGACCCCTTACTAAGATGGGATATGCGAAATATGCATTTCATTGGCTCTGTACATGTACCTTGCACAATGAATTGAATATTATTTTAAAAAAGCCATGTAAAATGTGGGAATATTTACTATGTTTACATAGTAAAATTAATTTGAACAATTCTCGTGGCCTTTTTTTAACTATTGATATGCACTAGGAAGAAAGTTTCTTGTGGAGAAACTGACTGAAAAAATTCCAGAAATAAGGAGGGGGCGTTGACCAGTCCATATGGCATAACATAATGGCGTGTAGGGGTCACAAAGGCTGTCTTCCACTCATCCCCCTCGTGTATTTGGATGAGGTTGTAAGCACTGTTAAGGTCCAAAATTTTGTGGTACCCCAAAGTTGTTTCACGGCTGCTGTTATAAGGGGAAGTGGATTTAAGAACTTTACAGTTATCTTGTTTAGGGATCTGTAATTTATGCAAGGTTGCAGTGCCTTTCTTGGCCACAAAGAAAAAGCTTGAAACCTTTGGATGGTCGAATGTAGCCTTGCTGCTATGCCCCCTTGATATACTCCTCCATAGCCTTCTGTTTAGGGATAGGGAGTGGGTATATTTTTCGATGTGGAACTGGCTCACCAGGTTGGGGTTGTATTGCACAGTCTCATGGTCTCTGTGGAAGTAGCTGGGTCTCCTTTTGAGGGAGAAAATTGGACTTTTGATGGAAGTGGAACAGGGAGTAACACTGAAGACGTACATAAGCACTGAAGAGGCAGTGTAGAAATTCATTCAGGAAAGCAGTCATCACCCCACCTTAGGATCTCTCCACTCCTCCATAGGATCTCTGGTTAATTGTGATCTGTGCTCCAGAGCCAGTAAAAGATAACTTCTCACAGTAACAAATTCTCACACAGAGATAAAGTGGGCCTATTGATGTTTGATGTGCTGATGGCTGAGGGTTTTTTAACTATGATAGTGGGTCAAGATGTTGTTCCTGTTAAGGTTAAGCTGATAAAAGATGCCCCCCTGACCCAGCGTCTATGGGAGCTTGAAACCCATTGCAATCCAGAATAAGGTGCTAGGTTGACCACAGGACTGGCGATGACAGGCGGAGAAGGAGCAGTGAAGCTAGTGAATGTGTCGAGTGTTCTTTTGAGAGCGTCCACAAGTTCCTGGAATAGTGGATTGCCTGGAGTTAGCTTGAGCCAAGAGGTATAGCTATCAGTTTTTAGAAAGTCTTCTTTAAAACAAGTTGAATGTTTTACTTTCCTTTTTACTGTCCCAGCAAACCTCCTTACTAGGCTTTCTTAAATTCAACACATTCAGTGCAAGTTACGAACTCACATCCCAACTAAGACAATGTTTTCCAAAACATTTTATTTGTAACAATTAAGTGTAATAAAAAACCCAATTAAGTATGTTTTCTTTTAGAGCATCATTTAAGAAAACATAAGAGTAAAAAATTAAAGAGAAAACAATCGCTTTCCTAAATTCTCATTAATATAAACCACTACACACAGGCATACAGTCATGGAGAGTTAATTAAGGTGGAATCACGGAGGAGTTAGGCTGAAATGGTGAAGGCTTAGGGAAATTCATTACTTTCAGGAATTGCAATCTTTCACAGTGTGTAGGGGCATGTCAATCACTTAAACAGATCTGCTACTAGCAGCACAGGTGCCGAATAATACTCTACTTATCTTACCACTCTCACACAAACAAAAGAACAAACACATAACATATTACTATAATCTACAACAGTACCTACCTCTAATTATCTGTAATGTAAATAAGGCATTTGAAAGGTGATACTTTTTGGAGTATTTAAAAATCTGTACATATATTCACTATTATATTTCTTCATCATTTATATATCATTATCTTCATTATTTATATTTCATTTCATCATTGTAATATTTAATGCTTAAATGAGCAGTGGTCTCATTGTACACAGTCATATTACAAGAGTAGCTTAAAAAATAAAAAAAAACATTGTTATAGCTTTACTTTAAAAAAAAAAGGTCTGTATAAGTTACATGCCTTCTTGCAAAGAAATTCTTAGTATAATTTGGTTACTATGGCAACCGGCCACACTTGGCTTTAATAATCATGCTAAATAAAACATCCTTTAAAGAAAAGTCACAAATAGGCAGGCTTATGGAAATGTGTATTGTATGTGTTTGCGTGTATGCCTTCAAAGATCTATGGGAATTCTACAGTATAAATGTGTATGTCAGTGCATCTATATAAATGGTAATTTATATTAATTTATTTAATAGAAGGTGTTGTGTTTTGTCTGTATGAAGATGTTTTAATGCTTGGCTGTTTATGTACTAGTACTGTATGCATTCTTCCTAGACACACACAGTTCCTTTGTTTTCATCTTTTCTATAAGGCAGTTTGTCCAAATTTGGTTGGTGGTGTTACTGGCACACAAACTAAGTCATTCCCAATGCGAGAGGGCGTAAAACTGAAAGAGCTTAGGAATTCAAAAGCAATTTAAACACAGCGTAGGAGGTTAAAAAAAACACAAAGTAAAGTGAGAGGAGGAAGGACTTTACTTACCCCCTCTCTCTATCTCTATCTCTGTGATAGGTCTATATACAAAGAAGGCAGAAAAATTAAAAATAAATAAATCCTTGAATGCTGGGAAGGTTGAGAAAGAAGGAAAAAGATAAAAGCTGCATTTAATAGCAAAGGGTTTTAAAACCCGGGACTAATGATTTGGGCGGTGAATGAGCATTATTATATAAGTTTGGGAAAAGCAGAGCTCAAGATAATTTGGGCCGTTAAAGTATTTTAGAAGAGCAGTCTGGTAACTGAAGGAAAAGTGAGGGTACTGAGAGGATAGAAAGAGTAAGCCGTATGCAGAGTTTAAAATAATATGAAAGTCAGGAAAATAAAATATGACCGTCAGAATAAAAAAGAACAAAAGTTGTTTGAGCAAAAAATGTTGGTTGAGTGGAAATTGTCCGAATTGGTGGGGACGAGAAGCAAACTGCATGGATTTTTTTTACATGTGCATTGGGAAAAATTGTGGGAAACTGTAACCTGTTAGCACTGGAAGTGTTTGTCCCACCCTTACAATCCAAACCTACTGCCTTATGAATGGGAAAGTACTTGATTACAGGCTGCTGCTGTAGTTGAGCTAATTCGTAATTGTACACAAACTGTGTGTGTGTGTAAACTCCCAATTTAACTTTATACAAGGTTAATGACACTAACTGTTTTAGAAATAGCGGTTTGAGTGGGGGCGGTCAACAGAATTTGCAGAATGCAAGATTTGCAGAGAGAGAAATGTAAGTAAGTCGTATTCAAATCACTGTGCTGAAGTGTCTTGAGAGGCTAGTACTCGACAAATCAAAGCAACACTATCCCCACCCTGGGTCAACATCAGTTTGCATACAGAGCTAACAGGTCAGTTGACGATGCCATTAACACAGCGCTTCACACCGCACTGAAAAATCTAGAGACGAATACACACAAACACAACCCACCCAATGTGAAAGCTTATACTTTTACATTCAGAGTGTGTATGCCTGTTTGTGTATCAGATTCCTTTTAGAAGCTAAAGTATTTCAAATCATTTCTGCATTTCATATATTCCTGTATCCTTGGCAACTTCTGCAATGCACAATAGACAACATAGAGACCAGATAAAAATGGGAATGTAAGTATTAGGGACAGCAAGAAAAGGGAAACAAAAAAATCATTTCAAAAGAGAAAAACTGTAATTAACACTGACTCTAAGTTTTTAAAGATGGACACATTAATACAGTTGGTTCTGTTTCTATGCAATTACATTTACATTTGCAGCATTTGGCAGATCATATTAACTTTAAAACAAGTAAAATCTTGAGAAACATAGATAGGCTGTCTGTTGTTAATCTGTTCTGAATAAACAATAAATGCTGTGTATGTGCTAAACTCCCAATTTAATTTTATACAAGGTTAATGACACTAACTGTTCTAGAAATAGCGGTTTGAGTGGGGGCGGTCAACAGAATTTGCAAGATGCGAGATTTGCAGAGAAAGAAATGTAAGTAGGTCTTTTTCAAATTACCTCACCGGTCTTCACAAAAAAAGCATGCAAACAAATTTGTAAACCCTTGGATAATAATGGAAACCCCCACTAGGAGTGTATCTATTCAGTCAATAATGTCTTATTTTCACAGCAATATTGCAGTTTCTAATTCCTCGTCCCAATATTATTACTACTAACACTATCGTATTAGTTTTAATGGTGACGAAATGAGGAAACCGTTGACATAATTTCCTGTTTTTTTTGTTTACTGCGAATATTATGTTTGTGTCAGCGTATAAATTGTATAGTTTTGTATCTTTACTCACCTATATAATCTTAAATTATTGCTTTGGACTTCTCTATTCTTTACTCTCAGTTGTTTGTCTTTCGTTTTTTTGGAAGACTGCTTTTTTTCCGTCTCAAGCAGTAAGTGGGGGCCATTTCCATCGGAACTGCAAATACAGACTACAGTAACCACATTAAAGGTATGTAATTTCTCCAATATGTCAAACATTCAGCTCATTCAGTGCATGGAGTGTGGAATGTAAAGTCAGTCTTTCTCTGTTGCTAGCAAAAATTTTATATGTTAAAAGTGTACGGTTTTTGATAGGGAAGATATTAGTGTATCTTAGCTTATCCAGAGTGAACAGCCCAGATTTTGTAGTGGAAAGTTTTCAAACTAGTATACTAATCTACTGTACTGTTAAGAGGGCTTTTATGGATATCAAAGGGTATAAAAGGTAGATAAGCGTTGCATTGGTCTGTTTGTTGTTAAGTGGGCCTTGATGGATAGCAGCAAATTAATGCAGGCACATATGAGAAGGTCAATAATAAATACTGTTCTGTATGTTAAGGAAGTAAATTATGATGACATATATGAATATCCACTATGAATGCAGAGTATTTTAATATGTTTTTTACAAATAAAGTATTGTTTTGCTGTATCCAGGATGTGTATCAGTAAACAATTTCCGGGTCACCCAGAGAGAGGGTAAGAGTGTGAATAAGAGCTCTGTGTCTGTGTGTGTAACTCTGTGACTGTGATTGTGTGAGAATTTAAACTCTACATCTTGTGGACAGTGGTCTGTTTGTAAAGACAATTCAATATAAGGGAACATCTACTGTCATACATGAGTAGTCTGTAAATGTGTTTATGAGCCCTGAAGATAAGGGGCAGAATTAATGTATTCCCTGCATATAAATAAGTGTGAGTGATGTGCAATAACAAACAAAATTGATTCAAACCTATGTACTGTTATAGAAACCGGTGTAATGGATCCCACTGAGGCGAGTAGTTGAGAACCCAAAGTGCAGTTTTATTAACAAAGACAAAACAAACATAAACTAAAGTAGTTTTAACTTGGCTTGGCTTGAACACTAGGCAAAATTCTTGACCAAGACAAGGGGAAACACAAGGGCTATAAATACATCAGACTAACCAATGGGACCAAACATGGACAAGGGGATCACGTAACAGTAACGCATAAGGAACAAGGATCACGTGACAAGAACAAAACTGGAAGTAAACAAAGACATGAACAATGAACAAGAACTTAAAACATAAACGCAATATAAAACAAGAAACTTAAACATGAAACAAACATAAAATATAAACATGAAACTTAACCATAAACATGAACTCAAAATTTAAAAACACGAACATAACATGAACAAGAAACATGTAACACAATAGAAACATGAAACATGAACATGAAGCATAATCCTTACACTGGGTTACTGTATGATTTAAGATCTTGGTTTGCAGATATATAGGAAAATTCTCTACATTTAATATTGCACAAATAAATCAAGCTCTTTATATGAATAGTATGAAGTAGTAAAAATACAACTCATCTTAAAAGAGTGGCTATACTTATTTGCCATTTTAATGAAGAAAGAATGATATATGATAAAATAAGGCTGTACAGTATCTCACAAAAGTGAATACACCCCTCAATATTTTATATCTCTTCATGTGAAAACACTGAGGAAATGAGACTCTGCTACAATGTAAAATAGTGAGTGTACAGTCTGTATAACAAAGTAAATTAGCTGTCCCCTTAAAATAACTCAACACATAGCCATTAATGTCTAAACAAAAGTGCGAACATCCCTAATTGAAAATGTCCAAATTGGGCCCAGAGTGTCTACATTTTGTTTGGCCACAATTATTTTCCAACACTGCCTTAACCCTCTTGGGCATGAAGTTCACCGGAGATTCACATGATGAAATCAAAGAGCTGGTGAATGTTAGAGACACTGCGCTCCCCCACCTTTCGTTTGAGGATGCCCCACAGATGCTCAATATGGTTAAGGTCTAGAGACATGCTTGGCCAGTTTATCACCCTTACACTCAGCTGCTTTAGCAAGTCAGTGGTCGTTTTGAAGCTATGTTTGGGGTTGTTATCATGTTGGAATACTGCCCTTCAGTATGTCACAGCACATGTTGGCATTCATTGTTCCCTCAATGATCTGTAGCTTCCAGTGTGCTGCCAGAACTCATGCAGGCACTCCACCATCTTGTGCATCATCTTTATTGGAGGCTTCCTTCTAAAATGACAGCCATGCAGACCGATTTGATGCAGTGTGCAGCGTATGGTCTGAGGACTGACAAGCTGTACACTCACTACTTTGTAGCAGAGTATCATTTCTTCAGTGTTGTCCCATGTAAATATATTATAAAATATTAACAAAAATGTCAAGTTACCTATATTTATATAGCGCTTTTAACAATCGGCTTTACAGAATTACATCAGAAAAGACAATATTAAACACTCATTAAAACAATCACATCAATTGATATCTAAAAAATTCCCCAACTAAGCAAGCCAGAGGCAACAGCAGCAAGGAACCAAAACTCCATCAGTGACAGAATGGAGAAAAAAAACCTTGGGAGAAACCAGGCCCAGTCAGGGGGTCAGTTCTTCTCTGACCAGATAAACCAGTAGGTTACCCATGCTGCAGCAAAGTTTCCATGGCCTTGTCTTGATGGCTGTCTAGAAGATAAGATACCACTGAGAAACTGTCTCGTTGTCTCCAAGTGATGGCGGCGACGGTTAGCTCGGGATAACAAAGAACAGACGTTAGTGCAGATGCAGTGTGTTATTGGAGGTGTTCCAGGTTCCGGTTGACCTGACTATTGCAGCCTAACAGTCCTTTAACGGATTTAAATATATTATGTGTAGGCCAGGTTATAGAGGTGTGTTTTTAATCTAGTTTTAAACTGGCAGAGTGTGTCTGCCTCCCGAATAGTCTGGGGTAAGTTATTCCAAAGTTTGGGTGCTAGATAATCAAAGGAAAAGTTGATTTTGTTATTCTAGGTATTATAAGATTGCCTCCTATCAGAGTCCTGAGCGCAGTGGGCGCGGAGGACTATAATAGGATAGGAGCTCACTCAGGTACTGAGGTGGCACACCATTAAGGGCTTTATAAGTAATTAACAGGATTTTAAATCTATTTGATATTTAATAGGGAGCCAGTGCAGTGTTGACAGAACCGGGCTAATATGCTAATACTTTTTGGTTCTAGTAAGAACCCTAGCTGCTGCGTTTTGGGCCAGGTGGAGCTTGTTTATTAGGCGTGCAGAACAACTACCTAGTAAAGTGTTACAATAGTCTAATCTTAAACTCAAATTTCTGCATTTGACCTCGAGAGCAAAGGTCGAAATTTAGATATATTTTTAAGATGCATGTTTTTTACAAATGCTAGAAATGTGGTTTTCAAAGTTTCTAACTAACGATGAAGGGTTAACAGAGTAGCCATCAAGTGTAAGACAGTGATCTAGATTATAACAGGCAGAGGCTTTTTTTCGATAATTAACACCCCTTATTTTAGGATTTAGCAATAAAAAATTATTTGTCATCCAGTTTTTTATATCAACTATGAATTCAGTTAGTTTTTCGAAATTGGTAAGTTTCGCAGGGCTGTCATCAGCATAGCAGCGAAAGATAACGCCATGTTTCCTAATAATATCTCCCAGGGGTAGCATGTAAAGTGTAAAAGTAACGGTCCTAGAACTAAGCCTTGGGGTACTCCATACTTTACTCGCAAGGGATATGATACCTCATTATTGACTGCTACAAAATGTTGGCGGTCAGATAAGTATAATTTTAAACCATGCTAACACACTTCTGCAAATGCCAACAGAGCTTTCTAATATATTTAAAAGAATGTTGTAGTCAACAGTGTCAAACACAGCACTGAGGTCCAATAGCACTAATAGGGAGAGACAACCATTATCAGCTGATAGCAGCAGGTCATTTGTAACTGTCATTAAAGCAGTCTCAGTACTATGATGGGATCCAAATCCTGACTGAAAATCCTCATAGATATCTCTAAAATATCTCTAAGTCTGTATGGAGTCTTGGTGGCCTGTATACAGTAGCCAGTACAAACATTACAGGGGATTTTTTCTTAGCATTTATTTCTTTGAATAAGGTTAGATGAAGCAACATTACTTCAAATGAGTTATACCTGAAATCTGCTTTCTGAGAAAGTTATGATAAACTGACACAGCCCCCCCCCACCTTTACCTTTTGGACAAGGCTCATGTTTATAACAGTAATTTTTGGGTGTAGACTCATTTAAAATAACGTAATCATCTGGTTTTAGCCAGGTTTCTGTCAAACAGAGCACATCTAGATTTTAACTAGTGATCATCTCTTTACAAAATGTGCTTTTGCAGCAAGGGACCTGATATTTAATGAACCAAACTTTATCGTTTGTTTCTCTGTGCTGCATGTTTTTTTTCATGTACAGGATTCCCTGAGCTAGTCGCATCCGAAACTGAATCTACAGCCCTCACATTCTTACTATCCTCAATTAGAGTTTGGATGCGTGTCTTTAATTCTAAAACCTACTCTGTCACCCTGACTATTTGTCTACATTCACCGCATGTGAAACCCTCACCGCGGACAAGAGATAAACTGTACATATGGCAAATAGTGCAGAGAACGATAGAGGAAGCTATTACTTACCGTAAATAATTAATGATTCTGAAGTACCGCTGTAGTTTTATGCACTCGGGACAGAAGAAAACAATAGTACAGAAATGCGACTGAAAACACCCAAAAAAAACTAACCGGCTAACAATGCTAACATGCTACACACAAATTTAAATTAACAGCGAATGTCAAAAAGTTTTGATGTTAGAAAAAGGGTGGGATTAAGCTATTTTTTGTTGATGCATTCATAAAACTGTAAAAACTCACCTATATAGCCTGGCTGTGTGCAAGACAAATCCTGCCTCACACACAGCCACATTTATTATGCACGCTACGCTGTTACAATAGCGATGCAGATCATGTTAGCAAAGGTGTATGGTATTAATTTCTTGCAATTTTTGCATATTGTCTTTGTCTTGTCTCATCTTTTGCTGTTTCTTATGTAACAGAATAAACTGTTTATTGGGTTTGGATGTGGTAATTTTGTGTCAGTACTCATGTGTGGGTGAATGCATTTTTGCCATATTTTGGTTAGAGTGTATGCGCGCAAAATGGTGAGACAGGAGAAAGACGTTGTATATACTTGTCTGGATCTAATAAACCAGTTCAGTACAATTTGGACTGCTTTCGTTTCTTATTTTGTTAAATTCAAGTGTTTAGGCAAACCTGTGATGAACGCTCAGTTACACTTATTTCCATTAGAAAACTAAAATGTTGCCAAACAAATGTTAATTCTCACGAAACCAGTCAAATCTCGCAAGATACATTGAATCTCGTGTCACACCCGTAATTGTTATCTATCAATATGGAAATTAGATAAAGTTTTTGCCATATTTCTCAGTTTGTTGTATTGGGTGGCCAGGAAATATTCAATATAGTGGGCTATACATCATTGTGGGAATACCCATCCACAACCTATTTTTAATGCCCTGGCTGAGGGAAGGAGGTTCTCACCTAAGATTTGACGGTTTGCCCTTTGTCCCACTGAGACCCTGCGTTACATGAAAGCAATCTTTGTTTTTAAGATTGTCAGCCCGCCCACAGCCAAACATACATTCATAAAACTGTAAAAGATCACCTATATAGCCTGGCTGTGTGCAATCCTGCCTCACGCACAGCCACATCCATATTACGCATATTGTCTCTTACAATAACAATGCAGATCGTGTTAGCAGAGGTGTACGGTATAAATCTTTTGCAAGATTTGCATATTGTCTTTGTCTTGTCTCATTTTTCGCCATTTCTTATGTAACAGACTGAATTGTTTGTTGGGTTTGGACATGGTAATGCTTATGCATTTATGTAAACAAAACATGGTGCACTGTCTCCGTCACAGTGAGAACAAACCTCATCACCCATGCATGCTGCTTCTCTATCTAAATTTGGTGGCCAACTAAAAGAAACGTCTGACTCCACCAAGTCTTGTTTTGCAAAGGGGTCAAATAATTATTTCACTTATTTAAATGCAAACAATTTAGAGTCGTCACTAGAACTAGAAGACATGAACACTTATCACACTTATCTTATCCACACTGCATTGGCTCCCAGTGAAATTCTGCATTAGATTCTAGTGACACCACGCCTACTTTGATCAAAGGATGCAGGCTGTATGTCAGTACCATGCATTATGAAAACTACAACACGGGGCAGAGCTTTTTCTTACAAGGCCCCAAAGTTATGGAATAGCCTCCCAATGAATGTTTGATTATCATACAAAGTATCAGTGTTTATATCTAGGCTTAAAACTTATTTATATAATTAAGCATTTTGTAAATAGATTTGCCTTAGATAAAGGAGCAGATCAGGGAGACTCAATGATGTTGAGTATTATGGTGATCTGGTATGTTTAGATGTTGTCTTCTCCATTCTCATTAATCACTCAGGTTTATTGACAGTGAGAGTGACTGGTTGCTTTACATATCAGAAAGCTCTCATGTCTGTGTTTCCCTCTGGTGCTTCTTCGAGCACCCATGTCACCTTGGCTGCTTGCCACCTGGCCATCGGCCACCACCTGGTCACAAAAAGATCAAATTCATTCTCCACTGGGTCAATCTACGCTGGATCCTGGCGGAAGGTCCAGTCTCTCTACAGGGTTCCCTGTACAAACACTTGTGCCTAGCAGTTTGCCTCGCTTGATGCATGGAGTACAGCCAAAATGGCTGAAACTTCCATCAGCGGTGCCAGCTGCAGTTTCCATGGGGGAGTCAGCAACAACGATCCCACCCAGGGTACCCCAAGTGCGTTTTTGCGGGAACCGCTGGTGAAGTATCTGAAAGCTTGGGGAAGCCTTTCCAGTGCCTTCCAGTGGCTCCCCAAGACCATTCGGCTTGGCTACATAATTCAGTTCGCCAGACGCCCTCCCAGGTTTGGTGGCATTCTCAAGCCCTTCTCCTGGAATGAGAGTGTGGCTGTCCTGCGTGCAGAGGGTGCAATCCTTCTCTGGACCCCGAGCCGACATGAAGCAAAGGTTTTACAGCCGGGTTTGTGGTTGTAGACCTGAAGGACGCGTACTTTTATGTCTTAATCCTCCCAAGGCACAGGCCATTACTGCGGTTTTCATTGAGGGATGGGCATATCTGTACAAGGTCCTCCCCTTCGGGCTGCCCCAGTCCCCCCGTGTCCTTACGAAGCTTGCAGAAGCCAGAGCCACTCTATACCATTCCCCTCAGCAGGGGAATTCGGGGGGGGGCCAAAATTTCTGACCTGCTCTTGTTGAGTCCGGTACCTAGACCGCACTCAGGTCTTCAGACGCTCTGATCAGCTCTTTGTCTGCTATGGAGGACAGCGAAAAGGGGGAGCGGTCTCCAAACAGAGGATCTCCCACTGGCTAGTGAAGGCAACCCCTAAGGCTTACCCTGCCCCCTGTGGGTAAGAGCTCACTCCACAAGGGGGATGGCCGTGACAACAGCCCTGGTGAACAGGGCCTCACTAGCAGACAAATGCAGGGATGCAGGTGTAATCACAAATTGTATTATTACATGTATAAGTGAAAATAATACTTAGATTATCTTATGCTCGGTTTTAGTTGTATCCTAAAGAATGTGTTTTTTCCTTAGGCTTGGGTGTTGGGGGGCCCAGAACAGGAAGGCTCTTTGTCTGCTGATAAGAGACATCTGATGTTGTCCCCTGTCTAAACTCTGGAGCTATACTTAGAGGTCATAAGGGCATACATTCCATATATAAGTGGGACGATCAGCGTCTTTTTTTGACATTCAGCATTGCTGCGTGCTGTAAAAGACACCAATTGTGCAATTAAACTTTTTATTTTTTCCCTATTGCTTGCCTCGACGTTTCTTCATGTGAAGGTCTTTATTTTTTATTAAGATACAAATTTCCACCACATTTTGGCGTCTCCTGGGTCTCCTGGGTCGGTTTAGTGTAAGTGTAAATATAGTTCCGTACAATTTCACGGTAGTCTCCGGGTAAAGGCGAGATTTACATTTGGATCTCGCCGAGGTAAGGGTTACGGTGTCAGGGAAATTTACTTCTTTCGAAGTTGGTGACACAGTGAAACGTAATTCCTTGGGTAAAGAGGGAATGGACGCATTCCCCTTAAGGTTTCTGCGCAGAAAAAAGCAAATCAAAGGTGATTTCGCTGCCAGGTAAGGCGCGAAGGTTAGGAGACAAGGTTTTTGTGGAATTGGGCGGAACTGGTTTAGTTTAAAAGTGATCATGGGGAACAGCCGGAGCAAGCAAAAAAAATTATAATTATTTTTTTAAGGTATGCAGTCATCCAAATGTTCGATTTATGTTAACAAATTATGGCCCAGGTTCATTATCACAATTTGAAATGTGGGTGAAAAGTGAGTGTGATTTTCCTGAAAAGGGGAGCTTTAGTAAGAGTCAACTGGATCAATTAAAGGAAAGATTGCGGGAAAAAGAAGGTGTGAAGAAAAGTAAACGTAATAAGTATGATAAAATAGATTGGGCTGCTTTTACTATATGGCAAACACAGCGCAGAAGCGCAGTGTAGGCTCCGAAAAATAAAAAACACAACACATAAAAATCATCATACTAACAACTCTGTTTAGTGTGTTTTTTCAGACCTGGACCTGGATAGTATACCACCCCGCCCCCCTCCTCAAAGGCCTTTACAAGCACAGCCAGCGCAGATCAGGCATGCTGCTCAGCCACAAGAAGAAATACTCCCTACGTATAACGATGGCCAGAATCTTCCTGTTGCTTCACATACAACAATGTCTAGATGTTCAAGATCTCAGGTACAATCGTTAGCTGCAGGACTGTTTGATATGGATTCAACAAAAATTCACGTTTGATTTATCCAAACTTCACATATCCGTCTCCAGCACCGCTGAAAGGTGATATTTCAGAGACTCTCAGACACACTTCTTCTTCGACAAGATCTGGCAACAATGGGATTATTCATGAGACTTTTTTTCAGTGTCCAATGGTAGAGGTAGCTGGGACAGAGAATCAGCCAATTTTTGTTTATCGACCATGGGCTATGAGCGATATTAAGGATGCACATAAACAGCTGTCTGATCCACGGGAAGTGGGAGGAGTAAAGTTCGGTGAAGAATTGCTCAGATTCTGCAGAGAATTTCGGCCAACTTCATACGAGTTGAGACGTTTTGATGATGCGGAAATTGTCACTGGACATATCTAAACTTTAGTATGCATGGCCTGAAAACAACGTGCAGATGAGTGATCCTGACTGGGGACATGCGAACAATCTGAAATATAGAGACATGATTACAGCTGTTCGGGAAGCCGGTGTGAGAGCTTTTCCAGTTAAGATGGACATGACTAAGATCTCAATGTGCAAACAGCAAGATGGAGAGACTGTGTCACAATACTTGGTCAGATTGACAGAATTTCATGACGTACACAGTGGATTATAACATCCTGATGACATAAATCATGGACCAGTGGGGGTGTATGAAGCGCACTTAAGAAATAGTTTTATGAATGGCGGAAATAGGACATTGCTCATTAGGTTAAGCAAACGTATTACATGGGACACAGGAAAACTGTCCCTGATTGAGCAATATGCTGTACATGCAGAAAAGCTTTTGAACCAGGAGGATCAAGCACAGTTTATGAAGCACAGTTGACTATGTTGCAAATGGTGGGGGCTCACCCATATGAGAGAAAGAGGTGATCTACGGTGATTTAGAACATTGGAAAAACGAGTGTCCAAATAAAACGGCAGTGACAAAAGGTCAACAGAGCGACTGAGGTAGGGGGATGGGTGAGGTGGTGGGACTTCCAGGCATGGGTGAGTCTATTCTTCTTACTATGCTCTGCAATGAAGAACTGCTTACGCTAGATTTTCCTGTTCTCCTGTTAGTGCTGGTGTTACTCTTGAAATAAAAGCACAGAATTTATGACACTGGAGACAGCTCACTGCACACATACATATACACAGACACATACCAGATAAGACTAGAAAAGAATGGTTTAAAAAGAAATGCCTTATGTTCCAAAATTGAAACGCATGACTAAGATGAATGAAGATGTGTAGTAAAGTTGATCTCTCACAGGTTTCAGTTTTTTCAGGCAAATCACACCCATTTGGATGAGTTATTCAGTTCCACATATTCTTTTAAAATCTGACAATAGTCGGTGGCAAAATTAAGGTGAATGATTGTTGGAAATCTATTACAATTCTAATTGGGAATTAACATTTGATCTATTAATTTGTTGTGCATATAGCATGCATTTAAATTTGTTGGCTGTGTCTCTTTGCCAACGATTTAAAGCAAGATGGTCTAAATAATAGTTTGTTCAATAAGTAGTAGAGTTTTGGGGTATTTAATTTTTGCAGAAAGTAAAAGACTTGAGCCAAACAAAAAATTGTAAGCATTCCAAAACAAACAAAGGAAAAATTATTTTTTTTTAAATTTTAATTTTGGGTCTTCTTTGGGAATGTGTTTAATTTCTAGAACGAGGCTCCCAGATACATTTGCCCAAGGTGTGCTTAGTTAAACAGTAGAAGTAATCTTTAAAAAGTAGTATTACAAACAAAAACCTAAACTTTGATTATTAGATAAAATTAAATAAATAAATGGTTTTATGGCATGTGATGTTCTAAGATTATTATGTTTGGATTTCCTATAACTGTTTTACTCACAGGAAACGTGAAGACCAATGCAATTGTAATGCAGCTAGACGGCCCCAACAGAAAAAAATGCACCCATATGAATGCATGAGAAAAAAAATTTCTTTTGTTTCAGGAATCAGCAACCTGCAAATCACATATTTTATTACTATGTTAAGTTGACACACAGTAGAGATTATGTGTCAAAAGGAGGGATGGTATAGAAATGCAGGGCTATTGGTACACAAAGGGATTCATTAATTACTCTTAAAAAAATTTTTTGTAATTGTTGTGTAATTTGTACAACAAATAACGTAGGTAAAAACAGTTAAAACTATTCAAAGTCTGCATGTACTCTTTAAAAGGTCGTTCGAACACTGGAACATAATCACCAAGAAAGCAGACATCTAATATCGGCAAATGTGAAGTTGACGTTAAATTACTGTGTTAACCTGTCTTCTGTTTGGTCTGATATTAATTTACAGGTGAAAGATGCTCTTTCAAAATCAGACACTGAGAGGCTGCAAGACTGGACAATTAAACTGCCCTGCCTGGTGTTTTTTTTCCTGTGATTTTTGTTTCCTTTAAACTAGTATATGTCCAATATGTTGGTTAACTTTTTACATTTGTTTAATGGATATTTTTGTCTTTTTTTTGTTGAAATTGTTTTAATTTCAAATCCTTGTGTTTTTTTGTGTTCTTTTCTTTTTGTTTTGTTATGATAGGTGTACCTAAAGTTTGTTTACAGATACAATGATGTTTAGCAAACATGGTGTTGTTTCTTGATTATAGATAGTATAATAAAATTCATAGTAAATAGAGTGGTCCTTTTAGGCCCAAGGGAGGGAATGTAATCACACATTTTATTATTACATGTATAAGTGAAAATAATACTTAGATTATCTTATGCTCGGTGAGCAAATTTCCACCACACAGGTTGGGCTACTCCCAACACATTTGCCAGGTTCTACAACCTGTGAATGGAACCCGTTTTCTCTAAAGTCTCGTGTGGTGCCTATAAATGTGGGGAAAAGTATGAATGTAGAGCTTGTCCCCAGCGTTTCTCCCCTTTGGGGTAGAGTTATGCCATTTGGTATGTAAGGTTCCATTGTCCTACCCCAGGTCCACCTTTTTTCCATCAAACAGCACATTCCACCCCCAGCCAATCCAGCAGAGGGATCCAGCAACCAGGCAAGATGGTTGCTGGATGGTTGAGGAACTCTCGCTAGGTTGTGCTCTGCATGTAGTGGCTCCTGATGCAGCGCCATGTGTGTATCCTTACTGTGGAAGAGGCTTCCGGCGCAGTGTTCTCTATCTCCATAAGTACAAACAATGTGTGTCCCCAGGTCTGGTGTCTCCCCTTGTGTGGTATGTTGTACTGCCTCTTTTTATCAGTCCTAGGTGATTCTTCACATAATACCCCTTCAGATGGCGGGAAGTGACTTCTGTCAGATACGTATGGTAACCCTCGTTCCCAGGACCGTCCTAGGGGAGTCATCTTCGGCTCCTCAGGCAGAACAATGAGCAGTTTTGCAACGGGTCTATTTATACCAGGAAGTCTGTGGTGTGACCGGCTATGCACATTCTGCTAAAATATACTGTTTTTGTATAAATGTTTTTTTTTCTGTTTCCCTCTTTCTTTCTTCCTTCTCTCTCTCTGTCAAGCTACTCCTGAGCTGCCAGTGATACAGTCCCCTCTGCACTCTGCACCTATCTGACCCTTCCTGGTGACCTGCCTTCGGTTGATGATCATGTCACATAACCATGGTGACCGAGGACGCTTCTACACTACCATGAGGACGCTCCAGCTGTTTTCCGAGGACTTGTGACCACAGCTGTTTACACACAGTGTGACCTCAAAATTCCTGCCATCTGTTTATCACCCAAATGAGGATGAGTTCTGTGTTGAGTCTGGTTCCTCTCAAGGTTTCTTCCTATTACCATCTTAGGGAGTTTTTTCTTGCCACCATCGCCATCGGCTTGCTCATCAGGGACAATCAGGGACTAACTGATTTCTGTTTTATCCACGTTGTATAATTATCTTTGATTGTGTAAAGCTGCTTTAAGACAATGACCATTGTAAAAAGCGCTATACAAATAAAATGTAATTAAATTGCCTATAACTGTTAGAATAAACATACCACTTTATAGACTTTTATAGACACCAAATTATAGACTTATCATTTCTTTATCACTGGGCAAACGTACAAAAAATAATTTCTCCCCCACTGTACCTAAACTAGCTACTGCACAAAATTACTTTTACCCAACCTATTTGTTTGTGCATACCTCTGACTTTGCAAAGTTTTTTTACTTTTATATTTTACTTTGTTTGCTAATTACCTGTTTTCAGACCTTGTCTTTGTCTCACATTTTTGGAACTATTCTTTTAAGAAACGTATCTGCACTTGCATCCTTTCTGCATACAGCAACAGCAAATTATCTTAAATCTGTCATCGCAATAAATGAGGGACTCTAATTGACTCTAATTAACTTATAGCCACTGCTCATAATTACTTATACCAAGCCTTTTTTTTGTGCAGCGTTTGGACTGCATTTTTTTTTACTTTTCTCTTTTAACTATCCCTTATTACCATCGTTTGCTAATTGCTGGTTTTTAAAACTTAGAAAGAAGAAAAAACATTTTTTTATTTTTAGTGCTAGATTATGTATTAGAGAAAGAGGTAGATCTTTACTCAATACTTAAAGGCAACCAATGACATGGATGTTCTGACCCTCATGGGAAGTTTAGTCTACCACTTCAGTGATAGGACAAATAAAAGTCTTGATGCATTTCTACATGTTCCTATGAATGGTTAGACCAGTCTTTGCTTGTGGATCTGAGAAAACGTGCTGCATGGTGTCAGTGATTGGAGCTTAAGTGTAAGAGGGTGCTTCTTCTTTCTTTTTGCTACATAGGCAAGCTACAATGTTTGAATCCAATGTGTGCAGCAGCTATAATCCAATGGAGGGAGTGCAGCTACAGGATGGTGTGTGCAAACCTGCGTGTGCAAAATTGTGAAACAAGTTGTGCAGCTATATTTTTGATAAACAGCTTTTTCAGAGATAGATCAGCCAGTTTTTAAAATGACAAAAGCATCTGAGTGGCCTGTGTGAATTGAAATGGCTGAATCCTTTTATTTTTGTATAGAATACAACATACATTTCCCAAAACCACAAGCAGATTTGTGGTGGCTCTGTTAGGTCAGCTAGTTTCATAAACTCCATTGTACTCCTACACATGCACTTCCACACTCTCAGTCCCTTAGTCTGACCTCACACACCATTTTATATACAGAATATCTGCACCACAGCCACTGCAAAAATAAATTCAGTTTCAATCAATTTATTGTAAACAAGTCTTATATTTGTGTATTTGGTGTTGACTTGTTCATTACTGAAAGTTTAAAAAAAATCAAAAAATAATGTTTTGTTTCTTGTTTTAAACTGTCCGCTAGTCTAATTAAAACTGCCTAACTTGCACCATTACCACTCTTCATTATATGACAAGTTTAATATATTACAAATAAAAAGATTTACAGATAATTTACTGTTTTACTGTTAACAACTTTAGATCTTTTTATATACAGTTAAATTAATTAATAATTCATTTTTCTTTAAACAAAGTCATTTTAATAGTAATTAAAACATTAGGTCATACACTCAGGCATATATATTTTGTACATTTTAGGTATATTTTTAATTAAAAATGGGGAAATTGCTAATAAGAAATACTAATAATGCTAGATATCTAAATACTTTACAAATTATTTAAAACCATACATACTACTGCTTAAGTATTTAACAAATATTCCACTTCAGCTTTTGTCTTTCCCATTTTTAACTATTATAATCACCACCACTTTTCGTGGAGGAAAAAAATGAACACAACCCTGTTCACATATTACAAACATAATAAGTTTAAGCAAAGTTTTTTTTTTACATCTCTACTTACTAGGAAGCACTAGTTCAACAATGACTAAAAGAATCTGTTGTTATAATTTTAGCTGATGCATTGTCTGCGTAGAGCCCTGAAAGTCTGCTTGAGAACTCCTTGAGACAGCCCCTGGTGACTGTAATTAGGCTATTTCATTAGTAGACCATTATCTACATGGTTCAAATAGGTTTTTCATATGCTGCTTGGTACACCTTCCTCTCCCAAATGTTTAAACCCATCATCCACCTTGAAAATGATAAGCAGTTATTTTTAAGTTTTGAGCCATATTCGATGAAAAGGCAGCATAAAAGACAAATTTCTATGATGCAGAAATTAAAGAATTAAGATGTAAAACAATAGGTACAGTATATCAACAGGGACACATCCCATGTAGAGATAAAATCCAATAACATTATAAAACCAAACATTTCACTTTCTTTACATTAATGACTGGAGAAAAATGTAATTTTGACAAAGCAGATGGGTGGTTGAGACCATTACTTTAAACTCGAAACAGATTCTGTTAATGTTATACTTGCAGTAGTGATATGTTAAACACTCCCTTTAGCAGGGAGCATACAGCCTTAAACTTTTTTTTACCAGTCACAACTTCTGTTCAAGTCAGAGAATTGCTCAGACTTTGCTAAAGCAAAATGTGAATCACACAGACTCTGCTTAACCAGCAGAATTTACACCAGGCAGGTATCATCCTGCTGATAATGCGCAAGATGATAACCAGCACAGATGGCATACATGTTTTGCACAAACACCTCAAATTTAGCAACAAGGATAAAACAGATATTTCAGACTCTGTCAGATATTGTACTTGCCATGAACTTGTTAACACTGAATCACTGACCAACCGGAAAGCTTCAGAGCATGGCAACGGTCTTTTCAAACTTATGTAAAGGTTTGCATTTGCACCAAGTAAAACAATGGACTTGTTATTAAAATAATTGGAAAAAAATAATCGGCTTAACATATAAAACGCATAAGGTCAGTACTCAATCAGCCATTGCAAGGCCTTGATATGGACTTAAATAGAAAAGTGTTACGTTGCTCTAGAGAGTAACAGAAAAGAAAAGAAAAGAAAAAAAAAGGGGGAAAACACTTTCTCTCTCTCGCTCACACACGCTCTCTTGTGCTTGCTAAAATCATAGCACCAAAGAACATAGCAACAAACTTTGATATTGGCTTGAAACGATACTGGATAGTTGAAAAGTGATAATTATACATGGGGCACAATGCTTTTTATTATGTTGTTTGTTTTAAAATGCCACATGTCTATGTTGGTGTATTTATGCCATGACAGTAGGTAAACTAAACATTATGCCTGTTATGCACTTTCCCTCAATGAGCTGAGCATTTTAAAATGTCATTAGCCATATGATTACACCCATTTCCGGTGGGTGTGGCCACGACATCACAATATATCACTATAATACCCATCATGCACTTCCCTTTACTAAGTTGAATGTTTTGATATGTCACATAGCATAGCTTTATGACTCCGCCCATTTTGTGGTAGGAAGTGGCCATGACATAACCTGACATCACTATAATACCCTTCATGCACTTCCATTTACTGTGCTGAGCATGTCATATAGCCATATTGGTTCAACTTTAAAACTACGCCCATTTTGGGGTGGACGTGACAATGACGTCACCGGACATCGCCTGTTGCAACTATAATACATATAATGTGCTACTTTTCTGTGCTAAGCATTTTGATATAGCATATCGGTACACATAGCCATATCAGTAACACTTTATGACTCCGCCCATATGACACTTCCCTATACTGTCCTGAGTGTTATAATATGTCACATAGCCATATTGTTTAAACATTATGACTCCACCTATTTTGACAGAAGATAAACTCACCATGATTATCACATTACTCACCCTCGATAAGCTAAATGTTTTGATATGTCATATGGCCATATTGATTCAGCTTTATGACTCCACAGTCATAAATCAGTCTTGACACTTCAGTCTGTCTCTCACACTAAGTCTGGTGAAAATTCCTTTGCAAGTTATAACTGTTTGAAATTTTAAATGGAATTCTATATAAGCCAACATAATAAAGGCCACTTGGCTTGACTATAATATGTAATGCTCCTTTTCTCAACAGATGTAAAAAATTATAACTCCATTTTAGTAAATATGATTATAGTAGTTTAAAATATTTAACAACCCACATAAAAGGCTACAAACATTTAATTAAGTCTCTAGACAGAGCATGTACACACACACACACACACACAGCTTATTACTGTTATTCATACACAATAACATAACTTTAACCTTAGGAAGGAATGCATTAGATCTTCATGTATATTCACTTTTTGCATTTTTCATTGCAGTTATTGCATAAAAATATTTTTTTTTTAAACGTGATCAGTCACATGTTCCCCTTGAGGCAGAACTGTTAGATATTTCTATCCCTTTGGGGAAATCTTGAAGATATAAAACATGTTCACACTGACATGCACATACACGAACATCCTTACTCTGACACTGAGGTCAATTTAATTATCCTTTATTCCTAAAGTGTATGTCTGCTCATTTGCTTCAGACTACTTAAATACACTAGAGATTAGAATTGCCTTAATTTTTGATGATCTATATCTACCAGAACCAGCTACTAAATGCTGCCCTGACAAGTTCGGCATCTCTCCCCAGAACAGCATGTTCTTAATTCTAAAGGCAATAACACGTTTTTCCTTTTAAATTGTTGCAAATGTCAAAATTGGAACTAATTTAAATAATTTGGATATCTAGCAAGTGGAATTGTTGTACCAGAAAACACTATCTTTATTATGTTAACCTATATCTATGTAATCCATTGCTCTTTATAAATAAAATGTTCTACAAAACAACAATATGATTATAATATGTTAGTCTTTACACAGAGAACATCTTTACAAAGAATATGGCCCTACCTGGAATATCAGCCTGTTGTAGTGTGTTGTAGCTCCAGCTGGCAGTGGAACCATGGCTACCGACTTCATCCTGTTGCATGATGTGCCTGACTGTGTCCTTGTTTTTTCGGTTCTTCCTATGTCTTGAAATAGATCTTTGCCAGTCCTCTTCACCTCTGTTGCTCTGCTCTACATGTGTTCCCTGTGAATCTGGACTGGTCCTCTGCTGTGCGTTGGATGGAGAACCCTGCTCCTCTTTGACTTGAAGTAAGCGATAGTCATTTGGCCATAGGTCCACATGACTCTTTGGCTCATGCTCATCTTTGCTATAGCTGCTGCCACTTTCATGGCAACTGGCAATTGCTGAGTCTCCTGATGAGTTGGCAGGACTGGTGTGGCGTACCATCCATGGCGAGGAGCTGCGAGCCGACATCATAGAAACCAATGCTTCAGAGGCTCCTCCAGCACTAACTGTTCCTGTGCCAAGCACGCCACTAATCTCAATACCAGCCAATTCCATGTCAGCCAGCTCAGAACGAATGCTAATGTCTAGCGCTGCCCTGATGAAACCATGACATGCCTGTACAATCTCTGTCATCTGCAGGTAGCTAGCAGCAGACATCACCTCAATAACATTTTTACCGGTGAGTGCTAGGTGTGCAGAATACATAAAGTCCAGAATGGTTTTAAATCCCTGTGCTGTCACAATGTCCAGGTGCGTAATAGTAGCTTGTTGCTCTGTTCCCTTTTTCACCTGGCAGTACAGTGTTTTAAAGTAGCGACTACTACCTAGCAGTACATTCTTGTGTGCCTTGAAGATCTTACCCTCCACAACTACACATGCATCACACAAGATGCCATGCTGCCGCTGTTCATTAAGCTCACACAGAAGCTGACGGTAGTGTGATGGGATTTCCATGTCTTCTTTACGATTGTTCATTGGTTTACTTAGTGGCAGATACCTCTGGATAGTTTCTGCATTGGAGAGAAAAGCACCCACATATATGCTGGTTAACACCACAGTCTTTAGCAGCAAAATTGTTGTCATGTACTGAAATACTGATTTAAAATAAAACAATGATAAAGGAAATTTCATGTGTAAATGATAACAAATTAACAAAATGATAAAAAACAGAGATTACCGTTCTATTACTGTTCTAAAAATCTTTTTAATTGTTCTGAATATATACACTTCATATGTCCTGTGTACTACACCTGACCATCGCACTTAGGCAGGCCTAGGGGTAGGCGTTACGGCCAAAATTCAAATTTCACGTTATGAGTAATTTTATTTTATGGTAACAATATATATTTTACGATATAGTTATAGAAATAGGTAGTTACAAAAATTAACAAAAAAGGCTTTATATAATAATTAAATCAAAATTTTTCAAGGTTTGTTGACAAACCTTATTATTATAAACTTATTTTTAACTTACATTTATAAAATAAATACCACTTACGAAACAGGACAAATCTTAAATTTGTAAACTCTTTAAAAATATCTTCATCTGTTTTGTTTTCCATGGTTTTACAAACGCACATGCAGGTTTCTGGCCTCGCAAAATGTTTAAATTCTTGGTAGTCCTTCAGGCACTTTTTGTGAGTAATAACTGAGGGAACGATGTCGAAGGAATTTGTCACTGACAAATATTCTGTAAAACCAGTACTGCCGCTCCCTACACAGTTTGCACACTCATGAATTGAAAGTAAAAGTAAAAACTGGCCATGGATTAAAACAAGATTTTAATACCTCACATATTTATAGCGACGCCCTGATGCCTGAAAATTACATACAACATAATTACCCAACTAAAGCTGTGTGAGACTGCAAAAGCATTAAAATATAGTTTTGTTCTCTATGAGATAGCCTGACAGGCAGGAAGGAGATACATTTTGTTAGCCTGACTGGAAGACACAAGAGCTTAGGGAACACACACAATCCCGCCAAAAAGAAAGGTGAAGACGGTGGCAGTTAGGGAGGCAAGTTATAAGCCTGGTGTGCATTGCAAGGTGCTATCCTCTCAGTAGGAAGAATAAAAAAATACAGACACGCCATCAGGACATGATTTGCATGCCAGACGGCGAATCACGGGACGATGCAGATGGCCTCTCTACATCAAACATCTCATAGAGGCCTGATGATTTCCAGGACCTTCATCCTCCTGAGCCATGAGAAGTTTTGCACTGGAATATGGACACGGCGTACCTGCGACGACTGTGTCCCCTAAATGGGGCAGTAAAGCAGCTGATCTCCCACAACAAGCTTTTGTGGACCCTAGTGCTGGCCTGGTGGGACCATGTAGGGTCCTGCAAGGCGCAGGGACTCTGAGTCTTGCAATCAGAAGGCCATTGGCAAACATCCCCTTCGTGGTACTGTGTTACACATAATGCAGTATTTATCAGGAGATAGCAACGCACAGGAGAGAGCTACGCCCTGCCGGTCTATATCTTGAGTGGAGAACCAAGTAGTAAGGTAAGTATTGTGGCATACCTGTGAGTATCTAATTCCCATAGCGTTTTGGCGCAGATCGAGTATCCTAAGCAACATTTCTAAGTTTCCAGAGGGAACGAGATGCTGCATGGCCATACCACCGGCATCCCTGTTTACGTACCTCGGTTCCTTAAAGACTTAATGTAGCTGGATGCTTGTCTTCGTACTTCCTGGTCGATGACGTCACAGGCAAATTCACCAAGTGCAACAGTAAAAGATCTGAGTGTGATTTTAGACTCCAATCTCTCATTTGAAGCCCATGTCGACAATATTACCAGGATAGCGTTCTATCATCTCAGAAATATCGCTAAAATAAGAAATATCTTGTCACTTAATGATGCCGAAAAATTAGTTCATGCAGGCCTGATTACTGTAACGCTTTACTGTCTGGACGTTCAACTAGGTGCATTAATAAACTTCAGTTAGTTCAGAACGCAGCAGCGAGAGTCCTTACTAAAATCAAAAGATATGAGCACATCACGCCGGTCTTATCCACACTGCATTGGCTCCCAGTGAGATACTGCATTGATTTTAAAATACTACTTTTAACTTATAAAGCTCTAAATGGTCTCGCGCCGCAGTACCTAAGCGAACTTCTAGTGTCTTACGTTTCACCACGCCTACTTCGATCAAAGGATGCAGGCTGCCTGTCAGTACCGTGCATTATAAAAACTACAGCAGGGGGCAGTCTTTTCTGACAGATCTCCAAAGCTATGGAATAGCCTCCCTATGAATGTTCGGGAATCAGACACAGTCTCAGTGTTTAAGTCCAGGTTAAAACTTATTTATTTAATCAAGCATTTTGTATTGATTCCCCTTAGATAAAGGAGTAGATCTGGGGGACTCATGGGTGTTGAGTATTATGGTGATCTGGTATGTTTAGATGCTGTCTTCCCCACTCTTATTGATCACGGTGTTGATGATGAGAGCGGCTGGTTGCTTAACATATCAGGGAGCCCTCATGTCTGCGTTTCCCTCTGGTTCTCCTTTTAGTTATGCTGACCTAGTTAGTCTTGCTGGAGTCCATCCTTGCACTCTACATTATTCATTTAATCACTCCAAACCGTGTGATTACATTGTCACTTGACTGTTTTCCTTCATTTTTGTCTTCCTTTTCCTCTCTCTCTCTCTCTCTCACTGTTGAGTTACATATGCCACAACGGAGCTGCCGGTGATCCAGACCCCATCTCCACCCCGGACCCGTTGGACCCTTCCCTGTGACCTGCTCCATTGGATGATACATCACCAGGGTGACCAAGGACGTCCCACTCCGCCATAAAAGACGTTCACAATGTAACCACATAATTCCTGCTACCTGTTTTTCACCCAAATGAGGATGGGTTCTCTGTTGAGTCTGGTTCCTCTTAAGGTTTCTTCCTATTTCCATCTCAGGGAGTTTTTCCTTGCCACCGTCGCCCCCGGCTTGCTCTTCAGGGACAAACTGATTTCTGTTTCATTTTATCTCATAATTTTTTCGATTGTGTAAAGCTGCTTTGTGACAATCACCATTGTAAAAGGCACTATACAAATAAAATTGAATTGAATTGAGATGAGAAAGAATTTATCAAGATTGTTAGGGTCTGCAACAGGTTTCTTAGAAATTGGGGTTATAGCATCTATTTTAAAAGATGATGCAACAATGGCAGAACTAAGAAAGGTAGGAATAATATTTAAAAGTAATAATAGGAGAATGAGAAGAAAGACAGGCTTTTACCAGATGAGTTGTCATGTGGACATGTAGAAGAGTTAGATTTGTAGATGAGCTGAAAAATTTCTAATTCCGAAGGCAATGTAAAAGAAAAAAAAATAATAAGAGAAGAATTAGTTAAGGCATTGTAAACCAAATTACAATATAGGTTAGCCGAAAAGGGCAACTTGCTCAAATCGACTTCAGAGGTAGTTACAAAATAGTGCCCTATGATACATCAAGTTTAAAATTAAACTGAATTCTAGTCCCCTTGTCAGGCTGACAGTTAAAGGAGTTCTATAACAACACATATAAAAGCATTTTTTTTAGCTTTCTTTTCTAAACTATTTTTCGTTTATGCAATTCGGCTGTCCATTTCTAATTAAAGTTATTACTCCAGATGCCTTTCAATTTTCAACTCTCTCAATTTATTTAGGCTTGGCACAGGTACTGTAGAGCAGTAACTGGTGTCATTTTTCTGGACAGGAATTAAACCAGGAATTAAACCAGTCATTACATTGACTTTACCCTTAATAATAAATCAGTGTATTTAAGACTTACGCTTTTGATATAAAGACTGCTCCTCAGTTTCAGTAGGGGTAGCAGAGTCACCAAAGTTTACTCGTTGTCCAAAGTTACAAATAATCAGTGATGTTCACTGTAATTTTCAGTCCTTGTAATTTTGGATTAATCTGACAAGCACTGTTGACATTGTCAGCTTGCCTTGTGTAAAACATTTGTCAATTTTGGAGGCAGCAATTTGCTTTAAACAAAATTCGCCACTGAGAGTTATGTCAGCAATGTGTTTCAGATCCTTGGTATTTCTGCATGTAGTTCTTCAGTGTGGTCCAGATCAAAGGGCAGCAGGCTTAGCAGTGGAGCAGTAGCCATGGCCCAAATATTCCACAACCTCTTATTCTTTTCCTTTCAGCTGTTTTCCACAGTGAAAACAGCTCTCCACCTAACCCTATTCTCTAAATCCTCTTCACTTACACCCACTAACTTTATGTCCTCATTTATCACATCCATATACCTCCTCTTTGGTCTTCCTCTTTTGTCTTCTGACTGGTAACATCCACCTACCAATATATTCACTATCCCTCCTCTGTACATGTCCAAACCACCTCAATCTGGCTCCCCTGGCTTTCTCCCCAAAACATCTAACATGAGCTGTCCCCATAATGAACTCGTTCCTACTCCTGTCCAACCTCGTCACTCCCAAAGAAAAGCTCAACATCTTTAGCTCTGCTACTTCCAGCTTTGCCACCTGTTTCTTCCTTAGTGCCACTGTCTAAACCATACATCATGGCTGGTCTTACCACCTTCTTATACCCCTTCCCCTTAATTCTATCTGATATTCTCCTGTCACACATCACTCCTGACACGATTCTCCACCTATTACAACCTGCATGTACTTGGGTTTTTACCTCTTACACACACTCTCCATTGCTCTGTACTGTTGACCCCAAGTACTTAAACTGCTGTATCTTCTTTACCTCTACACTCTGTAATCTCATTGTTCCACTTCCCTCCCTTTCATTCAAACACGTGTACTTGCAATGACATTTCATTCCTCTTCTCTCCAGAGCAAACCTCCACCTCTTCAATTTTTCTCCACCTGCTCCCTGCTCTCACTACAGATCACAATGTCATTTGCAAACATCATTGTCCAAGGAGATTTCTGTCTCAGCATTCTCAAAGCAAAGATTGCATCTGTAGTGCTCTTTCTGGGCATAAAGCCATACTGCTGCTTGCAAATATCTACTACTCTCCTTAACTTAGCTTCCACTACTCTTTCCCATACTTTCATTTTATGACTCATCAACTTTATGCTTCTGTAGTTGTTGCAACTCTGCACATCACCCTTGCACAAGTACACTTCTCCATTTCTCACTCACTAAAGTCCTGTTTAACAATCTAATAAGAAATTCCACTGCTTCCTCTCCTAGATATTTCCACCGCCTTTCCTACCTTCATCCACTTCAAAGCCATCGTAACTTCATATGTACTAATCTTTAGAACGTTCTGCTCCACACTGTTTACCTCTTCTACCGTTTTCTCCCTCTCATTTTCCTCATTCATTAACACTTCAAAGTTCCTTCCATCTTCTACACTTTTTTTACTTAGTCCTTTCCATGTCCCCTCTTCCTCTGTATACTATCCTGAACTTCTTAATTCCACCACCAAATCTCCTCATCTTCTTTCCTCCTTCCATATGATACACCTAGCACCTTTCTTCCTGTCTTCCTGATTACTTCTTCTGTAGTTTGCCATTCATCTAGAAACACTAACTGACCGCCCAGAGCCTGTTTAAACTCCTGTCTAAATTCTTCACAGTATTTTTCTTTTTTCAGCTTCCACCACTTGGTTTTCTTCTCTACCTTTGATCTCTTCTTCTTCCAGACCAACATTTTCATCCTACACACCGCTATTTTATGCTGACTGGCTACACTCTCTGCCAACACAACTTTACAGTCACTAATATTTTTCAGATCGCTTCGTCTACATAAGATGTAATCTACCTGTGTGCTCCTTATAAGTCACTATATGCTCCTCTCTCTTCTGAATAAGTATAAGTATTTACCACAGCCATCTCCATCCTCTTAGCAAAGTCTACTATCATCTGTCTTTCACTGTTCCTTTTCCTGACTCCAGACCTGCCCAATACTTCCTCATCACCTCTGTTCCCCTCACCAACATGTCCATTAAATCTGCGCCTATAACTACTTTCTCTCCTCTGGGAATACTCACAATTACCTCATCTAACTCATGCCAGAACCTCTCTGTCTTTTCTAACTTACAACCTACTTGTGGGGCATAACCACTTACAACATTCACCATCAGCCCTCTTTTAGGATCACTCCTACCCTATTTCTCTTACTATCCACACCATGATGAAACAACTTGAATCCCGATCCAATACTACAAGCCTTGCTACTCTTTCACCTGGTCTCCTGTACACATAATATATCTACCTTCCTTTTCTTTATCATATCAACCAGCTCTCTACCTTTCCCTGTCATTGTCCCAATATTTAGCATCCTTATTCTCAGTCCTACACGCTTGTCTTTCTTTCTATTAACGCATTCTCCTCCTCTCCTCCTCTGACCAACAGTATCCCAATTTCCGCCGGCACCCTGTAGGTCAATGGCGCCGGTGGCGTATGAAATTAGGATAGAAGATTCGCATATTTAGATTTGGCAAGTTTTACATCGGATGCCCTTCCTGATACAACCCTCTCTATTTATCCAGGCTTTGGACTGGCACCAAAGTCACTGGCTTGTGACCCCTGTGGCTAGATTTCCCAAATATTTCACAACTATAGAGGAGTTATCAGTATGCAATGTGTCTGTGTCTTTGGTTGCTCTATCTTGTCTGAAAATTCAAACTGTGTGGCTGAATGGTTAAAGTAAATCCAAAAACCACCACCAGGACAGCTATATCCTTTAGATGTCTGCATCCGATTGGAATTTGAGGCTCAATCATGTCTACATTTTAAAAATGTTGGCGACACACTCTGTTCTGCTTCGTTCTGGTTTCACTGTATATAAACTACCTACCGTTTAAAAAAATTTCATCTTTGGGAAAGATTTGGAAACAGAGAAATAAGTTAAATTTAGAAGGTGTTGTACACTGCGGCACATAGCAGTGGTAGATAAAAGTGTTGTCCCGGCTTTAAAATAATACTTTTTTTGACCCCGAATTAGGAAATAAGCGGGTATAGGAGAGGAATAAGTTAATGAATTCATGAATGATAAACCTTATTCCTATTTTTAAATCCCACCTAAAGACCTTTTTATACAGTTTGGCTTTTAATACAGTGTGATAAGGATTTTTACCTTATTTTATTTATGTTCTTATATTTTTGTTATTTTAATCTGATTACATGTTCTGTCCTTATTTTTATGATTGTACAGCACTTTGGTCAACTAGAGGACTTGACTTATTTTTGCTATTTTTTATATTTTAGGTATTTTCTAATATAAAACACATGATTGGAATCAAATACTAACTGATTTCTGTCACCACAAGGAAGCTGCAATTAACTAGCAGGTATATCTGACAGTATGAATAAAACATGTGTCAGATGGAATGTAATGCCAAAGCAAGTAACATGCCTTGGCCAAAGCTGCTGTTTGGCAGCCACACTTTCTACTTAATCACACCACTTACTAGGGGTGGAAAAAAAATTCATTCATCGATGCATCGCGATTCTAACGATTCCTGAATTGATACTTGAAAGTCCAGAATCATATTGACTGTGTTGCAACACACTGCAACGCTTTCACCGGATGAAAAAAAAAATTACATGGTCAGTGGCAGGTTTTAATGCCAAATATTTGTGCCCATTCTTTGTGGATAACCCAGGGTTTTGCACACCGTTGCAGGTGCATGAGCCAAGGTACAGTGTGCCCTTACGGCGTTTTTTAATTGTTCTTCATAATTGTTATAATATCTAATAAATCTGACGTTTCAATGTTTTATTCAGAGCTTGTAATTCTGAACACAACTTTGTTAATAAAAGAAAATTCATAAAACCAAATCATCTTTTTTAAGATGGATGATATTGTCATACAGGAATTCCAACTATAAACAAAATGCTTAAAAACACTAATTCTGGTTAAAATGTAAACTTGTAAACATGTTTCTTTTTACACAGCAGAAGAATTTAAAAAAAGTGTAGATTAAGAATTGTTTTTGGAATCAGATCGTGACTTCCAGAATTGTAATCAGATCGTAAAAAACCTAAAGATTCCTACCCCTGGTCATAACAATCATAAAACCGCTGCCAGAGAAAAGAAGACAGCATTAATAAGAAACTTTATTACCGATTCAAGTAGTGATCACAAAACTCACGGTTCGGATCACATTACGGTGAAAAAGGGGGAAAAAGCAAATATAATTTGCTTTGCATTTCAAACTTACATCAAATAAATTTTTAACAGATTTTTACAGAAATAACACTATGGCACCTATAACAAAAATAAAAGAAATTAACTTAAAAAAAATGTAAATAAAATGTTCACTTCTCAGTCATTAAAGTGTAATATGTAATACAACCTGAGACATGAAAACAGCCCTAAACTTACAACATTATGTTTCAAAAAGATGAGGACGTCTTAGCAGTCACTATGTCACCTGCTGTGCATAACAGCCTTTTGCTAGAAACAGGCTTCGCCATTTGCACTTTTGTCACTGCATTTACTTGGTTTCTGGCATCATCTGTGGTCACCGAGATACAGTATTTATATTGTGCCTCTTTAACTTCCACTCTTGTGTAAATCATTCCTGATATATGTGGTTCTCGCTGTAGCCTGTAAAGCCAAAATGCTCCCATACATGCGATTTAAATGATGCAAGAGGCTTTTCTGCTCCTCCGCTAGCCATCATTATCGAATTAACTACATGACTGCTCTGTGTATTTACAAAATTACAAAATTACTTAAACAAAATACGGCAGTAAAATTTCCTTTTTTTTTGAATAGATATTTTTTGAGCATTTTTTGCCCTTATTGATAGGACAGAGAGAGATAAAACAGGGAAGAGAGATTGGGGTGAAAGGACGCAAGCCGGAATTGAACACGGGTCGTAGTATTGCCTTTTAACTGCAATTTTTTTAAAATAAAAATATCCGCGAAAATCCGCGAGTTAAAAATGCAATGCATTGCGTGTACCGTATGGAACCGAAACCTAATAGATTGAAGGCTTCGTGCCCTTGGCACGCTACGATCTTGCGTCTGTATCTGCCCTGAATGTCATTTAGTGATGAATGCTGTGATGTATATAGAAATATCGGAAATTTTTAGAAAATCATATCACCGTTATTGAAAAAGTACTATTGCGATATATATTTATTATTTAACTTATATATTTAACTTAAACCTAATTTTACGTGACCATAAGAATAAGTACCACTGATACCAGCTCTCTTTACATGTGTTGTGATTAGCTAGACCTATAAACTTACAGCAAAAGGTCTGAACTTTGCATCAGCTTTCACTGGCAGAGTGCAATGATTAATATTTACATTTACTTTACATTTACGGCATTTAGCAGACGCCCCTTATCCAGAGAGACTTTTTTTTCACCTCATTTATACAACTAAGCAATTGAAGGTTAAAAGCCTTGTCCAGTGGCCCAGCAGTGGTGGTGGTGCTGGAAACTAAACCCACAACCTCAGAACAGAATAAACTACTGAGACTATTTGAAGTACTAATAATATGACTTTTTTTTTTAAATTTTACACTGTTGCATGTCATATGATAGCAGAATACAGTTGTACCTTGACTTAAAAGCGTCCCAACTAACGAGTTCAAGATAGGAGCAGTCTCTCTTCTCGGCCGATTTTTTTTTTTTGATTGCGAGCTAGTTGGTGTAGCGAACACCACAGTGAACGCCCAGCATCCCGTTTCTCACTCCATAGGTAGTCAGATGCACACTAATGCGCATTAGTGTAACAGATTAAACTGTTTATTTGTTTGAATGTAGTAATTTTGTGTCAGCACTCATTCTGTGTGTGTGGGTAAATGTATTTTTTCTGTGTGTGTGTGCGTATAAAAACATACAATAGAATGTACTGCAATAAACTGGTTTTATTAAGTATGTAAAAAAAAAACAATGTAACCGAGCGTTTATTATTATATATATTTTATATACAAAATATATATAATAATAATGTGTGATGTAAAATATATATATTATAAATATTTTTTTATACATAATATATTACACATTGTATATTTTTCTTATTTTTTGCAGTGTTTTTTGAGAGGCCCAGAACGGATTAATGGCATTACAGTTCTTTTCAATAGGGAAAATGTATTTGACATGCGAGTAATTTCAGTTACGAGCCCTGTCAAAGAACAAATTAAACTCGTAAGTCAAGGCACCATTGTATTAAAACAGTAAGACTTAAAGTCTAAAGAGAGAGGAAAGGTTGAAGATTTTGTATTAGGCAATGCTTCTGAGTTGGCTAACATATTCCTCTTGCTTTTCTTTGTCTTTTCAATATTTTTGCCCAACAAATTCATACACACATACATACTCAATAATTTAAGAGCACCAAATGGTGTGACTCCTTTCAGCTCAGCTACTGTTACTCACGAATCAACAAATAATCTTTAACACCTTCCTGTAGCTTGCACCTCAAGATGTGTCACGAAAAACCAGCCTTCTGGCAGTTCACAGTAGCACTGCATTCCTGTAAGCAATCTGTCTGTCAGACACACAAATTATAAAATATATATGTTTTAGGTCTTTGTGTTGGCACAGATTGCAATATGATACATACTGCAATACTTAAAAAAATACATAAATGTAAAACAAATAGGTAAAAATACAAAACACATTCAAATGTGTTATCTTATTTTTTCCACCATGCTTGCTTCGGAGACAATGTCGATATGTGTCAGCGACAACTACAGGAGCGGGGAAGGAAGCCGTCAGACACAAGTATATAGCTTCGTAAAAGTTGGGCAATGCATATTGGCCAAGATCTTAACCGCATAGGGATGTTGTAGGATGGCCTCAGGTAAGCTATTCACAACAGACAACCTACAAATATGGCTAAGCTATAGCAGTTCTGTAAAGAAGATTCCAAAGTCCTCATAAACCTTGTGCAGGTTTTCTCAGCAGCTACAGGAAACAAATGTGGTTGATGTTTGCTTTCTTTTTCACAGCACTAAAAATATTTGTATAATATGTTAAAAATGAAAAAATAATATGTTTAAATCAAGAAACTTTCATTGTCATTTTGAGCACATGTATATATTTCTATACATAGTTAAATGAAACTTTCCCTAAAGACGCCGGACGCGAAGACACAAACATGCAGCTACACAAAACAACCTAAAACAAAATTGCAAACTGAAAATAGTGCATTTCTATCATTAAAAACAGTAGATCCAATTGCAGAGAGAGGTGTTCAGGTAAAGCAGGCACAGCTGTTTAATTAGGTGTTTTAAGGAATGACTGTGTTTATTGCCGAACTGAGGTCTATGAACAACATTTGTACAAATGTATTTTATTTGTCCAGGTGAATGAACGCGGGATGTAGAGTGCACAGAGCGGTTGGGATAATACATAAACTACATGAGAAGCCTCAAAGCACTTCATAATAATCAGCGTAAGTGTGATAGTTCCTAAGGCATGACACTGCACACTTCAATATGATAGTAGTTGCTGACCGTAAGAATATGGGTTCAGTTTCCAGCATCAGCAAGCTGCCACTGCTTAAACAATGAGCAAGTTCCTTAACTAGGGCTGAGGTGATATGATATATTGAATTGTGATTAACTTTATGTCTATAACCATGATAAGGTCTGGACAATTTTACTCTATATGGATTAAAATCTGTTAACCCTTTTTTCATGGGAGAAATCTTTGTGTTGTTCAGCACTCAAAGAAAAAAGCTAACCATGTTCTATATTTTTGAAAAGCTTAGATTCTAGTGATTGAATGATGCAAACCATTTTAGGATACAATAAACACCTGGTACACTGTCTTTGTCAAACCTTTAACAACCAAACATACATTCAGAAAACTAATCACAAAAAACTCACCTATTAAGCCATTGATCCATAAAGTTTCAACTAAATCATGTGGTTACTTAGTAAAAGATCCAAACACAGTGAATGAAATATGTAGTACCCACATTTATATGGCAATAAACATCCACAAATATAGCAAAAGCTGCAGAATGCAAGTATATATTTAAACTCCACAGCCACTTAAATCACAGATTTTTAGACTTATTAAAGAAATCCTCAATGATGAAATACAGAGAAAAATACTCCAGTCTTATGCTACGAGATCTCATCAGACCCCTAGTAACTAACAAAACAAAAAGTAATGAATTTAAAAAACAGAACCAATGCAATACAAAGAACGAAGGAACGAAAACTGAAAATGAACAAAATATAACCATAACAAGGAACATAACCTAATGTGAAATGGCCAGAAAAAAACACAATAAAAGGATCCATTAATAAAATATATTTCTTTAAACTATTGTTAATATTCCTTTAAAAAGGAAAAGAAAATAAAACATTCAATTTGTGTACTTTTTTTTTTTCATGGCACCTGAATCACGCCAAGGTCCAATGTCACTTTTTTTAATCTAAATTGGATTTCCCTTCAGGAAATCGAGCTGCGTCATAATGCTTTCAGAACGCCCTTATCTAACCTTCAACCTAAAGCACGTGTAATCCAAAAAAATCAGAGAGCGTTACATCACAGGTGGGTGATGTCATCGTTTAGGAAGTAACACTGTATAAACACAATTAGCTGCATGCCTCGGTAAGCTTGTTTCCTTCAGCGTATGTGTGTGCGAACATAAGAGAGGTAAAAGGTAAAAAAAAAAAATATCCAAAAGACAGAGTTAGATGAGAACAAGCATAGCTTTGGCAGTGTGTATAAGAGTCTGCAATACATTTTGGTAACTAACTGCCTAGGTGAGGAGCATGCACAGTCAGAGTGAGAGGCTACTAATGCGTGTGCTCTGCTCCTGTCTTGCTCTCTTCAGTAAAGAAAAGGGTTATACAAGGAGTCCCTGAGGCTCAGGCCCCACTGCTGCCGAGGCACAACTTAGGCTAATGCGCTGGGTATCCCAGACAGAATTTTCAGCGGAGCTATAGACAGGCCTAGCCATATTTCACCCCTTAGCCGCTAGCTCTGCGTACCTTAAACTGACAGAGGAAGCCCGCTTTGCGGATTCATCCCCCAGAGAGAGGTCCATTTACAGCTTTCAACCTCCGAGGAGGCTCCCTAGCATATGAAGAGCTAGTGGAGGTTGTAACCAGGGCCACCACAAAGTTAAAGATAGACTGGACGGCTGAGAAATGTGAAATTCATCCATGTAGCAGGCTGGACGAGTGACTCCAGGGCATCCACATATTTTACTACATAGACGACTGGCTAATACTAGCACAGTCACAACAACAAGCGGTCTGGCATCGAGATGTTGTTCACATATATTCTTTAACAGGGGTTTAAAGTCAACACCATGAAAAGGGTTCTCTCCCCAGTCCAGACTGCCACCTACCTAAGGATCGTATGGCCTTTTGGCTTGCTGCATATAAATGGTTTAGACATGGCCGAGGCTATGTCTGTATTTGTTTTCCCTGATAGCGCTGCTCCGGGGAGTTCTGAAGAAAGTAAGGCAGCATTTCCGCTGATAGCCCCATTCTGGACAGGCCGAGTATGGTTCTTGGACCTTATGACCCTTCTAGGCAGACAACCTTGGCAGATCCCAGTGAGGAGGGATCTCCTGTTATTCTGGATGAAGCTAAACGTAAAAGAGAGTTTTGGGGGTAGACCTTTTTATATTAAAGAAGAGTATTTTAAAGATCACTGCTTAACAAGCAATTATATATGTAGTTTAAGTAAATATTCTTACAATGTATAGAAAAAGCTAATACTGGTTATTGTACCTGCCAAAATTTTAATGAAACTTTTTACTGAAATTTTTTGTATTTATTTTATTCATCATTCAAGTCAATAGCAAACCAAAATCGATTGGTTAACTGTTGTTCTTAGAATAATTTTAAAGAATCACATTACACTGAAGACTGAGTTAATGATGCTTAAAATTCATATTTGATTACAGGAAGAAAAATTACATTATGAAACTAAAATAGAAAAACAAATTACTGTATAACTGTTTAAATAAATATAGCCTTGTTAAGCCTAAGTAACTTATTTCAAAAACATCGATAAATTGTAAGGTGATACTAGCAGATTTTTTAAAAATGTGGGTCATTTTACACATAAGTAGCCTGGGACACATCTTGCCTGGATTGTTGAGGCTCTGTTCAGCAAGCATCAATATCAGCAAATATCCAATTTAAAAGTTAAAAAATATTACATTTCCTGTGTAAGTACAGTTTAGTATAGTATAGTTTTTTTACTGACGCTATTTCATTCATATGCACACAGGAATAAAATCTTGCCAACTTGCCACTGCTGGGCCCCTGAGCAAGGCCCTGAACCCCAAAATGCTTAGTTGTAAAATAAAATGTAATAAATGAGCAACTGCCAAATGCCATAAATGTACATGTAGTGCACTGCTTGCTTGACATTACCTTAACACTAGCAAGAATTTAAAAAGTGCTTTATGGGCTTTACCAAAAAATTAAACATTTTATTTATTATATATTCTTAAAACATTAAAAAATGATTTATAAAGCTTTCGCACATTCTCTCAATTACTTACAAGTTGTTTTATGCACCGAATCCTGCTGCTTTCGAGTGTCTGCCATGTTGAATGGATTCTTCCAACGTCTATCAGAGCAACGTCTTAATGACGTGATGTAATGACATCATTTAAGTCATTTACATTTACTCCGAATATTTACAAATACTGCTCATTCAGAAAACCTTAATGATTTCGTAGTATTAACTACATAAAGCATTCCTCTGACATTGTCCTGTTAATCATTACTATCAAAAAATTAAGGGTGCCTGCATCTATAACTTCCTGACAGATAGACCATAAACAGTTCAGGTGGGCAAACACGTCTCATCCTCCCTCACCCTCAGCACTGGAGTCCCCCAGGGTTGTGTTCTGAGCCCCCTGCTGTACTTACTGTACACTTATGACTGTGTGGCCACTTCTGCTACCATCGTCAAGTTTGCTGACGACACTGTTGTGTGATCTGATCTCCAACAACATCGAGACAGCCTATCTAGAGATTGTCTGCACTGGAGACATAGATGGCCTGTCAGCATCTATTTCACCTTAGACGTTTAAAGGACTTTAAATTGCCACCTCAGGTGCTAAGGACTTTCTACACCTGCGCCATTAAAAGCATCCTGACGGAAAGCATCACAACATGTTTTGGTAACAGCACAAAACAGGACAAGCGAGCTCTACAGAGGCTGGTGTGATCAGCCGAACATACTATCCGCACTTAACTCCCTGACCTAGAGTCTACCTACAGCAAGCGGTGCTGGACCTGGACCAGGGCCAGGAAGATAGTGAAGGACCATAGTCATCCCAACAACGGGAAGTTTAGAGAAGCGCTTCTTCTCCTTGAAAGCAAACACAGAGACTGAGCTCACTCTCACACACCAGAACTCCTGCACAACCGCACTTTATACTCCACTGCTGGTCACTTTATATATAAATTTTTTTTATTTTATATTGTATTTTATTTTTATTATATTCCATTTAATTATATTTTATTGTCCTATTTCTCATTTTATTACATTTCATTACAACATTTCACTATATGTTGTACTGTGTATAATCATGTATCTGACGAATAAAAGTTTAATTTGAATAACGGTGGAATTTGTTGTTATAGTAAGGTTAATCCAAGTTCATAATTCGTTTACTTACATTTATCAAGACCCAAATAAATATTTCTAAAGTACTAAGTTTTTTATATGAAGCCCTTTTTATTAATAACTATTTGAAAAACTACATCGTGAAATATATTGTTACCGTGAAATAAAATCATTCATATTGTGAAAAAAATTTTGGTCATACAACCGATGCCTTCATCCAAGTTACAACTACAACTGATTAATATCATTCTATTATTAAAAATGTAGCATGATAGTAACATAAGGGTTGTGTATTTCTTGGGGTTAAAGTGACCATTTTGTATCTTGTATAGTGTACAGTACGTAAACTATATATTTTACTATGTTCAAGTAAAGTTTACTTGTATTAATTGACTGTTGTGCCTTATTTACATTGCCTCTCTTTGAACCTATTCTTTTTTCAAAATTCTGTTTCTGAAAATTATAGCAATCAGACGACTTTATAACCATAACATCCCCATGGTTCCCTGAGGGAATTAGATGCTGCATCAAAACACTTTGGGAATGCCCTTTTATAACCTTAGACCTGAAGCAGGTGTGTAATCCACCTAATCAGAAATCATAATGATACAGCTTTGTTGGCATAAGTGAAAGTGAATTAACATGGTTCAAATTGTACTTTTTTGCTTATTTACCTCTATTGTAGCATTGAATAAAGAGGTGTCATTTTGCTAACTTTTTACACATGGCACAATTGGGAGATATCATCAAGAACATGGTGTTAGCTTTGACTGATTACACTTAGCTTTGCCAGATTTTTTTTTTTTATTGCTAAATTCTAAAAAACGTGTTATTTATCGTACCTAAATCCCGCATGCAACAACCTATTCCTCGTAATCAGTTAGGAACCTACATGTCCTATTCCTATTGCTTAGAGAGCCACATTTCTAGCATTTGTAAAACTACATTTTTTAATCTGAAAAAATATCTAAATTGATATTTTTTATAAAAATATATCTTAACATTAATTCACGCATTCATGATCTCAGGGTTTCATTATTGTAAATGTTTTATTGGGTGTTTGTTCTGCACGCCTAATAAATAAACTCTAGCTGGTCCAAAATGCAAGAAGTATGACCACATTAGGTTGATTTCGATAAAACATTGAATAGATTTTTAAATCTTGCTAATTACTTATAAAGCTTTAAATGATTTAGCACCGCAGTACTTGAATGAGCTCTACGCTTGTTATAGTCCTTTATGTCCAAGAAGTGATAGGGAAATAACACAAGATCACGCATAAGAGTTTTTGTGAGACTATAAATGCTATTAAAATATACTGCAAGAAGTTTACGATGCAAATGGGCTGTGCGCTGATTTGCAGCCAAATGTGAAAAAGTTTAAAAGATTTTAAAAAGATCGGAACTCATTTTAAATCCACAACATATTTAGCATGTCAAATATTTCATGGACAAGAGCAATTCTCTCTGATTGCATCTTTGATGATTTACGCTGCATGATTGTCACTCCTGTGAACAAGCACAGAATTGACTCTGATTTCAGGCTTTTGTCTTCGATTTTGCAAAACCTGTCAACAAGTAAAAATCGGGGATAAAATCACACAGTATACAAATGACAAAAGAGAAATAAATTCCTTTACATATTGACTAAAATAAAACGTCAGACTGATAATTAAACACAGAGACAGTCATTTTATTTTTATATACAATCAAGCTAAACACACATTTATACCATGAGAAGTGCCAGTATTAAATATCCAGCCAACATTCTCACATAGAGTATGAGTGAAAAGTAAAAATAGTGGAACAACTATTAAACTAGGTGCTCCTGTGCTCCTGCTTGTTAAAGCCTGCAAGTAAACAAATAACAGTTTTATTTTCACTGCTTCTACCCGCTACTCTGTTATGTTACTACTTGCTTCCCTTTTGAATAAATATAAAAAAAGAAAACAAATGTTGTTTCATTTGATTTTAATTCATTGGAATGATGAACATAATATCTGTAGCACTAAGCAGTCCATGTGTCATGTCTACATTACGCACAGTTACTGAAGCCTCGGACTTTGCGTCTTCAAATCGTTTTTATTTTAGTCATCTTTGTTGCTTGTAAATGTATATAAATATATCAAAATAAATAATAGTATATTTGTTTTTATTAATATAATTTTAATATAATTCCAATTCGGGGGAATTCTGCAAATTTCTCCCACAACCCACACACACAAGGAACTTCCAATGTCCCACTCAGTTGCATCAGTGCAGATCTCTAACATGAAACAAATATTCTGACTTTTTACCATAATTTCAGTTGATCTTTATTATTACTATTTCTGAATAAAATACCTCCTTACTGAAGTGAAAGAGTTGGCTGGTTGCCAGTAGCAAACAATGGAGTGTGTTCTGCAGGACAAACTAAGCAATTACACGATTTAAGCATTTTATCCATATTCTGTAAAATTAATATCGGCTGCATATCGGCAGCTTGTCGGTTGACTGAATCTGCAAACCGATCTATCGGTCAGGCTCTAATCAATACACAGAACAACTACTTGGTAGATATTGGTAAATACTTGGTACCATAGACACTGATTTTACAGGAATCTACACTAATTAATTTAAAATAAGCATTTAAAAAAAGCATTAAAAAAAACAGAAGTTACACAATTTAGACAAGGATTTTCATTTAGTGGCCATAGAAACTCTGCAAATGAAACTTTTTAACCTGATAAATATTCATGTCCTACTGGCAAATTTAGAACTGAACTAATTAATTAATACAAGTCCGAATGTTACACTCAATTAGAAATGTGGGCACACTGCTAAGAGGTAATGTAACTATTTATTTACATTGAGGGGATAGGTGATTGTTAAGCATGCATTGTTAACAGCAACATAGCACTTACCATTAAATTCTTTTCTGGATTTTACATTACAGACTAATGTTTATCAAACATCATACCAAGCATTTAAAAAAGCAAAATTCTATGACTGTCCAATAAGCTTATAGCATCATAAAAAACTACATAGGTTAAGTAGAGATGAAACACTATACTGTATGTTCCATCTATAATTATTTACAAAAGAACTTATTGTAAATAACGAAATACATCTTTGTTGTAAATATGAAATGTTGTGCTCCACTCCACAGAATGTTATTGTGTTAAACATGCTACATAAATCAATAAGAGGAAGATATGCTTAAAAGGCCAAAGAGCTAGTCCTACAAGTACTTCATTATAAAAAAGAGAGTATGCCCTTTGCTGACTACAAGGACTCAGTAACCTATTTGACACAAAAGTATATAATTTGTATATGAAAATGTATAACCTCATACTCCAGATGAGGTGTATCCTGCCATGCCACACACTAATGCTAATTTGTCAGATCACCATTGTTTTGGGTAACATTCAGTTTCTGTTGTATTTCTATGCACTATAGCTCAGCGACAGGAGTTTACACACTGATGACTTTACAGTGGGAATAACTGCCTAAAACGCAGACAGGTCCAGATATTTAGCATGCCAAATATATTTTTAAAATTTTTAATTATTTATAAAATGTTTACGCGCACCTCAAATAGACCGAACCTCAAATAGAACAGTAACATCGAAACGGTAAGTACAGTTCTGTACCTTCACAAATCACACAAAGCACATCACTAGAAGCAAAGGAAATGAACAGAATACAAAAGACATAAATACTGAACAGAGGTAGGGTAATTATTTATAGTATTCTGTTTCTTGGCAAATTACTTTACCTTACTGGTGGTGCTAAAATTTCATAGGAGCATAACCAAAATGCTTACAAAGTAGAGCAGAGTTGTGAAGCAGGAGACGGAGAAGGCTCCGTGTTGCATAAAATAGCAATGGCAATGTAAAATCATAGTGGATAGGTAAGCACTAGCAAAAATCAAAACCAAAGCACAGATCATTAACCAGGAAAGCAGACAGAAAACAGAAACACTTAGTATGTCGCATGGCAAGAACAATACTTCACAATGTGTGTAATAAAGTGCCTAGCTTAAAAAGCTTACCAAACCGGAAGTGCTACAGGAAGTGGCAGGTGAAAGTCTCGTATTCGGGTGGGTGCAACTACGACAAGAGTGTGAACCTAATGCTGGCAGACTGGTGAACCCTTTTTAGTAAAGTATGTAGCTTTATGTATCTGACACACTTTACTCCCACCACTACGTGACACTTCTGTTCAAGACGCTGTTGTGGAAATTGAGGTAGTAGAGTTATTATAGTTACCCCTTAAGAAAATTAACTATGATTACTTTAGTTAAACCATAGTAACCATAAATTAACCATGGTTTTTGCTAATGAATAGGCCAAATAACGATATATTAATAATAAAAAAAAAAATACTTGGTTACCACTCTTTTATTACAAACAAACGAAGCACTAACATACAAGATTATTTCGGGTGAATTTAAAATATGTGGGGTGGTTGAGTTTATTTTGGATGAGTTTGGAGCATGGGGGAGGCTGTTGACATCATCAATGTAATGTGTAATATTTTAAAAAAGGAAAGCAGCACAAATGAAATTTTCATCAGCACAAAGCAGCACAGACGAAGTACAAATGATTAAGACTATTTCTGCTATGTTTTTCATTGGATGAGGGGGCAACTTCATGCAGGTCTTTTGTAAGCCATATAAAATATATAGTGCATACAAATTTTTACTATGCTGCAAATGTCAGGAAATAAAGGCATGGTAATGAAAATGTCTAATGGTAAGTAAGAAAAGGCATGTGTGTATTTTGTCTCTCTCTGTCTCTGCTGTATGTACTTTTCATGGCAGTACTGAAGCAGTTATACTAACCTGTTCTCCACACAACTTAGTTCACCGCCTGTACAGAGCAACTTTAATTCACACACACTCACACTCTCCACCCACTCATACACTTAGAGTTCAGCTGCATGTCATGTCAGCCTGGACCTCCATCCCTCTAGCCCCCGCCACACACACACACACCACAAGCTTACAGCACAACCACCCCCGCTTCCATATTTATCTTTCCTTTTCACTCAAATTTTTACCCCAACTATCTACACAGTCTCTCTTTTTTGGTGCAAAATCACATGCAACCACCCTTAAATAAATGTAATATTTACATCAACTCTATCTACCACAGTTCTTGATGCACTGTGTGACCTCTTTCACTTAAGTACACACATCAATGTTCATTTTAAAAAATACATATGACTGTAAACATAAACCGGACACTTTTGATAAACTCTTGTGAAGATCTTCAGAAATGCTGGGTTCAGTGTTGTCGTGTAGCCGACTAAACCAGAGTTTTTGCGTTCTAATTGGCCAACATGACTTGGCATGCTGGCTTGACAGCGCTTCATAGGGCATTTTTGCGTTATTATGGGTAGGGAATTATTTTTAAACCGTGCTTGTATAAATGAGCTTTTTCAAACTGAGGAAAAAATCTGTTTATAAAAAGATGGCCTTAGGTTGTTTTACAGGAGGTAAAGTATATACTCTGATGTATAAACTAATGACCAGAAAGTTGTTTAGCTGTGTGTTTTGGTTCATGTTGCTGCTTTATAAAGAATGGATTTACATTTTTGTAAAATTGCAGACTTATGAATTAATTCTACTGCTGCCATAATGATCACAAATATTCTATTTAAATGTAAAATGGTATTTTCAACAAGATATTTTTTTTAAATGTGGCCTGACTCCTAATGCTTACTGTTATTTTCAATCTTGTGGCAAGGCCTCTAAATTCCTGATCTTAAAGACTTCTTGTAATCCCTGCCTCTTGCCTGTAAGGATTGATAATGGCTGTTGTTTAAAAGTTGTTTTTCTAAGCTCCTACAATTTTTCTGTTATTAACAGATGTTGTGTACCTTAGCCAATTGCTGAAATGTAAGTATACCTAGGTATAAATGTAATATATATATTTTTAGGACAATCCAAATTGTGGTATTGGCTATCTGCCAATTTGTACTTTTTTCTCAGCTTGAGAATGGCTTGGTTTTTTTTCCATAGACAGAGGAAACAAATGTAATCTTTACAAAGTGAAGTTAAAGGCACACACCAAAAATATACATATAAAACAATCATTTTTGTGACATATAGAGCACTTAATCTAACAACAACAAATTTAAGTTTTGCAGTGACAGGTAGAAAGGCTGTATATTTAACACCTATATTTTTAGATACACATGACTGTGGCATATAGGGTAAGCCCACTTGCATTTTTACTTCAAATATCAAAGAAGAGGATTTTGTTTTGTTTTACTCATTATTTTATCCAATCCGGCAACTTTTTACTAACGTCAGTTTTTGTCGAACACTAATCGCATCTGTCATTGTTAAGTTAAGCCCACCCATATTCATGTGTTCTCAAGGTGGCTCACTTTAAGCCACCTTAAAACTTTTGTGTTTTGGGATCCTTCAGAAAATATCGTCTCACAACTTTTTTCAACCATTAATTTAGTAAGTAAATCCATATTATGTAATTTGAGAGATTAATGGTTTATTTTTTGTGTATTATAGAGTTTTGCAAGCTAATCACAAGGTCAAATTAGTAGTCATGATATGCACAACACGGCTGAAATATTAGAAATATTAAGTGTATGAACTAAATGTTTTCTGATGCATTTCACAACAATATATTAATTAAAGCACAATAAATGTAAATTTGAAAAGAAATATATTTTTTTTTATTTTGTCTATATTGAATTGAATTGTGTCAGAATTGAATTGTGTCAGTATTAAATGAAATGTTAAATAATAAACCAATGAAAATTAGTCCTAGGCCTACTTGGTCATGTTTGTGGTGGTCCATTGTTACAGTTAAATGCAAGTTCAAAAATAAATTGTGTATAACATGAATTACTGAATAAATATGTTTTAGTACCTAAACAAATAATAAATTTTAATATTTGTGTCAATAAATGTGGTTGTGGGCTTATTTGGAACACAACTGGGCTTAGATAATTCTTCGGTACTAATTAAGCGCATGCCAGACTTTTGACTTCATAAAATTTCTTTAATTTGTTGTTTAAAATATGCATAAGTAAATGAATATACTTTTATATGAGAGATCAATTCTTCATTTTAATAAATGATCATGTTAATAAACCATTTTAGTATCTATAAAAATACATGAACTTAGATTTTGGTGGGCTTAATTGGTACACTTACCTCAACCAATCCCCTGTGCATTTTCCTGTCTGTAATGGTTTATAGACCAAAAGGTTTTATAAGTGCATTTCATGTGTATTTGCACCAATATGCTTTAACCAAGATTTGGCTATGGTTAAGATGATTTTACCCTGCACATCTCCACAACCTTAAAAAATATGGCTAATTTTTACTATATCTTTACCATATAAGAAGATAATTGCCTTGCATATTCTACATTATTCTGATTCTCAATTCATCAATAAACCAGGTGAACATTTCTTGGACATCTGTGCCACACTAAATATCAGAATAACAATAAGCTATTTTAATGCAATTATATTTTTAGTATTTAAGTTAGCCACATCATACCAATACAACAGGTCTATTTAATTACAAACAGGTCTATTTAATTACAATTACCATTTAGTTACAATTACAGAGCCGTGCCTATTCCACGATTTAACGTTCAAAGTAATTCTGTAAACACCAACTCTTAATTCTTATGTCCATTAAGGTGCACCTGTAGCTACCAAGAAGTGCCATTACATTAGCGTTGTAGTAATTTGATATCGTAAGGTTATTAGTCTAAAGTGTCCCAGTAGAACGTTAAATGCATTAGAGTCAATCAAACAAAAACGTAATTTTAAACCCCCGCTTTAGATGCCAGAACAATACACCACCTGCTTGTTTGGTCATTAAAATATTAATACAGTTCTATTATCTATAAAAGTGTCATGAAATACTCGAGGCGCATCAGACACGCCCATAATTTAGATCACCAATGCATTACTCCGAAACACACTAAACCGTCTGCGGTATTCAAGAACAGCAGCATTTATGTAAGTAGATTTACTAATCTGCTGAACAAGTGGCATGCTTCTCTTTATGTAACCCCGAGCGACAAAATGGAGGAAAATGGAACTGGCCAGCTTAAGTGGACACCGTGCGGAGAAAGACACTCGCATTACCTACACAATAGTCCACATAAATCCAAGCTTTACTCCCTCCAAAAATTATCACAACACACTACGCTTTCCTAAGTTAAATAAGTGTTAAACAATAGGGCCATAAACAAAAAAGGGAAATTTATAGTAAATGAGTATTTTAAATTCTTTGGTTTAGTACGAATAGGCTAAAGCTTTTTAGGAGGGTAAGAGACGAAGTGAGTGTAAGGTACAAGCCCTGAGCAACAAGCTTATTATTTAAATCTCCGAGACTACCTGACACGCATTCTCCCGTTTGCGGGCGAAACCGGCAACTCGACAGCGGAGCTCGCAAACCAAACTTGTTTAGAGATACTGTTAAAAACGTGAGCTGATAGGGCATAAACAACGCACAACGAGGTGCGACAACACATTCGACAAGAGCCAAATCCGGCGCTTACCTATGAAAAGGTTCGCCGTGTAGGCGGCTGTCATGTATATCACCTGCCAGCGTGGGGAAAAAACCTGCTTGGAAATAAGGTATTTGCATTTAACAGCATTAACCTTGCGGGTAATTTTTATTAAATAATAGAACCCATAAGCCTTCCGAAGTCTTCCTACTTTAGTTTAAGTAAATATCAAGTCCAGGCACCGAATTCCATATCTGTGCTATAAAACACTAAGCGAATATTTATCAGTATTATGGCCAAATAGACTTTATAAACGAATGTTTAAAGTAATGCGTGTCGAATAGCCTACCTGTTAAGCCATGAGTTTTAGGTTCTAGCGCTGGCAACGACTTGGTTTTCAATTTCTCAGTGTAAATGCTAGAAAAAAAATAGGTTCTTACCCCGACGATTCTGTTAGTGTAAAATCCCACTGTTCTTGCCAACGATGTCTTTTTTCTCCCTCTAACTCTCCCACCCCTGCGTTTGCTTCTCTCTTCTCTCTCTCTCTCTCTCTCTCTCTCTCTCTCTCTCTCGTTGTAAAATAAGGGAGGGAGGGTGAGCACGCTCTTTTAGCAGCACAATGAAGGGTGAAAAGTATAAACAAACCGTGGATAGTTCCAACTCGCAGAAATAAAAGATGACAAGCATTATTGTACTATATCTATTAATGATAACACAGCTAAAAATAGAACGTCTGCGGAGTCCAATAACCTGTTATATAAAATAGCGCTCCCAGTGTTCGTCGGCCTGATTCAAGATTTTCAGCGACTGTTTGTGGACTACGAGGTTGTGAGTACATGAATATTTTTTCTCATCCATTACATTCCAAGTGGAAGTATTATACTGTCCCGGTTCCCTTTCGAGCTTCACTTGACATTGCGGAGCATCCGCTATGGGAAGATCTTTACCTTCACTTTCTCTCTGAAAACTTATTGGCTCACTCCAGTACATGTACTGGCCCGATTGCCGCCCGTATGCAAATAAGCACATAGTGCCGCCCCTAGAGAGCATATATAAGGCAGCGCAGGACGGTAATATTCAGAATCTTCTCCTTCAAGAAATTGTAATTTTCTCTGAAAAAAACGATTTTCTAAACTATGGTGTTTTGTGCTTCCTGCGCTGGCCCGATAGAGCCACCAGACAGCCACTGCGTTTCGCCATCCACCTGTGCCCGTCTTCTCTGAAGACTCTCGGTGCCAGCGGCAGCCTGCCTTCTAAGCCGTGCAGAGCCACTGCTCACTTGGCAGATAAAGAATATACTGCCAACGGGGGGGGGGGGTATGCTCTTCATGCTATAGCAGTGCTCCAGGTGTCCCAGGCCAAGCTCCTCCAGGATCTGGGTGACCGCTCGGCCCCCCGAACACCGTCAAAGAACTACACATGGCAACGGATCTGGCTCTCATGGCCACAAAGAGAGCAGCACAGGCGATCGGCTGGTCCATGGCTTTCTTGGTGTTGGTTTCTTGGCATTGGGTTTTAAAACGGTTATGCACTTCAGTTTCAACGCAGACCACCCTGTTTCAACAGGGTGATGCAGGCACTAATTTCACCTCAGAACGCGTTATAAGACAGGAAAGTCGCTGCGGTGATGTCATGCGTAATTATTGTGATGGGCTCATCGACCCAGGGCTGGGTAGCCATCTGCGAGGGCACATAAACCGCTTGGAGCGGCATGTACTGATTCATACCGACAATTTGTCCGTGGTTTCGTACATAAATTGCCAGGGTGGCGTGCGCTCCCTTTCTCTTTGTGTGAGAGCTGCTCAACTCCAGACGTGGGCAGATTGTCACCTGCTATCCATCAGAGCAGCGCACATCCCTGGTTATCTAAACTAGAGCGCGGATTTGCTCTCAAGGGGGTGCACTCCCCAGGGAGAGTGGAGGTTTTATCCCAAGACGGTCCAGATGATCTGGAGCTGTTTTGGGGAGGCAGAGGTGGACCTTTTTGCCATGAGCGAGGACGCGCATTGTTAGCTGTCCTCGATGTCCCACTCCCCGCTGGGGGGAGATGCTCTGACGTCACGCTGGCCGTCTGAAGTATCATATTTTGGAGCGTTTTACAGAGTAATGACCTACAATCGGTTTACTTTCCGATGTCTCTGCATTTTATGTTCTCTAAAATTTTTAACATTAAACAAAATAACTTTATAAAATTTTCATATTTAAATATTTCATATTTATTTTACAGTATAAGAATGACCATGTGCAGCAAAATCTGAAACTATTCTGATTACCCACCTAATTCACAAATAAGCAAGACAGAGACAAATTATCCAACTAACAAATCAGTCCAAATTAATTTAATGAAGCAGTACACAAAGTTACAATCCTACCTTACCAGAAGAGAAGTTCAAGATGAAAACTAAAAGCACACTAATGCTAAGCTTATTTCACCATCAATATATATCCACATGCCCTGCCCACAATTCACACCTTGGGGGGGGGGGGGGGGGGGCTGAATCTAGGCTGATTACCCACCTAATGCACAAATTAGCAAGACAGACACAAATTATCCAACTAACAAATCAGTCCAAATTAATTTAATGAAGCAGTACACAAAGTTACAATCCTACCTTACCAGAAGAGAAGGTTGAGATGAAAACTAAAAGCACACTAATGCTAAGCTTATTATACCATCAATATATATCCACAAGCCCTGCCCACAATCCACACCTAGAGGGGGACTAAAACAAGGCTGATTACCCACCTAATGCACAAATCAGTAAGACAGACACAAATTATTCAACTAACAACTTAGTCAAACTTAATTAGTAATATTAATATTAAATATTAATATCACCCTGTTTAGGGCAGATAATGTAGGAATTTTTACATGATTTACTCAAGTATTGTTTGCTTATTAAAATGATTGTTTCAGCATCTCCTTCGACTGTATCCCAAACTTTTTTTAACTTGTGAATTTTCTTGTAGTGCATTTTAGTCTGCAGCAGAAATTAAATATAATGTCCTGCTGAAGCAGTCAGGTGAAATTAATTAAAAGTGTAAAAGGAAATAGAGTCGAAGCAAAGGTTAGAGTCAAACAGAGAACTTTTTCCAGAGGAAAGAAACAAGGAGGCAGTTTTTAGGAGATTGTTAAGAGGGGCAGTGACTAGGCTATACTTTTTTATAAATCGTCTATAGAAATTTGCAAATGCCAGAAATTGTTGCAATTCCTTGAGGAGGGACGAGGCCATACCCGGTTTGCTTTTAACTTTGCTGTCTCCATACGTATGCCTTCAGCAGAAATGTGATACCCCAGAAATTGGATGTTCGTCTGATAAAACATGCATTTTATTTTACTTTGAGGTACAGACAGTGGACGTTGGAACTGGGAAACATTACGATGCTTGTCCCTGTCTCTAGAGAAAACAAGTATATTATCAATGTATATGACAACAAAGCGCTTCAGAAAATCTTTAAAAACTTCTCTCATGTGGCCTTGAAAGACAAAATGGGCATTGACAAGACCATAGGGCATCACTAGATACTTGTAATGGTCAGTGGGAGTAATAAACACAGTCTTCCATTTGTCTCCTTTCTGTATGCAAATCAAATTATACGCACTTCTCAAGTCAAATTTGGTAAAGATTCTAGCTCCCCTGAGCTGCTCCAGGGCAAAAGGAATGAGTGAACGAGGTTAACTGTACCTGACAGTGATCTTATTAAGGGCACAGTAATCAATCACGGTAATTAACCCAGGGTCTGTGCGGAGGTAACTGTGTAGCCGGTCCACAGAGAATTAGCGACCTGAGTACAGGTTTAGAACATAAACAGTTTTCTCAGGCTTCCCTGGCAGCATGCACGATAGAGGCGCGAGAGTGGTTCCCCCAGCTGGAGCCAAGAACCCGATGCGATGTTGGTTGTGTTGAAGGAACCACACGAGACACGGTTTTGACACTAGGAATGAGTAGGTCTTTAATAACATGCGATACTAAAAACCTGAGGCAGACTGCAGAATGTCTCCTGAACAAAGTTTACATCAGGCTTATATAGACAGTTCCCACCCATTATACATTGTTCTCTCTCTCTGGGACACAGGAACTCGTACATCATGTGTGACAACCTGAACTTTTGCCTTTCCCTAAATTTAAACATCTCCATCTGTTTCCATCTATAACCTCCTTATATGGCAATCTATACATTCCATGGTTTCTCTAACACACATGACAATACCGCCATTATATATCACTGAATTTATACACAGGTTGAAGAATTCTACTACAGTTGCAGCATCTGAGAGAAATCTACTAAGCAGACCTCTTCGGGGGCCGGGCGTAAGTCAGAGCTTGATGCTGACCTGGGCAGCCAAAGCCATAGGGTTGCAGTGGTGTCCTCCACCCTGCCCCGAATGGTCAAGGCTGGATAATTGGTACCTGGGTGCCGGTTCTGTGCAAGGCCAGGAAGGATCAAGAGCAGTTACTGCTCGTGGTGCCTTACTGGCCCAACAAGACCTGGTTCTCTGAACTGGTCCTGTTGACAGTGGTGCTCCCCGGCCGATTCCCCTGCGAAGGGGCCTTCTCTCCCAGTGAGGAGACACGATCTGGCACCCATGCCCAGATCTCTGGAACCTCCATGTGTGTCAATCCTCTCAGGAAGATTTAAGAGGTCTGTCACCCTCAGTGTTGAACACCATCATTCAGGCTAGGGCCCCCTCTAAGAGGTGGCTGCATCACCTGAAATGGCGTATTTGGCACAGCTTTGTTTCTAGACCAATGGCAAACTACAGCAGAAGTGATCAGGCAGACTGGAAGAAAGGTGCCAGGTGTGTCATATGGAGGGAGAAAAGAAGATAAAAAGACTTGTTGGTGGGATGAGGAAGTTCAGGATAGTATACAAAAGAATAGGTTAGCCAAGAAGAAGTGGGACATGGAAAGGACTGAGAAAAGTAGATAGAAATACCAGGATTTGTGGTGAAGAGGGAAGAGGCTAAGGCCAAGCAAAAGGCATATGAAGAGTTGTACACTAGGTTAGACACTAGAGAATTACTTGTACAGTTTAGCAAGGCAGAGGAATGGAGATATTAAGGATTGAGATGAAAAGGTGCTCACAAGTAAGGAAAGTGTACAGAGAAGATGGGAGGAGTACTTGGAGGTATTGATGAATGGAGGAAAAAGAGAGGTTGAAAAGGGTAGAAGAGGTAAATAATGTGGAGCAGAAAGTTAAAAAAATTAGTACATACGAAGTTAGGGTAGCTTTGAAGAGGATGAAAAGAGGAAAGGCGGTTGGTTCTGATGAGATACCAGTGAATGTCTGATAATGTCTAGGAGAGACAGCAGTGGAATTCCTTTTTAGATTGTTAAACAAGATTTTAGTGAGTGAGAAGGCGCCTAAAGAATGGAGAAAAAGTGTACTGGTGCTTATCTTTAAGAACAAAAGTGAGGTGCAGAGTTGCAACAACTACAAAGACATAAAGTTGATGAGTCATACAATGAAGGTATGGGAAAGAGTAGTGGAAGCTAGGTTAGGGAGGGTAGTAGATATTTGTATACAGCAGTATGGCTTAAAGTGTTTAAAGTGAATGTGGGACTGCATCAGGGATCAGCTCTGAGTCCCTTCTTGTTTGCTGTGGTGATGGATCGGTTGACAGACGAGGTCAGGCAGTAATTTCCTTGAAGTTTGCAGAGGTTTGCTCTGGAGGGAAGAGGAATAAAAGTCAGTCATAGCAAGACAGAGTACATATGTTTGAATGAAAGGGAGAGAAGTGGAACACTGAGATTATAGTGTGAAAATGTAAAGAAGGTACAGGAGTTTAAGTACTTGGCGTCGGCAGTCCAGAGCAATGGAGAGTGTGTAAAAGAGGTAAAGAAGTGAGTACAGGCAGGTTGGAATGGGTGGGGAAATGTGTCAGGAGTGATGTGTGACAGGAGAATATCAGTTAGAATCAGGGGAAAGGTGTACAAGACAGTGGTGAGACCAGCTTTGATGAATATTTTAGAGACAGTAACGCTGAGGAAGAGACAGGTGGCAGAGCTGGAGGTAGCAGAGCTGAAGATGTTGAGATTTTCTTTGGGAGTGACAAGGTTGGACAGAATTAGGAATGAGTTCATTAGGGGGACAACTCGTGTTTGGGGAGAATGTCAGGGAAGACAGATTTAGGTGGTTTGGAAATGTACAGAGAAGGGATAGTGAATATATTGGCAGGAGGATGTTAGAAATGAAGCTAGCAGGCAAAGGGCAAAAACGAAGACCAAAGAGGAGGTATATGGATGCGATAAACGAGGACATAAAGTAAGTGGGTGTGAGTAAAGAGGATGTAGAAAATAGGGTTAGGTGGAGACGACTGATTCGCTGTGACAGCCCCTAAAAGGAAACAGCCGAAAGGAGACCAAGAAGACGTCGCTCTTGTTCAGAGCGATGTACAAAATGTGCTTTGTAAACAGCTCAATACTGTTACAATAGATTACAAAACAGTGTTCAACAACCACAAAAACTGTTAAAAGAGCAGCATGGATACTTGTTAAATGTCCAGTGCTAGGTATTTAAGAGAAAGGTGTGTTTTCAATCACCTTTTAAAGACAGCCAATGACTGCTGTTTTGACATTAATGGGAAGTTCCACCATCTTCACCATCTGGATGCCAGAACAGAGAAAAGTCTTGGGGCAGTGCTTGTGGATCTAAGGGAGTGCAGTGGGATGCGAGGCGTGAAAGGGGCGTGGCAGTAGAAGGGTGCTGCTCCATTTTGTCTTTATAGGCAAACATCAGTGTTTTGAATCTGATGTGTGCAGCTACTGGGAGCCATTGGGGAAGCGCAGCAGTCGGATGGTGTTCGAAAACTTTGGTAAGTTGAAAAAACCATGTGCAGCTGAATTCTGAATCATCTGCAGAGGATGAATTGCACTAAGAGGTAGACCTGCCAGAAACGAGTTGCAGTAGTCTAGTTTAGAAATTACAAAAGACTGCACAAGCAACTGACTGGCCTGCGTAGCTAAGAATGGTTGAATCCAAGAGCAAAACAAAACTCAACAAACAGAACAGAACAATCGGACAAAATAGGAGTACAATAAATCTAAGAATCTACATTTTATTGGAAGCTCCAATGGAGCTTTCTGTGAACAGAGAGTCTAGCTCTGTGTAGAGAGAAAAAGCACACATAAATTGCATGTGAACTATGTGTGCAGAGGTAAAGTAAACTGCAGTTTAAAAAGTCTCTCACCCGTTATTAGTATACAGAACATGCAGCTATTTACAGTCTTTAGAGATTTTAGCTTATAAGTATATTCAATTCATTGTGCAAGGTACATGTACAGAGCCAATGAAATGCATTTTTTGCATATCCCATCTTAGTGGGTTGGGGTCAGAGCGCAGGGTCGGCTATGATGCAGCGCCCCTGGAGCAGGGGGGGTTGGGGGTCTTGCTCGGGGGCCCAGCGGTGGTTGACTTGCCGGAGGTGGGGCTTGAACCCAGGTGTTTCTGGTTTTCAGATTAACAACTCAGCACCTTAATCATTTGAGCCACCCTGCCCCCCCCTTATCTCCTCTCTCATACACACGCTAAACTGCTGACACTTACACTTTGTTTTAACTAATTGTCATGTATCTTATGACTCGAGTCAAACAGTTACTAACAAAATTAAGACATAGTAATATAAAATAGAGCAAGGGTCAGTTTAAAAAAGAATAAAAATCTTTCGTTACCTTAAACTAGAACAAGAATGAAATCCTCCATTACATTCCACCCTTTTGTTTCATTTAACAATTAAAACAATTGATAAGCTAAAACTTTATTCAAACATACCTAAAACATCAGACAGACACCTGTTTCTTTATTTAGACTTGGGAGGCCTCTCATCATTAGATGTTGAATACTAAACAGATAGTAAATTATGGAAAACCGCTGTTTTTACTTTGCTTTTACCCCTGTGTATATAAGCATTAAAGATACTGGAACAAAGCAATAACATTTGTTTTAAAAAATATGATTTTTCTTACTTAAGTTCTCGTCCACGTCGTCGTCATGATTAGTGAGATCTGGATTATAATCAGTTTTTGTAGAATCTGGTGAAAAGTTCATACCTCTAAAGTCCTGTCTCCAGCTGTTAAAAAGATCTTTTTTCTGAAGTTGACATGATCATGCATTGAAAAAAGTCAGTATTGAAAAAAGCTGGCAGGCAGATACATGGTAGGCTGAGTCAAATCAGGAGGACCAGCACAACGAAAGGGAGGCCAGAGTAAAACGCCCAGGATCCCCATCCTCCCCACAGGTTAGTGAACTAACTTATCTTATCACCTGTGTTAAACAGTTACTAACAAGATTAGTAATATAAAATAGAGCAAGGCTCAATTTAGTTTAACAACATGTGAGAAAAAGGATAATTGATTGTCTATTGTCACACCAAGGTTGAAGAGGAGATCAGTGAACTGTCCATGGTGATTGCAAGATCTTGGCATGGGGACGAGTCAGCTGGGATAAAAAGTAGTTCGGTTTTGCAAGGGTTAAGTTTCAGCTGGTGAACTGCCATTAATAATAATAATATGTCTGCCAGGCATGCTGAAATCCTGGCAGAAGCTGTAGTGTCTGATGGAGGAAAGTAAAAGAAGTTGAGTGTCATCAACAATAATAATGTTGCCAAGTGAGTATAAAGGGAGAAAAGGAGAGGACTAAGTATTAAGCCTTGTGGGACAACAGTAGAGAGTCTGCATGGAGCAGCTGTTGTTCCTCTCCATGTTACCTGATATGAATGGTCTTCCAATTAGGAAGCAAACCACTGCCATGTTGTTCCACAAATAAAAGACTCTTGAGAGTGACAGCAAGATCTTGTGGTTGACTGTGTTGAATGCAGCTAAAATGTCCAGAAGGATAAGGACAGATGACAGTTTGGATGATCTGCAGCATGCAGCTTTTAAGTGACTGTCAGGAGGGCAGTCTCTGTAGAGTGAGCAGCGTTGAAGCTGGACTGGTTGGGGTCTTGAAGGTTTTTCTGTGAGAGGAAGAGAGAGCAGCGTTGAGTTGATTCAAGATAGCGGTGCGGCAGTAGCACGCAGCGGCGGATCCAAAATGGTGCTATTTATGTTTTTAGCCCGACCAAAAACGGCACATAGACACCGAAAGCATTGGTGTTCAACCTCCAGACGCTTTCAGAATATAAAAATCATGCAGCAACATACCTGCATAAAAAACAACGAGACAAACTTCGCTACCTTGGCTTGCTACGAGGACCAGGCCCCCAGCCCTTGGCGTCACCTGATTCCGGCGGCCAGGAGAAGGGACGTTGGAAGCAGTGCGTGAGAAAGCGGAAGCGCAGAAAGCGGGCGGGTGTCTGTGCTAGGCTAAAAACCCTGGCTGACCGGCACTCCCGTCCATACTACTTGCTAACGTTTGACCCCATGGATAATAAACTGGACTATATCCGACTACAGCCAACTACACAGCTTGAATTTAGAAACTGTTGTCTGTTTTCACGGAAACATGACTCAGTGACAGAGTTCCGGACGCCGCCATTCATTTAGACGGGCTAACATTGTTTCGTGCCGACAGAAATGCAGCTCTGTGCAGTAAGACTCGCGGTGGTGGCGTGTGTATTTACATCAACACTGAATGGTGCGAGAGCTCCATGATCGTTTCTACTTTCTGTTCATAACTAGTGGAGTTTGTGACTGTTAGATGCAACCATTTCAACCATGCAAATCTCAAAACAGTGCTTCCTAAATTTCACCAAAACGTGGACTTTGTGATGAGAGGGGAAAACACGCTGGATAATGTTTACACAAACATCCCCGGTGCGTACTGAGCAGAGCCCCGTCCCCACCTCGGATACTCAGACCATCTCTGTTATGCTAATGCCAGCATACATACCGCTCGCCAGACGCTCTAAACCAGTTTTAAAGATAGTGAGAATGTGGCCAACAGGAGCTACTTCTGCTCTTCAGGACTGTTTTGAGTGCACTGACTGGCAGATGTTTAGAAAGGCTGCAACCAATGGTGAATCTGTTAAACTGGAGGAGTGCACGACATCAGTGATCCCTCCCAGATGCGTTGAACGATTTCTACTTACGGTTTGAGGTGCAGAACAACGTGGCAGCGAGGAAGACCACCCCTCCTCCCAATGACCAGGTGCGCTGTCTAACCACGGCTGATGTGAGGAGAACTTTAAGCAAAGTTAACCGCGGAAGTCTGCTGGACTGGAAAACATCCCCAGCAGAATGCTCAGGGACTGTGCAACACAACTAGCAAATGTCTTCACTGACATCTTCAACACTTCCCTGTGCACCTCTGCCGTTCCCACGTGCCTCAAAACCGCTACCCTGTGCCTGAAAAGTCAGCAGTCTCCTGCCTTAATGACTACCGTCCCGTCGCACTTACACCCATTGTAAAAAAAATCGAAAGGCTTCGAAAGGCTCGTCATGAGGCACATTAAGACCCTGCTGCCCCCTACACTGTACCCATCACAGTTTGTGTACCGTCCGAACCATTCCACAGACGACGCTATTGCCACAACACTCCATCTGGCCCTCACACACCTGGACAATAAGGACACATACGTACGAATGCTGTTCATAGACTTTAGTTCAGCACTTAACACAATCATCCCTCAGCATCTGATCGAGAAGATGAGCCTGCTGGACCTAAACACCTCCGTCTGCAACTGGATCGTGGACTTTCTGACAGGAAGACCTCAGTCACCATGATGGGTCTCATCAGCAGGAACGACGAGTCGGCATACAGAGAGGAGGTGAAACAGCTAACAGCTTGGTGTAAAGCCAATAACCTGTCTCTGAACGTTGACAAGACTAAGAAGATAGTCGTTGACTTCAGAAAAGCAAAGAGTGACCATTCTCCACTAAACATAGACGGATCCTCGGTCGAGATCATCAAGGACACTAAATTTCTTGGTGTCTACCTGATGGAGAACCTTACCTGGTCGCTCAACACCAGCTATATTAATAAAAAAGCTCAGCAGTGCCACTACTTCCTGCGAAGACTGAGGAAAGCCCACCTTCCACCTCCCATCCTGACCATGTTCTACAGAGGGACCATCAAGAGAATTCTGAGCAGCTGCATCACTGCCTGGTTTGGGAACTGCACCGTTTAGGATCGCAAGACCCTGCAGAGGACAGTGAGAACAGCTGAAAAGACCACTGGAGTCTCTCTTCCCTCCATAACATCTACACCACACGCTGCATCCGCAAAGCTAACAGCATTGTGGAGGACCCCACGCACCCCTCACACTCACTCTTTACACTCCTGCTCTCTGGAAAAATATACCGTAGCATTCGGGCCCTCACAACCCGAATGTGTAACACAGTTACTTGCCTCAAGGCAAGTACACTGCTCAACACACTGATCTGAACTACCTCAACCCTCAAGCCATAAGGCTGCTTAACAGAACTGAACTACATACACACCCACATTCAACACAAGTAGACTGAAAAAAACAAAAACAAAACAAAAATTTGTTTTGTTAAGCACAGTCACTTTATAATGCTATTTGCACAATATTGTTGTTAATTTGCACATTCCATATCTTACCTCATTTTACAATATGGTTGGCGCTATTGAATGTTCTGTCCAGCGTTATGTTCTGTTCTCTATTGTCTTTTTTGCACTGTCTTTGTTATGTTTGTATTGTTTATTGCACTGTATGTTCTGCACTGTCTGCACTAGGTTGCACACATGCACTTTATGTCTTTTCTGTTCAGTGGCTCTTTGTTGTTTTGTGGAATTCTGTGTTTTGTGTAGCACCAGGGGGTCATGGAGAAACATTATCTCATTTCACTGTGTACTGCATCTGCTATATATGGTTGAAATGACAATAAAGCTCCTTGAACTTGAACAGTTGATTATAGACAGTGTGTTCAAGTAATTTTGAATAAAATGAGAAAAGTGATACCAGTCTGTGATTGCTGATGCCTGAGGGGTCCAGAGCAGGCTTCTTCAGAACCTGTGCTCTCTTAAAAGATGTCGGTACCGACAGAAGATAAGGAGCCATTGATGATTGAAGAGATTTAGGCAGAGAATCAGGAGAGATGGTCTGGAGCCGAAGAGATTGGGTCTAGGGGACATGTGGTAGGATTGCAGAACAGAATGACTTGTTGAACCTCTTCTAGTGCAAAAGTTGAAAAGTGTAAAGGAGTAAAGAAGATAAGTTATAAGTGGGAAGTGTAGGATTACCCGGAGAGGTGGTGAAGGTCTTGCAGGTTTTCTTAATCTTCTCGTTATAGAGGGAAGCAAAGTCCTCTACAGATAGGGGGAGCTGGATGTATAAGTAGTGATGAGAAGATCTTGTGAAGCTTGCAAGGATCTTTTGCTGAAGCTTTAAGTTTTTTCTTGTAGAAGGCAGTCTGGCCAAAGTCACATGCGAAGAAAAGAGTGTGGTAGGTGGCAAGATCGGTGTTAAGATGTGATTTCTTCCATCTTCTCTCTTCTGATTTTAGTTTTCGTCAGCTGTTGCGACACTTCTGACAGCCAAGGAGAAGGACGAGAAAGCCTTTCTAGGTTTGGCAGACAGAAGACAAACAAAATCTATGGTTGCAGAAAGAGAGAACGAAGATGGGTGTGCTGTGCAATAAGTGCTGTTAGTTAAAAGAACTGTTATTTAAATAGAGAATATTACGAGAATATTAAGTGTTAAAGCAGAATTTAGATGTTTTCATGGAAAACATTGATATTTATCCACAAGCGCTTCCCACAATTCACACCTAGAGGGGGACTTAAAGTAGTCTGATTACCCACCCGATTAACACACAAATTAGCAAGACAAGACAACAAATCATCCAAATCACAACTTGGATCCAACTAAGTTTTAGTAAGCAGTACACAAAGTCGCAATCTAACCCTACCAGAAGAGAAGCTGTTTAAGATTAGACACCATTAATATATAGGATGCATATGTGACCTGATGCTTGTTTCTGCTTTTTTGGAGAGGGAATGGATTCCAATCAAGCAGACAAATAATTCTTTAGTTCTGGGGCACAATACAGAAAACTTACCCATAGAAACGCATAACAAAATTGAACAAACTCTAAACTAAGGTTTACTTTATTTATTAATAAAGATTATTTTAAAAAACATCACATTTCCTTCTGTTCTGAAAGGATCAATATCCTCAAAAATTAATTTTATTATACTCCTTATAATCAAGAAATAACATCATGTTTTTGTGAATATCAGAACTGTACTCGTCAATAAGTACAAACATCATAACAAAAAAAAAAGACAAAGCAAGGGTACAAAATAAAAATGATTACTCCAACGAGTAAACCTTAAATAAATGCAAAAAGTATGTAAATATATTGGATATACATTAAACCAAGGACTAAACAGATGAATTTGATCCTCATCTGTCAAGGGTGTATCATAATCAATTTAAGTGGGGTCCACTCCTCAGCCTCAGTGGTTTTCATGAGATACTGCTCCGCCTTCTCAGTTAGGGCAGTTACAATAAGTCTGGTTGTCAGGCCACGTGCGCACAGAATGAAAAAAAATCAGACAACACAAAAAAACAGCCAGCCACCACTGTCGGGCCCCTAAGCAAGGCCCTTAAAAGGAATATTGTAAGTCGCTCTGGATAAGGGCGTCTGCCAAATGCTGCAAATGTAAATGTAAATGTAACACAGGGGTCAGCAACCCACCGGCACGCGGAACATGGAATGCCACCCTTGACACTTATATAATCATGAAAAAGTATACATTTGAAGTTCTGCCGATCTTCAAATCCACATATGCATGTGAGCAGGTCTTTTCCAATATGTGATATTTAACTCTTTTTAATATTCTGTGCAGTTTTTTTGCTTGTTCCTCCATCGTGGTTTTCACTGTATTTTACTGCTGTATTTTTTTATTGTTGTGTTTAAGGTAAATTTAGTGTTTAAATTTAGATTTAAAACTAAACAGTGTCATAAGAATATCAGTTATATAAGATAAATAGAATAAAGACATCTAACGAATTTAAATCAGATTTAGTATATGGATTAAAAAATATAAATATAAACAGGTTAAAAGGTTGGTTAGGCTCTTTTATAAATTATCAGGTTATAAATAGGTTAAATCCATATTTAAAATATTATTAACATTTGAATTACTGGACATATTAAAATTATAGGGATTACGTTATTTTAAATATATTGATATACATTTTATTTATTTTATTCTTTCTAAATGGGATTTCTTATTGAAATATAGTTTTTTTTTATTAATTATTATACATTTTGAATTAAATACAGGTTTGATTTTACAATTTCCATATAAATAATTCCTTTTACTTACTACATTGTTGTCTGTCTGTTTACTTATCTTTAACTACTGCTTGTCACAAACCTACTCACTGGTCCACGTCTCTGCTTTTTATCTGCACTATGTAGCTAAGCCTACATTTGTCACAGTAGTGTGCTTATATCTATATTGGGCGTTATACATAGCATAAAGGAAAAAAAACAATATATGCAGTGTTATCTTCATTTTAGATGTCAAAAAGTCTTTTTTTTAAAAAAAGTCCCGATTTTTTATTTGTAGAAAACTGGCTCAAATGGCTATTTGAGTGTTAAAGGTTGCCAACCCCTGAGTTAACACTATACTTTAACAATACATCTTCACATTTACAGATAGTAGACGTCTGCTTCCTAAGTGGTTGCGTCCCATTGTTCAAACAGCCTTTTAGGTGGTATATGTGCACTTTGATTAGTTTTAATGCCTCTGCCTACATTATTTGTTGTACAAATTACACAGCATTTTACAATTTTTTGGGGAGTAATTAATGAAGCCTTTTGTGTACCAGTGCCTCTGCATTTCTTTACCATCACTTCTTTTTACACGTGATCTTTACTGTGTCTACCTAGCATAGTATTGTAATACATTACATTACTTTTACAGCATTTAGCAGACGCCCTTATCCAAAGCGACTTGCATTTATCTCATTTATACAACTGAGCAATTGGGGGTTGAGGACCTTGCTCAGGGGCCCAGCAGTGGTGGCTTGGTGGAGCTGGGAATCGAACCCACACCCTTCGTGTTGGTAGTCCAACACCTTAACCATAAGCCACCATAATTTTTTTGATAGACATGGTTTGACATTATGACCATACCAAAGGCTCTCGTTAAACGTACAGCCTGCCTTTTCGATACCGCTTTATCCTCTGGAGCCTCTTGAGGGTTATGTAATTTAGTGTAAACTTCCTATAATATATAAAGCAGACTGTAGGTTTAACGAGAGCCTTTGGTATGGTCCTAATGGTAAACCATGTCTACCAAAAAATTATTTCCATACTATGCTAAATTGACACAATAAAGATCACGTGTCAAAAGAAGTAATGGTAAAGAAATGCAGAGGCACTGGTACACAAAAGGTTTTCATTAATTACTCCCCAGAATTTCTGTGCAACAAATAATGTAGGCAAAGCCATTAAAACTAATAGAAGAGAAGAAATTGAGAACATTCCAAAACAAACAAAATTCAAATTAAACATGCTTGCTTCAAATCCCTCATTGGTAAGGTGACATAGCAATGCTACTGTATCTTTTTTCACTGATCTTTTGTGGGTGCAGCCAATAAGCAATTATTTACATATTGCAAAAGAAAAGACCTCAGGGTGAGCTCATGATTTTGTAAGTTTGTGACTGCTGCAATTTCTTCTGGTTATTGAGTTATTAGGCTTTTTTAGGTCAAAAATCAGACTGGGTGTAATAAAAGAAAAGAAAGAAAATAAATTTATTATCAACCCTACATAATGCTTACTAGTTGCCCATAATTCCTTCAGGACACGTTGCAATCTACCATTTTAGCTCAACTTTCGAGAGCAGTATGCCACCTTGGGTGTCATACCATAAATTTGGATCTGACCCATTATGTAAAAAATATCCACGCATCTCTCTGACTAAACCAACCAGTTTAAATGTGTGCTATCTGCCCATATGCTATTCACCAAAATCTTACCGACGTAGAAAAAAAATGTGTGGAGCTGAAAAACACATCTAAAATAGGTGTGGTTTGCTCGAAGTAACTGAGACCTGTGAGAAACCAATTCTTTCCTTTGCTGTATTCTGCAGCAAATGCATCTTTTGTGAATAAAATAGTACAGCTTTACTATCTTCAGAAGTGTAATTACATATGTTGATAAAGTAGTAATATTTTGACAAGTTAATGTAACATAAAGCATTGACAGATGTTTTGAGCCAAATAAAATCATACCTCTCAATATAATTGCATCATGCAATTTTGAATCGTTAATTTCTTAAACCAACTTAGATCGCTTAAGAAAGAGCTAAATTTTTTAACAATTCATTTTTAAAGTTAACATATTAATATAAATACAAAAATCTTCTTATCATGCTGCATGACAATAAATTATTTTAAAAATTCAGCCTGCAAACGGTCAACGGTGAAACCCACTAAAATTAAGACTGCACTTTAGGTGCTTTCACTTTTAATGTCTTTATATTACATGCCATGGTCACCCTATGTACAGTCAGTGTGTTTATTACATTTAAAAAGTCAACATATCAACATATGAAGTTGTGGGCATGAGAAATGGATGTCATTCCCTCCACATAGCATCTCAAGGCCACGACTTAACATCGTGTGGCCACAACATAAGGATGTCGTAACCTGGACAAAATGATCTCGTGGCTACGACATAATATCACGTTCCCACAAATAAATATCTCATAGTAAGTGAACCGAACATGTTCCCTCTCGGTTGCTCTAGAAAAGCAAGAGCGAGAGGAATAAAACAAGCTCTCGCGCACGAGGATATGTCTCAGCGCGTGTGAGAGCTTGTTGGAGAACCTGATGGCCTGAGAAAAACAGCTGTTACACATTTGGATTGTTAGGGCCTGAATGCTACGGTACCTTTTTCCAGATAGCAGGAGTGTGAAGAGTGTGTGTGTGGGGAGGGTATGGAATTGTCCACAATGCTCTTGGATTTGTGGATGCAGCGTGTGGTATGAATGTCCGTTATGTCGTGAACTGTTCTCACTATCCTCTGCAGGGTCTTGCGATCCGAAGTGGTGCAGTTTCCAAACCAGGCAGTGATGCAGCTGCTCAGAATTCTCTCAACGGTCCCTCTGTAGAACATGGTCAGGATGGGACGTGGAAGATGGGCTTTTCTCAGCCTTCACAGGAGGCAGAGGTGCTGCTTTTTTGCAGATGGAGCTGGTGTTGTGTGACCAGGTGAGGTTCTCCGCCATAACCCATCTCTGGCGTGGCAGGCTGGGGAGCCGGCATTGGTGTGGAGAGCTCAGCGTGGTTGGCTCGGTGTGAGCCATCTTGATGTGGCAGGCTTAGCGTGAGCTATCTCTTGTGTGGTGGGCTCTGGCTTGGCGTCTTGAGCGAGCTCCGGCTCAGCTGCATTAGCGAGCTCAGGCTCGGCGGCATAAGCGAGCTCCATCTTGCCAGCATAAGTGAGCTCAGCAGCATGAGTGAGCTCCGGCATGACGGCTACGTCGTAAGTGAGCCCTGGCGCGGCTGATATGTTGGAGTTGCCAGGTTCCGTATCTGTTAATTCCATGTTGAATGAGAAACCACTAAGCAGCAAGCACTAAGCACTAGTACAGATACTTTACCAGGGACCGGTGCATTTAAAGCCACGGAGTCTTTCAGTCCTACCCGAAAAATACTCTTCCTACAAAGTGACAAACCAACAAAAGGAATTACTTGGCACAACAATAAACATAAACTTATATTAACTTGACTAGGCATGAACACTAGCATAAACATAGACACACACCCACCAGGCAGTGGTACACTAACAAAAACCCACAAGGACACAATGGGGCAAAACTAACAGGCAACACATCAGCTAGACAAGACACACTTGACTAACATATAAATACAGTGGTATTCAGTGATACCTTGAGTTTTTTGAGATACGAGCGGTTTAACGACAAATCTTTTGCTTTGACTTGCGAGCTAAAATTTGGGTTACGAGTTTTCATCCAAAGTGAACGCCATACCTAGTCAGATCACCTGATTGTATCACATCAGGTACACGTGATTCGAACATTGGTATTCAGCTTTTTGAAGGAGGTTGGCCCTATTTAAACCTCAGAAATTAGGTTTGGTGTGCTCTTCACTGTTAAGGTGATAGTGAACACCATGATTAGATCGAAAGAGCTGTGTAAGGCCTTAAAAAGAAGACTGTAGCAGCTTATGAGTCTGGAAAAAGATTGAAAAAGATAACAAAAGATTTTAATCAGCCATTTTACTGTCCGCAAAATAGGTGAAGGACATTCAAAACAACAGCAGTAAAAATGAGAAAAAAAATCCTCTTTGGAATGTTGTCCTCTGGAGTTAATAACAAGAGAAAAAAAAGGGGCTTACGCCAAGTCTGCCATGCCAGAGGTGGCTCACCCCGAGCTGGCTATGCAAGAAGGGACTCACGCTGAGCCTGTCACACCAGAGGGGGATTTTGTTATTTCTGCCTTGCCAGAGACTGTTTTCGTCATGCCTGCCACATCAGAGACTTATTGTGTTATGCCTGTCATGTCAGACTCTGATGATGTTATGCCTGCCATGCCTGCAGGCCCCACCATGGTACACTGATCTGCTGACCCCAAGAAATTTTACTGATCCCCTGGCCCCGCCATGGTCCACTGGTCTGATGGCCCCGCCGTAGTCCACTTTGGGGTAAGAGTAGTGCCTCAATGGCAGAGCTGGCACCAGGACTGATGAGATAGGAAGCATGTCCTGTTCCGGCGGCTGAGCTGGATAGTAGGCAATCCCCACAGGGGTCTGGGGAGGTGGTGGCTTAGTGGTTAAGGTGTTAGAGTGACACCTAGAAGATCTGGGTTAGATTCCCAAGCCAGGCCAGTTGTTCAGTTGTATAAGGATAGTTAAATGCAAGTCGCTCTGGATAAGGATGTCTGCCAAATACTGTAAATGGTCCGCTTTATCCTCCAGGCTTCCACAGCCTCCCTGTGGACCAGGGGTTCTGGGGTCTTCATTGGCCTGCCCGCTATCCCACCCCCTATGTTTATTGAATTGTATAATTATATAATAATATGTTTATTGGGTTGTATGGGCGTTGGGAGCGTCTATTGAAAAGGGTGTTATGTAACGTTCATGGGTTTTGGTTTCTTGTTTCATGTTTTCATATTTAATGTTTATATTTTTGTTCTTGGATAATGTTTATGTTCTTGATTAAAGTTTACGTTTCAAGTTCATGCTTTTGAGTTCTTGTTTTTTGTTTACTTCCTGCTTGGTCTTTGTCATGTGTTCCTTGTTCCTCTTGTCCTCATTTCCCGTGACTTCCCTTGTCTTGTTTCCCTTGTCTTGTTTTCATTGGTTAGTTTCTTCATGTGTTTCTAATTGTTTGCAGGTGTTCCTTGTGTGTGTGTGTGTGTGTGTATATATAGACCCCCTTGTAGCCTCGTAGTCTTGTGATTTGTTATGTTTTGATATCTCTGTTGTGGGTCTGTTCATTTTCCTGTTCATGCTAATGTTCATGCCATGTCATGTCAAGTTAAGTTTATGTTTGCTGTTTTGCCTAGTGTTTATGTCAAGTCAAGGTTATGCTTGTTAGTTTTTTGACACTTTATAAATAATCTGCATTTGGGTTCTACACATACGTCTCGCTTTAGTGCAGTTAGTTACAGGGTTGCTGGTATGGTCTGTTGGGAGAGGGCCTCCCTCAAAGCTGATGGTTCCCATGGAGGACTCAAAAAAGTTGGCACGGGGGCAACTGCAGCATGATTAGCTATAAAATGGGTGTCTTAAAGAGGCTTTTAGAAGTAAAGATGGGCAAAAGCTTTCCAATCTGTAAAATGTGCGCTAAAAGACTATGGAATACTCAAAGTCAAGTCAAGTCACCTTTATTTATATAGCGCTAGGATTGTTTCAAAGCAGCTTTACAGAAATACAGTATGTCACAGAAGTGAGTACACCCCTTACATTTCTTGTAAATATTTATTATATCTTTTTATGTGAAAACACTAAAGAAATGAAACTCTGCTACAATGTAAAGTAGTGAATGTACAGCTTGTGTAACAGTGTAAATTTGCTGTCCCTTTAAAAAAACTCAATACACAGACATTAATGTCTAAACCCCTGGCAACAAAAGTGAGTACACCCCTAAGAGGAAATGTCCAAATTGGGTCCGATGCTCAATAGGGTTTAGGTCTGGAGACATGCTTGGCCAGTCCATCACCTTTACCCTCAGCTTCTTTAGCAAGGCAGTGGTAGTCTTGAAGGTGTGTTGGAATACTGCCTTGCGGCCCAGTCTCCGAAGGGAGGGGATCATGCTCTGCTTCAGTATGTCACAGTACATGTTGGCATTCATGGTTCTATATGCCCTACAATCGCTGTATGGTCTTGGCCACCATGCTATAGCTCAGTTTCAGGGTCTTGGCAATCTTCTTGTAGCCTAAGCCATCTTTATATAGAGCATTCTTTTTTTCAGATCCTCAGAGAGTTCTTTGCCATGAGGTGCGATGCTGAACTTCCATTGACCAGTATGAGAGAGTTAGAGCAATAACACCAAATTTAACACACCTGCTCCCCATTCACACCTGAGACCTTTTAACATTAACGAGTTTCATGACAACAGGGAAGGAAAATGGCTACTTGAACCCAATTTGGACATTTCCTCTTAGGGGTGTACTCACTTTTGTTGCCAGGGGTTTAGACAATAATGGCTGTGTGTTGATTTTTTTTTTTGATGGGACAGCAAATTTACACTCTTACACAAGCTGTACATTCACTACTTTACATTGTAGCAGAGTTTCATTTCTTTAGTGTTTTCACATAAAAATATATAACAATTTTTACAAGAAATGTAAGGGGTGTACTAAATTCTGTGACATACTGTACCTCAGAAACAACCATATTAAACATTCATTAGAACAGTCAATTTGATTGATTGTGGACTCAAAAATTTCCATAACTAAGCAAGCCAGAGGCGACGGCAGCAAGGAACCAAAACTCCATCGGTGACAAAATGGAGAAAAAATCCTTGGAAGAACCAGGCTCAGTCGGGGGGTCAGTTCTCCTCTGGCCAGATAAACCAGTAGGTTACCCGTGCTGCATCAAAGTTTTTGTGGTCTTGTCCGGATGGCCGCTTAGAAGACAAGAGAAACTGCCTTTGTCTCCAGGTGATGGTGGAATAACAAAGAACAGACATATGTTAGCATAGATGCAATTCAACTGGTGATAAACAAATATATGGTGTTTCCCAGTTCCAGGTTGACCTGACTATTGCAGCCTGATAATCCTTTAACGGATTTGAATAATAAAAATGTGTGTATTATGTGTAGGCTATGTTAAAGAGATGTGTTTTAATCTAGTTTTAAACTGGCAGAGTGTGTCTGCCTCCAGAACAGTGCAAGGTAAGTTAAGATAAGAGCGCTGGAAAAGAGAAGAATCTGCCGCCTGCAGTTTATTTTTTTATTCCAAATATAATCAAATTGCCTGAGTCCTGAGAGCGCAGTGGACATGGAAAACTATAATAGGATAGGAGCTCACTCAGGTACCGAGGTGCTAAACCATTTAGGGCTTTATAAGTAATTAATAAGATTTTAAAATCTATTCGGTATTTAATAGGGAGCCAGTGCAGTGTTGAGAGAACTGGGCTAATATGATAATATTTTTTGGTTCTAGTAAGAACTTTAGCTGCTGCATTTTGGACCAGCTGGAGTTTGTTTATTAGGCGTGCAGAACAATCACCCAGTAAAGCGTTACAATAGTCTAATCTTGAGGTCATGAACGCATGAACTAAAATTTCTGCATTTGACCTCGAGAGCATAGGTCGTAGTTTAGATCTATTTTTAAGATGATAAAATGCATTTTTACAAATGCTGGAATTGTGGCTCTCAAAGGAAAGATTACTTTCAAAAAGCACACCTAAGTTTCTAACTAATGATGAAGGGTTGACAGAGCAGCCATCAAGTGTTAGGCAGTGATTTAGATTATTAGAGGCAGAGGCTTTATTGCCGATAATTAACGCCTCTGTTTTTTAGGATTTAGCAATAAGAAATTACTTGTCATCCAGGTTTTAATATCAGCTATACATTCAATTAGTTTTTCAAATTGGTAAGTTTCGCCAAGTTGCGAAGAAATGCATAGTTGAGTGTCATCAGCATAGCAGTGAAAGCTAACACCATGTTTCCTAATAATATCTCCCATGGGTAACATGTAAAGTGTAAAAAGTAACGGTCCTAGAACTGAGCCTTGGGGTACTCAATACATTACTTGCAAGTGATATGATACCTCGTCGTTCACTGCTAGAAATTGTTGGCGGTCAGATAAGTAGGATTTTAACCATGCTAACACACTTCCACTGATGCCAACATAGCTTTCTAATCTATTTGAAAGAATGTTGTGGTTGACAGTGTCAAATGCAGCACTGAGGTCCAATAGCATTAATAGGGAGAGACAATCATTATCAACTGATCGCAGCAGGTCATTTGTCAACTTTAATTAGAGCAGTCTCAGTACTGTGACAGGATCTAAATCCTGACTGAAAATCTTCATAAATATAATTTTTCTTTAAGAAAAAATGTAGTTGTAAAGATACAACCCTTTCAAGTATCTTAGACAGAAATGGGAGGTTTGAGATCGGTCTGTAATTAACTAGATCTTTGTGATCAAGTTGTGGTTTTTAAATGAGCGGCTTAATAACAGCTAGTTTAAATGTTTTAGGAACGTATCCTAATGACAACAATGAATTAATTATATTCAGAAGCGGACCTATGACTTCTCCTCTTTTAGGAGCGTAGACGGAATCAGGTCTAACATATATGTTGTTGGTTTAGATGAATAAGTTTACAAAGTTCTTCCTCTCCTATAGTAACGAATGAGTGGAATTGTTCCTCGGGGGATCTATAGCTCACTACCTGATGCGATACTGCAGATGTCTGTTGCATGTTCACAATTTTATCTCTAATAGTATCGATCTTAGAATTAAAGTAAATTCATAAAGTCATCACTGCTGATGAGAAATGTCGACACCTTTTTATGCTTTGTTATTAGTTAATTTAGCCACTGTCTTGAATAAATACCTGGGGTTATGTTTGTTCTCTTGTAGAAGAGATGAAAAGTAATCAGATCCAGCAGTTTTTAATGCATTTCTGTAGGACAGGTTACTATCCCGCCATGCAATACAAAATAGCTCTGGTTTAGTTTTTATCCAGCTGCGCTCCACTTTTCGGGCTGCTCTCTTTAGGGTGAGTGTGTGCTTATTATACCACGGAAACTATTTTCCTTTATCTTTTTTAAGCGTAATGGAGCAACTGTATTTAAAGTACTAGAAAAAGACAGTCTCCATATTTTCAATTACACAATCGAGTTTTTCTGAGCTATTGGATATGCTGGAGAATTTGGATGAATCAGGAAGATTACTTACAAAACAGTCTTTTGTGGTAGAAATAATGGTTCTTACATACTTGTAACAGGTTTTAGAATTTACAGTTTTAGCTATATTAAGTTTGCACAGGATTAAAAAATGATCCAAATATCATTGCTTTGTTGCAGAATTTCAACGTCATTAGCATCAATTCCATGTGAGAGTATTAAATCTAAAGTATGATTTTATTATAAGTAGGACCTGAAACATGTTGTCTAACTCCAATAGAGTTCAGGATCTCTAGAAACGCTGATCCCAGGGCATTTTTGTCATTTTCGATATGGATATTAAAATCACCAACAATTAAGACTTTATCAAAGAATTTTCTTACAGAGTTAGTGCTGGCTGCAGATAAAGTCTGTTTGGTGTCCATGTGGCCTGTATACAGTAGCCAGTACAAACATTATAGGATATTTATTATTAGCATCTATTTCTCCGGGTAATGTTATATGAAACACCATTACTTCAAATGATTTATACCTAAAACCTGCTCTCTGAGAAACACTGAAAGTATTATTATAAATTGATGCAACCCCTCCGCCTTTACTTTTTGGACACGGCTCTTGTTTATAACAGTAATTTTGGGGCGTAGACTCATTTAAAATAACATAATCATCTGGTTTTAGCCAGGTTTCTGTCAAACAGAGCACATCTAGATTGTACCTAGTGATCATATCATTTATAAAAAGCGCTTTCGCAGAAAGGGACCTGATATTTAGTAAACCAAACTTTATCGTTTGTTTCTCTGTGTTGCATAAATTTTTTTATTTGTTGAACATCAATTAAATTGTTTTGATTAAGCTGGTCTGGACGCTTATTGTATTTTCTAGTTCGGGGAACAGACACAGTCTCTATAGTGTGATATCTTCTGAGAGTCTCTATGTGCTGAGTTCTACGCAGAATGTGAGGTGAGACGACAAGCAGATGGACGGTTTAGACAGACTATCTGCTTCCTGACCTTGGCTCCAGTTAATCAAGTGCCAACTCTAAGACTATTTGTCAAATTTCTAGAAAGAAGAGCGGCACCACCCCAGGAGGGATGAATACCATCTCTTTTAATCAGGTTATTTCGCAGGCACCATTTAGACATCCAGCTTAGTGATGTCAGTCTGCTATGTATCTCGTTACCATGATAAGCAGGAAGGGGACCAGAGTCGAACATCATTAGTGCCGGCATGAATAACAATCTTAGTGAATTTACACTTAGCATTAGCTAGCACTTTTAAATTTGCCAAGATGTCAGGCGCTCTGGCTCCCAGTAAACATTGGACTATGGTAGCTGGAGTCTCTATTTTCATGTTCCATACAATAGAATCACCAATAACTTGAGCTCTTTCATCAGGTTTCTGGGTACGTCACTGAGTGGGGAGAACCTGTTTAATGTTTTAGTCGGAACTGAAGAGCTGTGTTTCGACCCATGACTATGCCGTCTCACAGTCACCCAGTTGCCCTGCTGCACAGGCTCTAGAGCCAGAACCAGATCATGTACGGGATTCCCTGAGCTAGTCGCATCCAAAACCGAATCTACAGCCCTCAAATTCCCACTGTCCTCAATTGAAGTTTGGATCCATGTCTCTAATTCCGAAACCTTCTCTGTCAGCCTGACTATTTCTCTACATTTATCGCATGTAAAGCCCTCACCGCCGACAGAGAGAGAGAGATAAACTGTACATATGGCAGACAACGATAGCAGGAGAGGAAAGGAGGGGAGGAAATTGGAAAGGTTTTGCAAATCTCATCATCTACAATGCATAACATCTTTAAAAGATTCAAAGAAACTGCAGAAATCTCTGTGTGTAAGGGACAAGGCAGAAGAAATTTGTTAGATGCCTGTGGTCTTTGGGCCCCTGAGACGACACTGCATCACTCATCGACATGATTCTGTGATTGACATTACTAAGTGAGCCCGGGAGTACTTCCAGAAACCACTGTCAGTAAACACAATCCGCTGTGCCCTCTGCAGATGCCAACTAAAGCTTTATCTTTGGTATGGGGGTATGGTATGGGGGTAAATACATGCACACGATATAGACGGTTTGCATATTTTAGAAGGCACTATGAATGCTGAAAGGTATACAAAGGTTTATATCAGGGAAGGCCTTGTGTACATACTAATACAACAGCATGGCTTTGTAGTAGAAAAGTGGTAAATTGGTCTGCCTGCAGTCCAGATCTTTAACCTGTAAAGAACATTTGGTGCATCATTAAACAAAAAAATATGTCAAAGATGACCACAAACTCTTCAGTAGCTGAAAACCTGTATCAGGCAAGAATAGGACCAAATTCCAACACCAAAACTCTAGAAACTCATAAGCTTGACAACTATAACTGTTTTAAAAAGGCAAGGGGATGCTACACCATGGTAAACATGCATCGTCCCAACTTTTTTGAGACCTGTAGCAGGCATCAAATTTGTAATTAGCTCATTTTGCGGATAAAGTTGTATAATTTCTCAGTTTAAACATTTCTTGTTATCTATGTTCTGTTGTAAATAAAATATTGGCTGATGTGATTTAAAAGGGAGGACAGCCTGGTATTGTCTATTGAGGGTTTTTTTCTCTGAAAAAAATCAGAGGATTGCCCACAAAACAGTGATCTCTCTGCTTAGGATTTTCATTGAGTCCATAGAAAGAGCAAGAAATAAGTAATAAATAAACGAACAAATATATTTACCACACTCTTTCATAGCTTTCATGAATGCAACACTCATTTGGTGCAAACCTCTAAAGGCCCTTTAGCACTAAAAGCAAGGAAGAGTCTGTTCAGGGACCAGTCTTAAAATGGGAGGGTTGCACCAGAGAGTGCTGCTGTTTCCCTGTCTAGGCTTTTCATGGAGCTCATGGAAAGAGAGGAAATTTAGAACAGAGCCATACCCTCAAATGTAAACTTGAACATGGCTGTCAAAGTTGACCAAAAGTTTGCCTATTTGAAATTGAAAAAAATGTGGGTATTTTCATGTATAATAAATTACTTGCAATTAAAAAAAGGTGAACTCACCAGCTGACGCATACATATAGCCAAACTAGGCAGCTGCCTAAGGCGGCAGAATAGTCAGGGCGATGAGAGAGAGAAAAAGCGTGAGTAAGCGTGTGTGTTAATAAATACCCTTTTATTTAGGGTATTTATTAAGAAGTGACTACGACATTAGTTGTTTTAGATGAACTTCGTTCTACAGTGCCACATTCTATAGGGGCACCCTGCCCTTACCACATCATAATGGTACACATAATAGTACTACAGAGGTTGAAAATTTTTGTAGCACAGGCCAAAAGAGTTGTAGCACAAGTATAAAACCCTGTTGCTTCTGTCATTATTTCTTCTCAGGCTTGTTTGGGTTTTCATGGATGACTTTAAAACATAGCTTCAATTACAAACTTAAAATACAACTAGCAGCTGCGTATAGAATTTGACTATTAAGCACAGACTTACAGTCCTGACAGTTATACTACTTGAATTAAAAAAATAAATAAAAAAACCCCCCAAAAACTGCTGTTGTGAATATGAATAATTTTACCTACCTTTTTCTTTTTTCAAATTTAGTGTGGTTAGATCGCCACCCAGTGTTAAAAATCTGTAAATACACTTTACAGACACGGCCGCGACAGTATATGCCGGGGTAGAAAGCCACCTACTCTTTGTTGTTTTTATAGTTCTGTGTTGTTTTATGTAGCACGATATTCCTGAAAAAACATTTAATTTTAATGTGTACCGTCTTTGCTATATATGGTAAAAATTACAAAGGCTTCTTCAATTGACCTGATTACTAAAAGCATAGACATTGGTGCACCACACTCAAAAAATATGCTGATATGACTCCACCTAGTGGTCAACAGAGAAAATAACAGAGTAAAAAAGGAGAAAAAAATTAAATCTGACGCTAAAAAAAATTCATGTATCAAAGTCAATGTCTTATCTTTGACATATCAAATACTGTGATAAAATGTAAAAAATACAGTCCACAATCTTTTTCATATTGAAAATAAGTCAGTTTGTGTGTTTTTCAAATCAGTGATGTCACATAAGAAATTGGCAATTAAATAGTTAAAATCCTTAATATCCTCTTTAATATCTCCTCATCCTGTATGAAAAAGTAATTGCACAGGTGCTGACTATTTCCTTTCCTTTCACATCCTCAGCAATCAGACTACATAGGTGAAGGACACCTTTAAGGTTTTTTAGCTACATTTACATTTAAATTATCAACCGCTCTTATCCAGGGTGATGTACAAAAGTGCTTTGAATCATCATCACTGAACACTGATATACTGTCTCCAGTGATACACTGGTATGCTTAATCACAAAAGTGTAACAATCTAAACAATGTTGAAAAAGAGCAACATACACTAAAAAATTCAAGGGATCTGTTACAACTACATAATTTAATACGTTGTTGTAAATTTTAAATTGTTAATTTGATTAAATTTCAACATTATTTTAATGAGTTCTCATAGAAATGTTGATAATTACATCAATTTAAAAACGAGTCTCATTTAAACAAATGTGTTGCTTAGTTTAAAACAATATTTAAATTGTAGTAAGCCAATGAAATAGGCTTGATAAGGTAATTTTTCCATATCAATTGAGTTCAGGATTTCAAAGCTCCTCCCCCACTTAACTGGTATCAGCTCAA